>CM065593.1:39108704-39766204 GCA_033119425.1 Bufotes viridis | reverse complement strand
AGAAGTAGTGGCAGGAGGTCTGTGCAGGGCAGCAATAGGAGACAGGAGCTCTGGATACATGAGGAGTAAAGGATATGAGGGGGGAAGGTGTCATGGAGGCAAACTGCTTCATGAAGTAGTAAAACAAATAGCGTGAAGCTGCTTGTCTACTACAACATCCAGCAGCACCTGGAAGAGTTCCCTGTCCCAGAGGCAGTCACAGTGCAGACTCACTACTCACAGCCCTGCCATCTTGATCTTCTCTCTTCACTGTCTTCAGGCAGCAGTGTAGAGGGGGCGTGTCTGAGTCTCTGCAGCAGCCTCATTTGACTATCAGAGGGCCCTCCACGAGGGGTACTGCGTAAGTGAAATGACAGCAGCTCCAGCAATGAGTTCTTCCATCTGTATTGATGAAAGTGCTCATAGCAGCTCAGTGGGCCCCCCCAGAAGCAGTCGGCCCCGGCACTTGCCCTTGTATGCCGGGTTCTAGCGCCAGGCATGCTTGTGGCAGTTGAAGATTTAAACTGAGCGCGTGCGACCACCCCGGTGAGGTGGATGGAGAAATAAGGAAACAGATCAAACAGCAGGTGGTGCTATACAGTTACATTTTATTTTATGAAGGTCCTTGAAGATTTAACCTAAACTCGAACTCTCCCCATATTGTGAATGTTGCAGTTCTAGGAAGATTAACAGAGCTATAGCAAAAAAAAAAAAAAAAAAGAAAATTGTTCTTTTATGAAGAATGTAAGTATTTCCTAAACTAAACATAACATGTAGCAAAAATTGTGTAATACCACAAACTGTAGTAAACTAGACAGGTAAGAGTGCTGGCGGGTCATCTCTGAGGGTTTTCTATTGGGTTCATATATTGCTTAGGTGAAAGTTCTCCTTTAGTTGAATATTCTCTGTTCCTCTAGACACCAGTTGGATACCAATGCCCACATGTGCTTGCAATGCTGAGAAAAAAGAACTTTTAATATATGCAACTGAGCCTCTAGGAGCTACGGGGCCGTTACCATTAGACCTAGAGGCTCTGCTCTCTCTGCAACTGTTGTGTCTTCTGCACTTTGACCAGGAAGTGAAAACATCATAAAGCTTGACCCTGTCAATCACAGTGCAGAGGGCACAGCAGTTACAGAGACAGCAAAGCCTCTAGGTGCAATCGCAACTCCCGGGTTGCTCCTTGAGGCTCATTTTCATATATTAAAATATCATTTTTCTCATCAATGCGGGCACATATGAACACGGGGCGAAAACAGATGCCTTTAGCTGCCAAGTGCACATGTAACAGGTCAGCCAGTTTCAAGTACAAATCTGCCAATTTTTTTAAAATATACATAAATAAAAAAATGTCACTATGTTTCAGGAGACTTTACGCCATATAATAAAATCAGGTTAGGATGTTGTTAGTATTTGGTGACCGGCAGATCAGCTCCCATAAGATGTATGTCTAAATGTTTACGTTCATCTTAACGTAACAGTTCTGAAACATCTTTTTTTAAACTCCAGGTTATGCTGTTTCCCTGATATTCCTACTAGAAATATGGGAATAAATTTCTACTTAGGGTGGATTCAGACTAGCGTTATGGTTTCCGTTATTGCTTTCAGTTATAACATGGTTATAACGGAAAATAACGACATCCATAAAACAGAATGGAAAACAGAAGCCTTTCAGAGGCATTCCGTTTGCTTTCCGTCATAATAGAAGTCTATGGGAGAACATAACGGATCCTGTCGACAGGACTTTGTTTTCCGTCTTGCATAACGGGAACCAGACGGATCTGTTATGTTCTTCCATAGACTTCTATTATGACGGAAAGCAAACGGAATGCCTCTTAAAGGCTTCCGTTTTGCATTCCGTCATAATGCAAGTCTATGGGCAGCAAAACTTATCCGTCCTTCTGTCTTATGGTTTCCGTTGTTTCCATGTTATAACAGAAAGCAATAACAGAAACCATAACGCTAGTGTGAATCCACCCTTACTATTGTAGACAAATTACACTGTGCTATACTGAAACTTGGTTACGAGTTCTAGAACCATATGTCAGACTGTTGACACCATGTTTAAAATCACACCACATTGCGTACAGCCATCTATTTTATGAGCAAACCGATTCTATCAGAGCGAAAACCGCAGTTTGTTAGCGACTTTCTTATTTTGCTCATATAGAGGGGGCCTAAGTGTGACATTGTTACAGATCAGTGAGTGTGAATTAGTGTGCCAACTAACCGGTTTGGCTTTGGCTAAACTCTAAGATTGATATTTCGGCGCTACCCTAGCATTCACCCTTCAAGTCCTATATAGGGATCTAGATTTCACTGCAGGAAAGCAACTGGACCACTATCTCCTGAGATAGTCCCCGTGTAGTTGGCAGCTGACCCAGTGGGGTCAGGGACTCTGGTGCAAACACCAGAAGCTCAGTGCAAAGAAAAATGCAGGTATCGTCTGAACAGACACGTAGACTAAAATGCAGGTTTTCTGAGATCCAGACTGCGCACAGTTAATGGAGACATATGAAAGAATTGTGAGCGGAGTAGACAGCGTCGATACTGTAGACTGGGTGAACTGAGCTTGCAGGAGCATACAGGCAGGATGGCATACACTTGAAACAGAGCAGAAAAACAAGAAGAAAGAGAATGGAGGATAAACGCAGGATAATCACAATAGCACTAGACTATCAGAATATCTTTACTGGTCACCAAGGAACCTAAAGCTCAGGCACCCTCCTGCTGGGGAAAGTGTCTTAAATACCCATTGGTTGGGAAAGGATTTGGGAGCAGGCCCTCCCTAAAGAAGCATCAGGTAGGAGAAAAGAGGCCGCAGCATGGAGAAGATGGCGACCAGAACGCGGGATGAGATAAAAAGTGGTGCAGCATCCGTGCCCACAGGGACAGCAGGAGAGTGGCTGGCATGGATTGCAGACCTAACAGACATATGACCTCATGGGGATTACTGAGATGAGACAACCATTGTAATGCCTTTATATCAACTATTTTAGGTGGAAGTAGTTCATTAACAAGCTATTACTTACAGATTACTAGTCTAAAGGTATAGAAAATGGAAATGGATAGCCGTACACGTCCATAAAACATCACTCAACATAAAAAAGGCAATATGCACATAAAATACAGGGTAGCAGCTATAGCTCCCTCCAAAACAACAAGTGCAAAAGAGCAGAGCAATATTACTTTTAGCATTATTTTGCTCTTTTTGCTGCGCTCATATCTGAAAAAGCCTTTACCCAGCAGTCAAGATAAGTCCTGAACTGAGAAGTATTGATCCAGTAAAAGCAGTTCAGAGTTTGACTGTGACACCGTAACCCTCAAGACATAATGTCATAGGCTCTTATCCCCTGCCTCTTAACATTACCTGCCTATCTCCTCCGAGCTGTCACCTCTGGTAATACAGTTCCAAAAGCTTTCTAATCGTTACTCGCTCAGGCTGCCTTTTTTTTTTTTCTGCGCCTTGTATATGAGTTGAGGAATTGCTCTGAGCTCTAAGAAGAACACTCTTTCTTGTATTTGCAGTTTTCCTTTATGACCAGGCTTAACATGTTACAATACAGCAAAAATAGAGAAACCTTACAGGATGGACAATATGAGGCTCCCACAGAAGAACCATCTTAACAGAAATTGCAGCTATTTGGGGCCGGGCGGTTGGACTTATCTCAAGAAACCTCAGCCCCTTTTATAATGACTGAAAGAAAAGGACTTTGTAAACATTGTGCTAATCCTAAAGTACGTCAATAAAGATGCACACTGAGCAGGTAGGTTACACCGCCCAGTATGAAGTGACTTCTACGGCAGATGCGTTGGTGTGCTGCGCTTAAAAGCTTGATTTTTTATAAAACTACATCCCTTGGGATAGGGCAAGTGTACTTGATGGACCCATCACATTCATGTTTACTAACGAAAGAAACATAAAATCTCATCCCATAGGTCATTTCCATACAAAGACAATCATGCCTTCGGAAGGGCTTGTCTGGTTTTGAATACCCATTCTCAACATCCTATTAGAATTTTTCTTCTAGTACTAAGAGAAAGGAGTGGCTCTAAAGAATGTCTCACTCTCTGGAGGACCTAAAATACCAATACAGTACACGGGCAGCCTGTTCATTTCAGTGGACATAGTGTAATTCCTCATCTCTCCACTGGTGATGCTGTAGGGAAACTGCACTAAGGTTTCATAGAGATCTCAAAAGTGGGACAACCAGTAATCATCTTATCGGTGTCGGATCTTTCTTACATAAAAGGGATTGTCCTTTTTGGAAAAGTGGACAAAAAAGACATGGTGTAATTCCTCCTGTCTCCACTGGTGATGCTGTAAGGACTCTGCACCAGGTTTTCACATTGATCTCTGGAGATCTCAAGAGTGGTACAA
Source organism: Bufotes viridis (assembly GCA_033119425.1). Classification (NCBI taxonomy): domain Eukaryota; kingdom Metazoa; phylum Chordata; class Amphibia; order Anura; family Bufonidae; genus Bufotes; species Bufotes viridis. The sequence continues at coordinate 39,761,844 of CM065593.1, read as the reverse complement.
CAAGTGATCATCTTACCAGCAGTGGATCTTTCTAACAAAAAGGGATTGTCCTTTTTGGACAAGTGGAGAAGTTTTTTTAGTGTTCTTGCCCATATATGTATTATAGTTTATACTTTGTATACTGAACTCAAGGATCGAATGCGTAAAGGAATTTCTTATTTACGTAAATATTGTCTGAAGGTGGGGAAATAAACATGAAAATAGACCCCTATAGACAGATCAATGGGTAACATGTGACTAAGCATAAGCATAATGTTCTTTCTTGCCTGGCCTCCGCACTTACTACTGACTGTATATATAATATAGTCAGATCATGGAAGAATTGGACCCTGATGCTTCAAGACAAGGGCAACTCAACCTCAATGGTCCCCGATGGATCAACTTGACCATGCTACAGTACCCTAAACTGGATATTAACAGGTGACTATGTTATTTTTGAAGTTAGATACAGGCATTCCATAGTGGGACGTACGGCCATGATTACAGATGTTCCATATTTGCCCCAATGTGTTTGACCAGATTCTCTGAAACAGATTTGGGAAGACATGAAAGCTTCTTTCTTGTCTTGGCTTATAAATAAGATTTGTTAATATGCCTCAACCACTGGGGAATGACTTAAACCTATGCAGGTCTACAGGCTAAGCCTAGTCTATGCTATAAAGAAGGATGCCATGTTATACCCCTTGGCTCTCAGCGGCATCCCACATCATCAGCATCGCTGTGCACACATAAACAGTCCCATGGGACTTAACCACAATTGACGAAGATTAATGAAAGTCATTTTGCGTCCTTTAGCAGATGGCATATTTCCAAAGCTAAAAATGTGTTGCATTCAAATGCTTGTCGTATCCCCCCTCCATTTTCTTTTAGAAGATAATTAAAATGGTAAGCTTAAATCACGACAAAATATTGCTTATCGCAAAGGTGGTGAAGATAATGGCTTGTATCTACTGTATACGAGGTCCTTGAGAATATCTGCAGTTGCTTTTTTATATTAACGTTTTCTACATACAGAAGACCTCACATATACTCATGGCAAGAAATCTGATAATCTGCATTACCATAATAACCAGCCAGACAATCAGGCTATCCACATACATATAAACTTTATCCAATCCAGTCAGGTACCTTCAATAGAGGCAGATTAAACAACTTCTATGGGGCCAGATGCTGAATACTTTCTACTTTTCTCTGCAAGAAAACACTGCATTTTCATGTATCCGCCACTAGGGAGAGATCATTACTAGGCAGAGCTTCCATTCCAGTAAATGGTAACTGTATACATTTTTATGCACTGAGCTCCCCCTAGTGGCAGCTGCAGGCAGCCAGATATGTTATAGAAGGGTAACACATTTGCCAATGTATTTTTCCAGGTGTCCAGTGTAAACATATTGAGAAATATGGTGTTCAGAATGAGCGCCATATTTATGAAATGTCTATTCCCCTTTTTCTGACATAGAAGTCAGTTAAAGTGGATGAGGTGGAGGGTGATTTTTTATTTATTACAATTTTTAATTTTATTAAAATTATTTCCACTTAACAAACAAAAAACAGAGCTTCGTCAGATGTCTGCTGCATTGCGCTTTGCATTGACTGGGAGTGATTGCTGCATGCATAATAGGAAACTGGGTGGGCAGGGAGGCCAATATAAAATTTTGCTATGGGAACCTATAACTTCGGTGCACAATGCTAATCTTAAAGAAGTGGTATTAACAATGTTTTTTATTTGTTATAAGAGTCCTTTGATAATAACTAGAGATGAGCGAATCGAATTTGACAAAGTGGAATTCGATCCGAGTTTCAGGAAAAATTCGATTTGCAACGAATCCGAATTTCCTCACGCATCATGGAAACGAATCGCATTTTTTCCTAAAATGGCTGCTGCACATGTTAGGACATGGAGCAAAGGACTCTGGGAACGAAGGATCACCCACAATGCCATGCATGCAGCCAATCAGCAGCCAACCAGCCCTGTGATGTCAGAGCCCTATAAATAGCCTCAGCCATCTTGGATTCTGCCATTTCCCAGTGTACTTAGTGCAGGGAGAAATGTCAGCAGGCGCTAGGGACAGTGCTAGGAAAGACTTTAAAACTTTTATTTTGCTGAAAAGAAGTTCAGGGAAAGATCATTAGAAGTGTAGGGAAAGGATAGAGAGGGATTATTCCACAGTATAAAAGGAGAACAGGGTCCAATAGGGGAGTGTACAACCTGGGTAATAGGAGCAATCCTATTACACCTTGCTGCACTGACTGGGGATCCAAATTTCCATTATACTGCTGCATTCAGCTTTGCAATAGATGATACCTCTGTAATTCCAGCGAATCATTCTTTTTATTGGGGTTCAAGTGCTGTGTTATACAGCCATTAACAGGGTGTATTGCTAGGAATTAGGAAATATTTCTATGTCTTATTACCCCTTGTGCGGTGCAGTTATATGCTCTAAAGCCTTTTTTGGCCATTCAGCGGTGCAGTTATATGTTTTAAAGCCTTTTTTGACGTGTATTAGTTTTAAAAAAAAGCATTATTTGCCGTTCAGCGGTGCAGTTATATGTTCTAAAGCCCTTTTTGGCGTGCATTAGTGGGGAAAAAGGGTTATTAGCCGTTGTGTGGTGAAGTGAGAAAATTAAAGCCTTTTTTGGGGTGTATTCATTTCCTTTTTATTTACTTATTTGATCTAACAGTATGTCAGACAGAGAAGTGACAGGCCCTGCACAGGGGGGGGGGGGGGGGGGGGGGGGGCACAGACCTAAAGGTTTCTGGCCCAGGCACAGGTCGCAGCAGAGTAAGGGGGTGTGGCAGCAGGAGTCGCAGTGAGAGGCCTGAGCTCCCAATCTCATCTCATGTCTTGACCAGCAACCCAGGGGTCCTTGAAGGGTTGACTCAGTCATCCACTTTGTCTCCACTGGCATCAGACACCCCCAGCCAAGAGCCAGTGGTTTCCTCAGACAAAACTCTTAGATGTGCCCTCAGCTGTCTTCAACCTGCCTCTGTCCTTTTCTGTTCCCTCAGCCAGAGAATTATTATATGCTGTAGCCTCTGCTCCACTACACAGCGAGGACGAGCTGCTAGAGGAGAGTCAGCAGCTACTGCCCAGCCAAGATGTGGAGGAGACATCTGCTGCTTCCTCCAGTAGGTGGGCAAGTAGTGATGAGGAGAGTGGCGTGGGAGCTGGTGTTGCGAGCAGTCAGGCTCCTGGATCAGAAACCGTTGAGGAGGACATCAGTGACGTGCAGACAGTACTCGATGATGATGTAGCCAATCGCAATTGGGAGCCTGGTGACGAAGGGGCTTCATCATCAACGGGAGAAGAGGGTGGCAGCTTGCATGTGAGGCAGCGGTGGAGCCAGCAAGTCGCTCGTGTAGTTGGAAGTCAGCGGGGTAGCAGCAGTGGGAGGTCAGGAACCAAACGTGCACAGGGTAGACCACCAGCTTCGCTGGAGCCTACCTGTCCGTAAAGTAGTGGTGCAGGGGTTCACGGAGGCAGCAGCGGTAGCAGTCAGTCAGTACAGAGTGTTGAGTGTAAAATCACTTACTGGGTAGTGTGGCAGTTTTTTGTTTAGCCCCTGGAGGAGGTGAACATGGCCATGGTCATCGAATCTGAGGGCAGAAGGTGAAGTGTGGCCAGGGTGCCAATGTTGGCCTCACGGCCCTGCTGCAACATATGCAGTGTCACCATAAAGTGGCCTGGGAGAACTGTGGCTCCGATGTGGTGGTCCAGCCTGCCGCAGCAACTGCTGCATCACCCAGTGGCACGCACCTGATTTCAGGCAGTCAAGGCTCCACCATCTCAGAAGTAGTGTTGGGGCTGAATATTCAAATCGCAAATATTAATCGCGGATATCAGCACTTCGAGAATTCGCGAATATTTAGACTTTAGTGATATATATTTGTAATTTAATTTGCTTATTGTCAAAAGAATATTTTATTAAGATGTATTTGTCCAGAGTGGAACACCGTTTTAATGCCCAGACACACAGTCTTCCCCTGGTCTCATAATGTTGATAAAAGATAAACGAGTTCCCAGTAGATCAACAGCCAGATTCTATGGGCAACACCTCCATTTTATCTTTTCTACTTTTTATATATATACCCCAATACGCTGTATATGACCATTGCATGCATGACCATTCCGTTTATAATAATTTTTGGATGTATTGTACTTGTTCTCCAGTTAATTGATCAAGCAATCCTTAACTACATTTTCTCATAGTACATTATTTTATGACTGTCTAGCTAATAGTGACTCTGTGCCTCCTTCCCCCGCCCCAAGGGACGCCTTACACATAAATCTAGCTTTTCTAGTGTTATTTTTGATTTTCTGATTCTTTAATGCTTCTCAACTAACTTCCATTAAGTAGTTCTTATGGGATAGTATTCCAAGGTTAAAGTGATTAAATAACTTTTATGGTTGATCAAATATAAGCCCTTATTATACGCAGTAGGCAAAACCATACATTTTAATTACTTTGTTATCAACCATCTAGTTATTTACATTTCATATTTCAGTCGGAAATATGAATTTGTGGGATTTTTATTGAAAATACCCAAGATGCGCAGTTTAAATTGTATTTCTTTAAAACCGCCATTTTTTTTTGTAAAGAAGCATTGCACCTGAAAATTAAGTGTGGTCGAAGAACCCAGTTATCTCTAATTTCACAGAACCGAAAAAAATATATGAAATGACCTATTTTTTTTCCATATTTTGCTGTGCTCTAAAAACAGCTTCTCAGACACTTTGAAAGATTCACCCTTTATTTCACTTTGGAAATGTAAATAGAGATGAGCGAATCAAAATTGACGAGGTGGAATTCAACCGGAATTTCAGGAAAAATTTGATTCGCACTGAACTCGAATTTCCTCATGCTTTGTGGTAACGAATCGCATTTTTCCTAAAATGGCTGCTGCACGTGTTAGGACATGGAGCAAGGAACTCTGGGAACGAGGAATAACCCACAATCCCATGAATGCAGCCAATCAGCAGCCACCAGCCCTGTGATGTCACAGCCCTATAAATAGCCTCAGCCATCTTGGATTCAGCCATTTTCCAGTGTACTTAGTGAAGGGAGAGATGTTAGCAGACGCTAAGGACAGTGGTAGAAAAGACTTGAAAATGTTTATTTTGCTGAATAGAAGTTGAGGGAAAGAGCATTAGAAGTGTAGGGAAAGGATAGGGAGGAATTATTCTTATTATTGAACTAGAACAGGGTCCATTAGGGAAGTGGATAGCCTGGGTAATAGGAACAATCCCATTACACCTTGCTGTACTGACTTGGGATCCAAATTGCCATTATACAGATCTGTAATTCCAGTAAACCGTTCTTGTTGTTGGGGTGCAAATGCTGTGTGATACAGCCATTAACAGGGTGTATTACTAGGAAATATTTCTACGTCTTATTAGCCCATTGTGTGTTGAAGTGAGAAAATTACAGCCCTTTTTGGCGTGTATTAGTTGCAAAAAAAAATATTATTTGCCGTTCTGCGGTGCAATTATATGTTCGAAAGCTTTTTTAGCTGTTCAGCGGTGCAGTTATATGCTCTAAAGCCTTTTTTGGTGTATATTAGTGGCAAAAAAACATATTATTTGGCGTTCTGCGCTGCAGTTATATGTTCTAAAGCCGTGTATAAGTGGGGGGGGGGGGGAAGGGCTTATTAGCCATTGTGTGGTGAAGTGAGAAAATTACAGCCTTTTTTGTGGTTTATTAATTTCCTTTTTTTTTATTTATTTGATCTAACAGTATGTCAGACAGAGACGTTACAGGCCCTGCACAGGTGAGTGGCACAGACCTAAATGTTTCTGGCACAGGCAAAGGTTGCAGCAGAGTAAGGGACCGTGGCAGCAGGGGTCACTTGCAGAGGCCTGAGCTCCCAGTCTCATCTAGCGGTCGTGTCTTGTCCAGCAACCCAGCTGTTTTTGAATGGTTGACTCGGTCATCCACTTCGTCCCAAGTGACATCAGGCACCCCCAGCCAAGAGTCGGTGGGTTCGTCAAACACAAACCTTAGTTGGCATAGCCCAGGAGCAGGCCCTGTGCCCTCAACTGTCCTTAAACTGCCCCTGTCCTTTTCTGTTCCCTCAGCCAGAGAAGTATTATATGCTGTGGGCTCAGATCCACTATACAGTTAGGACGAGCTACTAGAGCACAGTCAGCAGCTACTGCCCAGCCAAGATCTGGAGGAGACATCTGCCGCTTCCTCCGATAGGGGGGCAAGTAATGAGGAGGAGAGTGGCGTGGGAGCTGGTGTTGCGAGCAGTCAGGCTCCTGGCTCAGAGACCATTGAGGAGGACATCAGTGACATGCAGACAATACTCGATGATGATGTAGCCGATTGCAATTGGGAGTCGGGTGACGAAGGGGCTTCATCATCAACAGGAGAAGAGGGTGGTAGCTTACGTGTGAGGCAGCAGTGGAGCCAGCAACTCGGTAGCATGGCCAGGAGTCAGCAGGGTGGCAGCAGTGGGAGGTCGGGAGCCAAACATGCCCGGGGTAGACCACCCGCTTCGCAGGAGCCTACCTGCCCGGAAAGTAGTGGTGCAGGGGTTCACGGAGGCAGCGGTGGTAGCTATTGGGGGTAAAATCACCTTCTTAGCGGTGTGGCAGTTTTTTGCTAAGCCGCCAGAGGAGGTGAACATGGCCATTTGCCGAATCTGTGGGCAGAAGGTGAAGCGTGGCCAGGGTGCCAATGCTGGCACCACTGCCCTGCGTCAACATATGCAGCATCACCATAAAGTGGCGTGGTAGAACCGCGGCTCCAATGTGGTGGTCCAGCCTGCCGCAGCAACCGCTGCATCACCCAGTGGCGCGCACCTGATTTCAGGCTCCACCACCTCAGCCGAAGGGAGCTGTCTGTCCTTCCCATGATCTACCGGTTCTGATGCTCCTGCTCCTCCTCCTCATCAGTCATTCATTTGGCATTAGCAATACTAATGGATTACTGACCAAATGCTGACAGAGTGAAGGCGGATGCTCAACATAAAGTATCCATTTTTTGTGGGTTATTGTTCTGACAGATCAGAGTAAGGTAAAATAATCAGTGATGTCAACACAAACTTACTACTGACACCCTCTTCACTCTGTCAGGGGTGGGGGGGCTCTACTTGTATAAGCGTTTAATAGAACAATTTTTGTAGACATCTATGTGGAATCAGCTGACGACGGTGTAAAAGGAGTGCGCTTCTTCTTGACGCTAACATTGACCTGTAAGGCTCAGTCCACACTTTGGTCAGTTTTGGCCCCGTAACTGCCCAAATAAGTGAAGTGTGCAAGGATTCTAAGAGCGACCCCTGTCATCTGCATGTCATATGGACTCACATTATTGTTTCACTACCACAGCAGACTCCCTATGCGTGTTACTGCACAGTGTTCTACACCACTATAAAGGCTCTCTGCAGCCAGGAAATGGCTGTTTTTTAACGCGATTCACCACAAATAAATTCGGATCTAATCTTTTTGGAAAATTCGGCGAACCGGACGAATTGAATTTTTGCGAAATTCGCTCACCTCTACATGTAAACCCACCATAACAAGCGAGTAACAGACCACAGTTTAGGAAGGAATCTTGTTGTCTTGGACATAGGTTTAGTGGGATTAGACATTTTAAGTCTTGGGACACTCATCATGATGGGATCTTCCAACAGTGTAACATGAAGTTCCCGGGCCCCAATACACCTACAATTAGCCATTTATAAATCTGGTGTCTTCTTACACGGAATTTGCAACTATTACCTCTCTATAGGTATGTCCTTGGGGCTGTTTAGGGCTCCATTTTGTTAATAGACCACTAGTTAGACACCTTACTTCCACAACATTTTGTGGCATTCACAATTACTTAAATTAGCATTATTTCAGTTAGAGGGGTTTTTCTGGAGCCAGCAGGTCCCACAAAGCCACTTTAATTACAAAGAACACACCTGTAGGAGAAAGTTATAACATACTTACCGTTCTGAAGTTGAATGGGCCGCCTACTCGGAAACTCTGTAACATGAGGCTCCTCTTCTAAAAATCCTGCTTTTGCTGAAGCCATGTCCTGGCTGTCCTGGGTTTCTGGCTAAGCTCTGAAATATTCCTGACTGTCCTTGGTACATGTGCAGATAAGGTAGATTCAGGAATAGGGATAGCTCTGGCCATGTCTCATCCATAGCCCAGGCTGGAAACCTGGTAAATACATGAAATCGGCAGAAGCTGGATTTTCAGTAGAACATCATGTGAATGGGTTCCCGAGCAGATGATGCATGCACAACTTTGGAACGGGAGGTACATTACAAACTTTCTCCTACAGAAGTAGTCTGTGTAATTAATGTGGCTTTGCGGGACTCACTGGGTCCCAGAAAACCCCTTTGTTGCCAAGGTGCATGCCATCCAGCTCAACTAATGCACAGGCCACCAACTCAACAAGTTCCAAGAGTTCTTCCTATTTGCCCCATATCCATCCATTTTTCTAAACAACAACCAGACACAAAGAAATTAAGCAACCAACTCACGGCTTTGATTTCAACAATGAACACATTTGAGAGACAAAATGTTACTCGTTTTACTCTATCAACCGGCTTTCAAAAAGATCAACACATCTTTATCATACAATGACTGAATTCATAATGAGTGAAATCTCCTTTAAAAGAAGGTCTTGTCAGAGATATCCATTAATACTTGAAAAAGAGAGAAATTTAAAGTCTATCCATTAACCTCTAACACAGGTGTAAAAACAGATTTATTACAATTAAGCCGGTTATTCCATTTTGGTAAGTCACATCATAAATATTTCAAAAATAAAATGGTCGAGTAATACATTAATAAAGATGGGTCTGGGATAATGTTGAAAGAGAAAGTTTCTCAGACGTATTAGAAATGGAATACGAGATCAAGCTAATCGTTAAGAGGACACGAGCTCTAAAAATGAATTTAAAAACACAGATTTGTCAGTGTTGACTTTATTCAAGGTTCTGAAATACGTATTGGTCTTGTAGACATTTTACTAAGAAAACAGGGTCCTATCTCTTAACTCCTTCTATGATGACTAGCAATTGAATTAGGGGATGTGTTAAAGGTGGGCCTCACTTTTCTGGTCTCAGTTTATAAACAGGGGAAGGTTTTTGATTTACCTCCCGAAGATTGGTCTGATGTGAAGTTTGGAAGAAAGAGGAAAAAACAAGGATATTTTTCCTTGGAGAAACATCCTTGTTTCTTGGAGAATTTTTTATCTTGTTTTTTTTCTTCTTTTTGTTGCACTTTTATCTCTCCCAGATCTATAGTTGATCTCAGATACTTTATGCCAATTTCATAGAAAGTGAATCTAATGAGTTATCTCAAGAAGATAACCACAATCCATATGCTCTGTGAGGGTATGGACATAATAAAAAGAATCCGCCTTTCTGTCCCCTCTACCTATTTTAGCAAGAACGGAGAGAAGCTTCTGCTATGTTGTTACCTAATCGTTATATAGCTTCCAATACTGGTCTGTTCTAAATTCCTGTTTCACACATATACACTAGAGTCAGTTTCATCAGAAACCAGTTAAAGGGGTTGTACAGTATGAAGAACGAAATAGTTAACGTCTATCCATATATCCTATTACCAATTAAAGCAGTGTTCCTCAACTCCCATCCTCAGGGCCCACCTTCCAGTCATGATTTGAGAATAACCATCCATCAGGGAAGTCCTGATGCATTGACACTAATCATATCAGCTGCTCAATACTAAGGAAATCCTGAGAAAATGACCAGCAGGTGGACCCTAAGGCCTGGAGTTGAGGAACCCTGATTTAAAGGGAATGTATGAAGAATGCAATGTTAAACTCTATCCATGTGTCCTATTAGAAATAGTGATGTCATAGACATCATGGGCATCCCCTATTGTAAAATTCCCGCCAGGGTTAAAAGTGTTATCTAGACAATTAAAATAGTAAAATTTTAAAAGGGCTCAATATGGTTTAAAAAATTCATACTCTCTTTACTGGTCCCTGCTGCTCCCGTTCATGGTCCCTGCTGGTTTCTGCCTCGTGGTTCCTCTCAACACACAGGAAATGAGTTTCTGGTCACCACTGCGGTCAGTGACTGGCTGAGTGATCATGAGCTGTGTGCCAAGAGGCACCAGGAAGCAAAGACTTGCAGGACTCCATGAAGCATTGGAACAAAAGCAACACTGGATTGGTAAGGAAAGTATAATATAATATAGTTTTAAACCATGTAGAACCTTTAAAGACTGGAAACGATCAGACAAGCCATTTAAAGGAAATCTGTCAACTCCAAAACACCGCCCAAACTAGAGTAAACTGTGTATAGTGTAGGTGATGCTGAGTCTGATTGTGTAATTTTTATCTCCGTACACACTTGCGTTCCGACACTGTGCTCCACTGAGTCCTCTCCATTAGGTGGTGAGCTCTGGAGTCCTCTCAATGCATTTTACTGCTGGTTTGTGGGAGCACAGGGTCGGAACGCAAGTGTGTACGGAGATAAAAGTTACACAATCAGACTCAGCACCACGTACACTATACACCGCTTACCCTAGTTTGGGGGTGTTTTGGAGGTTACAAATTCCCTTTAAGGTCCTCTGCAAAGCATGACTCCTGCTCTAGAGAAGTCAACCTCCTCCCCTGGAGATGGAAGCTGATTGCCGGTGGTTATTAGATGCGGCGCTCACATTGATCAGTAGTTTTTTTTTTTTTTTTTTTTTAAAGATGCAACCCATTAACCTATGATTTATAAAATGTAAGGTAAGAGGAAATTCAAGCAGGCAAGAGCAGAACATACAAACCCAACGCAGTAAATTTCACCCCTGATTCACTATGCCATATATTTACCTCCATAACCCTACTGCATTCTTCACTAGGACTACTTCAGAAATGTCTTGTGTGTGTGTAAGTACATGAAAATGTATCGGTCAAATTGAACCCTATCGAAGGCATAGCTATTGGGGGAGCTGGTCCCATAGACACCCAAAGGCCAGATACTAGTCTTATCAATGGCACATAGTAGATGGAGGCCCTGGGGTCAAGGAGCTTCAAGTTGTACCCTTAGACCACATTAATGAAAAAAATGTAAAAGTAAATATATAAATACATGAATAATGCTGATTAATGCATATTATTCTCCACTGGACAGGGTTTTATTTTTGGGTGATACCTAATGCTCTACTCTATAAGCCCAAAGTCTTGCGTGCACCATTTACAGACTACCTTTAATTTGACAGTCTACACAATCCCTTAATAAGCTGACATTTAAGTACCTTACACGGATTACCTAATCAGCAAATCTGCTCTGTATGCAAAATGTGACAGACTTATGGAAATCGCGAGTTCAGTAACGATGCCATGTACTAGCGCCAAGCACTTTTTGCACAGTGCAAGATTAAAGCCCAACATATGAAGTAATCTTTAGTCATTTGTAACGATGTATAATTCATCATTAATGTTAGGTATAAAAAGCTTGAAGCCAAAACTCCCCCCCCAAAAAACGGAGGATAGATTAAGATATCAATCTTATCAGAAGCGCTTTGAAAAACCGCCCGATCTTAACTGCGCGGGTCTACACGCGGTACATTAGCATGAAAAGAGGCGACTTTGCGTTTAATCCTAAAGTTACATTTTTTTGCAAAGGATGTGCCCGATTCTCTTGTTCCAAAGGCAGTTTACAGTTTTGCTGATGGATACGAATTTCTAAAGAGTTCAGTAATGGAAAGGCAAATCTCTTTTACATTTGTATAAACCGCGACACGTGTGATGCGGTGATTAGCGCTAAATGCCATTTTCCAATATCCGGCCTCTTGCTACTACACAAAATATGTGGCCCGATGATCAACATCAATAGACCTTTATTCGAGGCGCACGTCTATGATCCTGATGCCAAAATTTCCTTTAATGTGTATACATTCCCGCACGTTTATACAATGCAGAAAATATATATTTTTAAGCATAAATCTCTATCCTTGAATTCTTAATCTGGCAGCTTTAGATGCATGAGTAAGTCATTCGGCTCAGATTGCTTATAAATTTAATCTGTTTTGGCAACCTTGACAACAGAAAGAAGTAGAACTGAAAGAAGTAGAAACTGGGTCAAGCATTATGGCACATATATATATATATATATATATTAGTTTGTCAGGTGCAGTATTGTTACTATGTATGTGTTACTATATAAGATAAATGTATTATCTTCAGCAATACAGTATAACACAATTAGCTCTGCTACATCCGAATAATTATTTGTTCCCATGAGAACTACAAACTACATAACTTTTTGACATGCAGCCAGGTTGCCCTGAATTAGAACAAGAAATATTAGGACAAGGACCTCTACACTATGTATTGGGTAGGTACAATAACCACTATTCTATTGATACCTCGGTGAAAATAGAATTTCTGCACCTTGTAATAAAAGTTAAAAAAGCTTATTTTAAATATAAAGTGTTTACCGGGGCTCCTCTATATATATATTCTCAGGATAGGTCGTCAATATCCGATCAGTGGGAGTCCGACTCCCGTCACGCCCCCAACAATCTGCGCTCTGTTGAGTACTGCGGCCTCCTCTTAGCTATCCCAGTTGCATAGTGGCCGCACTTGGTATTGCATCCCATCCCAGCCCAGTATTTGACTTAGGCCTAATGCACACGACCGTTGTTTGATTCCGTGTCCAGTGTGCGGACGTGTCCGTTTTTCGTGATTTTCTTGAGACCCATTGGTTTTCAATGGGTCCGTCGAAAACTCGGCAAATGCACCGTTTGTCCTCCGCGTCCGTGGTCCGTGATTCCAGTCCGTCAAAAAAAAATAACCTGTCCTTTTCTTGTCCGCGAAAAACGGTTCGCGGACCCATTCAAGTCAGAGGGACCGTGAAAAAATGCGGATGGCCATCCGTGTGCCATCGGCGTTCCGCATCCACATTTTTTTGCAGATCCCTCGGTAGGCATTTGGCAACTTGTCAGCCTGTTTTTTGGTAATATCTTTTGGGTCATGTCCGCTAAAAAAAACGAAGACACACGGAAACACAACGGAAGCAAAAACGGACACGGATCACAAAACAACGGAACCCCGTTTTGCGGACCGGAAAAAAATACTGTTGTGTGCATGAGGCCATAACTGGGACCAAACTGAAACTAGGTCATGAAAGTGACGTCATTGGCCAAGGAAAAGGTTGCTCACTGGACGGATGCAGCCTCTTCAAACAGCTGATTGGCGGAGGTGGCGGGAGTTGGACCCCCGCTGATCAGATACTGATCAATTCTCAACTTATGAATCCAATATTTAAAAGCCTTTTTAAATATTGATGACCTATCTCCCTGAACCCCCGCTGATCAGCTATTTAAAAAGCGGCAGTGCTTGGGTGAGCATGACGGCTTCCATTAGTGACATCATCAAGTGACTGAGCTGCAATACCAAGTGCAGCCACTATACAACGCATGGCGCTGTGCTTGGTATTGTGTGAAGAGGCTACAGTGCTTACCAGAACAGTGTTAAACAGCTGATCGCCCAGGGTGCTGGGAGTCCGACCCCCACCCTTCAGATATTGAAATCCTGGACAACCGGGATCTCACTATGCACCGTACTTTTGGCCCATCAGAGGAATATTCTAAGGTCCTTTCATGGATCAGTAAAGAACATGTGGATGTGCACCTGTAATTGCATTCTATTCCTAAGCTATTCCATTATCACCAGGGACCCAGATCCTATCCTTAATAAGGTCCTACAGTTTATTTGGGAATAAACTACATTAAAGGGGTTGTCTCTCACTTCAGCAAATGGCATTTATCATGTAGAGAAAGTTAATACAAGGCACTTACTAATGTATTGTGATTCTCCATATTCCCTCTTTTGCTGGCTGGATTCATTTTTCCATGGAATGATACACTGCTCATTTCTATGGTTACGACCACCCTGCAATCCAGCAGTGGTGGTCGTGCTTGCACACTATAAGAAAAAGCATCGGCCTCTCTGATGGCCGATATCGTAGGACTGCACATAGGCACGCATGCGCAGCAGATGCCATCCCAACCACCTCATGTCTGCTCTGCAGCGGTGGCTGTAACCCCTGGATATGAGCAGTGTATAAAGTGATGGAAAAAAGAATCCAGCCAGGAAAGGAGACAATATGGACAATCCCAATACATTAGTAAGTGCCTTGTATTAACTTTCTCTATATGATAAATGCCATTTGCTGAAGTGAGACAACTAAGCATCAAGTGTAGGACCTCAATTCTTCTTCTATAGGGGCCTTTATGGTCAATTTACCTATTTGTAAGGCCATGTGTCCATGGAAGGAGCTGCGTATACACTGGTGGTCGAGCCCTCGTTCCCATTTCCATTTTTCACTGACGTGTGCTGTCTGCATTTTCTGCGGACAACACACATACAGTACTCATTGATTTAAATGTGTCTGGGTCAGTAAAGAAATCACGGCGATGTGCACTACTTTGATCCGTGATGCGGACCAAGCCCGCCCATTGAAGACTATGGGTCCGTGAAAATCACTGACACACATCCGTCTGTGCTGCGTCCGTTTTTCACTGAAGACTAATAGGAGATACTTTGGACATTCAGCTGAGCAATGTCAGTGAATAACGGATGACACACGGATGGTAAAAACAGACACACGGACAAACCTCAGATCCTTCACGGACCTCTTCATGGATGAAACACGTACGCTTTTTTTCACGGATGTGGCACTGACACGGAAATGTGAACGAGGCCTCAATGGAAAATGATAATTTTTTTTTCATAGCCATCAAATACAGTCATTTGGTGTTTAGCGATTTTTTTTTCCATATCCTTTGGGGTCCATTCACACGTTCACAATTTTTTTGGGGTCCGCAAATTACAGATCAGAAAAACACGAACACCAGTCATGTGCGTTCCGCATTTTGCGGACCGCACATGGTCGGCACTATGATAGAAATGCCTTTTCTTGCCGTGGCTGCGGACAAGAATAGGACATGTTTTTTTTTTTTTGCGGGGCCGCGGAACGAAAGTGTGGATGCGGACAGCACATGGCGTGCTATCCGCATCTTTTGCAGCCCCATCAAAAATGAATGGGTCTGCATCCGTTCCGCAAAATTGCGGAACGGATGCGGACTTATTTTGCAGACGTGTGAATGGACCCTTACTCTTTTTGAGGACATTTGCCTTTACTTCACGTTGCACAAAAATAAACCTCCTATAACAAGTCTTCACATATCGGAAAAGTGAATATAAAATCTTTAATAATTAGATAAATGTCAGTGTTTTTCTGCTTCGGCGACATATAAAAATAGCTTTTCGACCATCTAATTTAAAAGCAGGCTCGTCTGGGCTGTCATGGAGTGAAAAGTCCAAAGTCTGGTAAATTAATCAGTTTTTTTCATCCTTCAAATGTGTGTCAGGCTCTGCTACTATAATAATATGCCTTAGGGCGTACGGGGCGACCAACTTCGTCCGCGTGAGCCCTTATTCCGCTTGCTTTTACCACAGCGGCATCTCTTTTGAGTAATATGAACTAGGACTGTGAGGATCTGAAGAGTTGTAGAGTAGACACTGGGCTTTGGAGAAGTTTGAGCTCATACCAAGCTTAAGGCCTCATGCACACGGCCGTGGGTGTTTTGCGGTCCGCAAACCGCAGATCCGCAAAACACGGAAGCTGCTCCGCGTTCCGTTCCGCAATTTGCGGAACGGAACGCGGCCCATTATAGAGATGCCTATTCTTGTCCGCATAACGGACAAGAATAGGACATGCTCTATTTTTTTTGCGGGGGCACGGAACGGAGCAACGGATGCGGACAGCACACGGAGTGCTGTCCGCATCTTTTGCGGCCCCATTGAAATGAATGGGTCCGCGGCCGAGCCGCGAAATATGCGGCTCGGACGCGGACCCGAACAACGGCCGTGTGCATGAGGCCTAAGTTGGGCAACTTTGATAAAGCAGAAACTGATTATTGTACTGACTTTGTCGGAGGCAGTGACTCGTTAAAGTCATTGACGGCCGGTCAATGTACTTAAAGCAAAAAATCATCACCAGGATAAGCTATGATCAACTTGTCCTTCAAGTCAAAGAAAATTCACAATTTACAGACATAGTTGAAGCAGCAAGATTCTTGGCAGCACAGAATTGTTTTGGAGATGAGTGTTCTGATTTTGTTGGAGGCAGTGACCATTAATTTGCCGCAATTTCTTTTTTTACTTGTTTTGGATGGAAATCCTTTTTTAAGTTAAGGAGTCATGTCAGAAAGTGAGAAAAGCAATGGAGACTAGTGCAGGTTTACAGGAGATGAGTGATCTGATTCTGCTGGAGGCAGTGACCTGCTTAAGTAAACACAGGTCGTTGGATACAAGACTGAAAGTGGTCGTACGATCATGAGAAGCTTTGATCAGCTCTTGTGTCTTGACTTGTCCTTGGAGCCAGAGACAAGTTAGAGGTCACAGACTTGCAAGGATTTGTGGTAAAGTGAGAAAGGGAATGGAGACTTGAGGAAGTTGACAGGAGATGGGTGATCTGGCTCAGGTGGAGGCAGTGACCTGCTTAGGTCTTTAAACATAGGCCATTGAACACAAGGCATAAAATGATCATAAAATCAAGAGAAGCTACTGTATGGTCAGCTCTTGAGTGTCAACCTGTTCTTCAAGTTAGAGACAATTTAGAGGGCACCGATCTGATGGGAGGGGAGCAGAGACTGATGACAGGTCACAGGAGATGAATGTTCTGACAGTGTCCACTCCAAGTCATGAGAAAGATGCCAAAAGTTGTTACTCTTTGTATAATTCATGTATCCATCTTGGCAGTCAACATTAATCACCCTTCTTTCCTATAAATTAATCAGCCCAAAGTGGTTTTAGAAAGTGCTGGCCTCATCTGTAATCTTAAAAATCATCTATGACATAAATACGTTCTGAAATTGGATAAAAAATGAAATCAACTCACACGTTTGCCATGACTGCAACCCCCTATTTTTCTTTATTCTGAAGTCATGGTTGCAACAAACGTGTGAGTTGCACTGGGACCCTACTCATTTATATGGCTGCCCTACTACACTGCGATACTTGGGGGCGTGACACATGTAGCTCCAAAAACTGCCATGTAGCCAAACCCTTGCACTGAAGGACTTAGTATGTCGATGGATTATGTGGGCAGCCCATT
This sequence comes from Bufotes viridis, assembly GCA_033119425.1. Classification (NCBI taxonomy): domain Eukaryota; kingdom Metazoa; phylum Chordata; class Amphibia; order Anura; family Bufonidae; genus Bufotes; species Bufotes viridis. The sequence goes on along the minus strand of CM065593.1, from coordinate 39,744,755 downwards.
GACTATAATGAGGGCTGTGTAATACCTCATTCCCCCTGTGGCGGCGCTGCAGACAATTGTTGCTGGGTTTCCCCACAGATTTCGTCTGATTGCCGGAGGACCTAATAGCCAGACACCCTCTCATCTGCTTATTGTCAGGAAACTCTTGAGTACATTGGATAACTTTATGCCATGCAAAAAAAAAACTCTCCATTGCACCTTTCAACCATTTTTTTTAATGATCACTAGTCTTGAGCGAATTGATCGTGATGAAGTGGAATTCGATCAGAATTTTAGGGAAAATTCTATTTGCCACGAATCCGAATTTCCTCGTGCTTTGTGGTAGCGAATCGATTTTCCCTGAACGGCATTTAAAAAATCATACTTACCTCAGTGTGAAGAGTCGGCTACCGCCATCTTGATTGAAGATCTCATACGAAATCCCGTGTGTTGTAATATATGACGTCACCACGCCACCTAACGTGATGATGTCATCACGGGCCGCATGAGATTTTGCTCTAGATCTTCAATCAAGATGGCGGCGACCCTGTGTAGTCATACTATGTTCTTATTGTCCACATGCATATCCACTGCTCTATGCATTGTATATAGGACTGCAGAGTATACCACTAGCTCCAGCAGACTGCTGGGACCCCAACAATCCCAACAACGGGGTCCCCAATATACATATTGTACACGTGCACAACCACTACTCTATGCAATGTCTATGAGACTGCAGAGTACACCACTATCTCCGGCAGTACCGGTTGTCATGCATATGCACCAGGAGCATAGCTGTAGAGGAAGCAGGGGAAGCGACTGCTATGGGGCCCAAAGTCAGAAGGGGCCCACCCAGGAGGAGGACTAAAAGATTTTATTGTCAGGGCCCCCTCAACAGTATTAGGCTACTTTCACACTCGCGTTTTGGGCGGATCCATCATGGATCTGCAAAAACGGATCCATTACAATAATACAACCACATGCACCCATCATGAACGGATCCGGTTGTATTATGTCTTCTATAGCCAAGACGGATCAGTCATAAACTCCATTGAAAGTCAATGGGAGACGGATCCGTTTTCTATTGTGCCAGAGAAAACGGATCCGTCTCCATTAACATGCATTGTGTGTCAGGACGGATCCGTTTGGCTCCGTTTCTTCAAGCGGACAGCAAAGTGCTGCAGGCAGCGGTTTGGTGTCCGCCTCCAGAGCGGAATGGAGACTGATCAGAGGCAAACCGATGCATTCTGAGCGGATCCTTTTCCATTCAGAATGCATTAAGGCAGAAGTGATCCGTTTTGGACAGCTTCTGAGAGCCCTGAACGGATCTCAGAAACGGAAAGCCAAAACGCCAGTGTGAAAGTAGCCTAATACAATGACATAATATACAGTGACTGTGCATTATATACGTGCAGGAAATGGATGGAGTGGCTTCAGGAACTGCTCTGAGAGGGCGATCTTGAATAGCCACAGTTGCATGGGAGGATGGGGTTGGGAAGAGGTTGCTGGGGAGGGGGGCCCATTCAAAAATTTGCTATGGGGCCCAGTCATCTGTAGTTACACCACTGATGTGCACTACTGTGCCATTCACATAGGAGACATGGGGTCCCAGTTCTCGTGATTTTATAGGGTCCCAGCGGTCAGACCCCAGCAATCATACATTTCAGTAATACATGTTTTTTTATGGGTCAACCCCTTTATCATGGGAGCCTATAGGAGACATACATGTATATGACACTGTGTCGGGAGATTTGTGAACATAATCTAATAGTATAATTATCACATCTCTGTCTTGTAACAAGCCGCTATGCGAGCATGATATTGCCCGGTCAGATTTTCCAGCTGCAGGATATAAACAAGAATAGTTCCTATTGTATGACAGCAAGCAGAGATCTTGAAAGCCACAAGTAACCTGATACATAAACTATATTGTAAAATGGCATAACTTTTCAGCACGCAATGAATAACCTTTATTTGCTGAATCCAGGAATACCCTTTTACTTCTAGACTGTAAATGCCACTGCAATCTACAAGGCAAGAAAAAGACGAAAGAACGGCGTATGCGGCTTGGCTTTCATGTGCGTGTGATTTAGACGAGTGACCCTTATTGATCATTGCCTTAATTGTTGGCGTTTTGCTGAAAAGACTGACTGTACACCGTACAATAGCTTCATTTGGCAATAAATTTGTTAAAGTTATTAAGATGCAAATTCAAGATGCAGGAAAAAAAAAACCACAGAGCGAGCGGGATGTAATGTATGCAGGGTTATCGCACCTCACGAAGAATCAGAAAACAAATATCCCCGTTGAGTACTTTTGTGCTGGTATCAAAGTGTCTTATCACGCTAGTTCAAATGCTTTCTGTTCCTGTGTGGATTTAAACATGGCTTTGATTTGTGAGATGTGTACAGTAAAGATCTTGGCATTTCATCATAAACAGTAAATATGAAGGAAATCTGCACAGGAAGAAAGCTATACAGCAGGTAAAATACGAGAGCATGCCTGTACCAGTACGAATTAGGAGAAAAAAAGGAAAATCTGTCATATGCACACAAATTACATTATTTGCAAGTTACGTTCATGCACAAATGTGACAAAATGTAACAAGAAACAAAACAATGAGCCCTTCATAAATATGAGAACCAAGGACAGGAAAAATATATACCCTTGTGCTGCCATGTGGGGGAGGGTGGTGACCAGAGGCGGATTGGCCATAGATCCTACTGGGAAATTTCATGGAGGGCTGATGCCCAGGGGACCACCCAAGCCCTCCTCATGGCTGCCAGCCATATGCATAAGGATCTTAATATGATGATACACTTTCATACTGTGGCACTGGTGGCAGCATTTTGTGCTGCACTGTGGTATTTGGTTCCACTGGGGCAGTATGTTATCCTGCACTGTGGTATTTGGTTCTGCTGGGGCACTATGTTGTGCTGCACTGTGGTATTTGTTTCCGCTGGGGCAGTATGTTGTGCTGCACTGTGGTATTTGGTTCTGCTGGGGCAGTATGTTGTTCCGCACTGTGGTATTTGGTTCCGCTGGGGCAGTATGTTGTGCTGCACTGTGGTATTTGGTTCCGCTGGGGCAGTATGCTGTGCCGCACTGCGGTATTTGGTTCTGCTGGGGCAGTATGTTGTTCCGCACTGTGGTATTTGGTTCTGCTGGGGCAGTATGTTGTGCTGCACTGTGGTATTTGGTTCCGCTGGGGCACTATGTTGTGCTGCACTGTGGTATTTGGTTCCGCTGGGGCACTATGTTGTTCTGCACTGTGGTATTTGGTTCCGCTGGGGCAGTATGTTGTGCTGCACTGTGGTATTTGGTTCCGCTGGGGCAGTATGTTGTGCTGCACTGTGGTATTTGGTTCTGCTGGGGCACTATGTTGTTCTGCACTGTGGTATTTGGTTCCGCTGGGGCAGTATGTTGTGCTGCACTGTGGTATTTGGTTCCGCTGGAGCAGTATGTTGTGCCACACTGTGGTATTTGGTTCTGCTGGGGCAGTATGTTGTTCCGCACTGTGGTATTTGGTTCCGCTGGGGCAGTATGTTGTGCTACACTGTGGTATTTGGTTCCGCTGGGGCAGCATGTTGTGCCACACTGTGGTATTTGGTTCTGCTGGGGCAGTATATTGTGCTGCACTGTAGTATTTGGTTCTGCTCGGGCAGTATATTGTGCCGCACTGTATTTGGTTCTGCTGGGGCAGTATGTTGTGCTGCACTGTTGTATTTGGTTCCGCTGGGACAGTCTGTTGTGCTGCACTGTTGTATTTGGTTCCGCTGGGGCAGTCTGTTGTGCTTCACTGTGGGATTTGGTTCCGCTGGGGCAGTCTGTTGTGCTGCACTGTGGTATTTGGTTCCACTGGGGAAGTATGTTGTGCTGCACTGTGGTATTTGGTTCCGCTGGGACAGTCTGTTGTGCTGCACTGTTGTATTTGCTTCCGCTGGGGCAGTCTGTTGTGCTGCACTATGGTATTTGGTTCCGCTGGGGCAGTCTGTTGTGCTTCACTGTGGTATTTGGTTCCGCTGGGGCAGTCTGTTGTGCTTCACTGTGGTATTTGGTTCCGCTAGGGCAGTCTGTTGTGCTGCACTGTGGCATTTCGTTCCACTGGGGAAGTATGTTGTGCCGCACTGTGGTATTTGGTTATATTGCTTGTGACAGCTGAAAATGAGCATGTGCATCCACATCAGCGAGGTGGACAGAGGCAGTGACAGGAGTAGGCAGTGTAAACGAGATCACGCCTACCTGGCCCTGTCAATCAAAGTGCAGAGGCCGTGGCAGTGGCAGAGAGAGCAGAGCCTCTCAGCAATGCGGGCACATATGAACATGGGACCAACACAGAGGCCTTCAGCTGCAAAGTGCACATGGAACAGGTCAGCCAGTGTCATGGGTACAAAACTGCTGACAGATGCCCTTTAAGGAAATCTCTCAGCTCATTAAAACTGATTACAAAATGATTATGTACGACACGGGCAGGGCCACCACCAGAGATAATATCTGGAGCGTTACAACTGGTGTACAACATCAACCTGAGCAGAAAGTTCCTTCCCAATTAATAGCTCTTATCCATAATCTGATTTACTACCGCACGCCGGCGAGGCTTTACGACATGGCGCTACTCGTGCCAGGCCAGTAGATTTCCGCGCTACATGGAATAGACGCCTGTGACTCCTTGGGAAGATTTATTAGAGTTTACGCTATAAAGGAGACGGGATTATAGGTCTGCTTACTTTATAAAATGAAATTTTGCTATTATAGGCAAGAGTTCACAGCTGTAATTATTTCAATGCACTTCCCAATCAATGCGTCTTCGACAGCCGCGCCAAACCCCTTTCTCCTGCCTCGCGCAGGTCATCGAATAAGAAGTCTTACAGCTTTCAACAACTTTGCCTGACCTTGCATTGAATAACAGTGGAAAATTGATTTGGCTCTAGTCATAAAAGAGCGTCTGCATTATCTGCATTCTAATTATAATTAATATGAGCGGGATAACGGCGGTATTATTTACGGCCAGAGCTATAGAGAGCGCGGTGTAATAATCATCTGCTACATCATTTTTTATTGATCTGATGGCTTTATTGCACAAAACAAAATGCTACACTGGTGTTCTTCCAAAATCACTTCTCTTGACAAATCATTTTACATTCTTATTCAACCCGCGTTATAGCGATCACTTTCTACAAAAAAAGTTTTTTTGTTTTTTCCCCCATGGATTTTAAAGGGGTTGTCCGGTTTCCCATTTTCACCCAGACAGGCCCTGTGATTCGAGCGTTGGAGTATTTCATGCTCCGGTCCTTTCCCTTGCCCTGCGCTGAATCGCGTACGGCAAAGGCTTTATCTAGAGATCCGGTGACGTACCGGGTTCTTCATAGGGACTGCTAGGCTGAGGCTTCCACCGTCCAGCAGTGAGCCCGGTGACGTCACCGGCATTGATGGGTGGGCTTTAGCGCTGTCCTAGCCTGTAAAACGTATACGGAACCACTCATTTCAATGGGTGCGCAAAAAAACGGAAGTTACTCCGTGTGCATTCCGTTTCCGTATGTCCGTATTTCATGTCCTATTATTGTCCGCATTACAGACAAGAATAGTACTGTTCTATTAGGGGCCAGCTGTTCCGTTCCGCAAAATACGCAAAATACGGAATGTACACGGACGTCATCCTTTTTTTTTTTGCGGATCCGTTCTTTGCAGACCGAAAAATACATACGGTCGTGTGCATGAGCCCTTTCCGTTCTTCTGATCCTTCAGAAGAAGACAGAGAGAGGGGAAAAAAACAGGATCCAGTAAAAAAAAACGGTTGTCATCCATTTGAGCCATTTCCGGCTGAGATCCATTTTTTACATGGAAAAACACTGCATGCAGTACTTTTCTTTCCATCTAGAAAAAACGGATCTCAGGCGGAAATGGTTCAAACCGATGACAATTGATGCAACAGGATCCGTTTTTTTTTACAGGATCCTGTTTTTTTTTTCTCTCTTTCTTCTTTTGACGGCTCAGAAGAACGGAAATCTAAACGGTGATGTAAATGCACCCTTACCAATAGGGCATTAGGGAAAAAAAGTTGTTTTTTTTTCCTTTTAGTTTTTTTGGTATATAGAGAGATATGTAATGTCTCAGTTCTCCTCTCAGGAAGACATATTTAATCGGGATTTTGATACTTCTAACATGAGACTCCCCTGAAAGAAATACCTAATGCTTCTGTTATTTATTGCTGTTAATGCGCTCATCATGTTTCATTTAAGAGAATCCATTAGCTCTTCTCATTTTGAAATATTCTGTGGTTGAGCAACCTTTAGATGATCTGTGATAAAGGACTATCAGGTAGTTTGTGAGCGAGAATCTCTCCTTAATAGAGGGATAATGTTTAGTAGGATTGGTTTTATGCCACGTGATAGTGGATGAACTATTACACTTCTATGCAAGGAAGGGGGGGGGGGGGTATTGAGCTCTGCAAAGAGAGTAGAGGATACTGATGGCAGAATTATCTATTTAGGGATAAAGGAAAGATAATACTGGCTTCACAATATAGGGTACCCAAGCGGTACTGAGAATGGTGGTGGCAGCAGTTATGTGGAGTGTTTGCTCCATGATCAAGTGACCATGACACAACCGGGGTGGTTTTCTCTGCCATCTTATATTCATCTATCTATATTATATTTATTTATCTATCTATCTTATATCTATCTATCTATTAGACTTCTTTCAGACCTGCGACCAGATGTTCCAGCTGATCCACAGAAAATTCCGGGAAGTGGCCAGACAAAAAACACTGCCTGCAGCTGTATTTGTCCTACCGAATCCTGGCATATTTGCAGGGTAGCAGCCTGATCTGCGCCGGACCCATTATAGTCAATGGGGCCGGCGCGCATTCCAGTACTGTCTGGCAATTCCGGATTCAGAGAGCTGCGGCAGAGTGTTCTCTACAGGAATAGCCTGCTGAAACTCCTGCTGACAGTGTGAAACTAGCCTTATCTATCTAATTATCTATCTATCTATCTATCTATCTATCTATCTATCTATCTATCTATCTATCCATCTATCTATTCTATCTATCTATCTATCTATCTATCTATCTATCTATCTATCACCTATCTATCTGTCTCATATCTATCTATCTATCTATCTATCTATCACCTATGTATCTATCTATCTATAAATGAAAAAGGAAATTCCACGGCACATCCCAAAAATAGAAACGTGTTTATTTCACCGGATGCAATGTTTCGGTTCTGCCTTTGGAACCTTTTTTCAAGCTTGAAAAAGGTTGCAAAGGGTGAACCGAAACATTGCATCCGGTGAAATAAACACGTTTCTATTTTTGGGATGTGCCGTGGAATTTCCTTTTTCATTTATGGTTTGACAGGAGGATCACTGCCACAGCCGCTGGCACCCCTTTTTTTCTATTTTTTTTTTACTATTGTCTGCAGTGCTGCCCAACCACATTGACTCTATCTCTCTATCTATCTATCTATCTATCTATCTATCTATCTATCTATCTAATCTCATATCTATCTATCCGTATCTATCTATCTATCTATCTATCTATCTATCTATTTATCTTCTATCTATCTATCTATCTATCTATCTATCTATCCATATCCATATCTATCTATCTATCTATCTATCTATCTATCCGTCTCTATCTATCTATCTATCCGTCTCTGTCCGTCTCTGTCTATCTATCTATCTATCTATCTATCTATCTATCTATCTATCTATCCGACTTTGCCAGAGTCTGACAAATAATATTTATGAATCTAAAGGTGCTAATACACATTATATCACCATAGATCAAATCACATATCTGCTCTGTATGAGGGTGTCCAGACCCTCCCTTGAAAGATGATGTTGGAGACGGACCACTTATGTTGGGATTTACATGCCCTATTCTTTTCTTCTCATGGAGATAAGCTGCCACCAGAGGGGTCCGGCAGTTGATTTCTAACCTCCCCCCATTCAGAAGACATGCATGCTTGGCTGAGGAACTGTTTTTCTCCAAACGGGTATTCGTGATCTGACATCATGTGCTGCAGAGGCTATCCATGCCATTGCTGTGGTATATCTAAGGGGGATATTGACACGTTCTACTTCTCCACCACTCTTATATAGGTTTTCAGCGTGTATATCAATGCTTTTATTCTATGCACAGCACCACTTGAATCCATGGGTTGTGTCTGGTATCGCATTTCATCCTCATTCTCTTAAATGAGATTCATCTGTAATACCAGACACAACCCATGGACAGGAAAAGAAAAGCAGACCGCCGGGATGGACATGATTTTGATGTACTATTGCAGGGCTGGCCAACCTGTGGCTCTCCAGCTGTTGCAAAACTACAACTCCCAGCATGCCCAGTCTGTCTACAGCTATCAGCCTACAGCAGGGCATGGTGGGAGTTGTAGTTTTATAACAGCTGGAAAGCCGCAGGTTGGCCAGCCCTGAACTATTGTATGCAGTGCCACCACCTCCCACCTCTGTATGCTTCCTCTGGAATATGATGAGGAGTTGTCTATATTGATGTCTTGTCATCTGAGCATCGTGGCCAACTGTGATAATGTCAGGCCATGTTTCATAAATTTAGACCCTTGCTCTCTAATTTTCTGTGTCTTCTAGCTCCATATGTTCTGCGTGTATGTCGATCGTGTAAGTTTCCCACTAGAGATTAGAGAATTCTGCAAACTTTTCAAAACATTTGATGTGGGTCCGAAATATACTCCATTTGCCCTGAAAATTGGTATATAACAGTCTCTGGTCTCCTAGGACTGATATATATATATATATATATATATATATATACATAAAATAAATATGAGTCTTAGAAGCTAAGAGATATAGAGAAGTGCAATACTCCCCCAGCAGTGTGACATGTAAGTCAGTTCTCATTCCAAAAGGACAAGAGTTTTGGATGTACTAAAGAGAAAATTGTGCTGGTTAGCTGAGGGGCCTTGGGGGTACTCCTAGGTTTTCTCTCTTTCTAATTGAATCGCAATAATTTCAGGTTTATTAGAATGCGAGATTCAGACAGAATTCCGGATTGGTATAATTGATTCGCTCATTTCTACTTTCCACCATCTTCACTTCTTCCTCAGGAAGAGGCACGGTGGTGTCTCCTTAGGTGACCTTGAAGAGGGTTGGTCACCTAAGAAGAGTATAGTGGGCCCATTTTTTTTTTTTTTTTTTGTGCTAAGCCTCCCCTCATCCACAGTATATATGCCCTTTAGGAAAGAGAATAATCCATGATGCCTACCAATAAACTGCTAGCTAAATGTAATCCATCTAGATAAAAGGCGAAACGTGCTAACAACGCAGCGTACCACAATGACGAGCACTGCAGACTGCTCCAGAACACCCGGAGTTAATGGAGTTAATGAAACCCCCTCAGACTGTCTCAGTCCCATACTGTATCTTATGATAAAATGATGAAAGGATTTGAGGCTATTGAAATGTGATGCTGCCCTGCATTGAGAGATTTCGGTGAAAATCTGCATTACAATACCTTGATTCTCAATTCTTAGTGAGCTCCGCTACATTACACAGAAAAAAAACTGCACATTTCAATGACAACTATTAATACTGAAGGAGTCGCAGCCACATTAACTACACATGGAGCAATGTCTTTTCAAATCTCCCCCAATGGGTTATTTGCAAGCGAGCCGGAATGCATAGAAGAAATCTAAATACTATCTATAGGTCCTTGTTACTGTAGGTCTGGTATATACCATATATGTGCAAAAGTCCAATGTAGGTGCTGCCAATATACAGGACATTTATCATTCTAATTGTTCCTCCATTGGTCAAGTCTTAATCACTGTGTAAAGAAAGGAAATGCAACTTCTAATACACTCTGCATTTTATTCCTTCATCATTTTTAAACTCTCTGCTTGCTGTCAGTGGATGGGAGCATTTTTCTGAATGGGGAGAGGGAAATAAGAGCTTTTCTACAAGAGGCAATTACTTCCCCCGAACAAGCAACCATCAATGATATACATGTATATTTTGGTCATTGGTCGTCTAAAGGGACTTTTCCCACATAGAAAATGGGGAACAAACAATCATTATTATGATCTTTCATCCCCCATCCGCTTTGAGACAATTTCTAGTGGTGCAGGAAAGATGCGGGGTCAGCGGCACATTTACATGTTTATAAAAATGTTTTTGTGATAAAAGCTCCTTTTTTGTCCACTACTCGGCTCCGTCCATTGTGCAGTGTACAGAGCCGGTTACTGCAGCACTGCTCCCATTCACCTCAATGGGAGCAGTGCTGCAGTAAGACGCTACGTATATTGCACAGCGGACGGAGCTGAGTCGTTTTAGCCCTGGATTTGCCATCAATATAAAAACCCTTTACTTTAATGTGAATGCCCACTTTTAGCCTATTTTCACACTTGTTCATTTACATTCTGCTTACGTGTTAGAAAAACAACTCCTGACATAACATTATGGGGACATAGCTTTATATACGAGGCTGATACATTTTAACAGAGATACATTGAAGATAATATCAGCAGGTAGACTTGTGCTGCTGATGTATTTAGCATACAGAGGACAGACTCGACTGTACTGTAGATTGTAAGCCTTTGCGGTCAGGGTCCTTTCCCGCTCTGTACACGTCTGTCTCTCATACTGTTCTTATCTTCTGTACTTGTTTCTATATTATGTATCTAAACCCTTTCCATCCGTACAGCACACGTTATAATACTACCACTGTGTACAAGTATTAGGTCTACACAGCTTCTCGTTTCCCTTTATTGACAGCAAGCAGAGATCTCAAACATGTTGAGCAAGTGAAACTAATCATACCATAAAATTTCAATTAGAAAATATGCAGTTAGGGAACACAGTAGAATTTTGGAATGGCCTCTGAGTGGTGTCTGCCTTCCCCGCTAACAAAGTCTCTCTCATGATTCCCATTCACTACGGCTATAAACTGACACCAGTGGCTGGAGCTGTCCACTTTATAATGCAGGCTTTCAGGTTCCCTGATGTAATGCAAGCTTTCAGGTTTGTCTGTCCTGAACTGTGATGATGGGTGTCTTAACTCGTTCTCCCTCACCTTGCAGCAGAGTCTGTAAAGCTGTGGTAGATGGTCACTCTGCTGTCTGTAACACTGTAACTTAATGGGTTTCTGCAGGCTTTGCACCTTTCCATGTCCCCGGAGCAGTGTTCCTCACAAACGAGCCAATTTCTGGTTCTAAAGCCTTATGGAGCAGGAGCTGATGGACATGCTTCCTCACTAGCCTAGCTAGTTCTCTCCTGAGAGAAAGTAGAACCAGCCCACTCATGTCAAGAGGGGGGAGAGGATGGAGTGGTTAGCTCCATTCCCAGTGGCGCACATATGCCATCATACAGTAGTATTACAATCCAAACAATTTTCAGATTCCTTAACTTGAGCATTGCAGATGCAGCTTCAGTACCTCAGTACCCTTCCCTCAGTGAGACTGTATGCTATGAGAGGGGACCGGGAGCAGCAAGGAGAAAATGTCTGCTTTGCTCAGACCACAACTGTTACATCACACAAGACAAGCCTGCCCATTCATCAAGCATGGACAGAGAATGAGCATTTCAGGGGTGTAACCTTCTGGACTGTAGTGCAATATCTGTAATTAAGCCCCCACCAGTCATCTGCCATTCATGATACTGGTTTGTTCTTACATGGCCTTAAGACCCATTCATTCACCATGGCATAGTGGTGCCTGCTACCTACACACCTCCATAATTACAGCCCGGGCAGGGGCGGATTGGTCATAGATCCTACAGGGAATTTGCCCGGCTGGCCGATGCCCATAGGGCATAGCCCTCCTCACTGTCACTGGTTAGGTACATACTACTGGGGAAATTAGGGGCATCATTATTAGAGGAAATCCAGGCAGCATGCTAAAGGTAGGGCTGGCTTTGTGTTGTTGCCCACATCTCACCTCCTAAGCCTCCTGCTCCATACCGATATTAGAGGCAATTGGAGGAGGGGGAGGACAGAAAGTGGCAGCTATTGATGGCCACTACAGAGACTGACAGCCTCTGGGGAGGTATTTTGTGCTGCATTGTAGTATTTGGTTGAGTGGGATTGTATTCTGAGCTGTACTATGGTATTATTGACCCTGCCACTTGTATTGGCCACATCCAGGGTGGACTGTCCATAGACCCTACAGGGAAATTTTCTGGTGGGCCAGTGTCCAGGTATTGTAGGCCCCACCTGTCCCTGCTTTTTTGAGTTTCCCCAACCTCTGTCAGTTTGGACCTCCCTACAAGATGAGGCCACATTTAGTTTTTTTCCAGGGCCACTTTAGGTTCCTAGTCCGCCCATGGCCCCATCTAATTTTGTTCCTCCACCTGCTGTCAATTTGGACCCACCTACAAAATTGGAGCCACTTTTAGGTTTTCCAGGGCCACTATAAATTCCCTGACACTGGGTGACAGAGGGGGAAAAAAGGAACATTTTGAAAGTTTTTAAATGATTGTAGCAAAATACAATATATAGATGCCTAGGGAGTCATATTTAACACATCTTAAGATAACTCACTAGGTTTACTTGCATTCCTATGGAATCCATAGACATGTGGGCCATCACCATGAGTATTGAAAAATGACAAACCTGCCGGATCCGGAAATCTCTATGCAAACGGATATCTTTTTTTTCCAGATACGGATCCGTTAGACTTATTCATTAAAAAACCGGATCTGTCTTTATGGTATGATCTGAAATAACGGATCCAGGATTTAATTTTTTCAAAGCTAGAAAGAATTGTTCATGCGCAGACTGGAAAACCGGATCCAGCAATTTCCAGAACACTTGGTATCGGATCTGGCATTAATACATTTCAATGGAAATTAATGCCGGATTCGGCAAGTGCGGTAGTGTTCTGAAATTTTGGATGGAAAAAATACTGCAGCAAGCTGCGGTATTTTGTCCGGTCAGATACCGTACAAGGGACAGAACGGAAGACATCTTGATGCATACTGAACGGATTGCTTTCCATTCAGAATACATTAGGACAAAACGGAAGCGTTTTTTTCGGGTATTGAGACCCTTTACCGGATTTCAATACCGAAAAGAATAACGCCAGTGTGAAAGTACCCTTAGCTCTGATACATTAAGCAAATGCATTTCTTCTATACTTGTGACTGTCCGCAGGCATGTACACAATGATACTGGTTCCTTCCGATCTCTGTACTCTCAGCCAGTGCTAAGAAAAAAAAAAACATTTTCTTCCTGAGCAGTCTGCAAGCCTGGCTCCTTATTCCTGCATCCAGCCTCGTCGCCTCCTCAATCACATGCGTTGTTTCTCATTTAAATGAACAGTTGGATTCCTTTATTTCTTACAAGTGCTGGATTTGCCTTATCGCCCTTGTTCCTTTGGGGGTTGCCAATTGGTTTTATCCACGGATGTATCATTCCTCATGCCTCCTTTTTTTTTTCCCTTACAAAGAAAAAGAACCACTTCGTCAACAAGCCTCTCCGGAGTGGAAGATTAAAAACCTAGACATCACCTACCTTGCAGCGCTACTCCCAACTGGGTTGTGTAAAACTCAATTAAACTTGTCCCCATTGAATACTGCATTACAGTACATTAAACAGAAAATTCTTCAAGCGTGATGACAAAGCTTGAAACCTTGCCTCAAAGCTGCTCCTTGTAGCTTTCTTTAACATTTCTGTCTTTATGGTTTCGGTCTCCCGTTGATACAACTTTAGTCCAGCTAGGAGAAATCACAGTGCCCCACAGGTATTAAAAGAAACCGGAAAAATATACACTAGACGCTGCTTTTTGGAGCTGCCTCTAATGAAAGATTTCCTGACACACAAGGGGATATATAAATATGGATACACAAAAATTAATTCCGGATTTATTTACAATGACAATTCCACTGAGACCTGGTAATATCATTGAATACAGTTCCTTAGTGGGCTGCTTGTATTTTAAACGGAGGAGACAATCAATGGACTACACGTGCCCGCGCTTACCTTTCCACAGATTTTGATAGCCTCCGATTTCCCAATACTTTATCAAAACACCCTAAAAAAAACATTGACTGACTACAATACACATCACCTAACTAGGTGGCCACATATAGCATAAATAACTCCTAAAAGAGTATTGCAAACTCATGTTTTAGTTTAAAAGCCTACCTGAGATTTAAAAAAAAAAGTTTGCATAATGGCTGTGCTTCTTTGTACAATCATAGTTTTTTTATTCAACTTTCCTAATGTTTTTAGCCATATAATTCCAGGTTTCAGCTGCACAGCTAGATGCATTTCTCTCAGAAGCAGGGATCATCTCCCTTTTGTGGAATTTGCCTGCACTGTACTGCTGTGACATCCTTTTCCCTACTTCCCACTATGTTCATTTTCAGCTCTGGAGCTCACTGAACAGATAAGGAGGTGGAAATTACACGTACAGACACACAGGAGGCTCCTATACTCTTTAAAAGCATTGTATAAGCAGTTCTTTTATCAGTTTCAGGATCTCAGCTAGCTCTGACACGCCCCCATTTCCTGTGAGCCGTCTTCTTTGTCTCTGTTTTTAGGGACAGATCTTACCTGACAGCAGGCAGGGGACTGCATATTAGCTGGAAGTGAGACTCCGAGTGGCCATGAATTTACAACTTTTTTTAGGTGGATGCAGGCAGATTTTTAAGTGAAGTGATTTAGAAATTTGCTGGTTACACCATTGTCTATTAAATGAAATGAAGTTATTTGAAAGCACAGAGACCCTTTAAGTTGTTCATCTCATGCCACTCATCCTAGGATATGTCGAGCTAAGAGGGAAGCTAAGGAAGGGCACACTTGTACGGTATGTCTTATTATTATATTGTACATGTTAAAATTTACAAAAAAAAGTAAGATTATAAAAAAAAACTATTTCCAGAACTACAATACAATATAATTACCTTTAAGGAGTTAACCAGTGATTAAAATGGTTTTACAGGGCTGTAATATATCCTTAGCTCATTAAGATCAGATCAATGGGGGTCTGACTCACGACATCTCCATTGTTCAGCTGCCATCCTCCAGACCAGGCTCTGGAACTCAGTGCCCTTGATAGGGACTGCGAATGGTACTACAGTGATGCTCCCATTCACTTAAAGTGGTTGTCTCATTTCAGGCATTTATGGCATATTGTAGCTTACCTAGGCCAGTAACGTCATGCTCATTGGTCACATGCCCTAGGCGCAGCTCAGTCCTATTCAAGTGAATGAGGCTGAGTGCAATACCAAGCATGGCTGCTAAAAACAATCAGAAAAACCCTTTAAGTGTCAGTGGAGGTCAAAGCCCCAGACTTCTAAAATGTCCCAATCACATATGAAGAATTTAAAAGTGGAAAGTGGATGGGGGTAGGTTTGGGTGTATTTTAATGTCTATATGATGGCCACAAGACCAGGACTCTTCTGGCTCTACAGAACTAAACTTAGATTATTCTAGAACCCTAGAAGAAATATATGGGTCTTACCGTCATAATCGGAATCAGAGGATTCAGGATCAGAGGATTATGGACGTTGTGAGCAAGTACTCAAAATATTAAAGGAGTTGTCCAGTAAGTTTAGACAACCCATTTTCATACATCTTATTAGAGAATGCTGAGTTAATAGAGGGTGCCCTCTTTTCAGGATCCTTATCTCTTGGAAGACCCTTGGAGGACCTGCAGTTCATGGACAATCCACTTATTTGAATAGGCACAATGTAAAGCTTAATTTTGCCTGTCGTGGTGTCTGCCACAGATAACAGCTGATTACTAGGGGGAAGGGGGGAGGTTCCCCACCCGAGGGCACTTAGTGATGAGCTTATTGTCAATAGACCCTGAGAACAGGTAGGGGTTTTCCAAAGCGGACAGCCATTTTAAGTTCAAATCAAGAAATATTTGACAGATAAAACTACCATTTATCTTGATAAAGTAGTCTACAGGGATTTCAGGACGACATCAGGACGGTGGAGACAGTCATAGGCAATTATTCATTCCTCACCCCCCAAAGTACTGTGTCTTAAGAGACTACTAAATGAAATGGAGCTGTAGGATATGGTTATTATAGTCTGAGAAGTACAAATCAATCTTTTTTGGCTTATAGCTTGGTGAAATAGTAGATATTAGACAGAAATTAAAGGATTTATGAGAGCCTCTGAGGATTTTCAAAGTTTTTCATTTGAAGTACTAACAGTGTTAAAGAATAATTTATAGGGCTGGAGAGGATTCACCCTCTTATGGTCACTTGACTGATTATTAGGAAAAGTCTAATAGTAATATTGACTTCATAATGATATCAGCCACTTTGGGAATGGTTGGTATAATGGAATATGGGAATAGACTGCCACAAAACCCTATATTTTTCCAATAGAAATTACTTTTCTGGTAATATTGTGCAAACCAATTTGCAGGTTTACAAAGCCGCAGGATTTCATCCAACGGGATCCTCCCAGAAGACACATTAAAGGGTCACTGAGCTTTCAGAAAAGGGACATATCAAAAGATTGGATCTCTGGGGCCTGTGCGCTGAGACCCCCAGTGATCTCTAGAATGAGATTTTATTTTTCTGTTCAATTTCATATGGATTTAAAAATTACTTTCCCCACACCCGTTTTGAGTAGGTACATTACCCTAGATGCAAAGCACTACGCCATTTGGCAAGATTGCCTATAATGTTGCTCACAGGACATTAAAGGAGTCCTCCATGACTTTCATATTGATGGCCTATACTTAGCATAGGTCATCAATATCAGATTGGCAGGGGTCCAACTTTCGGAACCCCCCCTGATCAGCTGTTTGGCCCTAGCTTCAACACCAGTAGGCACCAGAACTTCAAAGCTCCATTGACTGTGTAGTGGCCAGAGCTGGTTACTGCAGCTGTTCTCATTCACTTGAACAGGAGCAGCACTGGCTGTTTCCGGTGCCAGAGCTACAGTTGAACAGTTGCTTCTTGCTTGTGGGCCAATGAGAAGGCTGCAATCTCTTTGTCTGAGCTTAGCAACATCCCTAGCAACCAATAGGAAAGTTGCCTACCCCTTACTATATAAGAACCTCCCCAGCAGCCATTTTCCGCAGTTTGTTTTCAGTTCTGAGAGAGAGAGCAGTGTCATTGCTGTGCTCTGTGCTTTGCTGTGTCATTACATTAGCTACCGTAGTTAGTTAGTATATATATATATATATATATCGTACAGATAGTTAGTGGAAGATAGTCAGTGTAGGTTAGATTGTGATATACTAAACAAGAAAAAAGTGTATGGGTACATGTTCCGCTATCTTATGCATACAACAAAAATACTTGTGTGAACGTTAAAATAAAACAAAAAAGTCTTAATTTGGTCATCATTATAAAAGCATGTGGGTGTAGCTCATGTTAATATTATATGGCTGTCGGCCCTAGTGGTAAAGCTAAAGGTGTAACCTAAGGCTGAATAGCCCTATACTGTGATTGTAGATGCCAAACACAGTATCTGATGGCGGTTATCTATAATTAGCAGCAGAGTTCAAAGCCTCAGCAACAGTTTAAGCTGGGCAATATTATTACTACCCTTGGAGACCGGCTGTGCACACGCCGATCCCACAGGGAAATATGATACAGATAGTCTCAATGCACCCCCATAGGTCCCTCTGAAGCCGGCACTAGAGTTCGTGCCTGTATTTTCTGTCTCCAGGAGAGAGGGGTGTGTGAGAGAAAATAGGTGAATCACGGCTCAACGCGTTTCTGTGTGGTGACGATCACCACACTTCCTCAGGAGCCACAGTTCTGTATTAAATACAATATTTCTGCCTAAGCCAGTCTCCCTAGGTGTGGGAGCTGGCGTTCACAGCTGAAAGCTAATGCCTGCCTAGACCGCGCTCTCTAGGTGTGAGAGCCGGCGTGCTGTGTAGCTTAGTGTGAGCACCGGCACTAGTATGGCCGCAAAGCGGCCCTGCATCCGTGCCTTTCAATAGACGCTACACCCCGCCCCTCTGGCGCGCCCCTGCCAGCTCAGCCAATCACATCACAGGGCGGCTGTGCATAGCAAGCTACTGTCTCGTCCAGGGGGCACAGCGCATCAGCGCAGAATTATCAATGGGGAAATACTCGGGCGGCTATGTATACACTGGGTGATGTATCAATTGCAAAATGAGGATCTCAGAAGGAGGGGCCAGTCGAACCTCACTGACTCTCTGTCATCACCTAAGGTTTAGTCAAATATAGAGACATGCAAGGTGGTAGTAATATCATAGATGCATATATACAATATACGGGGATCCCATGCTCCATTCCATGCAGTTGCTGGAAGCCACCGCAAAGCTGCATGCGGTTGCCACAAGCAACTGTCAGGTGGAGCGTAGTCATCCCCTAAAAAGGACACACAACGAGTTGAATCATATAGTGTTCATTTGGGATGGGGGAGAGAGGTCCCTAGTCCTATTTCTTGCCGTTGCTAATGGCAACTGACTAGATAAGTACAGTTACATCTCAACACAGAGTATTAAGTATTGAAGGAGGTTTTTCATTCCTGTACCCACACGTGACTGGTGATCAATCACTGCTATAATGTTGTATGTCTCACACGGACATAGAACTAACAGTGCGCATCAAAAGTACATTTAGGGTGACAGGTGATACTGCATCACATCCCTGTATGTAGTCATCTACTAGGAGGATCATGTTGTCATTTATCCATCATGGGGTTATAGATTCCAGTGCCCCAGGAAATAAAGAGACCGTAGATGAAAGGTACAAATGAAATGGCGTCGTTCAGACCATGCGGATTGATGGTGTTTAGCCTGAACATCCACCTGGCCTCCTTTTGTAACAGTGTCCGATCCATGTCTCCCCCCCTCAGGGACGCCGTGATCTGCTCAATCCCCTGAAATGTGATGGAAGACGTCCTGGCTCCATGATGTTCACTAACATGGCGCGATATGGGGGTATCCTTCAAGTTTGAGCAGAATACGGCGTCCCTGAGGGGGGGAGACATGGATCGGACACTGTTACAAAAGGAGGCCAGGTGGATGTCCGACATTAAGAAATACCTGAAAGACGGATCTGTTTGTGAGACGGATCCGCATCCGGATCTGTCTCCAAATGCTTTCAGTTGTCATGCGGTATGACGGATCCGGCGGGTAGTTCCGGCGACAGAACTACCTGCCGGATCCTCACAACTCAAGTGTGAAAGTAGCCTAACTGAAAGCTATGATTGGTGGTGGATCTTCTCATTCTCATACACCATCAGGGCATTACTGCATAATTCTAGTTCCTTTTTCCTGAGATAACCTATGAAGCTTCTGATATCTACATTTTCTAACGTTCCAAAGATGATTGTCATTCATGGTAACACCTTCGAAAGAAGGCCTGCTCGACGGTGTATTGGACAAGTCTCAGCCCTCTACCAGATTGTAATTATTTAATCTATGGATCTGTCCATTGAAAAACACTTTAAGATTTCCATTTTTTTTTTTTTTTTTACTTTGCTAAACCGAGCTGTGAACATGTATATGTCTCATTAGATTAACTTCACAGTAACATTTTAATGTTAACATTGACCTTTCTGCTCAGCTAATTATACTACACTCATCACAAATGCAATTTACAGCACAGTATGTCCAGTAAGGGACCAATTTACATTATTTGGATGCAATGGAAGATCATTATGTAGCTTTGATTTTTGAATTACTCTTACATTAAAGGGATTATCCTATGATTAATGGAAAAAGATCAGACCACATGTACAGTAGTACATGACAACCACTTTCTAACAAAGCTAAAACCAGCCCTGTCCCTCACAGGGATTCAGAGCTCCCCCCATTCATTTCTCGAATTGCTCTCCTAGATGTATTTCAAGCTGGCAGCCAAATTGAACCATCAAAAATTCACATTTGGCTGCGACTTCAGCTTCTGGCATCAATACAAAAAAAATTACAAACAATACAGATATGAATCAGTCAAAATTTTATCTGGGTTTGAGTTGTTCAGATAAGTCTACTGCTTCAGAACCAAATCAAAAGTAATCCAGTTGACCTGGAAACTAATGTGTGACAGTCTGAGGTCTTCTAGAATTCATAAAATTTATAATCTCTCAATTTTTATTTTTAATTTTCTATCTCTTTTTGCCTGAATTGAACTACTAAAAATTCACATTTGGATGCAACTGAAATTTTTACAAAATTTGAGTCGACTCCAATGTGTGTCAGATGAAGTTCATCTCTAAAGGATGTCTGTACACAATGCATAATAGGCTGTGAAATCTGCCTTGTTCTGCTGCTCTTCTTCTATAGATGGGGGACAGTTTGGTTTAATGTCCTGTACTTATTTTTAATTGCTAAATGTTTGTGGGTTGAACACGTACACCCATATCTGATTGTATCATAGAGTCATCTAAGCGTAGGGCCTTACAGAAAGTTTTCTGGACGAAGTTTTGGAAGCCAAGACCAGGATTGAACTAAAAAAAGAGAAGTTGTATATGTCCTTTTTGAACTGTTTCTCCTTTTATGATCCACTTCTGACTTTGGCTTCCAAAACTGCATGCAGAAACCCAACCACGTGGCAGTACCCTAACTCTGCAGGTAGCTTTACCCCAGAAGATTACATGACCACTCGGGTTTTACAGTAGGCGATGACATCATTCTCCCATTATTGTCAGTATCATGGGCCACCACTTTATTTTCTTTTGCCCTGCCCAAGTCATTAGTTATTCCGGCTAAACCACAGTTCACTCCTTTACGTCTCCGGCGTATCTGTTCCAACATTTCGGAGTATTTTCTCCAGCGTGGAGATCAACCACATTAGTATATCAGAGTTTTCGAGTTGAAGGTTAGGGCATTGCAGTCAATTCCTGTTCTTGACTGATGCTTGTTTTCGTCAGGATTATTACTTTTTTTTTCTTCCTGTGTAATGTAGTAGTCTTGTCTGTACTACGCTGAGTGCATATGACGGGTATGGAAGCAGCAGCGTCTTCTTATCTATACATCATCTCAAGGAGCAATGTGTTTAGGACTTACTGACTTTTTTTGTTGCAAAATTGACTGGAAGAAACCAGCAGTGGATAATGCTGAGCAAGGCTTAGATATACAGAAATCTACGTGTGGAACATGTATACAGTCTACAAAGTGGACATAATTTAGCGAAAAATGGAAGTATGTATCAGATTACCAGATTAAAGAAATTTCTCAAAAATCTATTTTGGCATTTAAAGCCTTGGGTCCTGCAAACTCTGATCATTCTACGGTATATCTTCTCAAGCAGAATGTCATGGCCAATGTACTGTATGATGGAATATGTCAGAATAAGTTTTTCCTGTGTTTTCCATAGGTATTTAACTAATCATGTAGGAGGTTTAGGGTGGTACCAGGACAACCTGGCTTGGTCTATAATTATTTGTAACTCCCATACATGTTGTATGATTCTGAACCCACCAGGGGACGTTTATTAGAGCTGGTGCTAAGAAAAACTAGCTTAGTTGCCCATAGAACTCAATGAGATTGATCTTTTCATTTTCTAAAGGAGCTTTGAAAACTGAAAGGTAGAATCTGCTACTGGCGACCAAGGCAGTTTTCCTTTCCACCAGTTTTGATAAATCTATCCCACAGTCCTTTAGCCAAATAGAATATGTAAGTGTCCACTATCAAATGCATCACAAACTCTACTGTTATCATTAATCAGGTCATGTCACCAATAAGTTCTAATCAAAGTTTTTTGTAAATCAGCCAAAAAGATCCTAAAGCTTATTGACAACTGGTCTGTTGTAGTCGGCCTCAGAAGGAGCCACCTTGGGCTAGACTTCATGGGCTTGGCTGATCAAGGAACCCATATTTGCATCAGAGCCTAGGTCCATCAAAGGATCAGCAGGTTATCCGGTTAGCTATTGCAACTGTGGTTGTGAAGTAGAAACAGGCAATATACCTGGTCATATAAGTCCAGTAAGTCTGCGAGTAAAAAGCAAAAATAAGAGAAAATGTTGGGAATAAATAAACCTGAAACTACTTATCTCATCCAGAGATATAAAAGTCATCTTCATGGGGTTAACTGAAGTCATTTTCATTGCAGCATTAATCGGAAATTTTACAATGTTTGATGTAAGTACACTGTAATTCTATATAGATATATTTTTTATTTTTATTCACAGGGAAAAAAATTGAAGAGGAGAGTCTTAATTTTCCAGAAATCGGGCTTTTTTCTACCATGAAGGGTGCATATTAGAAAAGCGTAGATTTAAGACTTGTCCACCATGATCAAACTGGATTTATGGCGCATCATAACTCCCCAGACACCGTCCTGCAGCTTATTAATTTAATAGACTCCTGTCCATTCCGTGATGTTCTTGCCATGACAGTTTCTTCAGATAAGGCAAAAGCCTCCTGACAGCCACAAGAACATATATATTTATATATTTCTCTGTTTTCCTCCAAGCAGGAATTGTTACGTCTTGTGCTCAGACTTCATTTCTGCTTTTTGGGAAAATGACAAAAATAAAATTTTGCGATGTTTTACTGAATATAGAGATGTGGCTCCTGATCTATCACCATATCCACATGACGTATACTAGACAACTGGACACATACATAGCAACTCCATAATACACTTCTAATTATAGGATTGCTTTCATTTTCAGTTGGAGCCATACCCTAAAAAAGCTGGGAACCTGTAGGGACTTTGCTCCTCACTGATGGTGCCTTTAGCATTTGCAAGCTGCCTTGTCCAATTTGTTCTTACAAGGTGAAATTATAGAGGGGCACAAAGGGCAAATGACCCTGGGCCTTTACCTTCTAGAGACCTTTACCATTTCCTCAGTACAGGCTAACTACAAATCTCTGATGTATCAGCATAACCTTGGGAATCCAGTTATCTGGGCACTGTATAGCACTTATTGGGCTTCCTATAGCTGTTATTTGGACTGTTTAGGGTGGTACTGCTGTACAACAGTAGTATTGTTAAGCATCATTTGGGCCTGGTTCTTAGACACAATAATATAATCTGGGCGCTGTATAGTAGTACTATTCTAGTACTAGTGATAACAGGAGGACAATGTGCAGTAGTATTATTTGGGTACTGTATAGTGAAATGATATTTATAGTAATATTACTTGGGAAAGTATAGTAATGTTATTTGGGCAATGTATAGTAGTATTATTTAAGCAATGTATAGTAGTATTATTTGGGTACTGTATGGTGATATGATATGGGTTCTGTATAGTAGTATTATTTGGGTAATGTATAATAATATGATATGGGCTCTGTATAATAGTATTATATGGGTACTGTATGGTGATATGATATGGGCTCTGTATAGTAGTATTATTTGGGTAATGTATAGTAGTATTATTTGGGTACTGTATGGTGATATGATATGGGCTCTGCATAGTAGTATTATTTCGGTAATGTATAGTAATATGATATGGGCTCTTTATAGTAGTATTATTTGGGTACTGTATGGTGATATGATATGGGCTCTGCACAGTAGTATTATTTGGGTAACGTATAGTAATATGATATGGCCTCTGTATAGTAGTATTATTTGGGTACTGTATGGTGATATGATATAGGCTCTGTATAGTAGTATTATTTGGGTAATGTATAGTGATTTAATATGGGTTCTGTATAGTAGCATTTAGACTGTATAGTGGCATTATTTGAGCAATGTATAGCAGTTTTATTTGGGTATTCTATATTACTATCTCTAGGACACTATAGTGATAGGACAGTGATAGGGCAGTGTCTATGTAACTAGCTGAGTGGGAGGAGCTATAAACTAGCTGGGTGATGTTAGGGGCGGGACTGGAGCTGTGGCAGAGAAAGGAGAGGTGCATTATGGGTTTGGTTGGATACAGCAACAGGAAGTGGTTCAAGGAATCCAGCTCCACTTCGGTAAAGGAATATTTATTTTGCTTGTGGTAAAATCACATCCAGTGACGGTTACAAAAGTCTTGTCTACTCTACGCGTTTCAGGCTACCAAGAACAATTCAAGCCCTTACTCATGACACAGTAAGACATTAAAAGTGGCACTATTTGTAGGAGAGACTGCACCTGTCTTCACTAATTGTGGTCACATGACTGCAAACACCTTCAAAAAAATGAGACACCTTTGAACAACACTTCAAATGGGAAGAAAATAAAATAAAACATACAATAAACAATAAAAGAACCTATACAAAAATATTATGGGGTATATAGTGGCTGTAAGAGATAATGAAATAAAGGAGAAAATGTCATATATTAGGAAACTGTGAGGACTCTGAAATTAAATCTAGGCGTTTATTCAGACCATCTGGTTGGCGCGTATTTAATGCGAAAATCCAGAAGGATTCTCTATTTAATAGCTTCCTTCTATGGTCTCCTCCTCTCTCAGATGGTCTGAATAAACGCCTAGATTTAATTTTGCAACAATAATCCATACTTTCAGAGTCCTCACATGTATGAAAATTTTTCCTTTATTTCATCATTTCTTACAGCCACTATATACCCCATATTTTTGTATAGGTTCTTTTATTGTTTATTGTATGTTATTTTTCCTTTTTTTCTCATTTGGAGTGTTGTTCAAAGGTGTCTCATTTTTTTAAGGTGTTTGCAGTCATGTGACCACAATTAGTGAAGACAGGTGCAGTCTCTCCTACAAATAGTGCCACTTTTAATGTCTTACTGTGTCATGAGTAAGGGCTTGAATTGTTCTTGGTAGCCCGAAACGCGTAGACAAGACTTTTGTAACCGTAACTGGATGTGATTTTACCGCAAGCAAAATAAATATTCCTTTACCGAAGTGGAGCTGGATTCCTTGATCCTCTTTGTACTGTGTTACCCGGCCTGACACGGGTCCTCCGTGCTCACAGGTGAAGGTGGGGCAGGTGAGAGCTGCTGAATTTTTCTTTTTCACAGCAACAGGAGGTGTTACGTAAAAGGATGGAAGCAAACCAGAGGGATTCAATGAAATGGTGAAAACGGGTCAGGAGAGTCCAAACTGAAAAGGAAAAATCATGAGGAAGATGCACATGAGGTAGCCAACAACATGAGCTTATCTGTTAAAAAGGGTTTTCCAGGATAACTATGTATTTTAACGGATACACTCAGGTAGTTGCTTACCTCATGTACATCTTCCCTGCATTCTTTTTTTTCTTCTTTTAATTTGGACTCTCCTAACTCCCCTATCCCTGCCTCGGAAGTAACACAGGAAATAAGAAAGAGCTGCATGGACATGGTCATGTGACCACAGCCCAGAACAGGAGATAGGAGCAATAAAGGTAAAATAAATTAATTAATATATCACCGCTTCCTGCAGAAATTATTATGTTAAAAAATGTTGATGCAAAAAGGAAAACCCCTTTAAGAGAACGGTTAATATCAGTATATTCCTTTATTGATTGATAACATTAAAAAAAGATATCTATATAACGTATAACATATGCTAAATTAGATAAACCTTTTTAGTGAACAATGTAAGATATATTTCAACATTACACGGACAATCTATGACAAAAAAATACTTTTCGACATTTCTTAGCAACTCATTAATGACATTCAATAGGACAGCATTACTTCTTCCCCCGCCACCACCTTCCCATAGATCGCCTGCTAATTACTCTGGCAAAGGAGTCAGACATTTCGGCTCTTTGAAGCCTATGTCATGTCCACAGATTACTGCCACTGTTCAATTTGAAGCGTCAACTATCTTCGGCAACATAATGGAATGGCCTCCGACACCTCGGAAACATGTTGGTTTTTACAGCCCGGCGTTATCCTGTGGTGCTCTGCAATCAATTACCGTTATACCACCATCATTAATAATTTTCTTAATGAAAATGATTCTGTTGATCTCCGCTGTATTTTAATTATCAGAGTTAAGCATAATTACATTGCAGCTCTGAGCTGGCATGTACACTCCTTTAGGGCGCAATTTTGTTTTAACACACTGATAATGTAATTTTACATTGTGTCAGTTGTTTAGTTATTATCCAGTCGTACAATTCCGCCGGATTCCTGATAACAGATAATAACCTCAGTACCTACCATATCCTGAAGTCATTTAAAAAGCAATATTGGAATTTCTTAACTAGCTAACTTAATCGTCTTATGAATGCATAATTCCCATTGCTAAATATTTGTACCGACACCCTGTTTTAATAATGCTGCTAAACGCAGGTAACCATACATGTAATGAGGAAGACAAGATAATTACATTTCTTTGCACAAACACGTTTCTTCTTCAATAACAATGCAATATCGTGACCCAGGAAATATTTGCAGAAGACATTTCGCTCTCTCTTTATTTCACTTGGGTCATGTATGAGTTTTTTTATTTTTTTTGGCGGGGTACAGCCAAGGGCGGACATATCATAAAGACTGACCATGTGGTTGGTATGGAGCTCATGAAGGGGGCCTAGATCAGACCAAAGGTAAGGCCTCCCATGACTTAGACTAGTTGTATTGCAGTAGCTGAGAATGGGCTTACTGCAAAGGGTTAATATCTATAATGTTACAACATTGCAAAGTCAAATGTTGTGAATTGATATGTTTGTAAACCTAATGGCATTGTAAGGACAATTAGGCTAGGTTCAGACGACGACATTTGTCGCGCGACAACACTGCAACATTTGTCGCACGTCATTTTTTATAGTGGTAGTCTATGGTGTCGCATTGCAACATGCGACATGCTGCGACTGCGACACGACAGTCGCAGAAAATCCTTTTTTAATGGATTTTTTGCGACTATCGTGTCGCAGTCGCAGCATGTCGCATGTTGCAATGCGACACCATAGACTACCATTATAAAAATTGTCGCGTGACATTAATGCAACAAAATGTCGCGCGACAAATGTCGTCGTGTGAACCTAGCCTAAATGGTTTACTTTGTGGCTGATTGTGTTGGCTTGCCAGGATATGGCACTGGGTCCGCACCCTGATTAGTTAGTGAGTCTAGTTCTGACTAAAGAACAATGAAGACTTAAATGTGCAAGCTCCCCAGAGCTGGGCCTGAGATCAGAGAACCCTCATCTCTGAGACAGCCACAGCCAAGGTAGCACCTTTACTACCAAAGTGCTCCTGAGAGAACGAAGTTAGAAGGTCTAGAACCCATGAGGCCATGCACTAGAGTCAGACAACAAAATGTTGCGCACGTTTATGGCAAAGAGACCTTACTGCTGTGAAAGGGAACACTGCTAGCACATCCTTTCACACTCTCACCCACCCTCTTTTGGCAAGAACCTCATCGCATGCATACAGTTCTGCAGTGAGATTTTAGAGAAAGAAGGAGTACTGCAACCCATCATTGCTGCTGTCCATACACAACCATTGGGAAAAAAATTGCACCGTTACAGTATATGCTTTGAAATTGTCTCTTGTTATAAACTACTGGAATTGTTTTGTACCAGAATCGAACACAAGGTTGATTCAGACGGATCGAAACGAATTTTAAGAAATCTCTATTACACCATTATTACTCTACTTACTATACTATTAACGTCAACTTATTTCAGGTAAGATTTCATATCCATAATCTGATTGGTTGCTATGGGCAACTAAGCCAGTTTTCCTTTACACCAGTTTTGATAACTCTCCACCGCCTTTTGGCATTCAAGTGTGGCAGCCATTTTTAACTCAGCAGCCTGTCCAGAACAGATCTAAAGATATCTTAACCAGAGTCATAGCTTTCCTACCGATTTACTGCCGTAAAGCTGGATCTACCATACGTATCTGAAAAAAGGGGAAAAAAGGATATTGCTCCCCCAGAATTTTAGCAACCTCCGCAGTGTTCACGGTGCACGAGCGTCTCTGGGCTGGCCACTCTGCAGTTTAGTCCAAAGATATAAAGGTGTATATCCAGCACTCGTTGTTCTTTCATTTTTATAGTTTATTAGATACAAAAAAAAAGACATAATAAAATCCAAAGATTTGTTTATGCACTAAAATGAGTAAGGGTGCATTGACTCCAGAAATGCACCAGCAGATCTTTGGATTTTATTATGTCTAGGTCCACATATATTTTAACATGTATCTAATAAACTAAAACGTTTTTAAAGAACGAGTGCTGGACATCCACTTTTTAAAATATATTTATCTAAATACCCTAGCCACGGCAGAGGGCCTTTTTGACACACCAGCACCCAGAGACATGTCCCCCACTAGCTTCGCTTAGCTTTACCATGGATTTTGGCTGTAAAACAAAGCTCTTTCTGTGTCGAATAGTAAATGTTCATATTTCAATGTTATTAAGATATTAATAATCTATCTATTGGCAGTCTTTGAATAAAACATTCTACCACTTTTATGTAAAATATTAATTTATTCCCATTAGAGGATCTGGGACAGACATACAGTCATAGTAGATATTTCGCACATTCCACCAATATTAGGTTTGTCAATCATAACCCTGCAAAGGACAGGAGGTAATGGACATGTTTGAATCTTTCGGAAAACAAAATATATTTATTAAAAAAAAGAGAAGATGCATATAATATAGATTGATCAATTTTACACACCGAGCTTGGATTCCCAATAATAAATAAATCAAAGGAACACAGATAGTTGTAGAGAACTCAACCTTTTAAAGGCACTGAGGCCCCTGGTGGGATCCAAGACACCTCGCACATTAGATTTTGAAAGGATATTTTTGCCTTTAAAGCCATTTAAATAAATATACACACAGCTTTGAAAATAATCTTGGTTAAAAATCTCCTAACAATTTGTGTCTACAGCAAGAAGTTGAGGACAGGTGTAAAGCTTGTCTCAGAGATGAGATATCTATCTGCAGACTAGTGGCAGATCCTGCTAAATTTGGTGAGATCTGCTGACTAATGGATGCCTGGGCTGATTAGACATATCAGATTAACAGAAGATTCTACTGTGATATGCTAGATCTGCCAATTATCTGCAGATAAATATCTCTTGTCTATGAAAGGCTTGAGGCTGTCCATAAACTTTAGAGAGCTGAGGGATGAACACTTGAATGCTCGATGGCTATACCTCCTAACCCCCATACACATGTATACTTGGCAGAACACTCCTGTGGCCTCTCTGCCATGCACCTTCTGTGGTGGCTTATCTCTTTTGAAAATGAAAAGATCAGGCATGTTGATATACAAAAGCCTGATCCTTCTTCCCACCACATATGTGTTCACTGAGGAGTCGGGACACTACCATACACATTAGATGGTTGGCCAGTCCCACCAAAATCAGTAGTTTCAGCAAAAATGAATCTAATGTGTGTAGCCAGCTTAAGATAGTATGATTGCTAGATCTGACTACACATTGTTTGTTTGTAGTCTGTAGCCATGGAGATAACTAGATCTCAATAGACGGAAGTCCACTGTCAGGAGTTGGGGTTCCTAAGCCACAATCTGAATGCATTAAAATTCGATTTAACCTCTACCTATTAAAAAAGTTTCAAAACTGTAATACCTAAACATGTTCAAGCTTCTCTTCCTTTTACTGTAACGTGTGGTCAACCACCAACAACCCCCCCCCCCACACACACACACACACACACACACGCACACATTACTTGCTTGAAATGTATTCAGATTGGATAGAAAAGTAAAGTCTGCCGATTACATTGCTGCATGTATTGAACCTTATTTTTCCATAGTGCTTATGTTGAGGCAGTTGCCACCTGATTTTTTTGCAAACAGAACAAAAATCTTCTCATCAATGTTAACCTGCAGAGAAATTCCAACTGGAAATGGAAAATCATAGACAATTGGATTTTAGCCCCTATGATAGGCCTTGCAAATCACCTAAAATTATGGAAGACAAGTGAGTATAGAGCTCCAATGAGGAAACCCAAATGGTAGCAATCAGCCATGATACAAGCTAATGGTAAAACAAATTTGATAGAAACAAACATTGGTCAAGACATTGGACAGTTCTTAGGCCTTTGAAGATGCCTCCAGAGAAATTCTTGAACATTTTGAGCTGCAAAAAATGATATAAATGGTTTTCCGTTGTGAGTAAATAAAGCGTTAACTTCAACTCTATGAGTAATACGCCTGGTCTTCATAATTGGGGTCACCTAAGAGCAAAGAGCATTGAAGGAGATATACAAAGCCATAGTATCTGATCTGAACGTAGATCATTCCCAGCCGACAGCGCTTTCTCCATTGTGCATGTTCCTTCACAACAAATGTTATGTTTTACAGAACCTGACATGCATTATTTAAATGCAAATTGATGCTGTGTATTTATATATTTAATATTTCATTTGGTGCTTTCAAAGGCTTGTGAAGGTTACAAAGAAATCTACTTCTGAGTGTGTAAAATGTAATGATTAAAAGGACAACTTGTAATTGTTTTGAGGAAGTTTTTTGGAGTCTTTGATGTTGCGATTAATGTTTCGGATGTAAATAATTTGATATGAACGCCTGGTTTGCTTTAAATTCATTTTCTTTCTCTTTCTTTATAACAGTCAATAGGTTGCCTTGGCAAAAAAAAAAAAAAAAAAACATATTTCATCTCAGTGTGCTCCTGTGTTTGTAAACCTAGAATAAAATGTGTAAAATTGTTTAAAATGTTCTGTGAAATCTACAAAGAGATCATCAAAGTCTCTTCAAGACACAACTAAGAGTTGTGTTGGTTCACAATAGGGACTATCACCCTGTGTGCTCAGTATTATACTATCTTTCCTTGTGTTAATCTATCACAATATTCAAATGGGTAATTATCATATTTTCCACCCTATAAGACGCACTTTTTTTCTCCCCAAAGAGGGGGAAAATGTCAGTGCGTCTTATGGGGTGATTACTAACTGTGCTTCCATTAAGCACTCATTAGTACAGGAGGACCAGGGAGCGGTGAATGCAGCATTCCCTGTGCGGGCTCTGTACTCACCGCTTCCTCGTCTTCATCAGCCGCACGCTGTGCTCTGACCTGCACACAGTGTGAGGACATCGGTGCACTCTGTGACCTCATGCTGTGCAACAGCACAGCACAGGGGTCACATCACAACAAGAAGAGCAGGCTGCACAGCAATCTGCCCCTGAAATATGCCCAATATAGGTGTATTTAAGGATAATAAATGACCCCCAAAATGCCTGAGTCTTGTTGCATATAACATAGGCATTCAGGGTGCCACCATACTCATTAGATTTTTGTAGACAGTACTACGGGATATTTGGCATTGTTCCTGTGAAGGAAGCCCCCTTAATTATTTATCCCAACCACCCTTCATTTTATTTTAAAATTGAGTGCATTAAGAATTATAGTTTCCTTTGGCATCTACTAAACCTTGAGTATCTTAAAATATCTAGAATTTACAAGTTGCTTTTTAACTTTTGCTGATTACATCTGCGTTTCATGGCAACTATAATGTATGCATAGTGGACTGGCTAGTTATAGCATCTTGTCTTATAGGCCTATAAAGTATATCTTCGTGGGTATTCCAGGATTTTGTAGCTGATGGCCCATCCTAAGGATAGGTATATCTAATTGGCATTGGGTTTGACACACCAAAACCCCAACCGATCAGCTGGAAGTCAGTGCCAAAACTACACAGCCTACACAGGTTATTGCAGCACCACTACTTCAATGGGAGCTGAGCTGCAGTAAACAACGCCATCCACTACACAATGGACAAAGATCTACTTTGTGCCAAAACTACTACAGAATACCTGGTTGGTGTGGGTGAGGGTCTTTCCCACCTCTCCCCCTTCCGATCAGATGTCGATGACGTATCCTAAGAATTGTCCATCAAAAAAAAAAATCAACCCCTTTAAGGACAGAAAAAAATTACTGTCATTGACTGTCACATGGATTTCTATTCTAATAACAAGCCCCCTCTCATTAACCCTTTCAATTAGTTGGCTACAAGAGGTCTTCTAGAGCAATGCCACTCGGCACAAAATTCACACACATATGTCAAATCCATGGACTTCTCTTTCAATGTCTTTTTTATGTACCGAAGAAATGGCACTTCACAAAAAGATCTCATCTGAGAGCTGGGATTACCATGCACACAGTTTGTATTGGATGTGGCTATCATGAGCAGGCAGCTCTTCGAAGTCCTCTCCTTGACAAGAAGCATTGTCCAAGAAGGATGTTTAAAGTGTAACTACAATTAGCTGCTGTTTGAAATAGCAAAACCTAATACCACAGAGAAGTCTTCTGCAAATAGATTATGAAATGGAGTGACAGACGTAAAGGGTCGACAGTCCCTTCATAGGCACATCCTACCTGATGTAATCGGATATCAGAGGAACGAAGCATCAACTAACTGGCGACGCTCTCAGTCACCGGACATTACACAAAACCAAAAGATGCAGCAGTAATTTGTCTTTTATTTACTGTACAACACCTTTCAACTCCATCCTGGGCTCTTGATCAGATGTAGCAAAAAATACTGTACCTTTAAGAGGTCTAAGGCATTTAGAAAATGTCTAAATGTTGGAAAATATAATAACAGAGGGACATTTATTCAGACCGACGTCAATCTTTCCCCTGCACTGCAGTTATGAAGAGGTGCATGCCTCTTACTTAATATTTGTGGTATATCTTCGCAGGTTCATGTGACAAAGCGGAGTTCTAGGCCAGCAAGTGAGCTTGTGTAGATCCACGCTGTAATCTAGGCCAGTTTCCTCGTTTACAATATAATAAATGTGACGGACCTCCTACAATAGCCCTTCACTGCTTGCCACTGGTATGAGTAACCCCCTCCAAGAGTTGCAAAACTTTGTGCAACAGCAGCGTGCACCAGAGACTTTTTGGGGCCACTTTTCTGGTGCACAGTTGATGATATATGTCCCCTAAAGTTTGCAAGGCTTAAAAAAGTAATGTTGATCCAGAGGAAGGCAAAAAAAAAATCTCATGAGATAAAAGCCAATTTTAGTCATCTTAGGGAAGAAATTCCTTTCCTTTGGATCAACAACCCATCCTCATAAATCTGGTAACTATATCTTGTATTTTCATTATTATTATTATTACTATACCCTTTTGAACTAGTTTGCCTTTGCAGCAGCTGTCTGACATTGATTGCTACAGGTTAATTTCAATGTCGAATATGAATTCGTAAATCCTTTTCCTTGTAAGTTTTCCCATTAGCTAAGACACTGTAAATCATTCTTTGGAGATGATTGGAGGCTAAAAAACTACCAAAAAAGTAAAAAACTGACAGGTGCAATTGAAGCCCACTGGTCACTTTGCAGATACTATAACCAGGCCCCTCACTTGACGTGTGCCATTTATAATACTGGCGGTTTGTTAGGTGGCAAAGGGGCCTTTAGTTCCTGGAGCTCCTTTTGCTCCCCCTGTTGATGCACTCGTGTGAAGACCTGTTACTGTTTGGGATTATTTGTACCCGAATGTTGAATGAAGAAGGATTAACCAGTATTTCTGTGCAATCATAGCCAATGAGTTATATGAGCTGCTTGGCTCCATCACTGCATGGTGCCCATAGATCCCTGATACCATTTATACCATTAATTCTGTGCCTAGGTACTGTATATCCAGCCTTAATTGCACAATGGATTCCAACAGCATCCTAAAAACATCTACATCAATGTTACAGGGTGTTTCAAAAAGAGAGACTTGATTTCAAAGTCGTATATTTCATGGTGGCAACATGTTACAATCACCCAAAAATTTACAAATGGTTTAACAAGTTATTAAAGGGGTTGTCTCACCACAGACATATCATTAGGATACAGTATGCCCCCATTGTCTTATAGGAGCGGGTCCCACAGCTGGGAGCCGCACCAATTTCGAGAACGAAGCAGCCACCCCTTCATTCATTTTCTATGGGGGCCGGCGAAAATAGCCGAGCCAGCTGGCCCATAGAAGTGGATGGGAGCGGTGGCCGGTCAAGCGCACTCCTATGGGGAGCGCACTTGGTGGTGGCCGGACTGGAGTCCTCCAGCCACCACTTTGCGGGGCTCCGTTCTCGGAGTGGGACCCGCAACTATAGGACAATGGGGGCCTATCCTAGCAATGTACCCTCATTGTCTGAGATAACCCCTTTAAGTTTCATGTTCTCATGTTTTCCTCTGAAATGCGTCGTTGCCCTGTGCCCTTCACCTTACATAAGCAGCCTGATTCCTCAAATTATTGGTACCAACAACGAATACTCTTTGGCACTGGAAGATCAATGGCAAAATGCCGATGAATGCACGATACTTCACATTTACAGAGATTCAGTCTTGCTGAACTACAGAACACAAAATGCCTTGTGTTGCAGAGGGGCCATCTTGGGAATGATGGCTCGCGGTTTCTGAGATACAGCGATTTCAAATCGGGTCCATCTTTTTGAAGCACCCTTTAAAATCAAATACCACAAGCTCTACCTTTGTTGTAGACGATACAGTTGTTCTTGCTATCCTCGACTCCTTGCCAGGTCACATCCAACAACCATTTGGGACCATCGGTCAGCACCAGAGGAACGGGAGCCTTTGTCTTCTGCCGGAAAAAGAATAGAATCAGTAACGATTATCAAAAAAACCCAAAATTGAGACAATTAAGATTCATTTTTTCCCAGCTCAGCCATTCAGTCATTATCTATATTCCCAGCGTCATCTCCTTAAACAATGAGAAGGGATCAAAGCGTTCCAGCCTCTCCCCCGATCTGAATAGCTAAGTTATTATCGAGGATATTTCCAAACGATACTGGATCAGATCTCCCAGATTACCGAGATCTCCAGTGGTTTGGAATTCTAAAGGAAAATGCAGATGACTTTCAGAGCAGAAAGCCATGTTTGCAAGTGAACTTTAGGTACATTGTACTTCGCTATCGAGAAGATCTCGCCATTTCCTGAAACAGACAGGAAAGAATTCAGAGAATCAGTATCCATTTCAAACCCCTTATCCGCTGTTACATTTATTTTCTCGTAGGAAATTATTCGGAATGAATAATGTAATTTTCCCTTCTCTATCTTCTGCCGCCTGATGATGTACAGTTTTACTGCCGCTGAAATAATAATATTGTTAATGTTTCAATATGTAGTCTCAAGACTATAAAAGACGCAGAGTGAATACATTTCAAAGCAGAGGAAGCAAAGCATGACACCTCTTGTCCTTTGAGGTATAAAAATATAAAAAGAAAAAAAAAAACTGAAGAGCTTGTTCCATATTTTTTCTCATTGAGGATTTACTGTTCCATATAAAAGGGATTTTTATACCCTATGATTAAGAGACGCTACAATCATACGGAGGTAAAAGCTGCAGCCAGATGCTGGGCACGGTGGGGCTGGAACGCGTGACCTTGTAAGGCTGGTTTCAAACGTCATTTTTGCTGTGTTTTTTCCCGTTTTTGTTTTGTTTTTGCAGCATTTTTTTTACTTGCGTTTCTTGTGTTTATTATTATTAAAATGCGCCCTATGGGAACTTTGAAACACATTTTTGTGCCATCAACATTAGAGTTGAGCGAACTTCTGTTTTAAGTTCGGCGTCCAAAGTTCAGGTTCGGGTTATCCAAGCATCCCGTTATGGATTCCGCTACCACGGACCATAACGGCATTTGGAATCCGGGGTGAAGGACCTGGGGTGACGTCACCATCATGTGATCAGTGCAGGGGGCGTGGCTCAGTGCTGGATTGGATAAGAGGTCGTAGGCTACCACCTCTTATCCAATCCAGTACTGAGCCACGCCCCCTGCACTGATCACATGACGGTGACGTCACCCCAGGTCCTCCGTGTTGTCCAAGGTTCGGGTTCATTGAAGAATCCCCTTATGGATTCCAAATGCTGTTATGGTCCGTGGTAGCGGAATCCATAACGGGATGCTTGGATAACCCGAACCCGAACTTTGGACGCCGAACTTAAAACAGAAGTTCGCTCAACTCTAATCAACATCTATTGTTTTTTTGTTGTCTCTGCTTGAAAAAACACGTGTTGCGCTTTTAGGTCAGAAAGGAAGTGACATCAGAGGGGGCACATGCTCGTCAATTTAAAAAAAATGCACGCCTTACAAAATTGCCTTAAAACATGTTCTAAAACACCCTGCATATTAGGCCTCATGCGCACGACCTTTGTTTGTTTCCGTGTCCGTGCCGTTTTTTTTCACAGATAGGATGCTTCCCCATTCATTTCAATGGGTCCGTCAAAAAATGCGGATGGTCATCCGTTTTTGTTCCGCATCCGTGATCCGTGTTTTCATTCCGTCAAAAAAATAGTGCATGTCCTATTTTTTTCACGTTTGCGGACAAGGATAGGCATTTTTACAATGGATCTGCCATAAAAATCAGATCCGTCAAAAAAAACGGTCCGTCATCCGTTTATTTTGACGGACGCAAAATTTGCAGGAGGAGCGGACACGGAGGCAGGCAACGATCGTGTGCATGTAGCCTTAGGGTCCATTCACACGTCCGCAATTTCGTTCCGCATTTTGCGGAACGGAATTGCGGACCCATTAGTTTCAATGGGGACAGACGATGTCCCGGCCGGGTCCGCAATTGCAGATCCGCACTTCCGGGTATGCAAAAGCGTTCCCGAAAAAAATAGAACATGTCCTATTCTTGTCTGCAATTGCGGACAAGAAAAGGCATTTTCTATGAGAGTGCCGGCGATGTGCGGTCCGCAAATTGCGGAACGCACATCGCCGATGTCCGTGTTTTGCGGATCCGCAAAACACACACGGATATGTGAATGGACCCTTAGTCATATATTTCCAGGAGGAATAGCAGAGGATTTGCAGAATTCAGTTCTAATAAAAGATGCCGCTAGAAACGAAACTAATTATTTAATGGGGAATGCAAATACGGTACTTAAATAAATGGGTAAATCAGGCGTGATAACAAGTCCTCTGTACTTTTTGTTAGACTTGGATTTTTTACTTTCGTTCGACTTCTGTTTAACATTTTCATTTCCATAAAGCCTCATTCACACGTCAGTGTTCGGTCAGTGATTTCCATCAGTGATTTTGAGCCAAAACCAGGTGCGGCCCTAAACACAGAACAGGTGCAGATCTTTCTCTTATACCTTATGTCTGTGGAGGCTCCAGTCCTGGTTTTCAATCGTGCGGACCCATTAATTTTCAATGGGGCCAGAACGAATGGGGACAGCACACTATGTGCTGTCCGCATCCGCATTTCTGGATCCGCACTTCCAGATCCGCAATTCCGTTCCCGAAAAAATAGAACATGTCCTATTCTTGTCCGCCACTGCGGACAAGAAAAGGCTTTTTCTATTATAGTGCCGGCGATGTGCGGTCCGCGAAATACGGAACGCACATTGCTGGTATCCGTGTTTTGCTGATACGCAATTTGCGGACTGCAAAACACCTACGGACGTGTGAATGGACCCTAAGGGCTCATGCACATGAACGTATTTTCTTTCCATGTCTGTTCCGTTTTTGTTTGCGGACTGTATGCGAAACCACTCATTTCAATGGGTTTGCAAAAATAAAACGGAAGGTACTCCATGTGCATTCCGTTTCCGTATATCCATATATCCGTTCCGCAAAAAGATAGATCATGTGTTATTATTGTCCACATTATGAACAAGGATAGTACTGTTCTATCAGGGGACAGCTGTTCCGTTCCGCAAAATACGAAATGCACACGGACGTCATCAGTATTTTTTGCGGATCCGTTTTTTGGGGGACCGCAAAATACATACGGTCGTGTGCATGAACCCTTAGGGATGGAAATCACTGACATGTGAATGAGGCTTAAGGTTCAAGTACACAACTGAATGTATTTTGCGGTCTGCAAACACGGATCCTCCAAAAATACGGATGACGTCCGTGTGACATCCGTGTTTTTTTTTGCAGATCCATCGTAACAATCCCTGTCCTTGTCTGCAAAACGGGCAAGAATAGGACATGTTCTATTTTTTTGCAGAACGGACTTGCGCACAACCGGATACGGAATCCCCCATTGAAATTAATGGTTCTGCATATGGGCTGGGGAAAAAAACTAAACGGACACGGACAAAAAATATGTTCGTGTGCATGAGCCCTTAATCAGCAGGGTCAGCCCTACAAGGCATTCTGCCTGATTTGATAGGGTTGATCCTGCTGACAATGGCCCTTTAAAACCACACATGCTCATTGGTGAGGTCTGCTTGACGGGTGGCTGATAACATGTACCTGCAGAGTCCTGCAATGTCAGTTCTGTGATATAGGGTTATAGTTCTACTCTACATCAGAAAAACGGGATGGTATTAAGGGTCCAGCTCTAAAAACCTGCTGCGCAGACCCTTCGCGCCCCTGCCCTTCACACCCTCCTTTGGCAGCTAATTGTTAAGATCAGAAATTCTCGATTTTCGGCTTGAAGGGAGCGCTGGTGTAATGTGAATTCCTGACTTCCTAGCTGCGGTTGCTGAATGCTTGATGGTCGGAGCATTATTTGCTGCCTTGTTTTCTTCTAAAACAGTTTCTTATGAATCAGTTAATCTCATTGTCTTCAGAATAAAACCCAACGCAGCTTGTACGCTGTGCTATTTTTTCCACAATAAAAGCTCCAGAATTCCAGCTCTGTTTGCATTATATAGCGGCCAATAGAGAGAGCGCGATCTCATACTTATTTCCATCACAGTGGGTCATGGACCAATTTGAATATTTGGATTGTATAAAGATTATCACAGTAGTGTTGTCATCAAAGGCAGCCTTACAGACGCTGCGCATAAATCATTTTCAATGAGAAAAAAAAAAAACATAGTCAAATACTGTACCATAAAAAAGAAAAAAAAATGGTTGTAAATCCTAAAGAATGCAGGTTATGGCATATCAGTTTAAAATCACCATGAATATCAAAGCATATCGCGTTTCAATTAAAAATCGACATTCGTAGAAGATGCTGAAATAACAAGTGTGAAAATGAATTCTGTGTCCTGGAAATGAAATCCACTTTTTATTTCATGTTCCTCTTGGCGTCAGCAAATCGATGCTACAGAGTTAGAATTTGGCCCAAATTTTTTGAAACATTTGGATTCTATAGAATCGGGATTTTAGGTGATTTGAATTAGGAGAATTTTTGGAGATAGAGAGACCCAGGATGTCATCCCCAGCTTTTCAGGGCACTTTTCTTTTGGGTCAGATCAATTTGGATCTTAATCGAAACAGACAGTTGATTCGGTCGAATCCGACCTGATACAAATTTACAAAAATTCACTTGTCTCTTATTCCATCTACACTTTACTACACTATACTCACACTATACTATACTATACTATACTATACTATACTAACACTACTCTATATTAACTATATGATACTAATATTATACTAACTATACTATATACTATACTAACTATATAATACTAATAGAATACTAACTATACTATATACTATACTAACTATATAATACTAATACTATACTAACTATACTTTATACTATGATAACTATATAATACTAATACTATACTAACTATACTTTATACTATGATAACTATATAATACTAATACTATACTAACTATACTATATACTATGATAACTATATGATACTAACACTAAACTATACATTCTATATACTATACTAACTATATAATACTAATACTATACTAACTATACTATATACTATACTAACTATATAATACTTATACTATACTAACTATATAATACTTATACTATACTAACTATACTATATACTATGCTAACTATATAATACTAATAGTATACTAACTATACTATATACTATACTAACTATATAATACTAATACTATACTAACTATACTATATACTATACTAACTATATAATACTAATAGTATACTAACTATATTATATACTATACTAACTATATAATACTTATACTATACTAACTATACTATATACTATGCTAACTATATAATACTAATACTATACTATCTATACTATATACTATTCTAACTATATAATACTAATAGTATACTAACTATACTACATACTATACTAACTATATAATACTATACTAACTATACTATATACTATACTAACTATATAATACTAATACTATACTAACTATACTATATACTATACTAACTATATAATACTAATACTATACTAACTATAATATATAATATACTAACTATATAATACTAATACTATATTAACTACTGTATACTATATACTACACTAACTATATTATACTAACACTATACTACATTATACTATACTATTCTATACTAACTGCACTATACTCACACTATACTATACTAACTATATTATACTTTTAGAGGCTAGTGCCCAAGCTGCAACCCAAAACCCACTTATTTATCGCAAAGTGCCAACATGGCAATTTGCCCTGAATACCAATATAGTATATCTTCCATGTACTTTATCATTTAGCTATAATTGCCTGCCTACATTCAGTGCGCTGCCTGTGCTGTTCATAGTGCGCCCTGCGCTGATAAATGGCAGGGAAACTCATAGACTTTTTCCAGGGTGCAGGTGCCCACAGAGAGGGCTCTGAGTGCCGCCTCTGGCACCCGTGCCATAGGTTCACCAGCACGGTTTTATACTATACTAACTATATTATACCAACACTATACTATGCTATACTAACTATACTATACTATTCACACTATAGTATACTAACTGTATTATACTAACACTACCCCTTTTCAATGCAAAGGTGTGCTCTGTGGCAAAACTGCATCAAATTCACCCCAAAAACCACAAGTAACACACATTTGTTTTCTGGTGTGAAAGTGCATGCAAAATTTCTGCAAGACAGCCCGCACCCATGTGCCAGTAACCTAATAATGCTTTTAGGCCTCTTTCACACGGGCATCACGGGTAAGGGCTGAATGCGTTCATGGTGCATTGCGAGTAGGGACGCAATTTTAGTCAGTTTTGTCTGTGATTACGTTCCGTTGTTCAGTTTTTTTCCAACAAGTGCAATGCGTTTTCCACATGCGCGAGAAAAAACTGAATGTGGTACCCAGACCCGAACCCAGACTTTTTACTGAAGTTCGTGTTTTGGTTCGGTGTTCTGTTGATTTTATTATTTTCCATTATAACATGGTTATAACGGAAAATAATAGCATTCTTACTACAGATTAGTAACTAAAATGTCCATTGGGGGGTTAAAAAATAAGAAAAATAAACTCACCTCATCCACTTGATCACGCAGCAAGCACCGTCTTCTTTCTTCTTCCAGCAGGACCTGCAAAAGGACCTGCTTTGACGTCATCGTGCTCAGAGCGTGGTGATGTCAGCGCAGGTCCTGCTGAATGAAGATAGAAGATCCTTCTATCTTCATTCAGAAGGACCTGCGCTGTTGTCACCTTGCTCACCACATGATGAGTGCAATGACATCAACAAAGGTCCTTTGGCAGGTCCTGAAAGAAGAAGAAAGAAGACGAGGCCGGCTGCGCAATCAAGTGGATAAGGTGAGTTAATTATATTTTTTTAACTCCCCTAATCAACATTTTATTTAGCATTCTGTATTAAGAATGCTATTATGTTGCTTTATAACCATGTTATAAGGGAAAATAATAAAATCTACACAACACCGAACCCAAACCTGAACTTCAGTGTGGGCTCGGGTCTGGGTACCACAGTCAGTTTTTCATCACGCACGTGCAAAATGCATTTCACTCGCGTAGAAAAAAACTGAAGAATGCAATGCAATTGTGACTGAAATTGTGTGCGCACTCGTGCGGGTTTCCCGCATCTGCACCCGGGAACGCATCCGGAGCAAATCCGGAATGCCCATGTGAAAGAGGCCTTACACTGTGTTATGCCTTATGCACGGTCACAAGGGGTGGAGCATGACGTGGAGCATGCACAGGGCACAACATATCAGTCCTGTCCAGAGAGCTTCTCGGATGATACCCACATGGAAGATACCTGCTGTGAGTAGAACTTCCAGTCCTACCATAATTATCTGTGAAACTCCCATGAGACATCTAAACACATCAAACCTCCACTGTATCTGTACATACAACTCCCAGGACGCAAACTGGAACCATATCCATAGAAAAAGTTCATTAGAAAATAGAGCTTTTAATACAAAATATTTAAAAAGAAAATAAGACCTTCCAACAATTATAATCAGTGCTTCCGGTATTCATTGTTAACTATTCATAGTAAAAAGTAATAAGTTAAAGTGGTATTTTCATCTCAGAAGTTTATGGCGTATCCACAGGAGATAGGGTCAAGACTTCAAGACCTATCTCCAGAAGTGGGGTTCCTCAACCCCCTGTCCTGTCTGATGCCAGTAACGCTATCAGTGGAGTGGTGACTGCGCATGTTTGGCTCTCTCAATTCACTTCTGTCGGAGTTCCATGGCTGTTTTTGGATCTCCCACAGAAGTGAGTGGAGAAAAATGCACATAGGCAGCAAACTTAAAGGGGTTATCCCATGACTAATGTAAAAAATAAAAATCATATAGTACATGACCATCCCTTTCTAACAAAGCTAGAACCGGCCCTGTACCTCACATGGATCCAGAGATCTCCACATTCATTGCTCTGCTAGATTTATATCAAGCTGACAGCTCAAGGGGAGTGTCTTTTCTGCTGTAGGTCAGGGGGGTGTCTCAGCTCTCCCTATCACAGCTCAGGGGGCATGTCTCAGCTCTTCCTATCACAGCTCAGGGGGCGTGTCTCAGCTCTCCCTATCACAGCTCAGGGGGCGTGTCTCAGCTCTCCCTATCACAGCTCAGGGGGCGCGTCCATGCTCTCCCTATCACAGCTCAGGAGGCAGTTGAAGGATGAAACTGAGCATGTGCGGCCACCTCAGTGAGCAGGTCAAAGAAATAAGAAAATGGCGCTATACAGATACTTTTTATTAAATAACTCAGCGGCTATGCAAATTTTTTAATTGCGTGCAATTACAAAAGTATTCAGATTCAGGTGCTGGTTTGAAAACTGTAGAATATATTTTTCATGGAACAAACCCTTAAAATCCGCAGCTCCAGGCAAGACCCATTCTGGTGATAGTTGTAAAACATTGCACACAATTTATTCAAATCAATGACTTCTCTCTGTAATGCAGGTCCTCCAAAGCGAGAGCCGCTCCTTGTTACCTTCTCTCCTCTTGATCCAAGATCCTGAACAGAGCCCTCTCCCCTCCCCCATTTACTTAGACCTAACTTATAGAGCAGGGGTCAGCAACCTTCGGCACGCCAGCTGGTTT
Source organism: Bufotes viridis (assembly GCA_033119425.1). Taxonomy (NCBI): domain Eukaryota; kingdom Metazoa; phylum Chordata; class Amphibia; order Anura; family Bufonidae; genus Bufotes; species Bufotes viridis. Next base: position 39,701,876 of record CM065593.1, on the reverse strand, counting down.
GAAACTACAGTTCCCAGCATGCATATTTACTAGAAGTAATAGGAGGATTCTGGGAGTTGTAGATTCAGAACAGCTGGAGTGTCGGATGTTGCTGGTCCTTTTAGAGTATATACTGTAAATAGTTTCAATGCCAGACAATCCCTTTAATACCACCTATATACACTATATATATATCTATATATACACACAGTATATACACTACTATTGTCTAGTATGCGAATAATAAAAGTATCTGATGTTTTGCCAAATGAAAGATCTCCGCGGATTTTATGCCTTCAGGAGGAGGTGGATGCACATGAAGTGGACATACGTGCTGGCTGTGACTTGTCCGATCAGTTGTTTCCATGTTCCCATTCTATCAGTATTATTATGATAAAGAATGTAGAGGAAGGAAACAGAAAGTGGATGTTTCCTGAAACGATATCTTAGCAATGATATCAGGTAGTTGCACATTACAAGCAATGACAGCGGTTCAGTACTAGTAGAGAGCGGGTACAGTGGGTACCTTGGAACAGTCTGAGAGCCACAGGATGGAGAGCTCTGCAATAGAAAACCGAAAGAGTGGACATAGTGTCCACTCTTTCGGTTTTCTATTGCAGAGCTCTCCATCCTGTGGCTCTCAGACTGTTCCAAGGTATCCACTGTACCCGCTCTCTACTGCTCCAGGTCTAGGGGCTCCAATGGATGTATTTAAAGCCAATGAAACTGCATTCCTTCGGGCTGCACAAAGGCGGGCTGAATGCATGACCTAGACGTTGGGCTAAATAGATCATCCAGACTTGCCCAATTCTCATTACTAAAGGGATTATCTGGGCTACAGATATGGATGATCTATCCATAAGATAGGTCATCGACACCCGGCACCCCTACCACTCAGCTGTTTCAGTCTTAGGTGCTGGAGACTACACAGCGTGTAGACCAGGGACGAGACAGCTCCATAGACTGTGCAGTGGCCGTGCCACGGTACTACAGCTCAGCTTCTAATCAAGTGAACGGGAGCTGAGGTGCAGTACACCAGCCCCGGAAACTACACAGTGTATTGAGCCTTCTGTTTCTGACTCCATCCAGTTTCCAGCACCGTGGCAGCCTGAAACTACTGATCAGCATGGGTGCCGGGTGTCATTCTAAGATCAATGACCTATTCCAAGGATAGGTCTTCGATATTTGTAACCCCTTTAAAATTCATATATACAACTACCGTAATCTATGTATTATCTCACTTAGATACATTATAAAACTGCTATAGCTAAAATCAGTTAAGGTCCAACTAGATCAGTGGTGGCGAACCTATGGCACGGGTGCTGGAGGTGGTACTCAGAGCCCTCTCTGTGGGCACCCGCACCCTGGAAAAAGTATAAGGCGGACCAATATGCCTTAGACTTTTCCTGCCATTCATCAGTGCAGGCAGCACTATGAACAGCACAGGCAGCGCACTGAATGTAGGCCGGCTATTATAGCTAAATGATAAAGTACATTTAGGATATACTATATTGAACTGTAGTATTCAGGTTAAATTGTCGTGTTGGCACTTTGCCATAAATAAGTGGGTTTTGGGTTGCAGTTTGGGCACTCAGTCTCTAAAAGGTTTGCCATCACTGAACTAGATGAAGGAGGTCACCTTCTAGACCTTCATGCCAATCAACCATACCAGGCAGTACAGCATATATAATGACAGTTCTGCTTTAACCTGATCAATATCCTGGCACTACCACTATGGGCTGGTACTCAATGATGGTACTCAGCACCCAATTTGTACTAGGTTGGCATTCAGATGTGTCCTTGCTTCCCTTTCGCTTGACTTGACATATCTCAGGAATGATGTTTGGGGCTAGATGATCAGCATTGAAAAAAAATCATGAGATACTCTGGAAAATTGGATTTAGCGTTTCTTTGTAAGAAGTGGGTGCAATGACAGGGCAAGGCAATTGCACTGCTAGGCAAACCCCCCCCCCCATCATTGTACCCCACAGATGCTGCATTTAGCGATATCTGACATTACTATTACAGTGTAAAATAAAAAATAAATAAAATCATAGTTACCTCATCCAGTTGATTGCAAAGAGTCGGCCGCCGCCATCTTGAAGATTGAAGATCCCGCACAAAATCCCGTGCGCTGTGATGTATGACATCACCACGCTGTCCGACGTGGTGATGTCATCACGCTGGATCTAAGATGGCGGCCGGCTGGCTCTGCGCGATCAAATGGTTGAGGTAAGTATGATTTATTTATTTTAATTGTACGCTGTAATATTAATGTCAAAAGCCGCTATCAGCGATGAACACGGCATCTGTGGGGTACAATGATGGGGGGAGGGGGGGAACCTTGCGGTGCAATTGCCGTTTCCTGTCATTGCACCCACTACTTACAAAGAAATGCTGAATTCCATTTTCCAATTCTTCGCTCATCACTAGTCTTCAACAAAATTTGTGGAAAGGTGAGCGTGGAAACCTCTACTTTGAAGAGCCACCCATCTATTTTTCACAGAACACTTGTATGTTTGTCCATTCGAAGCCGACAGTGTGTACAGTACTTTTTTTTTTTTCAGAACATTCGATAGTGACCATGAAAGTAACTTCACTATGCCTTTCTGAACTCTATTTTAAATTACAAAAAAGTGAGGATAAGAAAACGTATTTCTCTGAGTTTTCCGGAAGATTTGTGATTTTATCCGTACGGCGCAGATTGCCGGCTGTTCTGTAATGTTGAGCATTAAAAGGACCAACTCACTCATCCCTGTAAACAAGACAGTTGGAGGTCAACAGCAACCTACAAAAATGTTCAGGGACACATCTTACTCAAAGATTGAGATTAAAAAATATTTCAAAAATCATTTAATGCATATAAAAGCGGCCTACATTTCTTTTTTGGACTACCCAGGAGTGTACACAGAGCCCCTGCCCCAAAACCAGCTTCCCAGTACACGTGTGCCAAACACTCCCAAGTAACAAAAAGGTAAAGCCTCAGATTTCTGCCAAAATTCCATTTTTTTAAATTAAGCAGATTATTTTTTTATTGTAATAAAAAATTGCAATAAAAATTAAATGCCCTCCACCTCACCTTTTCAGACTTCTAAAGGTGCTTCACAATTATACTGCTTATTCTGACCACCACATTTGTCAATGTATTTACACCAGACAAGTGGAAAATCTACATTGCTAAATCTCCTGCTTCCCTTCTATTACAAAGCTGTCTGCCTGCAGCCACCACTAGGGGGAGCTCAGTGCATAAAAATGTATACAGTAACCATCTACTGGAATGGACCATCTTTAGTGGTGGTTGCAGGAAAATGCAGTGTTTTCTTGTCTGGAAAAGGAGTTCAGTGTTGACCCCAACCCCATAGGCAGGGATGCACCTAGCCTTTCTGCTGCCGGAGGTGAAAACTAAAATGGAGCCCCTCCCTCCTCAATGCCAATTTCTTAGAGTAACCCCTTCCCTTCAGCCCATGGCTCTTCGGCTGCCCCTCTCTTGCCCCTACATGAGGCTATCGGCTCACCTGGCCTCATTGGTGGTGTACCCTTGCCCATAGGCCCCATGGAAGTTGCATGGTATGCTTCCATTAAATGTACAGTTGCAAGAAAAAGTATGTGAACCCTTTGGAATGAATTGGATTTCTGCACAAATTGGTCATAAAATGTGATCTGATCTTCATCTAAGTCAGAACAATAGACAATCACAGTCTGCTTAAACGAATAACACACAAAGAATTAAGTGTTACCATGTTTTTATTGAACACACCATATAAACATTCACAGTGCAGGTGGAAAAAGTATGTGAACCCTTGGATTTAATAACTGGTTGAATCTCCTTTGGCAGCAATAGCTTTAACCAAACGTTTCCTGTAGTTGCAGATCAGACGTGCACAACGGTCAGGAGTAATTCTTGACCATTCCTCTTTACAGAACTGTTTCAGTTCAGCAATATTCTTGGGATGTCTGGTGTGAATCGCTTTCTTGAGGTCATGCCACAGCATCTCAATCGGGTTGAGGTCAGGACTGTTGATTTACTTCTATGCTTTGGGTCGTTGTTCTGTTGCAACACCCATCTTCTGTTAAGCTTCAGCTGGTAGACAGATGGCCTTAAGTTCTCCTGTAAAATGTCTTGATTCATTTTTCCTTCGATCATAGGAATCCGTCCAGGCCCTGACGCAGCAAAGCAGCCCAAAACCATGATGCCCCCACCACCATACTTCACAGTTGGGATGAGGTTTCGATGTTGGTGTGCTGTGCCTCTTTTTCTCCACACATAGTGTTATGTGTTTCTTCCAAACAACTCAACTTTGGTTTCATCTGTCCACAGAATATGTTGCCAGTACTGCTGTGGAACATCCAGGTGCTCTTGTGCAAACTGTAAACGTGCAACAATGTTTTTTTTGGACAGCAGTGGCTTCCTCTGTGATATCCTCCCATGAAATCCATTTTTGTTTAGTGTTTTACGTATCATAGATTCGCTTACAGGGATGTTAGCCTATGCCAGAGACTTTTGTAAGTCTTTAGCTGACACTCAAGGTTTCTTCTTCACCTCATTGAGCAGTCTGCGCTGTGCTCTTGCAGTCATCTTTACAGGACGTCCCTCCTAGGGAGAGTAGCAGCAGTGCTAAACTTTCTCCATTTATAGACAATTTGTCTTACCGTGGACTGATGAACACCAAGGCTTTTGGAGATACTTTTATAGCCCTTTCCATCTTTATGCAAGTCAACAATTCTTAATCGTATGTCTTCTGAGAGCTCTTTTGTGCAAGGCATCATTCACATGAGGTAATGCTTCTTGGGAAAAGCAAACCCAGAACTGGTGTGTGTTCTTTATAGGGCAGGGCAGCTGTAACCAACACCTCCAATCTCATCTCATTGATTGGACTCCAGTTGGCTGACACCTCACTCCAATTAGTTCTTGAAGATGTCATTAGTCTAGGGGTTCACATACTTTTTCCACCTGCACTGTGAATGTTTGCATGGTGTGTTCAATAAAAACATGGTAACACTTAATTCTTTGTGTGTTATTAGTTTAAGCAGACTGTGGTTTACTATTGTTGTGACTTAGATGAAGATCAGATCACATTTTATGACCAATTTGTGCAGAAATCCATATCATTCCAAAGGGTTCACATACTTTTTCTTGCAACTGTATGTCACTGGTACAACCAAATGTTGCAGAATTGCTAAAGATTTTCAGCAAAGGAATTGTCATGCGGAAAATCCACACCGTTAACGTCCTGTGGACATCTTCCCACACAATATCCCCACATAACTTGACACGTGGTGTGGATTTGGAATCCACAGCATGTTAATTTATGTTGTGGATTCTGCAGTGGATTTCGGCTTTTGTAATGTATTGTAGCGGGTCCGATCTAGAGCATATCCATGGGGATATCTGCACTTAAATCTGCTGCACCTCGTTTTCTTGTTCCTGCCCTGGTGGTCCTGCCACTTTCTGGTACTGAGTGATGCCGTCACTGACTACTTTACATAATCGCTTCAGCCAATCATGGGCCTCAGCGGTCACATGAGATAGTCAGGTATGTCATTGCTGTAGCAAGACTGGCACTAAAGTCAATAAATAGCCTGATGAAAGCAAGCCCTGCGGATGGGACAATCAATGATCGGATCTAATCTATGACAGAAGCAAATGTTCAGTTTCTCTATAGCGCCACCACAGGGGAAATGAAGTGTTGCATCATTCTCATTGATAGAATTGTTGCAGTTAGTGTTGAGCGAATTGAAGTCAACAAAGTGGATTCGTCCTGAATTTCAGGAAGAATTCCATTCTCCGCAAAGCCGAATTTCTCCTGCTTCGTGGTAGCAAATCGATTTTCCCTGAATGGCGGTAAAAAATAAAAATAAAAAAAATCATCCTTACCTCCTCAGTTTAAGCATGAAGAGCCGGCCACCACCATCTTGATTGAAGATCTTGCACGAAATCCCGTTTGCAGTGACGTACAGTTTGTCGTCATCACAGGCCGCGCAAGATTTTGCACTAGATCTTCAATCAAGATGGTAGCAGCCCGCTCTTCGTGATCAAACGGAGGAGGTAAGTATGATTTTTTATTTTATTTTTATTTTACACTGTAGTATTACTGTCAGATTCCGCAATCAACTATGAACATGGCATCTGAGGAGTACAATGACAGGGAGTAGCGCAATCGCTACTTACTACTTAGGCTACTTTTAAACTGGCATTTTGGTTTCCGTTTGTGAGATCCATTCAGGGCTCTCAGAAGCGGTCCAAAACGGATCAGTTTTGCCCTTAATGCATTCTGAATGGATAAGGATCCGCTCAAAATGCATCAGTTTCGCTCCGTTCCGCCTCCATTCCGCTTTGGAGGCGGACACCACAACGCTGCTTGCAGCGTTTTGGTGGCCGTCTAACGAAACTTAGCCAAACTGATCCGTCCTGGCATACAATGTAAGTCAATGGGGACGGATCCGTTTTCACTGACGCAATCTGGCACAATAGAAAACGGATCACTCCCCATTGACTTTCAATGGCGTTCAAGACGGATCCGTTTTGGCTATGTTAAAGATAATACAAACGGATCCGTTGTGAACGGATGCAAGCGGTTGTATTATCTGAACGGATGCATTTGTGCAGATCCATGTCGCTCAACTCTAGTTGCAATGCACGGATGTGTCAGGTCCTCTGGAGGAAGGAATGCTCTTTGTCGCTGTCTACTCTCTGGGCAGTGGGAGGATCCCGAATAGAACCCGTCTATTATATCTAGTAGCTCATCATTTTTACCATTAGTGTATTTGTTTTTAATAGCACAGAAAATTTTTCTGTAAACCTAACTCATCACATAAGACTGAACTTCAAAGATGTAGCTATGACAGCGAGTACCGCTACCTGCCACCGTCAGTTCTTCGACATGGGAGAGCGTTAAATCTCTTTTACGGTATGCACTGGGTGTCAGCGCGCCTCTCTATGTAATGCAGAGAATATGTTATTCATTGTCAGCAGCTGCTTACATTTGACACTCATTTGTTCCTCGGGGTGGAAGTCCCTTCAGGCGAGGTTTCAGGCAAGTTGGAAAGTAAATGACACTTGGCTGCTTTACTACTGGCAATGAGTCATATTTAGGACAATTGTCTGTTCTCTTCTGCAGAGGATCAGATACAATAAGTCCCGTGGTTATAGGTAACATAGTTGTGTCACATTGATGAGCGCAGGGAGCACGACATGAGAATGATGGGTGTAACGTTCACTAGATGGTCTGTAGTTTTACAGATTTTGTTTATCTTTCTTAGTAGATTAAGGCTCTGTTCACACCGTGCATCAAAAGGATATGCAAACAAAGTATCCAACTACATCCTGTGCTGTATCCATAGGTTTCTATGGACAAAAAAGTGTCCTATGAATATCATACTGCACCTTTAACGGGTTAAGGCCTCAGGCACACAATCATATTTTCAGTCTGCGTCTGATCAGCATTTTTTGCAGATGGCACTACGACCCGTTCATTTCTACGGGGCCGCAAAAAAATGCGGAAAGCTGTCCTCATCCATGTGGCTGTATATCCAAAAAATAAAAAATAGAACATGTCCTGTTCTTGTCCGTTTTTCGGACAAGAATAAGCATTTTTACAATAGGCCGGGACAGGAATATGCAAACTTAGTCTGCGGACCACAAAAACAAATATGGTGGTGTGCATGAGGCCTAAAGGGGTTGTACAGTGCTACATTATTAATGACCTGTTCTCAGGATAGGTCATCAATATCAGATCTTTGGGGGTGGGACTCCTCCACCCCTGCTGATCAGCTGTTTGAAGGGGTAACAGCGCTCCTCAGAATTACCTGCTCTACATCTTCTCACTGTAATTATAAATGCTCATCCCATTCACATATGCTACCCTTTAATCAGCGTGCTGGAGGTCCCTGAAGATACGTAATTAGGGTCCTAGCATTGCTCAACCCCTTTAAGCCCCTTTCAGACAAGCGAGTGTCACGCTCCGGACTTGCAGAATAAGGCTACATTTACACGAACGTATTTAGTTTCCATGTCGTTCTGTTTTTTTGTGGATTGGATGAGGGAGGACCCATTCATTTTAATGGGTCCTCAAAAAAATGCAGACAGCACACTGTGTGCTATCCACATTTGTATGTCCGTTCCGTAGCCCTGAAAAAAAATTGAACATGTCCTATTCTTGTCCGTTTTTTGGACAAGAATAAGCATTTTTACAATAGGCCGGGACAGGAATATGCAAACTTAGTCTGCGGACCACAAAAACAAATATGGTGGTGTGCATGAGGCCTAAAGGGGTTGTACAGTGCTACATTATTAATGACCTGTTCTCAGGATAGGTCATCAATATCAGATCTTTGGGGGTGGGACCCTCCACCCCTGCTGATCAGCTGTTTGAAGGGGTAACAGCGCTCCTCAGAATTACCTGCTCTACATCTTCTCACTGTAATTATAAATGCTCATCCCATTCACATATGCTACCCTTTAATCAGCGTGCTGGAGGTCCCTGAAGATACGTAATTGGGGTCCTAGCATTGCTCAACCCCTTTAAGCCCCTTTCAGAAAAGCGAGTGTCACGCTCCAGACTTGCAGAATAAGACTACATTTACACGAACGTATTTAGTTTCCATGTCGTTCTGTTTTTTTGTGGATTGGATAAGGACCCATTCATTTTAATGGGTCCGCAAAAAAATGCAGACAGCACACTGTGTGCTATCTGCATCTGTATGTCCGTTCCGTAGCCCTGAAAAAAAATTGAACATGTCCTATTCTTGTCCGTTTTGCGGACAAAGATAGGCATTGTTACAATGGATCCGCAAAAAAAACAGATGCCATACGGACATCATCCGTTTTTTTTGCGGATCCACAATTTGTGGACCACAAAACACATACGGTCACGTGAATGTAGCCTAAGTATGCAACAGCAGCCATCCTGCCCTCCCAGCACTGCCGGAGTCGAATAGCATTATATTGATTTATGATGCCATGAGGCCCTCAGAGGTCTGGAATGTACTGGATAACACTGACATAAATCAATATAATGCTAAACGACCCCGGCAGTCCTCTGGAGTTCAGGACGGGTGCTCTTCCTGACACACGCTGCCAGTCCGATACGCGGAACTCGACTTTGTGAACGGGGCCTTAATGTAGCATTAAAAAGACTAGTCTGTGCAATGCTGCTGAAGTTATAGTATGTATTTTTTTTTTTTACTATAAAAGCCAGTGGCAGAAATGTGTATGGACATAGGAAATATGGACACAGGACTCGATAAAATTTTTTTTACATTTTTAGCATGGATTTTATCAGACAGACTGCGGCAAAATCCTCAAAACAAATTCACCACGTGAACCTGCCCTTAAGATGGTTTCACAAACAGCAAAAATTATATTGCAGTTTTTTTGAGCCTAAGCCAGAAGTGGATTCAAAAAGAAGGGGAAATATAAAGGAGAGACGTTTACTTCTACTTCCTGCCGGATCTACTTATGGCTCAGGTTTAAAAAAACTAAATCAAATACTGAACTGCAGTGAGATAAAAAAAAAATGCTGGTAACATGCAGCTTTAGGCCCCTTTCACACGGGCGAGTTTTCCGCGCGGGTGCAATGCGTGAGGAGGACGCATTGCACCCGCACTGAATCCGGACCCATTCATTTCTATGGGGCTGTGCACATGAGCGGTGATTTTCACGCATCACTTCTGCGTTGCGTGAAAATCGCAGCATGTTCTATATTCTGCGTTTTTCACGCAACGCAGGCCCCATAGAAGTGAATGGGGATGCGGGAAAATCGCAAGCATCCGCAACCAAGTGCGGATGCGTTGCGATTTTCCCGCATTGTTGCTTAGCAACGGGACTCAATCTCTATTATTTCCCCTTATAACATGGTTATAAGGGAAATAATAGCATTCTTAATAAAGAATGCTGTGTAAAATGAAGAGGAAGGGGTTAAAAATAATAAAGTTAACTTACCTTAGCCACTTGATCGCGTAGTCGCGATCTGTCCTCTCTTTCCCTGCAGCATCGATGATCTAAAGGACCTGTGATGACGTCACATCACATGGCCCAATCACATGCTCCATCACTATGGTGATGGAGCATGTGATTGGTCCATGTGACCATGTGACATCATCCAAGGTCCTTAATCACTATCCTCAGGCTGTGGCTAGTGCTTAGGACCTTGGATGATGTCACGTGGTCACATGGACCAATCACATGCTCCATCACCATAGTGATGGAGCAGGTGATTGGGCCATGTGATGCTGTGACATCATTACAGGTCCTTTACATCTTTCAAGCTAACGGAGAGGAGGCCGGGCTTCGCGATCAAATGGAACAGGTAAGTTATGATTAGTTTATTATTTTTAACCCATTCTGCACCGGGTTCAACATAAGGGAGATGGCTAAGGGTATTATTTAACATTATAACTATGTTATAATGTGAAATAATACCAGCGGGATAATTTCTGACCCAAACATGCACTTCTGTGAAGAAGTGCAGGTTCGGGTCTGGGTACCAAAAGTGCCGATTTTTCTCCCGCGCGTGCAAAACGCATGACAGCGCTTTGCACTCGCAGGGAAAAATCGCGGCAATTCCCGCAACGCACCCGCACTGTTTGACGGAGTGCACCCGCAACGCCCGTCTGAAAGAGGCCTTAGAGATTGAGGTTCAATTTTTTTGCTTTTTTGGGGCCACAAACCCCATGGCCAGATGTTATCTGAGAGTCTGAAGAGAAATACATTGTAAAATGCACGCTCTTCTGTTTGTAGTTGTTTCTGTTTTTGGCATTTTTTTTTTATTTTCTTAGGCTTTGGCATTCTTCTTTAAAATTCAGGTGGGGTAGTTTCACACATGCAGTTTTTAATGCAATTTTTTGAGCCAGAAGTGGATCCAGCAGGAAGAAGAAGCATATGGCATTCCTTCATATTTCCCATTCTTTTTTCAATACCCTTCAAAAACTGCATGGAAATTTGTCACAAAAATGGAGTAGTTAAAAAATAATTACTATGTTAAAAAAAAACTTTGAATGTTTTTGGTGTTTTTTTTTCCATAGGCTTCTCTGTTGCTGTTAATCTAATGGTAAAAATGTAATGAATATTAAAACTCCGGTGCAAAGCGCCAAAGCCAAAACAAAGTGTGTGTAAGGGAGGCCTAAGGGAGGCCCAAGGGTACAGCTACACGGTCAGGTATCCTGCTGCAGTTTTAGAAGCCAAAATTAGAAGTGGATCATGAAAGGACAGATACGACTTCTCCTCTTTTTTTACTTCCAAAACTGCATCGGGAAACCTGACCGTGTGGTCGTACCCTAAGAGAACATAACTGACCTGACCTAAGACCTTTGAGTGAATCCAGCTTACTGTAACAAAGCAGGAATATTGTTTTATCTTTTGGGGTGGGGGTGTACGCCTCACACCCCATGCCTATTGCATGTAACACTATAGCTTATATTTTTGATTGACTACTTCAAATGTACAATTTTAAGAAAGAAGCTCAAATCCTATTATGTCTATTTACATAAGCTGACCTGATATTTTCAGGTGGGATCTTAAAGGAGTTGTCCATTATTAGAAAATTCATTAGAAAGCTCAGAGTGGGAAAAAATTGGGATACTTGATCTCACAATCCCACCCTGCTCCTCTTTCGACACTTCTCAGGTCCTGAATGATCTCTGCATTCAACGAGACACAGGATGTTATGTGTGCTTAACCAACCACTGGCCACACTGGTCAGGGCTGCCATCAGTAATTTTGGGGCCCCTTACACAGCTCAAGGCCTGGGACCCCCTGCCACTGTGGCAGTGACCGAGGGAGATCGCCGAGAGCAGGCTGAGAGGCTGTGCTGCACAGGACGCACAGTGGAAAGCCTGCCTGACCCATCGATCAGCTGAGTGGTGGGCGGGCCGGGGAGGTAAGGGACGGGCCGCGGAAGGAAGAGGAGGAGGAGCACTGGGCCCCAGAGCCGGCGGCCACAATAAAAAAAAAAAAAAGACTCCGGGCCCCATACTGGGGTATGGGCTGTACCCCCCTGATGGCGGCCCTGACAATGGTAAACCACCAGGGGCAGATCCAGGCATTTCCTGAATATTCAGGGCGGACCAAGAAGCAGAGAGCAGCAGGCAATCAGAATAGAAGTGACCAACCCCTTTAAGAAAATCCTGTATATATGGTGGATCACAGGCAATAGATTTCTGGCAAATCTCACCCAACATGGGTGGACCTGCTGACAAACATCTTATGTCCTTGGCCAGTTTAAGAAATGCTGCTAGTCGCTATTCATATTTAAATCCAATTTATGTAAACTTCTCATTCTTTTACTGCTTTAATTTTTCTAATTATCGTATTTTTTGCCCCATAAGACGGACCCCCCCACACACACACACTGGGGGGAAAAAAATGTCTCTGCGTCTTATGGGGCGAATACTAATGAGTGCTTCCATTATGGAAGAGCTCATTAGTACCGGAGGACCAGGAAGCAGTGAAGGCTCTGTATTCACCGCTTCCTGGTCCTCGGCTGTCGGCTGTGCAGTGGCTGCACACAGCGTGAGGGTGCTCTGTGCCCTCACACTGTGCGCCCCAGTTCACAGCACGGTCAACAGCAGGAGGAAGAGGATCACGCTGGAGGAGAGGAGCGGCGGCGTTCAGGAGCAGGAGAGAAAGTGGTTTATTTTGTGATCTGAGGCTGGGGGCTGCTGAATAATGGCTGGGAGCTGATTATATGACTAGGGGCTGATTATATATATGACTGGGGGCTGATTACATATGACTGGGGGCTGATTACATATGACTGGGGGCTGATTATATGACTGGGGGCTGATTTTATATATATGACTGGGGCTGATTACATATGACTGGGGGCTGATTATATGACTGGGGGCTGATTACATAGGGCTGGGGGCTGATTACATATGACTGGGCTGATTATATATCTGACTGGGGGCTGATTACATATGGCTAGGGGCTGATATGAGGCATGGAGGACTGATATGAGGCATGGGGGTCTGATCTGAGGTCTTATTGGGGTCTTAATAACATTGGGGGTCTAATTGGGGCTGTCAGCTGAGGTCTGATTAACATTGGGGATCTGATTGGTGGTCTCACCTGTGGTGTATCGAAAAATATTTTTTTCTTATTGTCTTACTCTAAAACCTATGTGCGTCTTATGGGCCGGTGGGTCTTATATACAGTACTTTTTTAAAATACTTTTTACCATATGCTTTTAAATGGAGCCTGCTTTTCTTATTCTCTTTATTTCTTTATCTTGTACTCATTATTGCTTCTTCTCTACGTGTTATGAATTAAAATAAGGAGTAGAGAAAGGGAAAGGGAGATGACAACTTCTCTAAGCCAATATCTGTATCATAAAAATGGTTGTCACTAGTGATGATTTTCTTGAAATTGGGCTGACTCCGTCAAGTGATTCAAATCAGGTCTGAAAAGAACCCTGAAACATGAACGGTGGAATCCGATTGGCTGTCGCAATTAGGCCAGTTTTCTTTTATTCCACTTTTGATCAATCTCATCCATAGTGTTTTAATTCTTCTCCATTTCGAATATCTCTGCTTGCTGTCATTCAAGAGGAATTTGCCACAATTGTATACAGTGTGGGCAATGTTGTGAAACCACCCACACTCCTGATGATATATTTCACCTGTAGTAATACATTGTAGAAAAGGAGTTACAAAGTTCAGAAGCGCTGGATCTGTAGCAGACAGAGATGAGCAAGTTTCTTGAAATTCTTCTTGGTTCTGATTCTAAAAAACTGGTCATTAGATTCTATCCAAATCGAAAGTGTCCCAATTGCACTAAAAAAATAACACTGTGCTGCTCAGATCAAGCTCTTTAACGCCAAGACTCCAATAGTAATGTCAAAGTGATTCAGTGACATCCATGGCTATGGGTAAACGGATGGTGGCCGGTGGTAACCAACAGCCTTTTTTAAAACAAGCTACCTTGTGGGATTTTTTTAATGTTTATTTTTTTCTATTTTTTTTTTTTTTTTAAAGGGAAAATGTATTGCTTTTTGGTGGCAAATGCCAGGCAGTAGGTATATATACACCCACTGCCTGGAGTCATGTGTTCTTCCATTTGTGAACTTACCGGTCTTCCGGTCTGCAGAGTGACTGACTCATTTTGAGAAATCTGCCTGAATCAAATTGACAACAATTCAAATTTGGATTGAACCCACATTTTGGGAAAATTCAGGTCATTCAATTTGTTTGGAAACGATTTGCTCATCTTTATGTCCCTTTTGTAGCCCCATTAGGGCTAATGCACACGAGTCTAAGGACCGTAAACGTCCAGTCTGCAATATACGGGCACTGGTGGTGTACACTCCGATAATACAGATGTAGTCTACATAGGCTACCTGTTTGGTCAGGGCTTAATTTAAGGACTTATGCAGACGAGCGTAAGGGCTCCGTGCTCCTGCAGCGGACCACAATGCATGGGCACGACCGTGTGCACTCTGTTTGCGGATGCGGGCCCATCGATTTGAATGGGTCAGCGAACCGCAAGTTACAGCCAAAGATAGAACATGTGGAGCCAAAAGCCCATGGAGCCATTCGTAATGTGCCTCCACTCTGCAAAAGATAGGTGAAGTCCTATCTTGGGTCGTATTTTGCAAATTGTGGACCCATTCAAGTCAATGGGCCCGCATCCGCCAACGGAGTGCACACGGCCATACCCATGCATTGTGGTCCGCAGCAGGAGCACGGAGCCCTTACGCTCGTCTAAGCTCTTAGATTAAGCCCTGACCAAACAAGTAGCCTATGTAGACTACATCTGTATTATCTGCTATAATACTGCCCCGGTAGCGCAAAATATGGGCTAAATCAGTAGTAAAAATGTTAATGTTTTTTTCTGTAATTTCTCTTTCACAGAAGTAGTTATAATTTTCAGCATGAACAGACAAGCACGCCTCCTCCATAAATTTACAACCCGAGGTTCATTTTGATAAGATGTGTCACATTTCAGCTAAAAATGATTTGTAGCCACAAAAGCAAGAAGAAAAAAAATCATTCCCTGGCCGTAAAAACTGCAGCATTTTTCAGTAATACATGGAAATACCTAATTGTTAGGATATTATTCTGAAGGTTCAGTCTTTGAAGACCGTTCTGCTTTAAGGCTAATATAGCAGGAAGCCAATAAATAATCCCTATATAATCTTCTAACGCGGCATAATTCTTGGCTGCAATGAACAAACATATGGGGCAAGAATACTGTTTACCGCAAGTGCGGCTGAGCTGCGTAGAAATGCATGAAAATACAGGGTTTATCATAAAACCTGATTCTGGTCATTGGCAGAAACAAACAAAAAAAAAAATAATAATAATGATTTTGATGCAACTCAGCGAGTTTTCAAGAGCAAATTTCACAATCCAGAGCAATACCAAATGTGACCTGCTTGTAAAAATGCGTCTCTGTTCTTCCCGATGTGAACTGACAAACAACATAAAATGCAGCTATAATTATATCAGCCAATTACTAATGTGGATTTTTTTTCTCTCTCTCTGCCAAGCTCTGACATTAGGTATTCTACATAAAATATTCAGTGTGAATTCTAACATTATGCTGAGATCATAAGCGATCAGGAAGAAATCAGACATTGCACTAACAAGGTCTGAGCCCCCTCCTCCTTCCTACTGACATCACAGGTTATAAGAGTCATTAGCAAGGAAAAAATGAAAATCAGAATATTTTATGTTTTTCTTATTGCACGGGGCTTTATTTAAATTACCTATACAATTTCTAATATATAAAAATATAGCGTCATTATGACATTAGAAATTGGCTGCAACTTCATAATACGAATACATTTACTTAAAAGGGGTTTTCCCATCTCCGACAATGGGGACATATAGCTTGGATATGCCCCCATTGTATGATAGGTGCAGGGCCCACCGCTGGGACCCGCACCTACAATGAGAACGGAGCGGAGAAATGAATGGAGGGCGCACTGCACATGCGCAGCCGCCCTCCATTCATTTCTATGGGGCTGCCGAAAATAGCCGAGCGCTGGCTCGGCTATTTCCGTTTGCCCCATAGAAATGAATTGGAGCATGGCCCGCACATGCGCGATGCACTCCCATTTATTTCTATGGGAGCCGCGCTTGGTGGTGGACGGACCCCGGGAAATCCGGGGTCCTCCAGCCACAGCACTCCCTGCTTCGTTCTCGTTGTAGATGCGGGTCCCAGCGGTGGAACCCGCACAAATCAGACAATGGGGGCATATCCTAGAAATATGCCCCCATTGTCTGAGATGGGAATACCCCTTTAATAACTTAATAATATTAATACAGTATCAATATACTAATGGCGGAAATTGATCAAAACTGGTGTAAAGGAACACTGGCTTAGGCCGCTTTCAGATGAGCGAGTGTCACGCTCCAGACTCCCAGAGCAGCACCCGTCCTGACCTCCCAGTGCTGACGGGGTCGAATAGCATCATATTGATTTATAATGCTATGTAACCCTTACAGTTCTGGAATGTATTGACAGCATTATGTCAGTGCTATCCTATACATTCCAGACCTCTAAGGGTTACATAGCATCATTAATCAATATAATGCTATGCAGCCCCATTAGTGCTGGAAGTTTAGGATGGGCGCTGCTCTGCGAGTCATCTGAAAGAGGCCTTAGGGAGAGTTCTCCATTTCATTTTCTCTTCTTCTGATTCGTCAGAAGAACAGAAGAAAAAAAAAAGGGTCCTGCTGCAGGACTTTTTTTTTTCTCAATCTAAAAAAATGGATCTCAGAGGATGCCAATGTGCAACAGGATCAGTTTTTTTTTTTTACAGGACCCTATAAAAATACAGATTCTGTGCATAACTGATGCATCTTGTTTTGTTCTTATCGGAAAATGAAACGGAGATCCACACTCTCCCTTAGTTGCCCAAAGCGACTAATCAGATTCCACCTTTGATTTTCCACTCTGAGCACTCTGAAAAGTGAAAGGGGGAATCTGATTGGTCGCAATGGGCAACTAAGCCAGTTTTCCTTTACACTACTTCCTGCTAAATTTTTCAAAGGGGTTATCCTGGAAAAGATAATAAGGACTTATCCTCAGGATCGGTCATCGATATCACATCAGCGAGGTTCAAGTTCCAGCACCCTCGCCAATGAGCTGTTTCAGAGAGCCACTCACAGCGCCGTACATTATATAGTGGTTGTGCTTGGTATTGCAGCTCAGCCCCATTGCCTTGAATGGGACTGAGCTGCAACTAGGCCATGTGACTGATATACAGTGATTTATGACTTATCCTGAGGATAAGTCATAAATATCTTTCCTGGATAACCTCTTTAATTCCTCTCCCCTTTAAAGATCTCTGCTTGCTGTCGTGAGGTCACTGGGCCTGAGGTAAACAGCGAGAGGGCCGTGGCGCTACTGCCAGTGCCACTGCCTTCTCAAACAGCTGATCGGCGGGGGTCCCGGGTGTCGGACCCTCACCGATCAGATGCTGATGATCTATCCAGAGGATAGATCATTAGTTTTAAAGAACTGCAGAACCCCTTTAAAGACAGCAATAGTATATAGTCGTAATGTCAGTGCCACATATATATATATATAGATGGTGCATGCTGCCATATTTTCAGCACAGATTGACTGTCCGTGTGGAACATTGATCATGTAAACTGTTCAGTGTTCAGTCCGGGTGTAGTCCGTTCTACACTTGGACAGCATCCAGATAGGAAAATCATTCTTTTGTATAAGTGCAGCAAGCTGTAGGGGTGGTATGGAGAATAGGAGTAGTAGTAGTACTCATAGTTCTCATGCTCTCTTGCCTGTGCAGTGATGGGTGTCACTTCCTTTGGGGTACTCCCTGACATTGGGGTTCCCCTGTCTGATGATGTTCAGGGGTGCCCTTTATGTATGTGCAGTTGCTGTGAGGGGCAAAGCAGGGTCCTCCGAGGAGAAAGACAATGGTAAGGCAGATTTGGATGAACCAAGGAACAGTCTGTACTGCAGCACTGAATGCAGTCTTTACAGTTGGCATATACAATTCCCAGGGCTGTATATGGGAGATAGAGGGATGTTCTGCACAATCTTCCCAAATTGACAAATGGGTGCAAATGATCTCTCTGCCTCTGGCTATGTAATAGCTATGTAGTATCCTCAGTGCAATACAGTCTCCGGACAATGGATCCTTTCTGATATAGTGGAAGGCCTAAAGCTTGTTCACTCCCACCACATGCAAAGATGTCTGTAGCCTTAATAAAGGTGCATTATATTTCTGTAACAAACGCTTTGCAATCCTCTTTATAGAGTCATTGAACTTTTTGATGGACTCAGTAACTCTCTTCCCTCAAAGGCTGCCATGTTTATGGGGAGATGTAATGCACAGGGCTGAAGGCTCCCTGTTAGGCTGGGTTCACATCACGTTTTTCCCCCTATACGTTTAGCGTGTATGTCAGGAAAACTCCAGACGTACACGGGCTCCATTAGTCAGAAGGTGGTCAAAAGTGTATTCGCCTGGCTGGTGTATGTCAGTATACTGCAAAAAAGGATCCATTTCACAGATGGCATCTATCACTAGCCTCTGTTAAACTCATGCCTCCGAGAGCTTCTGTGCCAGTTTATCCCCTTGCACCATAAGCATCTCAACTGGAGGGTATGCCTCATCTTCTGAGATTGTCCTGCTTATGGTGGAAGGGAATAAATTCTGCAAAAACATTTAGTGGGAGGGAAAAGGTAGTAAATGCATTTTAGTGCTGTAGAGGATTACTGTGTGGGAGACGTATACAGTGGGTTATGTCTTCGCCTTCCATCAGAGGCATGCATTCTAAGTCCTCCAGATGAACACTCCTGATGCGATGTTAGCTGTGCGCCGCACTCTTTTTTAGCTGTTGACTTGTCTGCAGCTAACACTAGACTGACTGACTTCCTCCTAGAGAGGAAGAGGGATTGCTCACCTTTATATAGTATTTGAAATACCCCACCCAGTGGTGCCTGTTGAGTGAAGCATACTCACCTGCTCCCTGACGCTTGGTTGCCTCTTCGTGTGTCTACTAGTTTGGGGCGGGAATATTCGAATCACAAATTTTAATTGCGAATATTGCAACTTCAAGAATACGCGAATATTTAGAATATTTAGTGATATATATTCGTATTTTTGAATATTAAACTTTTTTTTTTATCAGTAACCTCCCTTTTTGCTTGTGGGCCAATGAGAAGGCTGCAATGTCTTTGTCTGAGCTTAGCAATATCCCTAGCAACCAATAGGAAAGTTGCCTACCCCTTACTATATAAGAACCTCCCCAGCAGCCATTTTCTACAGTTTATTACAGTTCTGAGAGAGAAATCAGTGTCATTGCTGTGCTCTGTGCTTTCCTGTGTCACATTACATTAGATAGTTAGTTAGTTAGTTAGTTAGTTAGTTAGTTAGTTAGTTATATATATAATACAGATAGTTAGTGGGGGATAGTCAGTGTAGGTTAGATAGTGATATAGTGTAGCTGATAGGTTCCAGTGCAGGGTGTTAGGTAGTGTGATAGGTTCTACTGTCCATACATACATGCTACAGGCAAGTTCACAACAATTCTTAGTGCACCAATCACTAATATGTAGTCAGACCTGATAAAATGTGAAGTTGCACGTATTGTGCAAAAAATATGCGCACCATTAGTTGCCGATTTGCGCAATTGCGAATATATTGGAGCACTCTATCTGCATATAAAGCTATTGTAATGTTCTGCCGTGCCAACCATTTTCTCCAGTCTCAGGAAACTTCTAGTGGCTTGAAAAATGTAGCTCTAGTGACCCACGCCTGTATTGCGCGCGCATTACGCACATATTACAATGCCGATTTTCGCAATCAATAAAATATTCGCGAATTTGCAAAAATATGACGAATATTCTACCAAATATTCACGAAATAAGGCGAATTTGAATATTGACTCTGTCGCTCATCACTAGTGTCTACCTCTGTCTTCACTGTGCTTTGGTCCTCACATGTAAACTTTCTGCATGTGATGGGACAAGTGTGCTGCTGAGGACATCACTGCTGGGTCATATACTGCATGGGCACATATCACCTTTGTGGCCAATCTTTGGTGGTGTACATGTTCCTGTCCATGCTGGAGGTTTACATGTGAGGAACTAAGTGCAGTGAACACAGAGGTGGACCCATGAAGTCGCAGCCAAGTGTTGGAGAACACGTAAGTAAGCTTTCTTCGACACGACCTGTTGGGTGGGGTTTTTAAAAAAAATCTATATGAAGTTAAACAACCCTTTAAAGGGTCGTCCAACCTCAGAATAGGTCATCAATATCAGAGCGACCCGAAACCACCATTGATCAGCTGTTTGAGGAGGCTGCGGCACTCCAGTGAGTGCTGCTGCCTCCGTGCAGTTTACAGAGTACAGCTCCATACACTGCATAGCGGCTGTGCTTGGTAATGCACTTGACAGGGACTGCCTAGGCCATTTGACAGATGAACATCATATCCGTGGCTTAGGAAGAGGCCGTGGCCCTAACTGAAGTGCTGCAGCCTCTTCAAACAGCTGATCAGTGAGAGTCGGACCCCCACCGATCAGCTACTGATGACCTATCCTGAGGGTAGGTCATCAGTTTTATAGACTTAGGCGACCGGTCATGAGCATTAGGCTTATGCTAGTCAAACTCTCTGATGTGTCTGACATGTTTTGTTTGCCCTACAGTATGTTGGGGGGAAGGAGAGAATCAGACATGATTTCAACATGCCCAATTCTATGTTCTCAAGGGAGATAAACCTCTACCAGAGGTTTCTGCCAGTGGCTTATTCTACCAATTCGGAACACGTATCCGCCCAGCTGGGACGAGAGTGCAAGTGGACAAGGAGTTCCTTAGGAATAGTTGTTGGACAAACAAGTGCTCGGCCTATAGCCATTGAAAGTGTATGGCCATCTTCACACTTTTATGGCACCATGCTTGTATTCTCGCCTGAAGCTTTAGAATTTTTTGGAAAGCAGAAAAAAAGCTCTGCCTTTAAAAATGTCATTAGACATTGCCGTTAACGCCACAGAGCTTTTTATTTCCAATATTTTGTTCCCAGGAGACATCCATAGATTATGCTTCTCCTGCGAAAGTCTATAATTAACTTAGCGTGCCAAAGGGCAGTAATAATAAGTCCAGATAAAGAAGTGAGTAATAACATTTTACGGCAAATAGTAAAACAAAAAACAAATGTGTGTCATTTAAGCCCCAAACACAGGACGCGAAATAATCAAGATGAAATAGGCTATCTGGCTTAGAACAGAAATACTCGGTAAAGGATACAGTAGCGACAGAATATTATAGGCAGCTTTGCAGTGATTACAAACCCATGCTCCAAATTCACTATAAAATGAAAATCAATATTTCCACAAGTTCCTGCAACATAAAAGATAACCTTCATTGATTTTTCTAGACTTAGACTTCGCTGATAAAATCTAATATAAATTTTCAACCACGAGGATTTGGATCAGAGCAGGGGCGATAAGTCCAGCACATCTTTTAAGAGAGAGAGAACAGTTTTTTTTTGTTGTTTTTTTCAAAGTGCGCATTCATACAGTTTCTAATTTGCCTTGTGTATGTGAAAAGCTTGTCCGTCGGCTGTATCAGACATCTCTTCTAATTTTTTTATTACCGGGAGGCTAAAGTCGGTTCCAGATAATTTTGGAATTTCAGAGGAATTGTGATAGGGCTGGTGGTGCGGCCATGGATGGTGAGAGTAAAAAAAATGATAAAATAAAAATAAAATAAATAAATAAAGTGCTGTCCGGTAATAGCCTCTATGGCTGGACTGATTAAATGCTGCCATAGATGAAAGAGCTGCCATCGCTGCAATAAATTAACCAATCACACAAATCCCAAGTCAGTGCTAATCCTTTCTTGATACTCTGATCCTCTGATCAGCTCAAGGAGGTGAAGAGACTGGCTTTTGACTGCAGGTTCTCTAACCCCTGTATTTCATGTATACAACCAGCTAATGATATCTTGCTGACCAGTTCAGCCGTATGTACTATCTTTCACTTTTATCATCGCACTTCTTGGGTTTGCCTTGGGAAAAAGAAAAAGATTTAATAGCAAGTTTTTAGGGTTATTCGGTTCCTGTCGCAATGATGCCATTAGGAAAGATGTCATGGTGGTCTCCTGTATCACAGCAATGGAATGTAGTATTTTGCAAGCTTAGAGTATTAAGCTTTATAGATACGGTAAAGGCAGGCGTACAGAACCTGTATGGCGGCACACAAAGTCACTGCCGTTCCAGATTAACGAGCCATAGGCACCACCTGTGCCGCTATATGGCGTCTCTTGGTAATAATGCTTCTGGATTATCGTATCTCTGGAATAAGGCTTGCGATGGAAAATATAATCATTTATTTTTTCTCGTAGAATCATTTGAATACATGAGAAAAATTCTGTATAGTTTATGGGGTCTATATAGATTTCTATGACATATATATTTCTTGGGATATCTGTGTACGAAGAGACACTACTAGTACCCAGGAAAGGTGAAGGTGAGGTCCAGTTCTTTAGTTTGGGGAACAAGCGGCATCATTACAGATATACTATCAATGTCAGAAGTAGAAATTGCTGTATAGCATGTAGTAAATGTGACACCAAATGGCCTGGAGGACCTTGGGCTGCCCATTAGTTGTGAGGAAAAGTTATATGCAACGAGCCTCTGAGGAGCCGTAGCAGAGGATAGGAGTGGTAGTGGCCATGTTGAGGTGTTATGTGACGGCGTACTCCATCAGGCCATTGCTCCCTAGGGATCAGTGCCATGGAAATGTAGTTTGAAGAATCAGGCCAGAAGTAAATGTATATCTATTTTTACTTAGTGCAAAATATAAGGTAGAGTAGATCCAGCAGAAATAAATACAAAGTGCCTATTCTGGCACTGGATGAGAGGTATGGTGGCTGGTTGTATGACTATAGGTTGGCACTAGCAGGCACTTGTGGGTATAGATGTCCACTGTAGAGTTATCTGGCCTAGTGGTGGTTTAGGTGAAGGGTGTCTTAGCCATAGTCCCTCACCTTGCAGCAGTGTCTGGAAAGCTGTTTTTCGCTGATCACTCTGCCGTCTTGTCACACTGAGGCTTTCTGGAAGCTGTGTTCTTGAATTTGTTGAACTCTCTGGAGTGTTGGTCTCACAAAGAATAGTATAAGGTTACTAGGAGTATGAGCTCTAACGTGTGCTTCCTCTCTCTTTCTCTCTCTCTAGCTAGATTGGAGCTCCCCCTCCAGACAGGAAGCAGGACCAGCCCACACCTACCAAGAGGGGAGGAACAGGGTGGTTAGCCATGTTCCTACAACAATGACTTCCCCTTGCTGAAATTCATGGCCAGAACAATAAAAATACAAAACGGTACATAACTATATACCATTGCAGATACCCCCAACTCTGGGGTACTGTACATACAGCAGCAAACCCAAAACCTGTGATGCCATGAGTCTGTAGCATTGAGGGGTGGGGGAAATCTCATACATAAGAGCACTTTGGGACTTTTATTTTTTGTAAGGCCATCTTCATCCCAATTTGTGACCCTCAGAATCCTCAAGAGAAGACCATTCGCTCCACTAGATAAGCACATCAGAAAAGGGGCTTTCTGAAAGTGGATAAGTGGTTATATATTGAACATAAGACCTTGCTTAGGCCGTGCTATTAATACAAGGATCTTCAAAACGTCTTGACAGTAGCACTTAAAGCTTATTCAGAAAGACAGATTTGCAAGTTCCTCCAGTTGGCTCAATGATTGGCAACACTTAACATGACCATACACAGCCAGTGTCCAGATCCTATGGGATACAATTAGTGTGGTCAAACCAGCAGAATTTCAGTGTGTATTTGGCCTCAGTAAACTTCCTTCTTACTTGCGATAGGCTCCTGAAGATGTACACTGCAGCACTGTATAAACATGATTTACACTGCAGCGCTGCTTATTATGCCTTGGTGTCAGTAGGTTAATATGAAGCATATAGAATAATGACATAATGCAGCAGCTTCCTTTAACATATTACAAACAGTTGTGGACTTGGCCTCTGCTGATTTTTAATCATGTCTGAAATTTTTAGTCTAAAGTTACGTTTTTTTGAGGTGTATCTCCTAATATGACCTCCCCTCAGGCAGATCGAGCTCAATGATGGGTCTGCGAAGAATGAGCAACATAGCAAAGAAGAAAACACAAGGGGATTAATTAGCAGGAAGATTGGAAGAACACAATTCATTGCCTGCAAACCCTCCTAGGCCAAGACATGGAGCAGCGCAATTCTCTCTTGGTAACACAGTTGTCCAAGAACAACAGATGTTAAAACAGTCCAGAGATGTGGACGAAGAAAGTTTGTTCAGCAGAGTCGCGGGCTGGAAAATGTAAAACAATTTACTTGTCAGGTTTAAATGGCTGCTCTTCCCACTGTTCTACTTTCCTTCTTGATGTTCCTTGTGGCGCGCCTGTTCGCTGTCATTTCAGAATTTAACTTCTCAATGGAAATGTAATTTAATTGAAAGAAATATAAAAGAGAAAAATGCATAGAACTTGTGTGGGCTGGAAAATGAGAATTCATAATAGCAGTTATGTAACATTTATTTTTAATCTATCTATCTATCTATCTATCTATCTATCTATCTATCTATCTATCTAAAGAACAAATAATGAGGCAGCACTCCAAGGAAGGTGAGGGTCGGCTGAAACATTGCCACTGGGGTAATAAACGTTTCCACCACCCTCACCTTCCTTGGAGCGCTGCCTCATTATTTGCTCTCGTGACATTTTCTGTGGATTCGTACCTGGAATCTAGGAGGGATTGCACCCAATTTTACTTCTTAGGAGAGTGTGCTGCATTTTTTGTTTGTGTATTATCTATCTATCTATCTATCTATCTATCTATCTATCTATCTCTATCTACTACATCTATAAATCTATTTCTGTTTATAGTATCTAATATTACCATCTCATATCTCTCTATCTATATATCTATCTATCTATCTATCTATCTATCTATCTATCTATCTATAATCTTTAGTTCTTTCTATCTATATATTACATCTAAACATCTACGTATAGCTATAAACCTATTGGATCTGTAAATCTATCTATCTATCTATCTATCTATCTATCTAATGGATGGCTCCATAATAAGCTTTTAGTGGTACTTAACTCTGGTAGTATCAGGTACTCATGTACCTGGCTAGCGATATGCTCTCCAGAATTCAAGTATGTCCCGCATCTCACCTTCTAATCACCTTCTCCATATCTTAATCAGAGACAACTGGATGAGAAGGAGAGAAAATGAGCCTCTATTGATGGCCAACTCAGAAGGACAGCTTTCTGGGCAATATATTGTGCAGCACTGTGGTATGTAGTGTTTTGCGCCATGGTATTGCTGACCATGATTTTTTGCCCCACCTCCAGTCAATTTAGACCCTTCTACAATATGTGGCCACTTTCAAGTATTTTTTCCAGGGCCACTTTAGGTTCCCAATCCGCCCCTCGCTGAGCTTGTGAGCCCACTGCCTACAGTACCCGACATGTGTATAACAGGCATATGCATCATATAGCGTGAAGTGTTAAGCGTATATTCACATGTGGCAGTTGAGATGCAGTTAAAACAACATCGAAATTACATTGGAAATGGTGATTATTATTTTTTTTCAATTTAAAATAGGTTAAATACATATCTGGAAAAACAGTTTTTTCCCCAAATCCAGTTTTGATTTAGTTTTAAGCTTAACTGTGACTCAACCCTTACAGTCCACCTGTATCCAAGAGAGTAAGTCTGGGGGAGTAAAATGCACTAAGGGATACAGGCCTCCTAATGAAGATGCTATAGGACCATTAAAAAGAAGGATGAGTGACCAGTACCAGTGCAACCCTCGTCTTGACAGATGAACTGCTGGTAAAAAAAAAGGGGGTCGTGGGTGATATGCAGAGGAGGACTGAGAACTTAAAGTGACCCCCAAATTGACAGACGCGGGGCAACACAAGTAGGAGGGATCAGCAATACCATAGTGCAAAATACTGCCTCAGCAGAACCATATACCATAGTGTAGCACAATATACTACCCCAAAAGCTTTCCCTCTGTGGTGGCCATCAATAGCTGCACTATTCTTCCCTCCTCATCCAGTTGTCTTTGATTAAGATATGGAGCGGGGGCTTAGGCGGTCAGGTGCGGGCCACAACAGTTGAATTCAGAAGGGAATGTGCGGTTGTTGGCTGGGTTCATGGGCTCCTGATTCTCACAGAGTTAATTACCACTGAGAGCTCATCATGTACCTGGCCAGCAGCATAGAGGAGGGCTTGGGCAGCCTCCTGGGTAAGGTCTATGGCCAGTCCGCCCCTGGTGTTAAGACCAAGTAATATAAAGGGGGCTCAGTGTAACCTTTGGTAAGGGACTCTCTTTTCCTTATATGCAATACTAGTTGTCCAGTGACTACTGTAATATAAACCTTTAGGGCAAGAACTCCACGATCGTCTGGCCAGCCTGGATCACGGCATGCCAGCTTATGTAGACAAAGAGTGCCTTCCAATGAAGGCTCCCTGCCAAGACCGACATGGAACATATGATGTAAGTGATCCAGGTGGAGACCCTCAGAATACGATACAGGTGTTACACAGGCCACACTGCTGTTAATTAGCAGTAATGACCGTAATCTGCTAATTATTTATTCTGATGAAGGTTTCCTGGGTCTACCACACATATGCACTGTAAATGGAAACACAATTAATCTTGTACAAGACGGAAGGAACTGTACGTAACATTGGAAAGGTCACCATTTTTATATAGTACCTTCATTTACTGCTTTTCAATCATAATTATAATAATGTTAATATTTTAATTTTCTTTAGGTTGAAGATATTAAAGAGGTAAAAGTACAAGAAGTACTCATCTCATCCTAGTATCCATGGCACTTCCACCACCCTTGGTCTCACAACTATTAAGACCTCAATTGCTTGTACCTCAACCGTGCAAATGGGGATGGACATCAGAAGTTGCATCCAAGTGCAGATGAAATCAAGAGGTGGCTGTGCATGTGCGTGCCTCTCTCCATTAGAGTTACGAAAATTGCGGAGGTTAGCTTTACAGAAGTCTAGTCATATTATGTTACAGTCATATCACATTTTGTGCCCTCATTTTCCCAGTATTTCTAGTACTCTGTAAGAGCAATCATATGGGCCCATTCAGTGCTTGTAATTGGCTGGGAGACTTCAGTCATAGGTGGCCTGTTGTTATGTATATGCAGTGCAATCTGCAGTCGATTTTAGCCCCTGATTGACACTTTGAGAAGATATTTACTGGATGTAAATTCTCCTTGCAGGTCTTCGGAGATAGGTTTGGCATTGTGGGCGGTTTAACCACATTCAAAATTGCAATGACTGAATTTGGGGATACAAGGGGCCAATGTCCTACAGGTGATAGAAATACTGTAGCAAAAAGAAAGGAGTATTTGACTACTGAGCTTCCTGTTTGCTTCTATGTTTTACTCTTTGCTCAGAGGCCAGAGAGACAAAGACATTAGATCTAAGGAAGATTTAAGAAAAGACCAAACCATCAAACCATGGTGGCTATAGAAACATAACAGCTACTGAGGTCTGAAGGCTTCATATACAGTACATGGCAGTAAACCATGACTTACCACCTTGACTGGCTTTCCCGTTCATACTGTTGACTTTGAGTTACATATAATATGACACAATTCAACCTATTTATGGAATTTGTCAGGTCTTTAGGCAAAGGAAGGCAGAACGAGTTAGGTGCCTTCTTGATTATTGTTTCATTGCTTATCCCTTAAAATTATCTCTATGGCTCAATCACTTGAACCTATACCATACTGAGTTAAGGAATAGACTATACTGATGGAAGAATCATCATTTGGACCATGTTTTTATGACAAAATTGGAGTATTATCTTCATCATTTGTGGGTTGAAAGATAAGTGGAAGCTCTTGAGATAGTTTCAAGTTATGTTCATATACAGTATCAGGCAGTGTTTTTATTTCTCTAATGGATTGTACTTATCCTATTCAGTTCTTTCTTAACCATATCACCATCTGTGAGACACCTACATATATATCTACCGAACAAGACTTTGGCCACATTTGTGCTTTTATCATCAAGGACTATATATCCCCCACTTTTTACTCTGAAATACAAGCAACACTGGGTACAGGAAAACTGATATGTATTCATACTTTATGTAAGTAATTCAATATGTCCAGTCCATGTCCAATATTTTATCCAACTATTCACAGTCTACATCCATTATTTTCTCCAACTATAGATTATCCATGTCTAATACATTGTCCTTGTCCATGTCCTTTATTTTATCCAACTATACATTGTCCACATCTAATAAATTGTCCTTGTCCATGTCCAAAATTGTATCTAACTATACACTGTCCATGTCCAATACATTGTTTTTGTCCATGTCCAGCATTCTATCCACTTATACATTGTCCATGTCCAATACATTGTCCTTGTCCATAACCAATATTTTATCTGCTTATACATTGTCCATGTCCAATACATTGTCCTTGTCCATAACCAATATTTTATCTGCTTATACATTGTCCATGTCCAATATATTGTCCTTGTCCATGGCCAATATTTTATCGACTTATACATTGTCTATTTCCAATACATTGTCCTTGTCCATGTCCAATATTTTACCCAACAATATATTTCCCATGTTCAATACATTGTCCTTACCCATGTCCCAAATTTTATCGAATTATACATTGTCCACATCCAATACTTTGTCCTTGTCCATGTCCAATATTTTTTTGCAACTGTACATTATCCATATCCAATACATTGTCTTTGTCCATGTGCAGCATTTTATCCACTTATACATTGTCCATGTCCAATACATTGTCCATGTCTAATACATTGTCCTTGTCAATGGCCAATATTTTATCCAACTATACATTGTCCATGTCCAATACATTGTCCTTGTCCCTGTCCAGTATTTTATCCAACTATACATTATCCATGTCCAATACATTGTCCTTGTCCATAGCCAATATGTTATCTACTTATACATTGTCCATGTCCAATACATTGTCCTTGTCCACATCCAATATTTATCCAACTATAAATTGTAGGATTAAGCAAAACTATACATTTCTTCCACTCCAGAGCTTATGTAATTACCCATACACTTGTATAACAGGATGTACAATAATCCAATGCCTGCTATCGATATAAGATATTCCATTGGGACACATTAAGCAAGAAATAATAATTGAGCTGTGTAGTTATCCTATGTTAGTCCCTGTTATAAATCCTGAATTTTCCCAAGATCACTCAATAAGGCTTATGAAGATGAAAGGTTTACTTAGGATTAAAATAACATGCAGTGCCATGTCCCATCATGGAAGATGAAATTGGCCTTTTTTTTTACATTTCCAATATTTCATTTTAAATTATAACTCCATATATTATGTTATTCATATTATGCTAAGTTTGAAACAAAAGCTTTCAGCTCTCACTGTTGGATTTCCAAACTGATAACAGCTGATAGCTGGGGGTCTCAGCGACAGGACACCCTGTTTTCATTTTATGGAGACCCTTGTGATAAAAGCGGTGTCCATAGCAGATATCCCTTTTAAAAGCCCTGCTTTAACTAACCACGCTAAGGCCATTTTTTGAAAGAGGTTTCTACAAATTATACAATAGCAAGACACCACTTCTTCCATAGTTTAGGAACATCTGCCCTGAAGTGTCCGTAGATGGCCATAAACCAAATTAATGAAAAAAGAGTCCTTCTGACATATATTTGAGCCATGCCAAATGTAAAGATCAACTCTGAAAATACATTGAGTAATCTTGTAATGTAAAGACATAAAAACTATTATTTTACCAGTTTTAAACATTTAAGTCCTTAAAGTCTATTGAAGTCCTAGAAATATCAGGAAAGATATATTAGGGTAGGCTTATCTTGTTCCAAAATATTATGGCTGTGCTCCCAATTGATGAACAGGATGGGTTTGGGTGAAACATGGGCCCAGAATGCTACAAAAACCTTCCCCAGATCATAACGCTGCCACCACCAGTTTGTACTCTTCCAGCAATGGTTGCAGGGTCTTTGTTCTCTGATATTCCTCACCTAACATGTCAATGTCCATTTATTCCATGAAGCAGAAAACGTCACCTTTGTGAGAAGGCAACCCTTTGCCAATCAGCTGAGGTCCAATTCCGATACTGCCATGAAAATTTAAGCCTTTTCAGGTGAAGCAACATTAGCAGAGGTGCAGTGACCATGAGTCGCTTTGGAGCCCCATACGCAGTAGGGTTCACTGAACTGTTGTTTTAGACATATGTCTGGTAACCCCCTGGCTACATTTTGGTGGTGAGCTGCTCCTCCTAAGTGTCTTGGTCTGCCCTCACACACCTTCATAGCGAACGTTCATCTCTCACATGAGTGGTATGTGGTGCTCTGCAGTTTCCACGTTGATTATTTGCAATGATGCCAATTGTCTACTCACGATACACTTTCACCACAACAGCAGTTCACAAACTGTGTAGTTTCAGAAATATAGTACTGCCACCCTCTGCCCAAAAGCCAACAATTATTCCTTTGTACAACTCAAATTGCCCCTCTTACCCATGACAACAATAAAAGATATGTGTGCAGACAGCCTATCCCACACCGTATATACCCGCCGAGCCAGCTCAGCACACGTGACTTCCTTCATGAGCCACGAACTGGTCATAATAATGTGACTCAACTGTATATATATACCATACATTGTACATTTTACCACCATAGTGGCCAAGTTGGCCTAGCTTATGTTCACCCCCTGGCACCCATTTCCCTCCAGCTTCCTCGCACACCCTAACATTTCCTTATCACTCACATTTGGCTTTTCTGTATTACACAATGGCCTTACCAAAGCTAAATTGTGACCTTGACCCTTGTCAATGTCAGTTTTAATCCACCTTTGCTCAGAACCTCTACACACTTACTCCCCACAATTGAAGCCCTTTTTTAATCCCCAAAAAATGAACCAAAGGCCTTAAAATAAAGCAGATAAAATATTAAAACCATTTGAGTAATACGATCACGAAATCCCATCGTTCTCATTTTTAACTGCTGCCTAATTTCCCGTTAACACTTCATGTAAATTCCAGATAAGGTAGTCATTCCCCAAATCCCCCCCCCCCCCTTTGAAATTCTATTTTGGTTTCATTATATGTTCTATATGGCGCCCGGTAGGTCAGGGGCATGATTGAAGTTCTACTCGTTAGCATTCGGCTTATTTTTGTGTTTGGTAATTTCTTTATCGTCCACTACAATTAGTCTATTCCTTACGACTGCACCGTCTGGTCAAGGGGGTGTATGTGTCCTACACGTAAAGGCTCTTATCTACCCTTACTTCTCCGGCTACCAAAAAAAAAATTAAAAAAATATTCCTCTGCCACCTCCCAGTTCTGCATTTCTAGCTAGCAGCTGCTATCAGAAACCTCAATAGCAAAAATATGCAAACTTGCACACTAATTCCCTTTGGAGATAGATCTTGGCTGCAGCCCTGTCATAAATCAGAGAATTTCGATATGAAATGAGGCAAGCAGCTCTAATCATTTCTGCATTTCAAATTGGATCACTGGCTCAATCACTGGGCTTTTTTAAACTGCTTGCCTAAGAGCAAATGTGAGGCAGGAGATAATTCTGAAGAAATCTCTTTTGTGGCCGTCGAACTCTTTTAACTGTTTCAAGACTGAAAGGCAGTCATTTTCCTGATAATGGCGCCTATCTGCTATGAGAGATATGGATCCTAAAAGGCATTTTCCTTCCCTTTAAACTTATATAATCCCATCAATATTACTTTATGTATATGCCTCTATGTGTGTATGTGTGTGTGTGTTAGCGCCTGGGTGTTTGCCCAGGAATTTGTGTATTTATAGTAGTTAAATGGAAGGATGCAAAGCAGCCATCGCCTTATTACCATATCTCTGCAATTCAAAAATGATACCTACACATCAACGCCGATAGTTTATTCTCATATGTGACATGAAACAAAGTGATAATAGCAAGTCACTGGGGAATTCAGTGCCGGATGGATCAGTGGTTTCATGGCAGTTGTTAATATTTAAATTTACTTATTTCCGGAGAGACAATTTTCAGATAATACCTTGGGAATAATTATAGGGGAAGAAATGCTAATAATGAAAAATTCCCAAAATATTATTTCGAAATAGGCAAGCATTTATCTGAGTGAAGAAACGTAATCCAGGGGTTCAGAGGTAAAGTAGGCAGATTTATTCAGCTTCATTTTTATTATTAAAATAGTATTTAAAGATATTAAAATATTATTGGAAATTGTAATCTAATAATAGTAATAATAATAATAATTATTATTATTATAATTTTTCTATTGTAATAATAAATACTACTACTAATAATAATAGTAATAATAATTATTATTATTATCATTATTATTATCATTTCTGCATTTTTTATATTAATTAAATCCAATAAATGTAATATTTTTACAGATTGATCTGCCTTTTGTGAACATATATATAAATGTAGCCTACAGATAACCTATAATACCATGCCCAGTCAGCTGGATTATAACTCCCAGGGGCCTATAATGCCCATTTTCATCCAGTCCTTCCTATCCATACATTTTGAATCATATATTTTCTTTTTGCTCTGGAGTTAGTGAATACTGTATTCGGAATCATAGCCTAAAATGATCATAAAGGAGGCCGAAAGGGCAGTGTCCTAGTGGCCTCCAGCCTTTGCCAAACACTCATAAGGACCTCCACATGAGACGACAATCGGCCAGGTGAACATTCATAGGACTGTTCCTTCTTAATCAATGCCCAATGTAAGCAGTCCACGGATCAACTAACAAGCAAGGAAATTCTTGTTTATCGGCTGATCAGATCTTTTGTGCAGACACAAAAAATCATTATACATTGGCAGCAAATATGCCTGTATTTGAGAAGAAGGGGTGAGAATCATTAATGATCGCTTGTTCACCCCTCCCCCCAACCTCAATCATTGTACTTACAAATAAAGGTAATAACAAGTGTTAATCAAGTTGCATATAGTCGACAGGAGCTTGCGGGCACAAATTCTGCCCACTGGTGGTTGAGCATGTATGAGATTCACTTCAAGAATTTTTCTTTAGACTTTTTTTTAAATAAATAATAATATTATGAGCCTATGTGTATGCATGCTGTATCTTGCTTCACAAATGTAGGCCAGATTATCTCCCCATGCTTACAAAGTGCCAGCATCTTCCACAGTGATCTACAGAGTTTGTCATCACTGACATTAGTCCTTGTCCCTAAAGGGGGCTTACAATCTAATTGTAAAGGCCAGTTTTATATGAAGCCAATTCTCCTATCACAATGTTTTTGCAATGTGTCAGGAGGATCATGCAAACATGGGGAGAACATACAAGTCCATGCAGATGTTCTCTTTCATCAGGTTCAAATCCAGAACCCCGGAGCTGTAGTTTATTCTCTCATCACATAGAACTCATCTGCCTACTGAATAGTCCAGATTTTACACTTGGTGGAGTCTCTTGCTTGCTCATTGCAAGTGTTTCTGTCTTCTGTGGTCTCCAGGAGAACATGGTCATCTCTAGTGGTGGGACCTGTTGAAAAGGAGCTGCCCAAACTCAGCAGTTCAGAGACAGCTCAGTAAATATAGAGTCTGGAGGATGAACTATTACTCAGCCAATATCTGATAGATCAATTCATGCTCAGGGTAACGATAACACAACACATCTGGACGGGCATTAGATCGCCTGCAGGTCATCACAAGCTGTGAAACCACGTTCTGCTTCCAATGTTTATACAGTCTGAGCAATGAACAAATCTACTGGGAAGCCACATCAGGCCATTGTATATACAGTCAAAATGCAGCAATGATTGATCATGTGTTTGCATGTCTAAAGTGAGACCATTTTAGGAATACTGAGCATGATATCCTCTCCTTAACTTATCTCCTGAACACTGATAAATTCTTGTAATAACTCTGCTGTATTCCGCTAATCCACCCTCTATTTATATTTTATTGGACGGGGCCCAAACTACTGTACTACACTTGGCATGTCGCAGCTCTCCCCTTTCAAGTCCAAGGTCTTTACACCCCATGCGATGGTTCTGTGAGGTTAAAGCAGGACTGGTCCTGGCTGGCATCAGCTCTATTGCAGAATATGCATCTGAAGGTGACCACATGTATTCTGCAGGAAAGGTCTGTGGCTGCTCAACTATACAGAATCGGTGAGGCATTGCATCCTGGAACTTGTAGTTCTAGAATAAATAGGAAGTCTACGTGGCACCAAGGGTTGACAGGGCTGATACGCTGCATGGGGGAATACAAGAAAGTACTTTTTCTTCAGCAAGGGATTTGGAGCGCTGCTTCATTTTTTTGAAAATAGATAGATAGATGGATATTCAGTAGTTATGTGGATAGACAGGTGCGTTTGGGGTGAATAACGTGGATCCACTACCTTTTTAACACATTTGGATTGCTGCATCATTTTTCAACAACTGTATAAATAGGTAAATAGACCTGATAGATGAATAAGTAGCTTTTCAATAGAAAGGTTAGATAGATAGATAGATAGATAGATAGATAGATAGATAGATAGATATGAGATAGATAGATAGATAGATAGATAGATAGATATGAGATGAGATAGATAGATAGATAGATAGATAGATAGATATGAGATAGATAGATAGATAGATAGATAGATAGATAGATAGATATGAGATAGATAGATAGATAGATAGATAGATAGACATGAGATAGATAGATAGATAGATAGATAGATAGATAGATAGATATTAGATAGATGATTTGTAGATGATTGATAGATGGATAGATAGATAGATAGATAGATAGATAGATAGATAGATAGATAGATAGATATGAGATAGATCGTGGATCAGAAAAACGGAACGGAAATGGAAAGAAAATATGTTCGTCTGCATGAGACCTTACAAGGATAGATAGAGATATTCGATAGATGGATAGAAAGATAAATATTTGGTTGGTGAATACATAGCTATTAAAATGATAGATATTCAAACATATAGACAGACAGTCAATAGGTGATATAGATAGATAGATAGATAGATAGATAGATAGATAGATAGATAGAAAGATAGATAGAAAGATAGATAGATAGATATTTACCGTCAAATAGTGCTGGGAGTGATGTATACTGTAAGCACCCTCTGTATTATTACTGAGCGAGCCCTGGAGTGGCGCGGTGTCTCCCTATGGCCAGTGAATCAGTTACTAAGTAACAGAACAACCATACCGGGGCCACGACTTGGCAAACACCGACAATAATTATTGAAGGATTCTGAAAGACTCCCAAATCAATAACTCCTGGCGTGTACCTAAACCCTGTGAGCTACAGTATCTCAATCTACAAATCAAACAGTTAAATCCAGGTTATTTTTTTTGTAACGTTCAGTTGCTGCAGATACCAAGCCATCATTTTAGCCAGTGGGAACGTTAAAGGGGATGACCGAAGATTTAAACCTCTCCTCCATCCACAGGATAAAGAATAGAACGGCACTTTTTGTTCATTTACTTCTAGTTTTAATAAATATATGCGCATCACGTCCCAAACATGTCAAGCACGGCTTGTGAGCTCAATAATATGCAACACTTCAGGTAAACGCCCTATATCGGGTGTAAAAACACAACTGTACAAAAAAGTGCAAAAGTAATACAATATTTCTTTACAAAATAACTGAAATTTTGTACTAATCTTGTACTTTTTGTACTGTATACATCTTAAAGCCCAATGAAGAGTGTTTAAGGGCACTTTCACACTAGCGTTAGAAGAATCCGTCAGGCAGTTCCGTTGCCAGAACACTGTTGCTTCATTTATTTCTGAGCCATATAGAATGAATGGGTGGCAGTGTGCATGGTTGTCTGCCGCTTTATACGTTCTTGGTAGGTCCTGTGGCTATACACTCATTTTTAATCTTGGGACAACCCAACTTGACACAACATTGTCAGTAAATTAACTAACCTTTGAAGTTGGCCACTTCTGACAGATGTTGGCCAATATCTGGTATTTGCTTCTGTGATTGTTTTTCGTGGCCTACATCCTCAAAGCAGACATCATCCTGAATCTAAAGCTAACAATTTAATTAGTAAGAAAAACTTTGTTGTCTGTCCGGAGGTAAGCGAGCAGTTAACGTCTGCACTTGGCCTTATCCTAATGAAGTAGGGGAGGGAATAGGCCGTGTTTCCTTTACTTCAGCAGCGCTCCCTGGAAAGTACACATCTCTATGACAAGATGAAGAAGCTGTGTAATCTCATCCAACAAATGATCTCACTTTGACCCTCACACTAAGTTTGCGATTAAACACGAGCAGACACGTTTTCAGATATTGATTGGAACTAATGTCTGATCCTAACAGGCCTGATGTTATCGAGACCGGCGTGTAAGAGAAGGAGTGTCACTACTATACTGAATAGTTCTGGATAAGATCATAATCTCCTCCGTTGTGATACTATCGGGGAAAGTAAAACAGGTAATTATCATCCATGGCTGTTGGTATTTCGAGCTGTCTCTAAACAAATTGGACATTAAGGAACCCGCTTGTTGGGTTGCACAGAGGTAGCAGTGATCTTTCTACGAGCACAACAAAGACCACATTTTGGGATTTTCGAAGACGTATTACATCACATTTATTACATGTACAAAGGCTATGGAGGACACAAATCCTCTCAGGGGGCCTATAACTCGTTCTAAAAGAAACACTGCCTTTGTTGTCCATAGCGAACAATCACAGCACAGCTTTCATTTCATATTCTGCTCCTCAAAAAATGAAAGCTGCTCTGTGATTGGTTGGTTTGGGCAATAAAGACAGCTTTCCATTTAGACAGTTTCATCGATCTGCCCTATATCCATAGTTGTAAACTGGGTGCAGAATTAAATGGCTAACTCAGCCTAACATTCTGTCCCAAGTTCACCGTCAGCTAAAGAGAGACATTAAATTGAAGGGGTTATCTGGCCTACGAGCCAACAACCCTAATGGTTGTAACCAGCAGCCAGTTAAAAAAAGGTTCACCTGTCCGTGGTCCCACCATTTTCACACCACTACCCCGTTCCTGGCAATTTCCAGACCCTATAGGACATGAAGTGGATAAGTGTTGTCACCACTGGTGCCCATCATCGGCCTCAGTGGTCACAAGTGCTAGAATGGCATGTCAATGCTAGTGACAACTCAACACGAAACCAAGCTATTTACCGTTCCAGGGTGAACCGGAAGATGCCAGAAATGGGGCTGTAATGTGGGGGATGGGTGGGACTGCAGACAGGTGAGTTGTTGTTTTTTTTAACTGGCCGCAGGTTACAACCTTACAACCATTGAGGTTGGTGGCTCCTAAGCCAGACAACCCCTTTAATGTTTACTTATGACAGAACCATATAGATGGTCTGTGCAACGATGGATTTGTAGGTGGCACATTGTTGTTGGAAAATTTCCAACATTTAAGCCTCGCCCCAACTCCACCCACGAACATCCACTTCTGGTCAGGTTACCTTGCCCATTTTCAAGTGGAGACAAGCCAAATTTGCTGGGATTGTCTCTGAAATTTTGGACAATCCCAGCAAATTTGGGACTGTTAGCAACTATCATCCAGCACTATAGTAACTCTCCTGCTCACAGGTGGAATCAAAAGACCCGATAGCACTTTAATATAATCAGGCTATAGTTCTATACAAGTGAAAAATTATTATTTTATTATTATACATCATACTATGCGGTATTGTCACCCATTGAACCCACCAGCCACTGCTTTTGCACTAGGGCCAATAGCTTGGCTTGAAAAAGACTCCATTTAGAGTTAAAATTACATAATGGGGTGGGGGTGGAGACTATGGGTAAAGGAACACACATCTTCTTCCATTCTTCAATTTGGTACTTGGATAGACTCTATGGTCAAGCACCCACTTCCATTGGACTTAGGGTACTTTCACACTTGTGGCAGGACGGATTGAATAGCCTGCCGGATCCGTCCTGCCGCAAGTGCCGTGCACTGCCGTGCTGCCGCTCAGTCCCCATTGACTATAATGGGGTGGGGGGAGGAGCTATGGCTCGGCACGGCAGTGCGCGGCCGGAGATCGCCGGACTAAAAGTCCTGCATGTTCGATTTTTAGTCCGGCGATCTTTACCGTGCGCTGCCGTGCTGCGCCGTAGCTCCGCCCCCCGCCCCATTATAGTCAATGGGGACAGAGCGGCAGCACAGCAGTGCACGGTCACATGCGGCAGGACGGATCGGGCAGGCTGAATAGCCTGCCAGATCCGTCCTGCCGCAAGTGTGAAAGTACCCTTATGGAGTGCTCTTTTCTCTTGGTTTTGGGCCAGAGACCAGAGGGCCTCTGTGCAACAGTTTCTTCTCCAACTGATCACCTTATAACAGCAGGGTGTTGGCCATAGAGTATCCTGTTCATAGCTTTCCAGAAAAACCATCCTCAGTGCGCCACTACATCAGTAATAGTTATATTTGATGGTTATGAATGAACCTCTTTAAATAAGATCTAATAGACCGTATGAAGCAATATATTTAAAGGGGTTCTCTGGGAATTAAGAAAATGAAACGTTAATTTATGATAAATATATTCCCAAATACCTTTCATTAGTTATAATGGCTTCTTTTGTCTAGGGGGCAATCATCAGAGGAAATAAAATGGCCACCGTCCTATTAGTACACACAAAACCTGTCCTAATCACACAGGAGGACAAGTTACTTCACAACACTGAGGTAAAGAGCTGCCTCATCCCCCTCTCTGCTCTGCTTGTCAGGGATTATGATCCTGAATACAGGGGAATCTGTGTGGGACTGGAGATGATGAAGAAACATGAGAGGAGGTGGGGATGTGGTTAATGGGCAGGAGCACTTGTATGCAGTCTCCATTACCACAGCCCCACATTACCACAGTCTGTCCTGTCCATCCTCTCTGTATTAAATTGCCCAGAGACACAGCTAAAGTTCTTATCAGCTGTATTCAAAATCACAATCCCTGACAAGGAGAGAGGAGGAGGATGCAGCTCTTTACCTCAGTGTTGTGAACGTGTCCTCCTGTGTGATTAGGACAGGTTTTGTGTGGACTAATTTAACGGTGGCCATTTTATTTCCCCCGATGATTGCTCCCTAGACAAAAGAAGCCATTATAACTAATGAAAGGTATTTGGGAATATATTTATCATAAAGTAACATTTCATTTTCTAAAAGGATGGTGGCCATTTTGTTTCCCCTGATGAATGCTCCCCAGACAAAACAAGCCATTATAACTAATGAAAGGTATTTAGGAATATATTTATTATAAAGTAATATTTAAGTATTTTAATTTTCTTAATTGCCGGAGAATCCCTTTAAGGGAGCAATGCGCCCTCTTGCAGCTGCACAGGTTTAGCATATGGCTTGTCCATTCATGAAGCCATGAGCCTTACATCTAGGTCTATAGAAGGAATATGTATGGTCTACTGCCTTCTATGTAAAAAATATAGTAGGGCGGTGATGCCTAACCTCCGGAACTCCAGAAGTGGTGAAATTACGACTCCCAGCATGCTCCATTCATTTCTATGGAGCTCTTAGAACAGCCAAGCAAGTGTTCATCTTGGGAGTCGTAGTTTTACCACAGCTGGAGTGCCGGATGTCAGCCATCAGAGTTGTATGGAGACGGAACATGTCTAAAGCTTCGTTAATGCAATCTTACTCATTCCATTAAATGAAAAATACGAGAAATTGTTATGTGCATAAAATATAAAAAAAAATCAAGCTTGAAATAACAGGCCCTGAACCTAAGGCCTCATGCACACGACCATATGTGTTTTGCGGTCCGCAAACCACGAATCCGCAAAACACGGAAGCTGCTCCGCGTTCCGTTCCGCAATTTGTGGAACGGAACGCAGCCCATTGTAGAAATGCCTATTCTTGTCCGCAAAACGGACAAGAAAAGGACATGTTCTATTTTTTTTGCGGGGCTACGGAATGGAGCAATAGATGCGGACAGCACACAGAGTGCTGTCCGCATCTTTTGCGGCCCCATTGAAGTGAATGGGTCCACGGCCGAGCCGCAAAATATGTGGCTCGGACGCAGACCAAAACAGCGGCCGTGTGCATGAGGCCTAAATCCCCGTCCACATAAATATCCACATACTAACAAGATAGGGACATAGCTAGAGAGGATGCAGACTGTTACCAATTGTGGAAAAGTCATGGAGCATCATGGGACTCAAAAGCCCCTCTGCCACATAAGGAGATTGTGGCTGAGGAGCGTCATTCTATGCATCTGTATTTGGATGATGACAATACTGCTGCACAGGACAGGAGCTAATATGGGATGTCTTTTGGTGTTTTTGATGGCTGGGGAAGTATTTAGAGGGTGCACATGTCCCCATTTTTAATTAATCTTATCAAATGCTTTATAGTCATAGGGCCAGATTTATCATTACACTTACATCTTACTCCACTTTTACATCTGCCCAAAGTCACTTTTAGTTAGTCAGATTTATTAATGGTCCTTTAATACTGTGATAAATGTGGATTGACGGTAGCAGTTTATCCTTCAGTAAGCAGCTTTACAAAAGTCGCACGTCTTTACAAAAAAGTCGCATGTTCTATTAAAAAGTCGCATAAGATAAGCATGGTCCCCCCTGGAGTGAAATTGCGCATTTTTTTGCGACTTTTTTGCGACTTTTTAAATGGTTGCAATAGTAAATCTGTCTAGAGATTCATTTACATAAGACAACACGCCCACTTTCACAAAACTGGAGAGCTTAGTGCAGAGCTTGAAAAAGTCGCAAAAAAATGCGCAATTTTACCGATTGCGCATTTTTTTGCGACTTTTTCACTCCATTAAAGTGACTTTAGCTAATGATAAATCTGGCCCATAGAGTCTATCTGACAACTGATTATATACCAGGTGGCTACGCGAACCAACACGACAACTCCAATGCATTTCTGCTCAGGAAAGGAATAAGGATAATTCAGCACTTTTCTGCATTGCTCATCTTCCTCCGGCTTATACTAAAATGCCTTATATAGGTTTTCAAGATATAAAGCCTATTTTATGGGATTTGGCACAGAGGTCACACCAGGCCATCCCAGCCGGCTCTAGAAAATCACTTTACCTGATATTGCTATCAGAAAATGTATTAGGAGAGGAGATCAATATCTCAATATCTCCTTATGAGCAAAAACATGAACACATGTGCCATGTCGCTCCGAACCGTAGCTGTCATTATGCTTAATGGAGGCAGACGAGAGGCAGTGTCAAATATTTAACCCATAAATTTACCTTGCAGTTGGTCTGCATACACAGCTTGAACTGATGCCTAACATGCAGTATATTATTCAATCTAATAGAACATTTTAATGGCATTGGAACGGCCGGCCGAAACGGTAGTGGTCCGGGTAGCCCGGTAATAGCCTGACATAGCTGATCCATAATTATATTTCTATATATGCAAGAGATTGAAATTTATTGATACTGATTATAACAATACAGCTACGAAGGTCGGTATTAGACATGCGGGAATCTATTCTAAACGAACCGGATTCAACACACATTTTGAAAGCTGCATCCGACTTTTTGGTAATTTGATTCTGACAAGTTTTGGGGAGACAGCGAGACAGAATGAGAGAGAGAGAGAATTAATTAAAAAATAAAGTTAAAAGTGAGGGACTAGAGAGGAAAAAATATGAGTCCTAGGAGACCTCAGAGAGTCATACATTTTCAGGTCAATTGGAGCACCTTTGATTTGGTAGAATCGATTCAGCTGAATTGAAATATAAGTGATTTGCTCATCTCTAGACGGCATTTTATCCCAAGGCTGCTTCACTAAAAACCAAGATTAGACATTATTTGGAAGCTGAAGATCCAGTAAAATTTGAGGCCGGCTGTAGCTCGGACTATTAGTGGTACTGCCTACCAGATTGTCGGCAACAAAGGAAGGAAGGCCATGACTCATAATCTACAAATCCTAAAGGGATTGTCCAATTTCTGATACTGATGACTTTCCTCAGGATAGTTCATCCATATCAGAGAGGTGGGGGGTCCAACTCCC
Organism: Bufotes viridis; assembly: GCA_033119425.1. Taxonomy (NCBI): domain Eukaryota; kingdom Metazoa; phylum Chordata; class Amphibia; order Anura; family Bufonidae; genus Bufotes; species Bufotes viridis. The sequence goes on along the minus strand of CM065593.1, from coordinate 39,659,904 downwards.
AGCACCCCTACCCATCACCTTTATGAAGAGAACTGCATAAGAGAACATTGCAGTGGAGAGAGGGTGTAATTACAGCTCCTTCGTCCCCATTCACTTGAAGCTGTAATTACACCTACTCGCCGCTGCCATGTCAGATTTCGCGCTGGATCTTCAATCAAGATGGCAGCAGCCGACTCTCCGCATTCAAATGGATGAGGTAAGTATGATTTTATTTATTTATTTAGTATTTTACACTTTTATATTAATGTCAGATGCTGCGATCAGCGATGACGGGGGCAGCGAATATAGCCGCTTCCTGTCATTGCATCCACTACTTACAAAGAAATGTGCTTCGTGACAAAGTAATTCTTCACAAAGTAGATTATTTTGTAAAGTTCGGTGAAGCAGGAGAATTGAATTTTACAATACATCTTTAGTCATCAGTATTGGAAATCGAACAACCTTTTTAAATCCCTTTCAAAAGTGCCGCCACCGGAGTGACCGGCTGATTGACCTGGACCCACTCCTGGTACTGCTAACTTTGCCAGGGGAAGTGGCACCCAACCAAACAGATGAATCCTTCTCCATGTAATCCAAGGCTGCCAGAAGAAGAACCTCAGGGGACGGCCCATTATCACGTGGCCTATCCTCTTTGGGCAATCCCTTTTTTTTATAATGGTCTCCTGAGTGAAAGACTTTGTAGCCTCTCTGTAGCTAATAGGTGAGGGTTCTGAATCAATGACGCCCCAGCTTGAATACAATGAACTGGATTACCTTCACATCTACAGCGATTCTCTCGTATACTACTACCATGTGCCACTTCCTTGTATTTACATATATGTTAGCGTTGGAGCGCTCAGGTCGGGGGCCTAGGTGCGATACATATCTTTGCACCCCCTCCAACAGGTTGACTGTTGATAGTATAGTACTTATAGCTTTGGGCCCATACACCGGTTGTTTTCTGTCTACATGGTACATGCCATAATCCAATGACTTCTTGCACAGAGACGGAACAGCATTTTTCTTTCCTGGTCTGATAAATCCGTGAATTACAGGTCTGGTATTGTAACAATGATGTAAAGGCCATGTTAGATCAATGATACACAGTTATTCTTTGCCCTTACTCAGATAAACTTGCATTTTACCTCTGCAAGGACTCAGCTATTCAGATGAAGAATACCGACCACATGAGGGGATATGTTATTTAAAGCAAAAAAGAAAAAGAATAAAACCTCTGTACTTACAGGCGACCATGTAATGACAATAGCCGCACCATGTATATTTCAGGATCCTGGAACCCATTACACAGCACTGCTTTTTCAGTCTTCTAATCACAATATGTCCATCTTACGTCTGACAATAACTATTGAAGGGTTCATGCTGAACTTGCTCCCAGTGGCCTGCTTGTAGATCAAAGATGGCGTATGTAAAAGCCTTGCAACGTCCAACAACACCAGGCAAAGCCACCAGTGATAACAGAGAACTTTTATGGGAAAGACCTTTTCACCCAAGGTCAGGTCATGTAATTGAGAAGAAGGTACTTTTTTTTTATTATATGCTATATGCTATCTATGGCAAACATACCGCTTAGTAGCTGACTGCTGTGACCAGAGGGGTGACTTCAAGTTCCTGAGTGCCAATGCTAAATCTTTAAAGGGAATGTATCATCAGAAAATGACCTATAGTTTAATGACATTTTTATGAATTTTTGGTGATGGTATTTTTAATTTTCCATGTCATTATCTTTCAAAAAATCTGACAAGGGAGTTGCTCTTACACCTAGAGGCTCTGCTCTCTCTGAAATTGCTGAGCTCTCTGCACTTGACTTGAGAAGTCAGGGCCAAGCATGGTCACATTGAAATTGTCTGGTCCTGTCCATCAAAGTGCAGAAGGCGCAGCAGTTGCAGAGAGAGCAGAGCCTCTAGGTGTTATGGTAACGCCCCCGTTGCTCCTAGAGTCTCATTTGCATATAATAAAACATTATTTTTCTCAGTAATGCGGGCACATATGAACATGGGACCAACATAGAAGACTTCAGCTGCCAAGAGCACATGTAAGAGGTCAGCCAGTGTCATAGGTACAGAACTGCTGACAGATGCTCTTTTAGCAGTGTGTCACATACTTGTCTCTACAGTGTTAGTGCTGAGTGTGGTGAAGTGACCCGGGAGTCCTTGGTATTCATAAACTACTGGCTCCCCCCTACCATGCTACTGATGGTATGCACAGTAACAGGGAGAAAGCTGTCAGTCAGTGGCAGGAGGATGGGGGGACCCCGATGAGAACTCCTTGCTAATGCTCCGCCTGATAAATGTTATCTTATGTAAACTACACCGTATTGACAAGTAGGAGACACACCACTGAAATCAGGTTGTCTGTCACTACTTTCTGCCGCCCTCAGATTCCCTTCACTAAAGTTCTTTTATGCAACATAAGACATCATAAATAGAGTTGAGCGAATCGAAGTCCGAATTCCATCCGAATTTCAGGGAAAATTCGTTTTGCAACAAAGCCGGATTTCCTCGTGCTCCATGGTAGCAAACTGATTTTCCCTGAAATAGTGTAAAAAAACGAAAAATCATACGTACCTCATCCATTTGCTCGTGACAGGCCGCCTGCCACCATCTTGATTAGAGATCTTGCATGAAATCCTGTCCACAGTGATGATGATGACAACACGTGCTGTGCGAGATTTCGAGCTAGATCTTCAATCAATATGGCGGAGGCTGACCCGTCACGAGCAAATGGATGAGGTTAATATGATTTAATTTCTTTATTTATTTTTACACTGTGTTATTACTGTCAGATGCCACGAGGAGCTATGAACGTGGTATCTAAGGGGTACAATGACGGGGAGTGGCGCAATCGCCACTCCCCATCATTGCAACCGCTACTTGCAAAGAAATGCACTACGTGACAAGTAATTTTGTCAGAAAGCAAATTTTTTGGTACAATTTGGCGAAGCAGCTGGATCGATATTTTGAATACTTCGCTCATCACTAATCATAAACAATGTAACATTCTTGGACAATTTCACTGTAGCAGCCTATTCTGCCATGCACCCACTGTACATACCTAATGTCACCAATGGCTTTGCTATCCTAAAGAGCTAGAAACTCTATGGTCTTGATGTGTATTGAATAAGCTTCCATACTCATTATCAGCAGCCGCTGAATCCTTTCTAAAGTCTGTACTATCTGTGGCATCTAACAGCTCACGCTAAGGAGCTTTTCTCACCAAGAACCTTCTAAATGTCCTTTGTTAAAAGGTCTCACATCTGAAAAGTCATTTCAACTTACACGATTCCTGACCAGGATTAGTGCATATAGAAGCTGCTAAACATGGAGAATCGATCGGTAGAGAGTCACCGGCCTCCTTAGATGATGCACTAGGTGCAAATGAAAAATATTCCACCTGCTACGCGCTTGTCGACAAGTGCAAACATTAAAATATTGAATAGTTTGGACAACCCGAGCTCAGGAAAGAGACACTAATGACAGGTTCGGTCATCATAACCCATTCTCGATATTTGATGTTGTTTATAGTGGGATGGGACCATTGTTATTTCCTGCTTCCTCTGAAGACCTCACACCAAAATGTATGTCCCATTTCTATCCTTGTTGGACATAGGTGGTCAGCCAGGAAGGGCGGCCTCAGTCAACACAGTGTCATGGCCAGAGGACCCTCTCTACTGCAGTAGTTCAACAAGTCCTACTAAGGCTATATTCACAAAAAGTCTTTCATGGTCATTTTTCAACCATTTTTGCATACTTTTTCTGGTCTTTTAGTGTTTTTTAATGACCGTTTTGCATCCGTTTTTACGACTATTAAAAATGTATGATTTCTTGTTTTTTTTAAAATCCTAACTCCTGCAGTATAATGTCTCCCATAATGGCGCCTAGCATTAATACTGTTCTCCATAGTGGCCCCCAGCAGTAATAATGTTCCTTAAAATGGCCCCCAGCATTAATACTGTTCTCCACAGTGGCCCCTAGCAGTAATAATGTCTCCTAGAGTGGCTCCCAGCATTAATACTGTTCTCCACAGTGGCCCCTAGCAGTAATAATGTCTCCTAGAGTGGCACCCAGCATTAATAATGTGTAGAATTTTTTATATGATGATAAAATAATAAATTGCTCACCATTTGAGCGCACAGGGACAATCATTCTCCCCATGATGCAGAAGGACCTGTGCTCATGCTGGAAGCGCAGGTCCTTCAGCATCAAGAGAGGAGTGACTGCCTCTGCACGTGCCAGTGGATGAGGTGAGTATTTTTTTTTTTTTAATTATAACCATTTTTTACTATTGTACTTATTTTACCGTCCGTTAAACGGCTGCACTCCTGTCTAACGGACTTTAAAAACAGTCCAATTGATTTCAATTAAGTCTGTCTGGTTGTGAAAACGTCCAAAAAGAGCACATGTCGTACTTTTTGGCAGACGCTATTCACTGGCCATTAAAAAAACGGCCATGTGTACAGCCCCATAGAGTTCAACTGTCATGTGAATGTAGCCTAAGTCATTTAAGGAAAATTAGTTATCAGAAAATCTTTTATTTTTTAGTTTATTAAACATCATTTTTAATAGTTTTGGGTGATTATTTTTGAAAATATAGATAGTGACATGGAAAATAAAAAAACAACAAAAATTCTAAAAAATTACATAAATATAATAAAAAACGTGATTTGAACAATAGGTCATTTTCTGATGACACATTCCCTAGAGCAGTGTTTCCCAACCAGTGTGCCTCCAGCTGTTGCAAAACTACAACTCCCAGCATGCCTGAACAGCCAAAGGCTGTCTGGGTATGCTGGGAGTTGTAGTTTTGCAACATCTGGAGGCACACTGGTTGGGAAACACTGCCCTAGAGGTTTAGCATTGATATTAGACTTTTATCAATGAAGCCAGTCTGCGTTCATGCACCCATTGCTTTCAATGAGTTGGGGGACACCTTCTATTATCTTACACATGTCCTAACAGGAGGAGACACCAAGAGTCACCGGGCACCATCATATCTAACCTTGTGAAATAACTCAGGACTAAATTCCTCAGCGTGAATTTATCTAGTTCTATAATGCACTTGGCTGCAGAGCAATACTGCTGTGCCGTGTAATCTATATCAGCATGGTACTGCGGTAAGCATCTTCATCTTCGCTATGTACCATGTATCTATGTGCGCAGTGAGTTCAATATCTGGGCTGGAAACTATACAACCATGTAATATACATCTCTTCTGCGCAGGGCATTTGTGCTGAACGCTGTGCAGAAGGAATCGTACTGCAGAGTGAGTGGTACTGATTGGTTATGTATTGAATATTATGCAGCCATGATATCAGCCCTAGAATGCAATATGTGTATGCAATGAATATCAGGAAGTCATGGATTCCCGTGGTCAGTGCTGCAATATAACGTAGTGTGATTAATATACAGTATGTCTGCTACATAGAAGGCACCTATACCCTACCTAATCAGGATATTGTGCATCCAAGTACATTGATATATTGTCTTATGCTGGGAATGTCTAGGTTCCTTGTAGTCTACGCCGTCGTCTTCTAGACTAAGTTCAGTCCTCCAGTGCACTGCCTGCACCCTAAGAGGTAGGGAAATTAAGATACTGCCCGAAGTCTAAATTAGGCACATTGTGGGCCCATATCATACTTCATGGTCCATACAGGTCCAAAAAATGGTGGCATGTTCCATGTCCTACACTCTAGAGAATATGATCCCTCGTGGAGACACCATAAGGAGTGGGGAACCACAGCGACTCTGTGTAGAGCAGTGAGGGCTCAGCACCCCTCAGCAGGAGCAACCCTTTTAAACCAGGCATGCTGACTGATAGGGTTGACACTGCTGATTAAAATGATACCTGCCTTGTGAAAGTCGATTGCGGTGTACCCGAGGAAAATGACTTTCATTCTTTATGCAGATGAGGATTTAATCTTCCGATGGGAGGGCTCTTGCCCCACGGTGCACCAGCTCCATCCTCGCAGCACTGTAGAAGTCATTTTTCTTGAGAACAACACAACTGACTTTCACAAGTATTATTTTAATCAGAAGGATACACCCTACAGTATGCCTGGTTTAATATTGTTAATCCTTGTGACAGGTCCTCTTTAAACTGTTAGTGACCGCCAATATGCCTTTTTACTAATGGGTCTGGCTAGGCTTCGTGGAGGCAAAGTGCTGCACAGGTCTCTCATAACAGCTGGGCTCCTGCTCTAATGTCTTAGATGCCAATCCTTGCCATTGAACCCCTTAGATGCTGCGGTCAATAGCGACTGCGGAATCAAAGTGGTTTAGAGGGATAGAGCTATCTCTCTCAGGCATCGGCCCCCAGTGAATCGGCCCCCAGATTGGTGGGTGCCAATGTCTTAGTATGGCATTCGGGGACCTAATGAAGGTCCCAGGCCTGCCTGCAGTCTATGCCCATCAGGCTGTACCTCTCTGGCCTGATGGTGCCTGTCAGTATCCCACTGACAGTATAATACACTGTACTGCATAAGTAGTACAATATATTATAGAAGCGATCAGACGACTGCCAGTCAAAGTCCCCTCCTGGAACTAGTAAATGGTTAAAAGAAAAATTATTAAAAGTTTTATTGACCAAAAAAAAAAATCTCCAAGTCAAAAAGTACACCTTTTCCTTTGAAAAAAATACTTTTTAATGGAAAAAATAGCAAAAATAAAATCCCCTTTACATATTTAATACTATTGACACATCTGTAATGACCTGCACTACACAATTATGGTGTAATTTCTCCTGCACGGTGAATGCCATAAAAAAACAGCCAAAATTACTGATTTTTGCTTATTCACCACAAAAAATACTGAATAAAAAGCGATTAAAAAGAGGCCCTAAAATGATACTACCCATGAATAATACAAGTCATCTTACAAAAATCAGGCCCTCAAGCAGGTCCGTAGAAAGAAAAAGTAAAAAGATATGGTTCTTGGGGTCTTGTGATGTGGCCTGGCAATGCAAAAACATTTTCATTTTTTAAAGGGTTTTTATTGTGCAAAAGTAGTAAAACTTTGGTATTCGTACTGACCCAGAGAATAAAATTATTATGTTATTTTTGCCAAAGAAAAAATTGGTGACAGTATTGCTGTTCCCCCAAGAAAGAGTTAATAAAATCAATAACTTTTGTGTACCTCAGAATGGTGCCATTAAAAACTACAACTCGTCCCCCAAAAATAATCCCTCATACGGCTACATCAACGCTAAAACAAAAAAGTTATAGCTCTTGCAATGCGAAGCTAAAGAAAAAATAAAATAAAATTGCTATGCCTCTTAAGTAGTGTTGGGCGGGAATAATCAAATTGCGAATTTTAATCGCGAATATAGCGTCTTCGAGAATTCGCAAAGATTTAGAATATAGTGCTATATATTCGGATTTTTTTCCTCTGAACTCATGATCCCTCCCTGCTTCTTGCTTATGGGCCAATGAGAAGGCTGCAATGTCTTTGTCTGAGCTTAGCAACATCCCTAGCAACCAACAGGAAAGTTGTCTACCCCTTACTATATAAGAACCTCCCCAGCAGCCATTTTCTGCAGTTTTTTGCAGTTCTGAGAGAGACAGCAGTGTCATTGCTGTGCTCTGTGCTTTGCTGAGTCACATTACATTAGATAGTTAGTTAGTTACTTAGCTTAAATATATAATACAGATAGTTAGTGGGAGATAGTCAGTGTAGGTTAGATAGTAATATAGTGTAGCTGATCGGTTCCAGTGCAGGGTGTTAGGTAGTCCATACATACATACATGCTACATACATAGTGCTGTGATGTCACAAGTTCACAACAATACTTAGTGCCCCAATCACTAATACGTAGTCAGACCTGCTAAAATGTGAAGTTGCACGTATTGTGCCAAAATATGCGTATCATTAATTGCCGATTTGCGCAATCGCGAATATACTGGAGCACTCTATCTGCATATAAAGCTATTGTAATGTTCTGCCAATCATTTTCCCAGAAAAATGTAGGAAAAGTCACCCACGCCTGTATTGCGTGCGCAATTCGTGCGTATTACATTGCCAATTTTCGCAATCAAGAAAATAATGGCGAATTCTCGAATTTATGATGAATATTGCCCCTGCCGCTCATCACTATTCTTAAGCCCAAAACATGCTTGTCACTACGGGGTTAATACATCCATGTCTCAATACAGGTGGATGGGATGAATTGTATAGTCACTGCTGCAATATATTTTAATAATTGTTCTGTTTTAAATTTCACAGATTGTGAATAAGCACATAGAGTATATGCCGGTATACCAGAAGAAAATGTATATCCGAACATACAGACCAAGTACACACAGTGACAACTCGGCATCTGTAATATTCTGTGAATGTGGATGTCGAGTCAGGAACGGCTTAAGACGTCAGTAATAGTGGTGCATTGTGCTGTAGCTACATTCACATATTCATAATTGAACAGTTCAGCCAGTTGGAACCACACATTTAGAAATTTACATTCTAATATTTTCACAAGAAAAATGCTTAACGTGATGCGGGGCTCTTAATCCACACTGTTATTTTCCAGCACAGGCAGTAGTGATATGCTCCATGCTCCTCTATGTAATTTCTCCCAAACTTATCAAACATCTCCTATGCTTATGTGCCACCACCTCAAAATGCTTAATTCGAGAGGGGCCAAGATATGGGCAACCTGGAGAAAGAAGATGAGGTTGAAGAACATTAACATAAAGTCATTTTCTCGACTTTTCTAAATCTCCTGCTGTGCTGTAAACCTGGCGGTTTTGGTTTGAGTTCATCATGGCACCAATGCTGTTCACCATTTGGTGAATCTATGCCAATTCCCGATTAAAGTCCAACTGATGGGACTGATACTGGAGTGACCTGGGTATAGAGAAGGGTAGCCATAGGGAATTTAGATTTCCTGTAAACCCTACACAAACACACATGGGCTGTTTTATCATAGCTTGTGTCTGCTGCTTCATGCATAAGACCAGTACAAGGCTTGGGCTTGACCCACCAGATATTCACAGGATCCTCTAGAGCAGCGTTCCTCAACTCCAGTCCTCAGGGCCCACCTTCCATTTATGATTTAAGGATATCCTACAGAATGAACACCTGTGGTAAGTCCGGATAAATTGACACTGATTATATCACCTGCTCAATACTAAGGAAATGCTGAAAACATGACCTGCAGGTTGGCCCTGAAGACTGGAACACTGCTCTAGAGGGCCCAGATTTTGATGCAATAATGGTGACGAAAGATTAGCCATAAGACAACTCTATTTGGCTTTGATTGTTATATGTCCTTTATGTATAAGTTGCACATTTTCTTGTATAGATTGAGATCTGGCCCTCAAGCAGGTCGAACCCAACATTGACCAGTGACCTACACAAAAGAAAGGGTGCTCCACAACAAAGTTCACAGTGGACACCCCATTATGGTGGTCTATTTAAAACATCTTGGTCTGGTGTTTTCTTCCTACTCCACCAACTTTCCATGGTCCTTGGGCCAACTGGACCAGTTTTGCATCCCCTTATTTGCTCATGGGGTCTCACCACCTAACAGCAAAATAAATAGGGTCAACCAGGATTTTGTGTCCTTTCTCTATGGGCACCCTAGTGGCTTCATAGACAGCCTCCATGCTAGGTACACTCTTGGACAGAACACGGGCCTGTATTCTGATGTCAAAGTCACAGGCCAACAATGCCAAATTTCCCCTTAGTTCTGCTTATATTCCATCTACTCGACAACTTTTTCATTAAAGTGGAGGCTGAACAAATATGTCTACTGTTACTCATCACGTAGGATTAATAAGAGCATATAAACATTATTAATATACATATTGCACTGACAGATTATAATAACCACATACCAAAATGTTGTTATCATTGTTCAGGTCCATCTTGCCAGCAAAGGGCCCCCATGTTGTTCCAACTGGAAGTTGTTGTCGGCTCTGAATCCTGCGTTCTCCGTCCTTCTGGAAAGCTTCCAACTCTCCTGCAGACACAGAAATGTAGACATGTGCTGAACACTTTCACTTTCCTTGACAACAGCCACATCCTCCCCTCTGTTTGTTTTACAAGGCCTAATTTATCGACGCCAACAGAATGAGAATGTCTTTTAATATGGTTGTCAAGACGAGCATCTGCAGATTCCACATGACATACACACTAGAATATATTTTAATTGCAAAATCCAGTTCACATTATTATACGGCATCCTCAGCGACGTTTTACCATGCAGCAGAGCTGAAATTGTCAATTAACTAAGATAAAGTGCTTGTCTGCTTTATAAAAGTGCATTTTCAAATACCCGATTGAGGAATAAGAGGTAAGTTCCCATCCAGAGGGAGCATCTCAGTCTGAACAGAGCCAATGTTGCACATCAGTCAACAGTCCTGAAAGGGGTACTGCAGAAACCCTGGAACCCAAGTATTTTTGACAGCTAGACATCTACATACCGTATACTGTACAGCAGAATTAGTTTTACATTGCAAATTTTTTTAAAGGTCTTGTCCAGTCTACAGATATTGATGACTAGAGATGAGCGAAGTTTAGAAAACTTCGATTCGACTGCTTTGCCGAATTTCACAAAGAAATTTGCTTTGTGACGAATTGCTTCTTCATGAAGCACATTTCTTTGTGAGTAGTGGGTGCTATGACAGGGAACGACTATTGTGCCGCCCCCCATCATCATTGAACCCCTCAGATGCCATGTTCATCGCTGATCGCGGTATCTAAGATAAAAATTAGGGCTTTCAGGGCTTAATTGGTGAAAAAAATAAAATAAAATACTCACCTCATCCATTTGAGCGCGAAGAGGCCGCTGTAGCCATTTTGAATGAAGATCCCGGGCGAAATCTCGCGCCGCGCGTGATGACGTCCTCACACTGGCTGGCGTAGAGATGTCATATGTGTGGGATCCTCAATCAAGTTGGCTACAGCGGGCTTTTCGTGCTCAAATGGATGAGGTAAGTATGATTTTATTTATTTTTACCGCCATTTCAGCGAGGAAATTCGCGTTTGCAGTGATTCAAATTTTCGGATCTAAAATTCGGATCGAAGTCCACTTTGGATACTTCGATTCGCTCATCACTATTGATGACCTATTCTCAGGATAGGTCATCAATATTAGACTGGTGGAAGTCCAACACTCTGCACCCAGCTAATTGCGGCTCCCCTGACCTGTACTGACTGCACCATAGTCAGTCTCTATCTGATTGCTGTCAGGCTGTGTATGAAGTACAGCTCCATACATGCCTGGGTACTGCAGCTTAGCTACTTTTCAAGTGACTGGGAGCTGATCTGCAGTATGCTGGCGCTGGAAACTACACAGTGTATGGAGACTTCTGCTTCCATTCTGTACACTGTATAGTTTCTGACACCATAGCGTCCCGAAACGGCTGATTGGTGGGGGTGCTGGATGTTGGACACTCACTGATCTGATATTGATGATCTATCCACAGGATAGGTCAATCAATATATGTATCCAAAACCCCAATTATTTTTTTCTTAAACTTCAGCTGAAACATTGATCCAATACTCTCTAACCCATGGACACAGACACACCACATAGATTGTCCCCCTTTTTTGCCTTAGGCCTCTTTCACACTTGCGTTCTGAGGATCCGGCGGGCACTTCCGTCCCGCCGGATCCGGCAGAACGCAAGTCGCCTGAAAGCATTAGAAGACTGATCAGGATCCTGATCAGTCTTTGAAATGCTTTGAGGTTACCATGGCAGCCAGGACGCTATTAAAGTCCTGGTTGCCATAGTAGTAGTGGGGAGTGGGGGCGCGGTATACTTACAGTCCGTGTGGCTCCCGGGGTGCTCCAGAATGGCGTCAGAGCGCCCCATGCGCATGGATCACGTGATCCATGCGATCATGTAATCCATGCACGTGGGGCGCCCTGACGTCACTCTGGAGCACCCCGGGAGCCGCACGGGCGGTAAGTATACTGCTCACCTGCTCCCCACTACACTTTACCATGGCAACCAGGACTTTAGAGTCCTGGCTGCCATGGTAACCATTCAGAAAAAGCTAAACGTCGGATCCGGCGATTAGCCGAAACGACGTTTAGCTTAAGGCCGGATCCGGATTAATGCCTTTCAATGGGCATTAATTCTGGATCCGGCCTTGCGGCAAGTGTTCCAGATTTTTGGTCGGAGCAAAAAGCGCAGCATGCTGCGGTATTTGCTGCGTCCAAAAACGTTCCGGTCCTGAACTGAAGACATCCTGATGCATCCTGAACGGATTTCTCTCCATTCAGAATGCATTGGGATAATCCTGATCAGAATTTTTCTGGCATAGAGACCCGAGGACGGAACTCTATGCCGGAAAAGAAATACGCAAGTGTGAAAGAGCCCTTAAGCGACCAGGAAAAGAACAAAATGTCTAATTTTTAAATAAAATTTGTAGAATGTAACCCATGTGTAAACATACGGTAAATGTTATCATTTTGATTAAAATTAGATCTTGATCTGTCAATTAGTTGAAAAAAATCTTTATCTTTAATTTCCCCAAATCCCATTTCCATTGCTTTCTTGCCATTAATATCACTGTAGATGAAATGGTTATTCATAAATTTGTATAACACCCTTGTTATGAAGAAGAAATTGTGCGTCGTAACTGAAAATATCTAAAAAAAAATAAAATAAAACACACAGAAAGCTCAATTGCAAGATCCTCGAAGGATCGTAAAATTCACTTGACAGAAACGTGGGAAACAGAAAACAGACCCTTTTCAGTGCCAAAAACTTGAAGCTTCAAAAGATCTTGTAAAATGATAACCTTTATTTTTCCCCTTTTATCCATAATTTAGGAAACAAAATGAATGGACAAGATCTATATTTATCTACAACTTACTGCTATGACCTCACAACCAATCAATAGAGAATAGCAATGAAACATAACTGTGATTAGATTACTTGAGGGTACTTTATGGTGGTATTTATGTGGCACTGTTGTCTCGACTCTGTGCGGTATACTATATTTGCAGTGTATGGTGTTGTTAATACTGTATAGGATTCTCATTAAGGCCATTTGACCAATGCTTGGCACTGTTATTGGGCACCCTATGGATGATGCTTATAACTAGACATGATATGGTTATTTGTACACTGTATAACTGAACATCATATGAGGGGTTGGTAAAAGGTACGGTACAGGGCACTATTGAGTCTGGAGGAACCCGTTCATCCATGCATTATACAAACCGACCACTAGAGGTTATTGTTGGGCATCCAGCAGCGGAACCCCTCGTAATCAGTTTATTATAGGGGAAAAGGGGAAAGTCTAAAGAAAGCTTTGGTTTGCATTACTATAAGTGCATGTAGGCCTACATAGGAGCTGTATAAACCAAATAGTAAGAGATTTTAAGATGAATTCATAAATTACTTTTTTATTTTAGATGCAACGGTTGAATAAACATACTCGTCAGCCAATCAGAGGGCTGGACACGCTATCTAAAGGGGTTTTCTAGGAGTACAATATTGATGACCTATGCTAAGGATAGGTTATCAATATCTGGTTGGTGGGGGTCCGATTCCTGGCATCCCGCCAATCAGCTGTGGCCTCTTCACAGCTTGCCAAATGGCGCCATACATTGTATAGTGGTTGTGTTTGGTATTGCAGCCCAGGCCCACTCACTAGAATAGGGCTGAGCTGTATATAGGCCATGTGATCAATGAGCATGATGTCACTGACCTAGACAGAGGCCGCAGCTCTCAACAAAGCAATGCGACCTTTTCAAAGAGTTGATAAGCAGAGGTGCTGGGAGTCGAACCACCACCCATCGGACATTGATGACCTATCCTAAGGACAGGTCATCAATATTTATACTCCTGGGAAAACTCCTTTTAATCATCTGCACACCAACCTTTGGCTATTACAGACTATACCCCTGAATAGTCTTTGCTTCCAGCTCTGATCCCTGGCGACTCCTAAGTATTCTCCTGTATTGCCCTTGGACTAAACATATGGACATTCTGACGTACTTTTTGGTCATGACCTCTGAGCTGTACCCAGCCCATGATTGTTCTGCAGTTGTGGTCTGCAGACAAGTCCAACCTTACTCATGGGGGCTATGGTGAAGACCAAATTCTGCAAGTCTGACCTGCAATGTCTATGGCCTTTAAGCATACCTCCCAACTTTTTGGAAGGTCAAAGAGGGACAATTTTGGTACACTTCAATCGTTTTTTTTTTTTACACAATATCGGGAAAAATATCTGAATATAGAAATTTTGAAAATCCAAATTGCATCTAATAATGAAATAATATACAAGGCATGCTCTAATATACAGAGAGGAACCAGACAAACACTTTTTTGGATCAATATTGTGAATATAATAATGCAAACCTGTTCCTCACATCAAAAAGAGGGACACTGACGGAGCAAAGAGGCACAGAGAGACATGAATCAAAAAGAGGGACTGTGTCTCCAAAAGAAGGACACTTGGGAGGTCTGCTTTAAGGTGGGTTTAGATGCTCCGATCTAAGAGCCAATTGTTGGGAAAAAAGTGTGCGCTCTCCTTCACAGTATGAGGACGAGGGACCGCTATTGCGATCGCTCATCCTCATAGAGCTGCACTGTGTCTCGCCAGCAGATCATTGTTTAGACCGCACGATCTGCTGCCCAGATACGATAACTGGTGTGCCTGCATGAACAACAAGAACACCCGATGAACAAGCTTTTCGCTTGCTCATCGGGTGATCGGCAGCACATTTCGATTGGTAGATTGTTGGGTACAGGGGTGCACCTAGCCTTTCTGCTGCCTGAGGCAAACACTGAAACGGCGCCCCCCCCCCTGCCAATTTCTTAACCTAACCCCTTTGCCACAATGAAAGTGCTCATTGCCCATGACCCTTCCTCTGCCCCCCTCTTGCCCCTACCTGGTGCTGCCTGAGGTAATCGCCACACCTGGCCTTATTGGTGGTGCACCCCTGTTTGGGAATAAGCGTTTATTGGAACATTCGTTTCCGAAAATGTCTAATCAATTAGTAAAGAATCATCCAAAAAGGTCCCAAAACTGTTCCTAAAAGAATATCCAGATCCCAGTCAAGAGCAGGATATTTATTGGATTAGTAGACAGCTCTGGAGGTCAGGAAATCTGGAGTCTCCTCGTATTCACAGGCAAAGCCCAACTGGAAACAAAGCAAATTAAAACACATCATAAAAGACAAGAGACCCGATAACAGCGAGGCTGACATCATTCAAAACTAATTTTATCTCCACTCTCGTCTGCTTCTGCTGTGGGGACATGTAAGCAAACGTGATTTGATCACTGAAATGTCCAAACTTCCATGTGCGAATCTCGGCAGTTTATAATTTGGAAGGGATAAGTTTATACAATATGGCTATGCTCGTCTCATTATCCCTGTGATTATCTGCTCATGCCAAGTGGGAAAGCAAGATCATCTCGCTGTACATTCCTTACCCCTGACTCAACCTATTGAACAACTCCTTTTTTTTCATAAGTAACTGTTTTCTGACATTGCCTATAAAAGGCAGACGTGTCTCATCCACCAAAATGGATATTTGGAGGCAGAGGTGTAACTTAAACCCATGGACCCCCACATACCACTTGGCTCTTGACTCTCCTTAGGCAACAGGTACAGGGTGCAACTACTACCTCTGCACCCTTTATAGCTATGCACCCTCTAGAGCTATTTAAAATTAGAAGATAAGTCTAACATTTTATTGGAATCTCAGAATGTGTAGAATTTTTATTAAATTTTACAATCGGAAAGAAGGAACTTTCACACATTTAAAGAAGCACTCCACAAAAAAAATTCTTCACTGACCTGTTAGAGAGATATATGATGTAAACTGTGGTGAAGATAATCTTCCTACCAGTGACTGTATTTGTGAGTTATAACCTCCCTTCTGATGCTCATCTGTGTCATGTGACCAACACTCTGATCTCCAACTGACACAGGGCAGGAAGTTAGTAGCTTCTCTATTCATTCCTATGAGACTGACATTGAGGCTCCCATTGGAATAAATAGAGTAACTGGCTTCCTGTCCTGACATTTAAAAGGTCAGCGTGTTGGTCACATGACACAGGTGAGGAGCAGAAGGGAGGTTATAACTCACAAATACAGTCATTGGTAAGAAAATTACCTTCACTACAGTTTACATCATGTACCCTTCTGGTAACCTACAGGTAAGAGAATAACATTTTTTTGTGGGACTGCTACTTTAAGGCTATTTGCCAAAATCTTCACTTCTACAAAACTAAGAGAAGTGTATTGGAATAGCCTCTCTAGGCCTACATATATAAAAATATAACTAAAATCTCGCTTAATGCAAATCATAGATTGATGCAATTCAATATTGAGCCCCCCCTTTCCCCCCTGAAGATAAGAGACAGTTGTTCATATTGTATGCACACACATGCAGATCATATACATATTATTTAGGTTTCATCTGATATTCCAATATACTGGAATAAAATGCTTAAAGGGGTTGTCCAGGCAACAGATATTGTTAATCTATGACTCAGGATATATATATATATATATATATATTATTGGGTCATGGATTACTCAATGGATAAAGTAGGTATAACACACATTAATTTCCGTATAGACAGAACATTGGGCGTGCCTGCATTATGACCACTGCTAAAAATGGAAGATAATGATCAGAAAAGAGAATATTGACCAATACAGTCTCTGGGAACATATGTATTTAAAACCCCTCCCTCCAGAGAACAGGGAGTAATGGAAGACGCATCCAGAGTATTATCTGTGTATATCTATGTATAGTATATAGAGATTAAAATTACAATCCTGATCTAGGCCGCAAGCAGTACAATACAAGCAGTCCAATACATCAAAACCCTCCTTCTCATGATACTGAGAAGACTCTGCAGTCCCAGTCTATACAGCAAAGCCAAAAAGTGAGCAGCAGAAATCAAGAAATGTCAGCATACTACATGCAAGTGTGGAAGACTGCAAATTGTAATTTTATTTTATACTGGTACAGTAGTCGCAGACTCGCATAAGAAAACACTAGATTAAAAAAAATGATTTAAATTAAATATTTAAAATGCTATTGTTTCCTTAACAGGGCTGTCCTCGGCTAAAGTAAAAATTACACATCGTGTAGTACATTCCGATCTTACAAACAGAGCCAGAACCATTCCTGTACCCACGTGGATCTAGAGATCTCCCAGTACTTTGTTCCAATTGCTCTACTAGATATATATATCAGGTTGGCAGTTTAGGGGATGTGTCCTTTCTGTGGCAGCTCAAGAGGTGTGTCCTTTCTGCTGCAGCTCAGGGTGTGTGTGCTTTCTGCTGCAGATCTCTGTATCACAGCTCAGGAAGCAATTGAAGAATGGAACTGAGCACGTGCATCCACCTCAGCGAGGTGAAAAGAGAAAAAAAAAAGAGTAGGTGGCGCCTAACAAATACATTTTATTGAATAACTGTGACGATGCCTGAATTATGTTTACCATAGATTAAAATTTACAGTTTTTGATCTCTTGGCATAGCAAATGAAATATGATCTGCCGCCTCAAAAATGCTAACTTAATAATTAAATAGAGGATCCGAAAAACCGGTATGTGTGCATGCTGCGGGAGAACTGTATGAATACATTATTTCCTCAGCCCTGCCCCGACGAATATTACAGCGCTCTATATATACAGAATAAATAGTAACAAAAGGATCCAACCAGAACACCATCTGCATGTAATCTGTCTCTCCCCTATTTCTTTCAGTGACTTTCCTGATATTTCAAATCCATATGGGCAGGATCATTATATTTCTATGAAATTATCCTCAGTTCAGAGCTAACTAATGGCTAAATGAAGAACTCTAATTGTGTAATATACTTTAAATGCTCGGTAAAAGCGGCGGTGCTGGGGTGCTGCATCTGGTGAGTATCAAATGAATCGCCCATTCTGTGTGTTTAAGATGTCAATGATCTCTTAGGTCAGGGATGCTCAACCTGTGGCCCTGCAGCTGTTGTAAAACCACAACTCCCATAATGCTCTGTTGTAGGCTGTCCGTGCTGCTGGGAGTTGTAGTTTTGCAACAGCTGTTGGGCCGCAGGTTGGGCATCCCTGTCTTAGGTAATTGCAGTTGTGCATTAGAGGTGGTGCACCATAGCAGTTGTGTGTAACATACACATTGTGGATGTTATCCACCCCCCCATCTCCATTATTTTGGTAAATGCAGATAGTCTCTCTATAATGTCATGACATGAGGAAGCAGCAAGCTGGAGAGCTATCTGCTCCAAAAACTCAGCTGTCTCACCTCCCCCGTTCCCTCTCACAGCATGTGTCTCATGGCCATGATCAAATAGCTGCAGTATCACCCCCTTCCTCCCCCCATGTCTCCTTTACCCCAGTCAGTCTTCAGTCACTGGGCTTTATAGCGACTGAGGACTGGAGGCTGCTGTAAACTAAAAAAGATACCACTTTCCGTTAATAAATTTACACATCTGTCTAAAGCCATGCTAAGTGACTGGACTCCTCCTGCTTTGGAGCTGCAGAGCTGTGCTGTGGTCTGCTCCCTGCCCCCTCTCACAGCATGAGTCTCACACAAAAGCAATGCTTGAAAGGCTCCCTTCTTTAGCCTGCAGTACCACCCCCCTCCTCTCCCTTCCCTCCTCTCTTCTCCTGTCCCCAGCTAATGAGCTTCTTAGCAGATGAAGAGGTTCCTCATGATTACAGAGATCTTGCAGGCAGGGTCAAAGAGACGACATCTGATCTATGGAAAATTACATAATGAAGGGTACATTTTAAAGGTGTATTCCAGTCATTGTTGCAAGTTATCCCTATTCACAAGACATGGGAATAACTATCATGGGAGTCTGTACCTCACAGTGCCCCCTTAAATAAATGAAACGACAGATCAAGCATGCACACTACCACTCCCACCACTCCATTCATCTCTATGGGAGTTCCAGAGCAGCGTACGGTTATTGATGGAACTCCTATAGAGATGAATGGAATGGCAGTGTACATGGTTAACCTGCCGAACCGCTCATTTTGGGAGGCCCTGGTGAGTATGAGGTCCCCATTCTTGTGATTGGTGGGGTCCCAGTGGTAGGACCTAACAGTTATACCCTGTCCTCTGGGGACGAGGAACACATTCTCGTGATCGATGGGGGTCCCAATGGTAGGACCTAACAGTTATTTCCTATCCTGTGGGGACGAGGTCCACATTCTCCTGATCGATGGGGTCCCAGTGGTAGGACCTAACATTTATCTCCTATCCTGTGGGGACGAGGTCCACATTCTCCTGATCGATGGGGTCCCAGTGGTAGGACCTAACAGTTGTCTCCTATCCTGTGGGGACGAGGTCCACATTCTCCTGATTGATGGGGGTCCCAATGGTAGGACCTAACAGTTATCTCCTATCCTGTGGGGATGAGGTCCACATTCTCCTGATCGATAGGGTCCCAGTGGTAGGACCTAACATTTATCTCCTATCCTGTAGGGATGAGGTCCACATTCTCCTGATTGATGGTGTCCCAGTGGTAGGACCTAACATTTATCTCCTATCCTGTGGGGACGAGGTCCACATTCTCCTGATCGATGGGGTCCCAGTGGTAGGACCTAACATTTATCTCCTATCCTGTGGGGACGAGGTCCACATTCTCCTGATCGATGAGGGTCCCAGTGGTAGGACCTAACATTTATCTCCTATCCTGTGGGGATGAGGTCCACATTCTCCTGATCGATGGGGGTCCCAATGGTAGGACCTAACAGTTATCTCCTATCCTGTGGGGACGAGGTCCACATTCTCCTGATCGATGGGGTCCCAGTGGTAGGACCTAACATTTATCTCCTATCCTGTAGGGATGAGGTCTACATTCTCCTGATCGATGGGGTCCCAGTGGTAGGACCTAACATTTATCTCCTATCCTGTGGGGATGAGGTCCACATTCTCCTGATCGATGAGTTTCCCAATGGTAGGACCTAACAGTTATCTCCTATCCTGTGGGGATGAGGTCCACATTCTCCTGATCGATGAGAGTCCCAGTGGTAGGACCTAACAGTTATCCTCTATCTTGAGGATAAGTGATAACATACTATAAACAGAACACCCCTTTGAGGAAAATTGTGCCTAAAATAAAATAAAAACCTCCATTAACACCCCTCTGTGGTGCTTCCACGGGGTTCTGTGCCTCCGTTCTACACCGACCTTCCGGATTGCGGACCCATTCAATGAATGTGTCCGCATCTATGATGCGGGGTGCACACGGCCGGTGCCCACGTATTGCGGACTTGCTTTTTGCGGGCTGCAATACGGGCATGGCCAGGCCACGGTCATGTGCATGAGCCCATATTGATAAATTCGAATAGGTTTCGAAGCAAAGAAATAGACTTTAGTGGCAAGTGATTGTCTCCAAAGGCAGCCAAATTTTTCTTTTGGGGCCCATTATGATATCAGAGGCTGGGCCCTCTGGAGGATCCTCTTGTACTCTGGTGGGTCAGTCCGACACCGATTACAACTCCCATTAGGGTCTCCCAAGAGTCTCCTTTTAAATTGTATAAATAAGGTTTTTAACAGTGGGGACCATTCCTCTTATTTATTTCATCAGAGTCTACATTTGTCCATCTAAAGGATTATCCAGCGGCTGTCATAGAAGTGCTATGTAGTAGAGCTGGCATAGACATATTCATCTGGATCCAGATTTGCCGGCTAAAATTGCTGTCACTGTCTCTTTATAAAAGGCAGACGGTTTATTTTTAAGTGCAACTTCCAAATCCTGTGGCATTGAGATTCAGATCTCTGCACTGTCTCAGCATTCTGAAGTCAAATACACAGAACTAATGTAGCTTGTTCTCTGATCTTCATCTCGCAAGGTCAATGCCTGATCATACAAGGTCAGCGTGTCATTCTGGTGGAAGTGGAAGGAAAATCAGCTACTGAATTTAATTTCCCAGTCATGAAATGCAATGGAAAAATAATTTGGTACATATGTATTGATGGAGTGATCTAGGACTGTACCAAACTTATTTGTAAATGACTGGGTAGGAGGGGTCCACCAGACAATAAAGGCCAAAAGCCTCTTTACCATGGAGTCATGATACATCTCAGTGTGAATTATTAGTCTGTATGTGTAACTGCATTAAAAAATGCTATTAAACATCAATCATATTCATGAAGCCTTATGGCACATTGCCCAAGTTCCTGAATGGTCAGGCCACCCATGTGTCCTAGACAATCCATTTTTCCACTTAAACGGGTCGGCTACCTCTGGGACCTGCACCTATCTCTAGAACGGAGACCGCGCATGTGCGGCCACCCTCCATTCGTTTCTATGGAAGTGCTGAAAATAGACGAGTAGAACGTTTGGCTCTTTTTGGAAGTCCTATAGAAATGAATGAGAAGTGGACCACACAAGCATGGCCGCCAGCACGATTGGCTCTTTTTGGATGTTCTATAGAACTAATGGAGAAGTGGACCACCCATGCGCTGCCACCACTCATTTATAGCGCTCAGCTATTTTCATCAGCCCCATAGAGATGAATAGGGGGTGGCTTCAAATGCATGGTCCACTATCCTTCACTTTGCAGGTTCCGTTCTAGAGTTAGGTGCACCTATCAGTCATTGGGGGCATATGCTAGAGATATGCGCCCCAATGTATGAGTTGGGCCAACCCGTTTAAGTCCTCATTGGAAAAAGAACATGGTTAAAGAGGGTTTGTCAACGGAGTATGGTGCCCTATGAAAGGGCAGCAAATTACAGATACAGTTCTGGTCTCCTGCATTCATGAGGAGGACAGCCTCCTTCGCCTATCCCCAATTACTGATAGGCTGCTGTGGATACATGTACTGTATGTCATAGGCAGTGATGGCTAACCTCCGGCACTCCAGCTGTGGTGAAACTACGACTACCAGCATGCTCCATTTATTTCTATGGAGTTCTGGGGGCAGCCAAGCAAGTTTGTATCTTAGGAGTTGTAGTTTTACCACAGCTGGAGTGCCGGAGGCTAGCCATCACAGTCATAGGGGCTAGAAGAAGGCCCCCCTTATGAAAAGCTAGATTTTCTCTTTAGATTTTTCGTGCATTAGCTAGCCATTAATTTGGTGCTTCATTGTAAATAAAAATTCCATGCACTCATTATAGGGAATATTAGGAATATTATTAATGTCCTTGTGCAGGATATAATTTTTCTGTGCTCTAAAGCAAAGTTAGGCCTTAAGATCTGACCCTAAACCCAGCTCTAAGTGGCCAGCCCGGCAATAATGAAATTAATTCTGTATTCTACACTTGTGACCCCGGACTTTTCTTGGATTTATGGGGGTGAGAAAAGGGCAGAGTTTATACGTCTCGTTTTCTATCCAGGGTCACTCCTCGTTGTACAGAAGAGGGTCAGCACTGAGAAGACAGGGCTCTTTCAGTACAACTTGGACACCTGTTCTGTATGAGAAGGCAAGGAATCCACATTTTGTAAACTATTGTACATTACTATAGGGTTATTTCTTATGTTTGCTTTCAGATATTCTCATACAGCTGTTATTGCTTCTCTTTCAGAACCACATAACTGGAAAAAATAGGAGTCACGCATGGAAAGCAGTGTTTGCGATCATATAGGGAAGGGATGGCTAACCTCTGGCTCTCCAGCTGTGGTGAAACTACAACTCCCAGCATGCTCTATTCATTTCTATAGAGTTCTGAGAACAGCCAAGCAAGTGTGTATCTTAGGAGTTGTAGTTTTACCAAAGCTGGAGTGCCGGAGGTTAGCCATCACAGTCATAGGGCTTAGATCCAGGGGGCGTAGCTATAGGGCGTGCAGAGGTAGCAGTCGCTACCGTGCCCAGGAACCAGAGGGGGCCCAAAGACCCTTGTGGTGCAAAGGAAAACACCGGTATTATAGAAAGTGCATGCTGGTCGAGTTACACCTCTGGTTGGTCAAGAATTTGGCATGGAGAGGATGCCGTTTCAATTTTTGCCTATGTGCTTCTCTGCCCCTGGCTACAAAGCATTGAGGGAAGGGGGCCGAAGCTGAACTTTTGCACCAGGGCCCATGAAGCTTTCGCTACGCCCCTGCTTAGATCCCATGCAAATGGATGTATTATGACTCCATAAAGTAGGCATCCTCAAACTGCGGCCCTCCGGCTGTTGCAAAACTACAACTCCCAGCATGCCCAAACAGCCTACAGGTATCAGCCTACAGCAGGGCATTGTGGGAGTTGTAGTTTTACAACAGCTGGAGGGCCGCAGTTTGAGGATGCCAGCCATAAAGTCTCGAAGTTGAAGGGATATGTTTTTATATTTTTCATGTTCCATGTAAAAAATAAATCCAAAAAGCCTGCAGTTTTCACACTTCCCACTAAACCTGATAATAGGTGCCACTATATACTGTGTACAGATCTCTATTCAACAGTTATCTGCTTATCATTAAAGGCAGGATTGCAGTGACAGACAACACAGATAGATAAAAAGATAGATAGATAGATAAAACAAAGAGCAGCAGCAACACAGAAAATGCATGACGATGGGTGCAATCCAACAAACAAAGGATGATGCAGCACTCCAGCATAAGTAAAAGTGTCAGACCCTTTTATTATCCCTTTAGCAACGTTTCAGCCCAACTCAATGGGGCCTTTGTCAAGCCGATAGATAGATAGATAGATAGATAGATAGATAGATAGATAGATAGATAACTCAGGATCCAAAATTCACAATAGGTGATATCAAAGCTTATCGTCTCCTTCCTGACCTCTGCACAGGGCACAGACAGAAATAGAATGAAAAAAATCTACAATCAGAAAATAAAAGCACGTTAGAAAAAAAGGATATGTGTCGCTTTGTGGTTTTATCAGGCAGAAAAAAAAGATAGGTGACGCATTCCCTTTAAGTGTACAGTGTTATGGAATACGTTGTTGCTATTTAAGCAGGAGGACATAAATAAATACATAAAATAAAGGCCAAGATCCACTAGAAACCAGAAATTCACATTTTAGCTTAA
This sequence comes from Bufotes viridis, assembly GCA_033119425.1. Taxonomy (NCBI): domain Eukaryota; kingdom Metazoa; phylum Chordata; class Amphibia; order Anura; family Bufonidae; genus Bufotes; species Bufotes viridis. Next base: position 39,636,012 of record CM065593.1, on the reverse strand, counting down.
AATAATAATCTGTAGCATTCACACTAAGAATCATTCATTGTAAGATCTGAATCTATCCCGTAGAAGACGATGGCACAATGTTTCCCGATAAAAGGCGGTGTATTCTACTATCTCAGTCTCGTTACAAACTAACTTATCCCGAATCCATTTCATACGATTGTTGACTCGCGCAAGAGAAAAAAAAAAATCATGGAAACAGTAAATAATAAATAGATTAAACTCCAAAAAGAAATCTTGTTTATTTCCTTCCGTCTCATATTCGAGTTTACAACTTCTATGGGGAAAGAAATCTCTTTCATCCCATGCAGCTCTGAGATTCAAACTGATGCTTTTCCCTTAGAAAAAAAAAAAAAAAACTCTGCAAGGTCTGTGGACATGACACATTTATCTGATAGGACAAGAATCGAGAAAATCTCGGAAAACCTTTATAAAATATAATTCCGTTTTTTTCCCCTCCTGTCAGTGACATTTTTCATTTGAAAAGGGTTCAGACTCCGTCAAACAGTGACTCCTTATCTCTACCTGTGGATTTACAAGCGGCCTCTCTTTAAATGGATTAAGAACTACAAACTTTAGAGCAGATAGTCAACAGATACACAAATACTAAAGAAAATTTAAAGCATGGAATGTATAGCAAAATAAACAAGCCGCGGCGATAAGGCATGGCAGAGCTATGAAATCTGAGGATGCTCCATTTTTGCTTCAGTCTATAAAAGTGAACATATTTAGGGACATGTCAAGCAAACTGATTCAGGGCATAGAGAGTAAGGGCCCTATTAGACCGAATGATTTTCGGGCCAGTTATCGGGAACAAGCGTTCACTGGTAGTGATGAGCGGCAGGGGCAATATTCAAATTTGCGATATTTAGCGAATATGTGGTAGAATATTCGTCATATATTCGTAAATATTCGTATTCGAGATTATTCTATTGATTGCGAAAAATCGGCAATGTAATATTCGTGTAATGCGAATATTCTAAAACACAAATATATAGCACTATAGAATATAGTGCTATATATTAGTTTTTTAGAATACTGGTCATTTTTTCAAATTTTATGTGAGCAGTCATTGGCCCAAAAGCAACTTAAGCAGGGAGGAATCATGACTTCAGATGGAAAAAAATGATGAATATTCTAAAAAACAAATATATAGTACTATATTCTATAGTGCTACATATTCGTGTTTTAGAATATTCGCATTACGCGAATATTACATTGCCGATTTTTCGCATAAGAGAAAATAAATTGAATAATAAAGAATATTCTAATTCACTACCTACTACAATATTGCAGCCTTCTCACATTGGCCCACAAGCAGGTAGGTATACTAGGTAATAGGTTCAGATGAAAAAATAGACAAATATTCGTTTTTACGAATATATATCACTATATTGAAAATAGTTGCGAAGTCTCTAAGTGCCGATATTCGCGATAAAAATTTGCAATTCGAGTATTCGCGCTCAACACTATTCACTGGAACGCTCGTTCCCAATAATTGACCTACATAATTGAGCAGCCGATCAACAATCAAACATTCATTTGTTAGCTAATGGACAACTTTCATCAGGATGTGCTGACGATAATGTATAGAAGAGAATGAGGAACGAACGACTGCAGTGGCGATCATTCCTCCCACATTCAAAGTTGTGTAATCACAGGCTGGTGCAATTTTATTGGATGAGATGAAAGTACAAAGAACTGGCACATTATCAATTATATCCAAGGGCTGTACAAAGGAAGCATCCTTGTAGGGAGAGGGTGGTGTTATCCTCAGAATTGGAAAGGCTTCTTTACAGTAAAAGCCCATTTGCATGGGCTGAAACACAGGGCAATGATTAGGAATTAACTGTTGGTTCTGGATCATTGCCTGAGCATTAAAGAGGACCTTTCATCAGGCTAAAAACTGTGTACTGAGTATGCTGACATGTAGAGCGGCGCCCAGGGATCTCCCGGCACTTACTATTATCCCTGGGCACCGCTCCGTTCGCCCGGTATAGGCTCTGGTATCTTCTGGGACTTGGTTATACTAGGCGGAGCCTAGTACACTTGGTTATAGTAGGCGTATCCCAGGCTGTAGTGCTGGCCAATCGCAGTGCTCAGCTCACAGCCCGGGAGAAAAAAAAACTCCCAGGATATGAGCTGTGCGCTGCGATTGGCCAGCGCTACAGCCTGGGATACGCCTACTATAACAAAGTGTACTAGGCTCCGCCTAGTAGAACCAAGTCCCAGAAGATACCGGAGCCTATACTAGGCGAATGGAGCGGCGCCCAGGGATAATAGTAAGTGCCGGGAGATCCCTGGGCGCCGCTCTACATGTCAGCACACTTAATACACATTTTTTAGCCTGATGAAAGGTCCTCTTTAAAGCTCCATTTACATTCAGCAATCATCCACTTTGTATAGGGTTAAATGATCACTACTACCATCACTAGTCCATATACTATGTCATTGCTTGTCGGCAGCAGATCACGGTTTACACTGGGTGATATGGTGCTGGAAAACGATGCATCACCCATTAAATAAGCTGGTTTGTCAGGTGATCAGCAGTGCATTTACATGGATCGGCCCATCAATCATCCATAGGAGGGATTGGATGTATATGTCCATGCTCTAGGCAGCAATGCTTATTGTAAGTGTAAATGTTGTTATGATAATTTATTTGGTGACATGAATTATGAAGATTGACAATAAACAATACTTTTATTTTCCTGGCAGACACTGTAGCACCCCACCACCCTCTGTCACAGTCCAGCACAGAATGCCGTTCTGCTCATTCTGCTAGGTCACCTTCCTGCCTGCGTCAGCACTGATTGTCTCATCCACTCTGTCTGTCGGCCTGGGAGCCACTCAAGACAAGCCCTCCCACCCATTTCCTCTCAAGGTCATGTGAGAACCCTTCTTCTTCCTCCTTTGTGCTTTTTTCCCGCTGACATGTGCACTAAAATGGCGCTACACCCCGTTTTAGTGGATTAGTCCGAAACTAACTTGAAAAGATTCGGGTTTTGTCTGCCGTCCAAAAATAATAAAGTTTGGACCGAACTCAGTTTGGTCCAAACTGGTTCGCTCATTCCTACTCAGGATATTTAATCTGTATCTGATTGTTAGGAGTCAGACATCTGGCAATCCTGCCAATCAACTGTTTGAGGTGGCTGCTCCAGTGACCGCCGTGGTCTCCTCACAGCTGTCACGGATGTTCCCACGACAGGTGGCAGGAGATCGGTGAGACTGGCAACACGTGGTTTGATCTGACATGTTTTCCGTTTGGATCAAATCACGTCTGTGTTGTTTCTGGTGCTTGCCGCACCTTCTTTCCCCAGGTGTGGCTATTAGGGTCATTTAACCTTCTCTGGTTATTGTTGATTCTCCCACAATGCCGTGAGGTTCATAGCTTCTGTTTGGACCTTTGGATAGATTGTGGTTGGATCTCGGCTGAGTTCCTGGTGCTTCCATTGTTCCATTGCAGTTAAGTCTTTCCTTTCCCTTTTGTATTTTGTTTTGGTTCTGTGTGTTGCTTTTCCTTATTGTTTGTATTAAGCCTGAAGGAGACTCCTGTTCGTCCTTCCTTTTGGAGGAACAGGTAGTCTCGTCCCTGCCATTAGTACCAGGGTTATATAGGGCTAGATAGGACTCTAGGTATTCCTGCGTATGAACTCACCTACTTTTGGGGTCTGTTCATACTGGCAGTCAGTCAGGATTTTGGTTTGGGTTTTCACTAGGAGGTGTCCATTTTCCTTCCCTAATTATCAGGCCTGATTCCCTGTTCACCCCGTCCCTCCTATGATCGGTGTGGTGTTTCCCTCCCAAACCGAAGCATGACAACAGCCTACAATGCACAGTGCCATCAATTGGATGATGGGTGTGTTTGGTATTGGAGCTCAGCCCCTATCACTTGAATGGGACTGAGATGCGCCTACACCATATGACCGATGAAAATGATAACACAGACCTAGGATGAACGTCTGTGGCCCGGAACTTTCAAAACCTGGCACGTACCAACATGGGGAACTGACTAAGAATCCTTGATGCCACTGATTTAGATGAGATGCAATAAATAATTTATTTTAAGATATAGAAGGCATATGATTTTATTTAATCTATTCCGGATATCATCTGGCTGCTTGCATGGTCTGCTTTTTACAAGCTTTCTTCATCTCTTGACCAGTGCACTGGTCTGTGGGCTGCTGTCTAGCCTCCTTTGCCTCCAGTTATTCCCTCCGTGTGGAACCAGGATAGCAGACTGGATTAAGGAAGTTGTTAAATTTACAGTTAAAATTCAGGTAAGTGCCCCTATGCTCGAAGGGGATCAGTGGAAGTATTTAACATTTATCAATGGGATTTTCTAGTTTCTTATTTTAGACTTCAAAAGCTACTCAGCAAATCGGGAAGCCAAGTTGAAATTTATAGAACCAAATAAAGTATTAGTGTATCAGTGTGGAACTGATATGGTTGCATGAACCCCTATGACTGTTTGTTATACTCTTAGACACTTTTCATACACCTAAAAGTTTCGGCTCGTATGTCCGCTATTTAGTCAAGTCTACCAGTTCATGTGTACTGTAAATGCAAAATCCAAAAATCATAAAATTTTCCCAGTATTTAAAAACTGAATAGGACCAATGGAAGGTAAAATTACATTAAAATTGTAACATTTTTAAAGCACATAAAAAAGAAAAAATGTCAGATAAAAAAATAATTTAAAAAGTTACATTTTGAGATGAAAGTTGTAACTTTTAAGTTTTAAACAGTCAAACACAATGCAATTATTTCCAGTTGAATTTTCATGAATTTTGAGATTTCATTTTATCTGAAAATCAGAAATAGCATTCAAGTGGATCGATCCTTTGGCATTTCCCAAAGGATCATGCGGCACACTCGTGCCACATCCACTATGGTTTTCTTATGCCTCTCTTTGTGGTCTGATTATAGACAAAGAAGGACATAGTTCTTGTGGCCAGTTGGTAATCCAAGAGCTGGGACTCCACTGGTCCTATGGATAGATGATGAACGTTACTGGTAGAAAAGCACCTTGCGGTTAAAGGGGCACTTCATTTTTCATATGGGTGATATAGGCAATGAAAAACTTGTCTTTTTATATTAATTTAAGGGGGTTCTCTGGGAATTTGATATTAGGATAGGTCATCGACTCATCAATATCAGATCAGCGGGAGTCAACTCCTGGTGCATTCCAGTGAGCACTGCGGTCTCTTCACAGCTTACCAAGCACAGCGCCATCCATTGCATAAAGACTGTGCTTGGTTTTGCAGCTCAGCCCCATTCACTTGAAGAGGACGGAGCTACTCTTAGGGCATCTGACAAATGTACGCTGACATTACTGGCCTAGGAAGACTCAAGAAGTGTCTCAGCTTCTTTCAACAGCTGATCGGTGGGGTGCTCGGAGTTGGACTCTCCTGGGGATAGGCCATCAACATGAAATTCCTGGAGAACCCCTTTAAAAACTGCAGTCTAACATGTCCAAATGTTAGGGGCTGACCTTACTTTAAAACCTTCTATTGGCAGCAACCGTGTAGCACATATGTACACAAATAATACTGCCTTATAGTTTAAATTATCAGTACTATGCAACAAGGTATCAAAATAACAGTGCTACATACAGTATGTCCCAAAATCTTCCCACAGGATTACCTACATAAATATACTATTCAGTGGTATCCACCATAATTAAATAGATGATACACTGCCACACAATACCTATAAAATACTGCCATACAGTGCTCAATAATACCAAAATACAAAGTTCAAATAATACATATAATTTAGAACTGTATACTGCTCATTGAGGAGCTATTGTTCTGAGCAAGTATTGTCACGGTCCCTACCATGACAGAAGGTGAGAAGATCTGAGAGACTGGTGGCATGTGAGGGTATCTTACAGTCTTTCTGTTTTCTCCTTGCAGTGTTGTTGTTTGGTAATGACCACACCTCTTGTCAGGTGCAGCTTGTGGTCATTACTGAGGCTCTATTTAGTTCTGACCCACACTGCTTACCATGCGGTTGATATTTCCTGCTGGAGTTGGTTGAGCTGGTGTGTTGTTCCTTTGGATCTCCTGCTCCTCCATTCTTCTTTAAGCTAAGTGCATTTTGTTTTGCATTTTGTTGTTCGCTTGTGTTTGTTGTTTTCTGGACCTCAGGGAGAGGCTGGTTCCTTCATCTGGGAAGGAACCAGTAGTCTCATTCTCCAAGGTCTACAGGGCTAAGGTTCCGGTGTATGAGTATTTCCACCTTCAGGGTCTACTCATATTGGCAGGAGTCAGTGAGAGGTCTAGGGATTCCTAGGAGGTCACCATCCCTCTCCCTTAGCTTTGAGGCCTAGACTCCAGTCTATTTCCTTCTGTGTGTTATCTGGTGTTTTCCCCTCCCCATTACCTGTGACAAGTATAGGGACAGATGATACGCGCAGTTTATACCACTAATGCCGGCCAGCAACTTGCTATTACTAAAAGATTACCAAGAGAACAAAACACATATGGAGGAAGGACTCCCATGAAATAAGGGGCACCTTTTATAAAATGAGGAAATGTCAGAATTTTCACCAGTTCTGCACTTTCAAAAAAAATGCTTACATCTCGAGATGAAAAAATGTTTGCACTAAACACATGAGAACTATCTGCAGGACTAATTAATTAGTGGTCAGAGATAGCACTGTTAGTATTGCGGGCTGCTTATCTTATTATGTTGATGCTGCATACTTTAGAGTCAGTGATTAATCAAAGACTTATGATAGCTTTAAAGCACAAAAAGCAATGACTCATTACACTACAAAGAAGCACTTCTAGAAAGATACCATTTCACCTTAGTGGATGCTGTGACCTTATAGATTATAGACGCCCCATTGAAGAATAGATCACAAAGACTTTTTAAGTGCGTTCATAATTCATGTTTGGAGCATATGTTTATTCAGTTTTGACTAGCCACATTTCATTTATTTGGAGTTTGGAGATACATGCTGTACCTGCATATTGGATGTGTACTGCTTCAAACAGGAACAGGGAAAGTATATCTATAATATTACAACCAAAAACATATAAATGATGCAACAATACGTGGTGACAAATAACTACGCCATGGTTCATAGCCCACGAACTGTATCAGCTAAAGGGATGACCAACGCAATTAAAAGGGTTGTCCGGACTAAGGATATTAATGACTTATCCTCATCTATATCAGATCGGTGTGGGTCCATCACCCAACACCCCCACCAGTCAGCTGTTTTGGGCAGTCATGATGTTGTGGACTGTACAGTGCAGTCATCCTCAAACTGCGGCCCCCCAGATGTTGTAAAACTACAACTCCCACAATGCCCTGCTGTAGGCTGATACCTGTAGGCTGTTCGGGCATGCTGAGAGTTGTAGTTTTGCAACAGTTGGAGGGCCGCAGTTTGAGGATGCCTGGTACAGTGTATGAAGCATAAACAGAAGGATCCATACACTGCGTAGCTGCAGTACCCCGGCATGGCCACTACACAGCGTACGGAGTCTTCAGCATCCAGCCTCTATAGCAGGGATGCTAAACCTGCGGCCCACCAGCTGTTGCAAAACTACAACTCCCAGCATGCCCTAATAGCTGTAGGTTTCCAGGCATGCTGGGAGTTGTAGTTTTGCAACAGCTGGAGGGCCACAGGTTGGCATCCCTGCTCTATAGTATCCAGTACTGGCATTGGACCCCCATCAATCTTATGGGTCATGAATAGTGTTGAGTGAATCCAAATTCATGAAGTGGACTTCGATTCGAATTTCGGGAAAATTAGATTCGCCGCAAAGCCAAATTTCCTCGTGCTTACTGGTAACTAATCAATTTTCCCTAAAATGGCGGTAAAAAAATGTCATACTCACTTCATCCATTTGCGAACGAAGAGTCCGCCGTGGCCATCTTGATTGAAGATCCCGCATAAAATCTCGTGGGCGGTGACGTATGACATAATCAAGCCAGCTAAAGTGATGAAGTCATCACGCACCACATGAGATTTTGCGCTGGATCTTCAATTAAGATGGCCGCAGCAGACTCTTCACAAGAAAATAGATAAGGTGAGATATTTTTTTAACAGATTAACCCCTGTAAGCCCTCAATGATCATCTCGGCAATCAGCTATGAACGCAGCATCTGTGAGGTTCAATGGTGGGGGACAGCACCATTCCCCGTTTTTGAGCCCACTACTCACAAAGAAATGCGCTTCGTGACAAAGTAATTCGTCACTAAGCAGTCATCAATATCTAAGTCCTGCAAAACCCCTTTTACCTGCAGACCGGCCTTAGACATGTATGACCTGTGAGACTGAAGATCCGGAACTTGGACCCCTGATCTTACACTTGGTGTCCAAACCTAAGGAAAGGCTGCTACACTGAACCCAAATATATACTGTACCTTATTAATTGGGTAGTGTTATTTAAGCAACTTTTTGTCTGGGTTATTTAAGCATTATATGATCTTGTTATTTCTCGATGGCATTGTTGTTTTATATGCCATCTGGTATACCATAAATGGGGGGCAGCAATAGAAGCACCAGAACTCTAATCACTGATCTAGGATTAGCCTTTACATAATAGAAAAGATAATAACAAGAGCTTCTAATATTATTCACAAGTATGTATGTGATTCTGTGGATTATCAGAACTATAGATATGTGAGATAGGGCAACATTATTTGGGAGACATTTTCCTGGCCTTCTTCCCAGAAATCTCATTGAAGAACGTCATTGTCACCTTCATCGCAGCCTGAACCGTTTCCTTCAAGGAACAATAGATCGAATTTAAGTTAAAGAAACACAATATACATAAATAAAAAAAACATCTTAGTACTTCCTCTCTTAATCTCCACCTTTATTTCATATCTTGCCTCATATTAGAATTAACATTGAGAATATATAGAAATATATAATATATGAGAATCTTCTTCTTTATGTGTCCTAGCAGCTCAGCCATGTCCTCCCTCCTTCCCATTGTCCTGTATCTGGCTGTAAGACATGTAGTTGCAGCAGAACAGTCCATAAAAATAGGCGAGTTGTTTCCTGTGTCCGTGAAAAGAATAGATGTGTCCGTGATTTTTTTTTAAAGGCTGCTGGTACTTGACTAGAATATTTTGGTGGAAATTATCATCATTTTACAGCTCACAGTAAATGCTGTAATGAGTTCTTATCAGTATATTGAGATTTAGACATGTATCATTCATTGTGGTTTTCCAATTTGTCCAACAAAAATGTTGACTGTCCGTAATTTTGGCATAAATTGTCCAGAAAAAAGAAAAACTCTGGTGATGGAATATAAGCACTATATCCAATTTGCCATCATGACAAGAATTATCTTTTTGGAATCGGTGTGCTATAATCAATAACATAGTTTAAAAAGCTTAAATAAGACAAACACCATTAAGTTTGATCTATTTCCTTTCAGTGTTGGCCCAAAAGAAGACAAAAAATTCCAGTGAGGTACAAGTCAATTAGTTATCTAATATTCCCTGCTGTAAATATAGTAATTAGAATAAATCTCTGGCTCAACTAGCCATCTTCAGCATCGACCCCCCCTACCTCGGCATACTTTTTTTGTGTTTTTTGACATTCAGACCCTTTTGAACTCAATTAATCAATAAGTACACAATCTTGTGGCCTGGAGATCCTTTAGTGCACAAGAAGATAGCTTAAATGTCCTACTCTCAGTTACACAGGGTCAACTCAAAGGAGGATCGGCTATTTATTACCAAAGGATTCAAAAATGTCAAAAAGTTATAGTATCTACATCAACACTGTCAACTACAGCTATGAGCTTTGTGTCCTATTGTATCTAACCCAATCACATGGGGCCTGCCCACCTAAGGACGGTCAACCTTGCTAAATCAGTCCCTTGCTTTTATAACAGTTGTTTCAAAGAACCATCTTGTTAAAAAAAATTCCAACATCTTGAAAAATTATTTTGACAAATATCAGCTTTTTTTTAAAAGGGTTTATACTGTACCAAGTTTAGAAGTTATCCTCTACCCACAGGATTGGCGATACCTAAGTGATTATTTGGAGTCCGGACGCTGGGACCTGCACTAATTCCGAGAATCGAGATCTGTTTCCCCCCATCTGATGAAGCGGCAGATCAGGCATGCGCTCTCTATTCATTCTCTATTGGACTGCCAGAAATAGCAAAAACACTGTACTCCGCTATCTCTGGCGGTTTCATGGAGAATGAATGACATGTGCCCAGAAACTCCATCATATTGGGACACAGGAACGCACGTTCTCAGAATTAGTAGGGGTCCCAGCGTTAGGACCCCCAGATATCAGTTAGTTATCCCCTATCCTGTGTTTAGGGGATAACTTCTAAACTTGGCACAACCCCTTTAGGCTTGCTTCAATCTCAGACCAAAACTACATCCCTTATGGTCATCTTTCAGCCGAAGGATAGAATAATTTTATATATATAAAAAAAATCCCACAAATTAGCATTTTTTTCTTATGTTTTCAATAAACATGCTAACTAGAGATGAGCAAAGTTTTGAAAAATTAGATTTGGCAGCTTTGCCGAAGTTTAACAAGTAATTCAATTAGTTACAATTCGTCACAAATCCCTATGTTAAAACCCTATTCAGCCAATCAATCAAGACCGTTTTTAGTGGCTGCTGAGACAAGTGCACACGTCTAACAGCCGTTAAAAACGGTAATGCGCTAGTTTAAAAAAAAAAAATCACTCACCTCATCCACTTGCTCACACAGAGGCAGTCCTCTCCTCTCTTTATTGGTCCGCTCATCTCTTGAGTGGAAAAGACCTGCCAAAGGACCTGCACAGAGCAGGATGACATCACTGCGCGCTCCCAGAATGATCACAATGGTGAAGATGATGTGACCACGCTCGAAGAGCGCGCTGGCGTCATCACACTCAGCGGAAGTCCTTCGGCAGGTCTTTTCCATTCAAGAGATGAGCGGAACTACCTCTGCACGAGCAAGCGGATGAGAAGAGTATTTATTTCCCCGTTTTTTCTAAGACAATTCTTGCCACCATTTTAGAAAAAATTATTCGTTACTACAAAGCGCAAGGAAATTCGGCTTTGTGGCGAATCAAATTTTTCCTACACTTCGCGTCGAATTCCACTTCGGATGCTTGAATCACTCACCACTTGTTCTAACCCATAAAGTAATTATTTGCCCTTTCTAAAGGTCCCTTTACATGGGACTACACAGCAGTCGATTGTCGGGAAGGAATCGTTCCTTCCCGGTGAGCGCCTGCTCATTAGTGAAGGAGATTGCTGCATTGACATGCACGATCTCCTCCACAGTATGGGGAGTAGTGATGGCTAATACCATCGCTTTTCCTCCTACTGACTAGTTGTTTGACGGCAGCAGATACTGTTTACACAGCACAATCCGCTGCCGGCAAATGATAATTTTTCTGACTACATGAATAATCTATTACCTGATGAACACGCGTTTTTGGTAATACATGTACACCGCCAGATAATCGCCAACAAGCGTTTCAATTAACGCTCATTAGAGATTATCTGGGGGATTCTTGGCCCGTGTAAAGGACCCTTCAGTTCTCCAACATGACCTTCACATCTTTCCTAGCATGACAAGCTAAAGACTTGGCCATTCCTTCCCCACTCTCAGCCATCGTAACTGGCATCAAGGCAGCACCATGAGTGAAGACCTGAGCTTCCAAAGTCAGCAGCAGCAAACCGAGCAATGCTCTTTGCAGTACAGTAAATCCCCTGTGTTAAGAATATATGCAAGTAAATTGGAAATTTGGTGAATGCCCACAGGCAGTAGGATAGATTAATGTAATTTGATTCCTCACAGTCTCTATAAAAAAAATAAAGAAATAAATAAAAAGTCACAAATCGCGCAGCGTTTTATCTAAAGTAAATGTTGCATCTGCACATTAGATAAAGCGCCGTGTTTATGCTGCTTCTATTGCTCTTGAACAATGTACTGTAGTTCAAGAAAATATATTATTACTCTCATTTGGCAGAGTTAGGCTGACTTATTGGAAAGCCTTTTTTTCAATTTTACTACCGCGATGCTGAAGTCTGAGGCACAAAATGCGCTGAAGTATCGCTGAGAACATAAAGTTGAAATATGACATTTTTTTACTCAAGTACTCCGGTCAAACCCTGATAAATCATACTAGCCAAGCAGCGATCTTATCCCTCCCGACTTATATAAATCCAGCCCTGCAAGTTCATGTTGTTGGAAGTTGTCACTAAATGGAACTGTGACCTTATCCGATGTGTGAACTTATCCGCCAGACAGCAACATTTGTTGTGAAGATTGCAGAATGGGGAAAAATATACTTGGGATAATTGTAATTTTGGCCATATGCAACTTGCTGAGACAACATCTTTGTCATGTGTCAATAATGATGCTTTGTCTGTGTGCAACCAGTCATCGGGAAATGGCACGGTTAAAAAATGTAATTCAGAATTTTTTTTTCCAGTCGTAGCGTCTAGGTCTCACGGATGAAGGCATTTACCTTGTTAAGCTGGCAACAGTAGATGGGCTGCTAATTTCAGAATAATTAATGGGTTTGTCTGGTTTATAAAACTGATTTTTAAATATTATTACATTCTAAGATAAATTTAAGTCCCCCACTTATAGAAGCACTCTGGATTTTTTTTTTTTTTTTCCATATATTACAAGGGTGGGTTCACATAGGCGTTATATATTTCGTTATATCGTTTCATTATAACAGGTTTATAACGGAATTTAAAGGGGTTGTCCGAGGAAAAACATTCTACAGTTTCCAAACCAGCACCTGGATCTAAAAACTTTTGTTATTGCATGTAATTAAAAATTTTGCATAGCCAATGAGTTATTCAATAAAATCTATCTGTAGAGCGCCACCTGCTGTTTGTTTGTTTTTTTCTTATTTCTTTGTCCGGCTCACTGAGAAGGCCGCACATGCCCAGTTTCATCCTTGGACTACCTCCTGAGCTGTGATAGGGAGAGCTGAGACACGCCCCTTTAGCTGCGATAGGGAGAGCTGAGACATGCCTCCTGAGCTGTGATAGGGAGAGCTGAGACACGCCCCCTGAGCTGTGATAGGGAGAGCTGAGACACACCCCCTGGGCTGTGATAGGGAGCGCTGAGACACGCCCCTTTAGTTGCAGCAGAAAGACACTCCCCTGAGCTGTCAGCTAGATATAAATCTAGTAGAGAAATAAATGGGGAGATCTCTGGATCCATGTGAGGTACAGGGCTGGTTCATCTACTATAGGATGTCTGATTTTCATTTTTTACATTAGTCATAGGATAACGCCTTTAAGGACGGAATGCAAAATGGAACCCTTTAGAGGCATTCCATTTTGATCCGTTCTATGGGCAGAAATAATGGTTCTGTCTTGTTCTGGAAGTTCTGTCAACAGGCCTGTAGGGTCTATGGCCAGTCTGCTTCTTTACCCTGGTCCTCTATCTAAATACAGTAACCAAGGCAGAAAGACTTGTGGGCACCTCATCTCCACCCCTCCTAGTACCAAACTCCCAAAGCACAGGTGCCACCAGCCCCCAAATACTCTGACTGTGGGTAAATACCAAGTGCAGGTGACAAAATTCTACTTGTTTTATTAACCATCAATTATGTTTTATCTATTTCCATAGATATGGATCCAATCAAAGCATGCCAGCTATGCCGCTGTATGCCAGATCAGGTGTTTTCTATGCGCCGTTCGCTTGTAACTTTGCTCCGTTATGTATCCTACCTCCCTTTTCCTGTCTCCATGTGTCCCCTTTTATATCTTTATTCCTCTGTCACTCTCGCCCTGCCTGGTTTTCCTCGCACAAATGCACATGATACAGAAATGCCAGGGACTTGGCAAGAGGCAGCTGATGATATGACTGGAGAGGGTTTTGTTGATAAGATCATCATCTGCTGCTGGACTCAAGGGCTTGCTTCTTTCCTCGGAAGAGGTGCAGCCACCCCTGATAAATGTCCCTTTGTGTGAAGATCTTTCCTGATACATGCAAAGACATTTCGTCCTCCCATCTGTTTGTTTTGTTATGTGTTCAGGATTAATATCGCACAGTCCAATGCCTTTTGTTGAGGCATCTCTCGAAAAACTAAATCTGCTCCCTTTGTACAGAACACATCCTGTCCCTGACTCATGCATACAACACAATGTTAAAGATCGATACCAGCCAAAACTTGGTCATGCATTGACACAAAACCCCAATGTATTTGCGGGGCGTCAGTTGAGGGGGGTCCCCGCTTCACTTTAGCTTCCTTTACCTTTCTTCTAACATATCTGTAAATAGAACCTAGATAGGAGTCCCCATCAAACATGAAAGAAATAACCATCTGAACGTTAGGGCAATTCTCTAATCAAAGGCCCATGGCCAGACAGAGCCAATGGGCCTTTAGCCAGTTAAAACATGACTTTAAGGGGCTGTCCAGTTTATAAAGTTTTATTTTTATACACCCTATTAGGTAGTTGTTAATTACTAGATGGGGGGGTGCATTACACACACAATCCATTAAATTTAATAGGCACTGTGTAATGCCTCACTTTTCCTGTGGTGGCGCTGTAGGAAAATACGGATCCCTTCTACTAAGTAGGGATTGTCCAAAGCGAGAATCCCTGTAATGTTTACTTAAGTATAAGTGATACCATGGGCAGTGTGGAAGACAAAGGGCTCATGTTCCCAGATTACTATTAGTCCAACCCTGGAAGGAAAGCGTGAGCTGGAGATTAAACATTCTAGTTTCCGTTTTTGCAATTACCTGCCTCTTTTTTATGTTTGTACCTGCCTTAGTAAATTAATGTAAAGAGGTTCTCCGGGATTTACCTAAAAAGTATTTTTTCAGCTTATCAGTGGACCAAAGAAACTTTGATCAGTACTTAGCCTTTCGGCGCTCTGCCGATTCCATGATCCTGGTGGCTAGGATCATGTGACTGCCGAACTGGCTGTGGGTGTTCCTATGATATGACCAGATATGCACTTCTTTTTTCCTTTTCAACTGAATAATGTAGTTGCAGCTGAACAGGAAGAAAGAGGACCACTTCTGGTCATGACCTCAGAGGCAGAGCCCACCCAACCAGTTTGATCTGTCACACAATGCCAGCCAGGAACGTGGAATCGGCTGAGGGACGGAATGGTAAGTACTGTTCAAGGTGTCTTCTGTCCACTATTTGCTGCCAGACCCCCATCTAACTGACTGCTATGACATGACCTATTTATGGAGCTTTTTTGGAATTAAAAAAGTTGACTTGAATGGAGATGTGCTGCAATAACAGACACAGTCCATAGACATGGGTGGTGTAGTTTCAGAAAAAAAATAATAATTATGTTTTTGTCTAAACCTGGACGACTCTACAAGCGTTGTGAGTGAGTCCATGGCCAACTCCATAGGGATCTTCCAATCTAATATCCAGTTGCAACTACTATTCAACTAGCACACCATGTTGAGGCTCATAGTTACTCATCAGCCAGAAGGCCATTCATTCTACATCAATGCTTTTCTGAATTAAAATCTTCTGTACACTACTGGCACATGTTCAAGATTATATGGAAAAGGAATCATATTATTACTTGTCATAATTAAGAAAACTACCAACTGTAGACGTCGCCTGGTATTGTAATTGAGGAATAAGCAAATTACATTATTTGGATTAATTTGGGATTAATCAGACTTTGTGTTTTTCTTGACATCCAGAATCATCGGAAGTAGGAAATCACGACTCACGAGCCATTATCTAGAGGATTATTCAATATATGGAGTCTACAGAAAAGTCATAACCAACAGGCCATGAGGTGATCAGTAGTATGTGAAATCTTTGATTGTTACTGACCTTATTTTCTGCTCCTTTGACGGCACATATTCCAAAATTGGAGAAGATTAGCATAGCCACACTGCAGGCTTGAAAATGTGTAAAATAGTCCATATATTTATTCTACTTTGCACTAGATACTGTTTTTCTCCCTCTCTAAGGAATAGTACAATTTAGATAGAAAACTTAAAGGGGTTCTCTGAACTTTTAATAAAAAAAACTCTTTCTTCTAACCTGTGGAACAAAGATTGTTAGGTTAACCTCCATTGGTCTACCGATGGCCTGCTGCACTCACACAGATGCTGATTCGCTGAATTTTACAAAAAAAATTCACTTTGTGACGAATTACTTCATCATGAAGCACATTATTTTGTAAGTAGTGGATGCAATGACAGGGAGCTGCGATAGCGCCACCCACATTGATCGCGGCATCTGAGTGTAAAAACTGTGTAAAATTAACATTACATTTTTTTTTTATCAAACTTACCGCCTCCATTTGCTAGCGACAGGTCGGCCACCGCCATCTTGTTTGACGACCACAAAATCTCGTGCGGCGCGAGATGACGTCATCAAGCCGGCCAGTGTGGTGACGTCTTACGTCACCACGCACGGCATTCTGGCCAAGATCTTCAATCAAGATGGCGGCTGGCAGCCCGTCGTGAGCAAATGGAGGAGGTAAGTATGATTTTTTTTGTTTTTTACACTATTTCAGGTTAAATCGATTCGCTAACATGAACCACGAGGAAATTCGGCTTCAAGGCGAATCGAATTTATCCTGAAATTCAGATCGAATTCCACTTTGTGGGATTCGATTCGCTCATCTCTATTTAAAAGTTATAATTTTTAACAGTTTGCCTTCTACAGCCTTAAAGGGGTTGTGCAGAATTTCTCAGTATAGGTCATCAATATCAGATCAGCGGGGTATGACTCCCGACACTTCCGTCAATCAGCTGTTTGAAGAGGAGGCAGCGCTCGCGTGAGTGCTGCTTCCTCTTCAAGGTTATACTGTGTAGGTACTGGTCCAACTCCCATTCTGAATCTCAAGGAGGCCATATATCTTGGATGGCTGTTCAACCAGACCTCCCCATACAAATGCATGCTCGGCTCAGCCAAGTGAGCGAGAAATAAGATGCTAGCTAAATCCATCTGGCAGCAGCTTTTCTTGCGTCATGAACTCCAACATGCCCAATACTTCTTTCTTCCAAGATCTGCCATGGGCGAACAGTCTATAGACACCCACATAAACTATGGATGTTGGGTTGACTAAGCCATAATCATCAGGATTGGTCACTATTCATCTAATGTGTATGGACATCTTTAAATGGGGCCTAAACCTTTGGTGAAACCACAATTGTTCAGCGTCCCATCGCAGCGTGCTCTGCACTGGTCAGGTTTCATTTGCTCTGTTCGGCTCTACCAGCATGCAGAGTACAAATCCTGTATACCGTCTGTAGATCTGTACTTTGTATAGTGGAAATGCCAAACAGAGACGATATAACACTGCAGAGTGGTCTAAGAAGCACAATCATGGTTTCACTAAAGGTTCAGGTCACCTTTAATTAAATATATATACTTTAATTAATTAACACACATACTGCATAGTGTCCTATTTTTTCAGACGGGTTGTCTCATCTCGGCACTCCCTTTCCATATGACCATTTGGGTTTTGGGGCATATGTATGTCATAGAGGGGGATTGCCCCTCCCGACTCATTTGTATGAACCAAAGCAAACATTTGCATGGTCAAACATGTTTTGAATGACCTGCATGTAATATTACATTTTCCAGTAGCCAGTGACAACTTTCCATTTGTCTTTTGAAAAAGACTTAAAAGGGGTTGTGCCATCTAGGGCTTTGATGGCCTATTGCTAGGATATGCCATCAAAGTCAGATAGGTGTGGGTCCCACACGTGTGGTATGCTCTCCATTTATTTCTATCGGAGTTCCCCAAAAAGTTTCGAAAGTCCCTTAAGAAATGAATGGAGAGTGCAACGCACAAACATGGCCACAATTACAAAAACGGTATATATAAACAAAAAATAATACAGTGCATAAAAAGGTTAAGTAAAATATAACCTCACTCACCATCCTCATTATACACCCGTAGACTTATCATAAAAACAATTTGCTACACCGATCTGTGCTGCAGTGCTTCTGAATAAGTCTAGTACTAAATGTACTATGCTGAGAATACAGAATAGAATACGATGGATGATCTGAGTGCAGCATGATGGACCTGCCTGAACCGCGCCAACATTTGTTTTTCCGGAGCTCTTTCAATATTTGCAAAAAACAGCCCCCTACCAGTGCCTGCCCTCAATTTACATAGCCTATTTGCTTCCCCTCACCACTCCCACCTCAACGAGCCACTGCAAAAAATATTGCACTTGTCATCACCATCTGGTACAACATTTCAACCTTATCCCACACACATTAAGGACCTGAGTTTCCTGTGGAAATACTATCTAGTCATCTTCCTTCTTATGAATATGCTCCCGCTAATCTAGCTTTTCATCTATATGCTGCCCAGATATTAATCCACCATAGTGCACTGCCTAATACAATACTCATTTATTCATTATTGAAATATCTAAAAAATACTGTATTTGCTGGCGTATAAGAAAATGATAAGATAATGATATGTATGTGTAGAGCGGCGCCCAGGGATCTCCCTGCACTTACTATTATCCCTGGCACCGCTCTACACATACGGTATATATCATTATCTAACAATTGTTGGACCAGTGAAAGGTCCTCTTTACTTCCAAGCCGGACTGGAGAAGCTTCAGGGACAGACGCCCTCTAGCTGAGCCACCGTGCGCTGCATCCCGGCCGGTCGCTCCTGAAGCAGCCCCCTCTCCTTGCTCTCAGTGGTTTTCTCATGCTCGGATCGTCTGTTTAATTCTTATTTGGTGTGCGTTGGAAGAGAGGTAGTCTTATACGGCGAGTATAGCCCAAACCCCATATTTTAACAGGAAAAGTAGGGGGTCGTCTTATATGCCCAGTCATCTTATATGCCGGACAATACGGTACTTTGATGTGAGCCCCAGAGTAAGACCTCTCACGAATCTGTGTCCATAAGGACACCCATGAGAAGATGGTCAGTGGTTTATCTGTGAAGAATCTGTCAAGGATCTCCTACCAACAATCCTTAAAAACCAGGGAACTCGATGGCTTTTATGGACCTGTAGACGATAATGTGCATGAGGGACCTGTAATCCAGGACAAAAATAGGACATGCTTCCGTGTTGTCACCACGGATCTATGGTTCATGGAAAACCACTGATTTGTCTGTACAGTGAAGACCATGGACAGCACACATCTGGGATTCAGAGAGGCTTAAGATTTATAGTTTGTATTTTTTTTTTATTTCAAGGGGTTGGTCTTCATGAGTACAAAAATTATGTCCAGTACCACATCATTGTTGAATGACGGTTTTGTCATACATGAAGCAACTACATTTTACGTGAGCAAAATATCTGCTGCGAGATCTTGTGGAGGCTATAAAACGTTAAGATGGAAATCTGAAAAAAGTAAAAATGACAAGTTATAGAAAACAAATGAGGCTCTATATTGAAACCTGAAAGCAGCGGCAGGAGGGGATGATCAGAAACTCTAGTGCTGAAGGAGGAATGTCACAGTGTTTTGATAAGAGAGCTATGAACTTTTTTTCCCCCCCGGAGAGATTATCAAGAAGAACTGAACAAAATGCATTGTTTAGAACCTGGAGCCCCCACCATTATCTCAGGCCGAGACACTTGTTTTAGAACACACAAGGACCTTTTTCTCCGGGACTAAAGCACTCTGTTAGGCTCAGACATCTTTTGAATCATGAAAGAAAGTTGACACACATGTAGACGAAGTTTCCAAGCAACCACGCAATGGGTGGCAGAAAGGCCAATTGTGCACCCTCAAGGTCACCACTGAAGAGTGCAGAGGAAGCAGAGGAGAAGCATGAGCCTCTTTGATCACAGATGATATCTTAGACAGATAAGGAGGAATATAAAGAATGCAATGCTAAAAAGAAAACAACATAAAATAGATCCCAAAAAAATGTAACACAGAGGTCAGATTGTGTAGGATGAGTTCTTAATGCCTCTGGGAAATAAAAAGAAAACAGAGGAACGTTTAAATGCACATAAATGAGGGATATTTAGGTTATTGTTCCTATCTATCTATCTATCTATCTATCTATCTATCTATCTATTGAGATGAGAAAGTCCATTCTAAACTAATCAAATTAGTTATGAACTTCCAAAAGAATTTAATTTAAAAAATCAGCAACTTTTGTGATTCGTCCCACTTAAATCACTCAAAATGGCGGCCAATGGACCAAGAAGAAGGCATCAGCAACCAATAATAGATAATTTTGGGACAGATTTTTTTTTTCCAAAAAAAATTGGAGACTGCAGTGTGGTAATAAATAGGCAGTTTTTTTTGCTTTAGTTTTTTTTTTTTACCCTTACCACCAGCTACTATCCGTTTACCCATAGTCATATATGTTACTGTCACTCTATTACTATTGCTATCTTGGCACTAAAGAGCTTTAAAGGGTTTGGATACAGTCCCAGGGGACCCTAGAGCTTCATACATGTCTTTTCAGGGCAATTGGGGCCTTTTTGATTTGGGTCGAATTTATTCAGGCCAAATTGAATCATCTGACAACCGACTCAACTAAACTGGACATGAAACAAATTTTGGGAAATTCACTCATCTCTATCTATCTATCTATCTATCTATCTATCTATCTATCTATCTCATATCTATCTATCTATCTATCTATCTAAAAACAATACAGGCTGAAACAATGCCGACCCTCGGAACCCCCACCAATCGTAGGCAACTTCCTAGACCATGTGACGCCATGGTCATCAGTCATATGACCTAGGCGCAGCTGAGTCCCATTTAAGTGCAATACCAAGCACTACCACTATACAATGTATGGCGCTGTGCTTGGCAAGATGTGCGGAGGCCGTGGCGCTCATGGGAGCACTGCGGCCTCCAGAACAGCTGATTATTGGAGGTGCCAGGAGTCAAAATCCCGCCGATCATATATTGATGACATTTATATAGAGAATAGGTCATGAAAATGTAAATCACAGAGAACTTTTTTAATGTTGGCCACACCCACTGATTTCATTAGGACTGGTTGACCATCTAATGTGCATGAGCGTGTCCTGACCTTCCCCCAACCAACTTACACAGAAAACAGAAGGCACGCTCAAAACACAGAGGCAACTTGGATTTTCATTTTTCTATGTGTCCCAAATACACTCATTGGATTTTATTCCCGAGTTCTGGATGCCTTCCAAGTTTACAGCTGACTTTGTACCTTGGAGTCCCCCTGCTTGTCCGTGCAGTGGGGGAAGGGGAGGTGGGTACAGTTCTCACTTTAAGGCTCAATTCACACGTCCGCAATTCTGTTCCGCAGACCCATCGCGGACCCATTCATTTCTATGGGGACACACTATGTCCCGCTCGTATCCGGAATTGCGGATCCGCACTTCCGGGTCCGCACTTCCGTTCCGCAAAAAAATAGAACATGTCCTATTCTTGTCTGGAACTGCGGACAAGAAAAGGCATTTTCTATGAGAGTGCCGGCGATGTGCAGTCCGCAAAATGCGGAACACACATTGCTGGTGTCCGTGTTTTGCGGATCCGTGGATCCGCAAAACACACACGGATGTGTGAATGGACCCTAATGGCTCATGCACACGGCCATATGTGTTTTGCCATCTGCAAAAAACAGATCTGCAAAAAATACGGATGACATCCATGTACATTCCGTATTTTGCGGAAAGGAACAGCTGGCCCCTAATAGAACAGTCCTATCCTTGCACATTATGCGAACAATAATGGGACTATTTTTTTTGCGGAACGGACATACTGAAACGGAATGCACATGGAGTAACTTTTGTTTTTTTGCGGACCTATTGAAATGAATGTAAGAAAACGTAAGAAAAACGGAACGGACATGGAAAGAAAATACAATTGTGTGCATGAGCCCTAAGATGACTAGACCTGTGGTCCATGTACAAATTCACCAATAAAGAAACAAATGTTGGCAGGGACTACTTTCTTCCGTAATACTGGTGACCTCAGATCCAAATCCCCAAGGAATCACTGAACTGCGTGACCTTTTCCTCCCCAATGGCTGACCTTTGGAGGATAGAAGGATCAGGCTATTGGATTTATACATGTTCATTCCTTTTCATCCCAGGGTAGATGAGCCAAAGGTGTCTCACAGCCAATGAGCATTCATGTGTGGGGTGGGGAGGTAGAGGAACAGTTGTCACCCAACTGTTATATGAAGTGTACGGAGTACACAACAAATACACCTCCAAAAGACAAGTAATGTTTAACTTATTTTAATTGAATGAAATAAAATATTTGACTTTCAACCAGAGGCGTTGTTCAGTCATCACTTCAATGGTATACAACAAAGTCTATAGACAGAAATGAAGGTGAATTTGGAGCTCTAGTGGAGCATTTAATCATGTGTCTGCGTTGCACTGGCTCTGACTTTTGTGTGTCACAAAGAGATGTGTTTTAATGAGATGCATGGAAATCTGTCCTTATGATTCGTAACAATTTGCATTCCGCTGCAAGCTGAAATAATGCAATGGAGAACCTTTTTTACATTTTGCATTCCTGTGACCAGAAAATGATGCAGAGCATGAACAACATACCATATCCTACTGATCTGTCAACTCTCGCCGTAAAACACCTGCAGTATCTCATCCATACAGACAAGTTTTTTGGAGCAAAAATAAAAAATAAGCAAATAATATGTAGAAAAAATTAAATTGATCCATCTTTCCAATTTTGACTTCTGTGCATACTGCCACTTCAAATTGTATTTTCCTTTTGTGGATATCCTACGTGGATAATTTATACATGGGGACGCCAAAGAGATGAAATGACTACCATACTGGTAATGTAGATACTAGAGATGAGCAAATTGTTCAAAATCTGACCGGTTCTATTCATACCCGAATCAGATGTACTTGGATGGAAAGTGATGGAAATTGATTGGCCTGAAAATCTGTGTATGACACCCTGAGGTCTCCTATTGCTCACAATTTGCTCGATTCGTATCTTAATCAAATCTACCGGAATCGAAAGTGCTGCAATCGGCCTGAAACTTTGTGTATGACACTCTGAGGTCTCCTAGGAGTTATCTCTCACTCTTTCTCTATCTATTTCCACCTTCCGTCTCTAAAATTGCAAAAAATTTGATTTTGGATGCATCTTGAATTTTTTTTTACAAAATTTGGGTCAAATTAATTAGTGTTGAATCAATTGGGTCATCTCTAATAGGAAAAACATTCCTCCAAAAGGGAACTCTTGGAACTTTAGAGTCTGTGAAGAAGTAGAGGTCCAGTTCTCTATACCCAGGGGTGATGTGTATCTGATCACGCTCCCCTAACAGAGAAGAGGTGAACCATGTCAGTCTTCTCTCCATGATGGGTAGGTAGAGGGAGTGAGCAACAGATGAACATTGCTAACTGTGGATAGTTGGGTGGGACTTTATACATTTATGGGCATAGTACTAAAGAAACGGAACATTTAACCTTATAATGCTGGTTTAAAATTTCAATATATGTGAAAATAACGCCCTACAGTTATGAATGTCCATGGTGCTGGACCTCTTCTCTGATATTGGACATTATGCCCCATCATTTCTGTGGCACACATCTCATCCTGAGGATTATTATGCGAGGTGGACTTTAAGCTGGAGCTGGTGGCTGGCATTGTCCACACCTCCTGGGCATGAAAGGTATAATTCTCATGTTGTAAAATTGTCTTTGTGATAAGGACATGTGGACCCAGATACTTGCCCCGCTAAGTCAACAAATGTCACCTGATGTTATTCCGATTGAACTGACTCAAGTAGCATGAATTTTGTGCATTAAAAGTAGAAAATCCTGATATAGCTAAGATGTGCCTGGTGTAGCTAACCTAAGGCTGCGTTCACACAGTCAGTGTTTGATAAGTGATTGTGAGCCAAAACCAGGGGCAGGTGAAAACACAGAATAGGTGCAGATCTTTTTATTATATTTTATCTCTGTGTAGCCTCCACTCCTGGTTAAGGCTCACGATTACTGATGGAAATCACTGACCAAACACTGACTGTGTGAAAGCAGTCTAAGGCCCCTTTTACACGGGCGTGATTTCAGCGCGGGTGCAATGCGTGAGGTGAACGCACTGAATCTGGACCCATTCATTTCTTTGGGGCTATGCACATGAGCGGTGATTTTCACGCATCACTTCTGTGTTGTGTGAAAATCGCAGCATCCTCTATATTGTGAGTTTTTTCACGCAACGCAGGCCTCATAGAAGTGAATGGGGCTGCGGGAAAATCGCAAGCATCCGCAAGCAAGTGTGGAGGAAGTGCGATTTTCCCGCAAGGTTGCTAAAAGACGGGACCCGATCTTTATTATTTTCCCTTATAACATGGTTATAAGGGGAAATAATAGCATTCTCAATACAGAATGCTTAGTAAAATGTGGATTAAGGGGTTAAAAATAAAAAAATTAACTCACCCTATCTACTTGATCGCGTAGTTGCCGATCTCTTCTCTCTTCTTCAAGCTGCCAGCTAAAGGACCTGTGGTGACGTCACATCACATGGTCCAATCACATGGTCCATGGTGATGGATCATGTGATTGGACCATGTGATGAGCTCGGTGACGTCATCACAGGTCCTTTAGCCGGCAGCTAATAATTGAAGAAGAGATCGCAACTACGCGATCAAGTGGATAAGGTGAGTTAATTTTTTTATTTGTAACCCCTCCATCCACATTTTACTAAGCATTCTGTATTGAGAATGCTATTATTTCCCCTTATAACCATGTTATAAGGAAAAATAATAAAATCTACAGAATACTCAACCCAAACCCGGACTTCATCACTGCCAAAACATGCCAATTTTTCCCACGCGCATGCAAAAAGCATTAAAACGCTTTGCACTCACGCGGAAAAATCGTGCATTTTCCCGAAACACACCCGCCTCTTCTCCAGGCGTCAAACATGACGCCCGTGTGAAAGAGGCCTAAAGGTTAATATGTGTGGTTTGATATAGCCTACTTTATCCAAGAGGAGAAACGCCTGGCATGAAGACCTATGATGAGCAGGCTATAAATGACAGAAATAAACAGGGGGAGGAATTAAGGACAGATATTAATAATAACTAAGACTGATAATAAAACTAGTCTTTCACACTTCAGCTCCCGGCAGGCCCCGTACACCTGTACTCCCCTGTACACGACTGAACAGATGTAGGCCTTCTCACAGCAAACACAGAAGCCGATACAACACGGCAGATGGTGTTTTGCAGTCCAGTATATTAGAACAGATCTTTGTATGTCGTAATTTTGACATAGTTATATTGTAGTTATTGTTTTCAATGTCCTGGAGCTTTAGATGTTATTCAGATACAAGTAAGGAGTAATTTTCAATTATAATATCTGATAATATACATCATAATACACACCTAAGCTGCTGCAGAACCTCATAATACACACCTCAGCTGCTGCAGAATCTCATAATATACACCTCATCTGCTGCAGAACCTCATAGTACACACCTAAGCTGCTGCAGAACCTCATAATACACACCTCAGATGCTGCAGAAAATCATAATACACACCTCAGCTGCTGCAGAACCTCATAATACACACCTCAGCTGCTGCAGAACCTCATAATACAAACCTCAGCTGCTGCAGAACCTCATAATATGCACCTCAGCTGCTGCAGAACCTCATAATATGCACCTCAGCTGCTTCAGGACCTCATAATACATACCTCAGCTGCTGCAGAACCTCATAATACACACCTAAGCTGCTGCAGAACCTCATAATACATACCTCACATGCTACAGAACCTCATAATACACACCTCACATGCTGCAGAAAATCATAATACACACCTCAGCTGCTGCAGAACCTCATAATACACACCTCAGCTGTTGCAGAACCTCATAATACATACCTCAGCTGCTTCAGAACCTTAGAATACACACCTCAGCTGCTGCAGAACCTCATGGTTCCCAAATCAGTTGCTGTCCTTTTATATGAAAAGAATGTGAATGAGGATTATGCATATAAATGTTGGACTGGGATCTGCCCACTCTTTAAAAAGAGGTTCTGTAGCAGCTGAGGTGTGAATTATAATTAATAATGTAACCTTGCCTTTAGTCCAGAGGAGCAATCAGCAGCACAGATTACGGTAGGACAATCCCTTTAATGTGTTATAAATCAGACTAGAATACTGCCTGACTCCAGCTCCTCCCCAAAATACTGTTTCCCATTGTACTGAAATCACAGCTGTACTGATGACATTCCTCACGATCCTCCTAACTCGGGAAATAATAAATGTCACTTTTAAGTTCAGTTTTTGAAAAGAAGCAGAACTCGTCGGTGACTTCCATATGAAAGGGCTATCTGGAGCAGTACAGCGGGGAACAGGCCGCTCTGCTCAGCGTGCAGGTGTCTTTGGTCATGAAGAATTATATGGCGATGTGAACCGGATGACTAAGTGTTCGGAGCTCTGATCACCAAATGTGAACCGTCCAGTCACATGTGCAAGCGGTTAATTCTGTCTCCGGAGCATCCACTTCATGAAGGCCCATGAGCGTCTCCAGCGCCGTATCATATCCAATGAATCAAGATAAAGAGTGAGATTTATTAAACATTCTCAATTGTAAAACACATGTTCCAGATTTATGGAAGAGGAAATACTGTATATATGTGAGTTGGCTGTAAATTCTGCCGGAGCAGGAATCTCCGACGGTTATTCATATATTTTAAGCAAACAGTGTAATCCCAGATACATAGCAACAGACTGAGGGAGAAACTTCTGCTGTGAAAGGGAAATCTGCTCCCAAAATGTTTCCTACCATGGATATGGCCAGTTTGGTATCATGTGGACCTCAATGTCATTGGATATTCTGGATTAGTGGACATGATCGATGAGTATATGAAAGCAACTTGCAATGGTGGAAGAAAGACAATCCTGAAAAAGTTATGCCCATCTGGAACATCGATGGCATATCGCCAGGATAGGTGCAAGTCCCACATTTTGGACCCGCTGTTATCCCGAGAACGAGACCCCCTAACTGAACAGAGAGCAGCGGTGCATGCTCGACCACCCTCTGTTCACCGCTATGAGAGTTCCAAAAATAGGCGAGTGCTGACTCGGCTAATTCCGGCAGTCCCATAGCAGTGAATTAAGAGGTGGCCGCGCTTGCGCTGAGTGCTATCCATTCCAAAAGTAGCCGAGCATGCTCACAATTTTCAGAATACCCATGGGGAAGAATGGAGAGCATGGTGCACATGTACCGCATGCTCTCCTTCACATCGGAGGCCACGTTTTCTAGAAAAGAGCAGTTCCCGGAGATGGGACCCGCACCATTCTGATTATCCTAGCGATATGCCACCCCCCTTTAAATAAAATATGTATACAACATCTAATACTTTGTGTGTTTTTCTTTTAGGTTAGGTCTACACGACGACATTTGTCACACAACATTTTGTAGCACCAATGTTGTGCAACAATTTTTATCATGATAGTCTATGGTGTCGCACTGCAACATGCTGCGACATGACAGTCGCAAAAAATCCATTCCAAATAGATTTTTTTGCGACTGTAGTGTCGCAGTCACAGCATGTCGCATGTCGCAGTACGACACCATAGACTATCATGATAAAAATTGTCACGCAGCATTGGTGCTACAAAATGTCGCGCGACATATGTTGCAGTGTAGTTGTGCCCTATGTGTCGCAGGGCACATGTCGTCGTGTAGCCCTAGCCTTAATCAGAGGAAATTCTGCATAGGGCCCCCTGCACACGACCGTGTCCATTTAGCAGTCCACAAATTGTGGATCCACAAAACACGGATACTGACTGTGTGCATGTTGCCATTTTTTTACACCTCCCTTGGAAATGTCCCATTCTTGTCTGCCAAAACAAGTTTAGGACATGTTCTATCTTTTTTGCTGTGCCACAGAAATGACATATGGATGCAGATTGGATGCAGACCCAAAAATACCGTCATGTACAGTGCAAAATTATCAGGCTATTCGTACTACTATATTAGTAGATGCTGGATTAGAAGAATTTGATTACACCATCTCTCAACATTCCATATTAGAAAAAAAGTGTGAGCAAAAAAATAAACTTGTATAGCTTTAGAAATCCCAATTTTCAGATGCAACATTACGGGTATTCTCAACTAGCAGGAGGAGGTGCTTAGTCCAGGACTACCATCAATCAGGAGGACCCAGCAGGTCCACATATCACACAGAAAGAACATTGACTTTCAGTGGGCATCATGTAATGCTTCCTTTTCCCTGTGAAGTTGTACACCTTATGAAGGTTCTTCTGCAGATCACAGCTGATCACAGAAGGTTCCAGGAGTGGATCAACCTGTAATTAGCTTTTTTTTTTTGGTGAATCCTTCTATTCAAAAGGGATTGTATGAAACGGACCTTTTCTTAAACCAATTAAGGGTGGGTTCACATCTGCGTTCTGAATTCCGTTATGGCTTTCCGTTATAACATGGTTATAACGGAAAAAAACGGAATCCATAAGGCAGAAGTCAAAACGGAAGCCTTTAAGAGGCATTCCGTTTTGATCCTTCATAATACAAGTCTATGGGTAGCATAACGGATCCGTCTGGTTCCCGCAATGCAAGACGGAAAACAAAGTCCTGTCAACAGGACTTTTTTCCGTTCTGCATAATGGAAATGGGACAGATCCGTTATGATTCCGTCATAATACAAGTCTATGGGCAGCATAACGGATCCGTCCCGTTTCCGTTATGTAGGACTGGACACCTGCCTAATGGAAACCAGGACGAATCCGTTCTGCTTCCCATAGACTTGTATTATGAAGGATCAAAACGGAATGCCTCTTAAAGGCTTCCGTTTTGACTTCCGTCTTATGGATTCCATTATTTTCCGTTATAACGGAAAGCCAGAACGCAGATGTGAACCCACCCTTAACCAAGGCCTTTAAGATCATCATCACACCTATGCCACAGCCATAATCAGCTCAATTTATATTTTTCTAAACAAAAAGATACAAAAAAATCTTTAATTGTCCAAATTTCTACAATTAGAATAAAAATGAGCTCCCATACATTTACTTAGGTTGTTTAAAAAAAACATGTAATCGCTTTTCATGCAAATGAGACTGGAATGCCACATATACAAGCACAGCTGTTGATTACCTGTACGCTTATCTGTTCTACGTTCCTTCTCAGTTATGACTAGGCCGCATGTAATGATTATAAAATCCATATCAAATGGCTACCTCCCCCATGGCATAGCATCTCCCTCGACGCAAATTAGCAAGATATAGTTAGCTATCAAAAGTTGCATCATTAAAAACTTTAATGAATCACACGGGAGCAATTACCACTGCCAAAGTTATTAAAATGCAAAGTTAATGGCTCTTGATATACATTCGATCCCCGGAGGAGAACGTCTTCAACTCCTAGTCATAACACGGAACTTGTGTAAGATTTTAAGATTACGGTGGCAAAAGGACACAACCACACAGATGCCCAGGGAGCTGACAGTCTGACAAAGGTAATACTGCCGGCCCAAGGATATCAAAACGACGTGGAATTAGTTAAGTGATGACCAAATATCATGAAAGAAGCGAGTAACGTAAGGAGCAGCTGGTCGTCTTGGAGGAGACCGGTTCATCTGTTTTAATAATTGACTGAGAAGCTAAAGATCACACACCACAAAGCTAATAGTAAATGAAGTTTTTTTTCCTTTTATTCACAGGAGATACGTCTTGCATGAAAGAGACTTTACCACCAAAGTATACTTAGCGACTCCACCTCGACCTGCTGTCAACCTACGAGACATTTTTATTTCACAGACCCTCGTTGACTACTAATGAGCATCTCCCTAGATGTTCTTAGATGTTCCTCAGCCCTCTCTTTCCCTCTCTTATTTTTTTATTTTATCCCCAACCAAAGATGTGTAGCTTAAGAGTCCAATCTGATAAACCACATTTACATATTTATAAAGATTCCCTTTAAAAAAAAAAAAAAAGAAAGCTGAAAATCTTGTAGCTACTTATAGTCTTTTCAATGCATCTTGTGGGTACAAGCGCTCCACTGCTCTTCTCCCTTCGATTTATTGCATAATACGATTCCAATGTAAATGTTGTTCATCACACAATCGCAGCACTTCAGAAAACTCTTTTCTGCTGGGATAGCTTAAATCTAGACACACTCAAGCAGCATACTGCACCGGAGCAAGATTTCTTCCACAAGGGAGAAAAAAAAAATAGAAAAAAAAAAAGTCAAAAATCCTTACACAACAATGCCAGGCGGAAAAAAAAAATCTGAACAGTTTCTGCAGAAAGATGGTCTGTCTCCAAATCCTTGTGCCCTATCAGACAAATTAAAGTAAATCAAGCATGAAATGAAGCAGAAGAGCCGTGAGATAAGGCTCCTTTAAGTCGTTTACAGATTAGGATAGAGAGAGGTGCATCTGGTCTCTGGCAGTGGAAAAGGCCAGTTTCCCGTCTCACAATAGCAGCCTGTGTATAGGATTACCTTCCCTGTCAATGACAAGGCGAACGGCGCCTGCAGAATGCCTCTAACTAACTTCTTCAATGTTCCCGTCGATGGGCTCCTATTAAAGTATTACCTGTGACAATGGCGGAAATACATTTTTGATAAAAACCCAAAAAACAAAACCGATGCTGCTGCTTGATGAGTTACGCGACTGATAAAAAACTGGCAGGGGCAGCGCTTGCGGCAGATGAGCCTTTGCTGTTATCAGGCAGAGCTTTGCACTGCTCAAATCTGCAGATAACTTTCCAACTGGAATTAGTGACGCAGTCAGGCACCCTGAGCGTTACTGGTTGGACTGGTACTTAACCAGAAGCAATAGGATGCTGTCGCGCTATCTGATGGGATGTCGATGATGGAGAGCCAGAGCCAATTTTTAATTGAAATTGGCATCCCATTCATGGATGGAAGCCGGCCTGGTTCTCAAGTAAAGGCAACACGCCGCTTTCACATCTTATCAGTTAAAATTCTGCTGCTATGAATTGGAGAACTTTTATAGCGAACAAGAGAATTTACTGGAGATTTGGGTTTTGTTGGTTGTCCCCTTTGGATCTGCCAGATTTCTTCCTACCTTGTAGATATAAAAACATGGCACATTTCCTTTGGAATTTGTCACCTTTTCATAGATTTTGTTTTCTGTACTAAATGAAGTCTTACATTTTAAAGAAAACAGTAATGTGCAAATGTGCAAAAAACGTGGAGCCCCAGTTGTGGGTCTTCAGCAGAGTTAAAGAAACGCTAGGAAGAGGTCACATGAAGAACCAATATACTACATAGAAGTAATGGTAGATTAGAACTAGTGTTGAGCGAAGCGAAGCATTCAAAGCAGAATTCGGTCTGAAGTTTAGGGAAACTTCGATTCCTAAGGTATCTGAATTTACTCGCACTTCGTAGTAACAAATCAGGTTTTCCTAAAATGATGGCAGCACGTGTTACAAAGCGAAACTAAGTGTAGAGAAGACAATCCCAGGAATTTAAGATCACCCATAATGCCGTGCAGCTAGCCAATCCCCTGTGATGTCACAGCTCTATTAAAGCCTCATCCCGCACGGTCCCCACCACTGTCCTGTGAGCTGAGCATAGGGAGAGACGCGGCAAGCGCTCACGCCCAGGGACCGTGCTGCTGAAAACGATTAATAGAAGAATTCAATACTAATAAGATGGAAGCCTTAATTATTCTGGTGCTAGCGTGCCAACCAATGCCATCCACTCTGTACCCCTTAGGGGGACCAGGTCTTAAAGATGACCATCCTCATCTTTTGAGATAAGGAGCTGAATGCTCCTGATGACATATTCCCATTGATCATTCTCATTGGATAACGTGGAAAAGGAGGAAAAGCAGATGGCAGAAGAAGGGCTCCTACCTGTAGGGTAGGAGAGTGGATACAGCCCCTGTTTAAAGGTGCATTAAAGGTGCCACACTGTCGTTAACAATGAAGACCAGCTATACAGTGCGGTCTTCATTATTAAATGAAAGGTAGCTGCCTAATTGGCTGCGCGGTTTTATATTATGTATGTGCACCCCTTTTCTCATGAAGAGCGCCATGAAATTAATAGCGCTTTAATAATAAATAAAAATAATAATCACTAAAGGTTCTAGTAGTGGAACACCTTGTAAATATTAGTGGACTCTTGTGCAGATCCACAGTCCATGTGTGACGTGCTGCTGATTTAACATGGATTATGCCATATATCGGCAATACAATGAGAATGCTGCAAACCAGGACTGACCAAACCAGGCAACCCTTAATCACAACCGTACACAGAGCATATGTCAGATTAGATGAAGACTGGGTAGTATAATTTTAAGGGTCACTAACATTTCAATAAACATTTTATATTTCCTAGAGACATATCAAAGTTTAGACCCCCATTAATCCCTAGAACGGGGGGAGAGAAGCACACACACAGTGCACTCTCTATCCTCGCTGCACGAGACAGCCTCCATAGAAGTCTATGGGCCCGTCTTGTTTCTGTTCTCAGCAGCGAGAAGAAAGAGAGTGCTTAACACATGTGTCTCTTCCCTTGTTTTAGGGAACGGTGGAGGTCTCAGCTCTTAGACTTACATATTTCTAAACCAGGGGTCAGCAACCTACAGCACTCCACCTGTTTTGAAACTACAATTCCCAGCATGCTCCATTCATTTCTATGAGAGCTTTGACAAG
This sequence comes from Bufotes viridis, assembly GCA_033119425.1. NCBI lineage: Eukaryota > Metazoa > Chordata > Amphibia > Anura > Bufonidae > Bufotes > Bufotes viridis. The sequence continues at coordinate 39,603,496 of CM065593.1, read as the reverse complement.
AGCAGAACAAGTATGCATGCTGGGAGTTGTAGTTTCACAACAGCTGGAGTGCCGGGGGTTGCCTACCCCTGGTCTAAACTTTCTGATATGCCTTTATGGCATTTCAAACAGTTTTTGAAAAGTTAGTGACCCTTTAATCTGATCAACCAAAATTTACCCAATTTTGGGTCTGATGATCTGATGAAATGATTTACCAACATGTTGGAAGACCAACCAAATCAACAGATAGCTTAAAATGTAGGGAGAACGATCTTACATCACTAGTGTATTTCTAGGACGCCCATCCAAAAAGATGGCCAACATTTACTACTACAGATTTAAAGTCTGCAAAGCATCCTCCCAAGCAAAACCTATTTGTGGGGTGTAAAAAGAAAAACTCACAGCAGTCAGCCGATTGCCGAACTGGTTTCCTTCAGAAAAGGGGGTGTCTTAAAAATGTTAGCAGAAGACAGCCCTTAGTTAAAGTCTAAGACACTGCCAAGTGCCAATAACCACTCCAGAAAGTGCTTCAATGTGATTACTGACTACAGCAAATGTTTCTTCTCTATAATAATTACTTTTTCTCAAATATCTCCAGGTGTCAGAATACCTAGAGCATTTACAATTATTTTATACTTAGTCTACATGACTAAATATAGTAGAGACGTTGTTAGGAAGTGTGCGTACTACAAGTAGTCATTCATCCATCATATAGGCAAGTATTCTGTCAGCATTGTTAAGAAACTATATTTCATGTGAACATCAGCTGAACTTGCATCTTTCAAGATCAACTATCACATACTTCTAAAGATAAGGCCACACAGTCAGGTTTCCTGATGCAGTTTTGGAAGCAGAAATCAGGAGTGGATCATAAAAGGAGAGAAAGTATAAAGGACATATATATACTGGACCTCTCCACTTCTTTGAATTCATTCCTGGTTTTAGCTTTCCAACTACATCAAGACAACTGACTGTGTGGCTGTACCCCAAGTGTTTGACATCATAACAACTTTTACCATGTAGACCAAGAGTTACCAAAATGAGCATAAGTGAATAAAGATATCATTGCTAATCAAGAGATTGCAGAAAATCAAGCTCCATTCATGCTCTACATCTTAAGAAATCCATAAATGTACTTTCTACCCATCCAAGTTCTGAAAAGACTGTTGGCTGTCAAGAAGCTCATACTTTACTAAAAGTTTACCAAAAGAATAAGAAATGTTGCTCAATAAAACAGAAACTGAACATCTGAGATGTGGAGGAAGGTTTTATGGACTGATGAGTCTACATGAGATCCTTAGACGTAACACAAGACAGTATGTACTGTAGATCCTGACGCTTCCACCAAGGTCTACAACAATCAGTCAAGCATGGAAGGCATTCAGTGCAAGTTTGTAGATGCAAGAGATCTGGGGTTGGTGGATTGGTTTCAGTTCAAATACCATAAGTATGACCTTATGCTTATATATTTTCAGACTTTTGGATAATGAAGCCAAGCAACCGCTATGAAGATCGAGATGGACTTATCAAACAAAGAAGCTTCTGGTGTTCTCAACACAATGGACCAACCAATCCAGAGTCCAGCCCCCAACATGATTTAATGCTTTTTGATTACTTGGGAGATAAAAAGCACCCCAGCTTTTGAGAGTTTGTTCACGTGTCGCATTTACATATTACAAGTACATCATGTATTTACTACAGAACTAGTGGCAGATATCCATTATTGGCACTTGGATTTTTGCTGTGGGTATTCAGTTTGAGGATCCACAGGAGGGCAAAGGGAAATAAAATATCTCTGCAGATTTGATTGGATTTCTGAAGAAGTCTCCCAAAAAAATGGAAGCTGTTAGGGGCAGACTGGGGAAACAACCCTAAAAGTGGCCCCATGTTGAAGGTCCATGTGGGTCTTGACAGAATGCAGGGCCAGCACAAGTAGGCGGTCCATCAATGCTGCAGTGCAGCACGAAATCCAACCCCAACAGAACCAAATATCACAGTCCAGCATAAATCACTGCCACCCCGGCTTTAATATTCAACTGTATCACAGTCCTGAGGATGGAAAAGCTGATATATGCAGGAGGGGACCCAAAATGGCTTTGGCTGGCTGCTGGGTCACCACTGCAGCCAATGATTAGCTAAGCAGACAGTCCAATTAATCTTCATTCGTTTGGAGGCCAGAACCAAAAAGTGGAGAGGAGTGGGGACCAGAACAACAGGGTTTATTATTTATTAACCCTGTCTGACCACCATTTTTAATTAAAATTATTCCCTCGAATACCCCTTTAAGTCCCACATACACATAGGAGTTGTTTGCCTCCCATGTTTTGAGAGAACATTAGTTTAGAGCAGGGATGCTCAACCTGCGGCCCTCCAGCTGTTGTAAAACTACAACTCCCACAATGCCCTTCTGTGGGATGATAGCTGTAGGCTGTCAGGGAATGATGGGAGTTGTAGTTTTGCAACAGCTGGAGGGCCGCAGGTTGAGCATGCCTGGTTTAGAGGAACCAAGTGTGGATGTGTGTGGGGAACCAGGAATACAAGCATTCAGCCAACAACTATTGAAGGTGTATAGACATCTTTAAGCTGGCCACACACATTCAATAGCTGGTGTCCTAAAATCGTTCGGCCAACCGCTAACTCTCCTTACTGTCTATTAGTTTTTTTCCTCCAATATCATCACTTATCGAGAATGTGGAGGTCCTTATACAAGTTAAGTGCAGGCATTATTAAATGAAACAATCGTTCATAGGGGCGCCCTTTCCTGATTACTGGCTCGTATAATGGAGCAGTCGATCGGCCCGATCAACGAGCAAACTCTCGTTTATCTACTGATGGGCATCTTTCATCAGCGGCAAATCTCCCCGTGAAGTGCTGATAGTGAATCAAACAGAATTAGAGGAAGTGAATCGTTGTTTTCATCTATCAGCGCTTGCACTGCCCAAACATCTGGCAGTGTAAAACCACCCTTGGATTGCTGGTCGAACTTGCCGCTCGCAGAAGGTTCAGCTGACAATAAACAAATGTGTATAGGGCCCTCAGACCTTATAGGTCCTGTGAATGATAACACCAAAGGTAACAAAGCAATTAAAAGTGGATGGGTACGTTTTCTGCATATAGAGTGGATAGGCACTCATTTCCTATGGTGGACCCAAGGAACCTCAACCCAACACTAGATGCCGTGACTTTAACATGTAACTAGTGTTCATGATATGATCCTTTGTAACACATCAGATTATGAACTTCCATTAATTCAAAATATAAAACTGACCCCATGGAGATGGAAAACCTGTAGAGAAATAATCCTCACAGTCTTTTCTCGTTCCAAAATCAAGTTTTGGTGCTGTCATACGAGATAGGAAACGTCTTAGAACTCTTCTTAAATGACAACTCTATACGGTCTAATCGCCATGACTGATTAATTGCCATTCATTTGTTAAAGTGAAGAAATGAGGCCTGGGGGTTTCAGCTGAATACTTGGCTTTTTCTTAACAAAATATTGCAGCACTGGAAATAATGAATAATTTCCAATCAGCAGCCATGAACTGGAATCACGTTAGGTAGCTCTTTATTCTGGATACTAATAATTATATTCTCTTTAACCCAGGACAATGATCTACACCAGAGACTTGCCAGCCAGGGCTGAGGCATGGCCTACTGCACTGAGGATCGGCACCGTTACATTTCATCGTAGAAATACACTAAATATACTGTATTTATATCACCTCAAGATTTCTGGACTGTATTAGGCTCTCCTATCACTTGCATTATGGGCTCTTCAGATCTTGCAGTAGTAGTAGTCTACTTTTATCCATGCTAATAATAGATATCATTTTACTTGAAATGATTAAAGTGGTTGTCACATCTAGGCAGGCTCGGACTGGCCCACAGGGGTACAGGGGAATCCCCCGGTGGGCCCCTGAGCAAGGTGGACCCCTAGTCTCCCACCCCCTGCACAAGTGGCACATAAAACATTAGAATTACTGCACTGCATGCATATATTCAATGTACAGCACCTTAACCAGCCTATGTTCATATAAAAAAACTTGTTAAATTATTTATTATATTTGAATGTATCCATACGGTGGGCCCCCAAAATAAATTTTACTGGTGGGCCCTAGGTACCCCAGTCCGACACTGCATCTAGGCATTTATGCCATACATGTCCAATAGGTGTGAGTCCCACCTCTGGAACCCTCTTCTGTCTCGATAACGGGGCCTCCGCATGAATGAAGAACATGCTGCGCATAGGCGGCTTGGCTATCTTTTAAAGTATCATGGGAGTGAACAGAGAAGACGCCATTCATGCACTGATTGCTCTTCACTCATGGCAGGGCCTTGATCTCGGGACCAGTACCTATCGGGTATTAACAGCATACCCTATGTTGTGTGAATCAAGGTCAAATGAATAGACTTTGATCCGAATTTCAGGAAAAATTTGATTCGCCAGAAAGCCGAATTTTCTTGTGTGCGCTGACTATGCGTGATGACGCCGTCGTGCCCGGCCAACGTGATGATGTCATCACGTCGTCACGTGAGATTTCGCACAGTTTCTTAAATCAAGATAGCCACGACAACCTCTTTGCAAGCAAATAGAGGAGGTGAGTGTGTAATTTTAATTTAATGGACGCGGCGTCTGAGTGGTTCAATGATCGTGCCACCCCCCGTCATTGCTCCAGCCACATACGATGGAATGCGATTCATAATGAAATAATTCGTAACGAATAAAAATTTCTTTGTGAAAAAATGACATCATCACGTCACCGCGAGATTTTGCAGGGTGTCTTCAATCAAGATGGTTGCGACAGCCTCTACGCGATCAAGTGGATAAGGTATGTTTTCCCCTACCGGATTAACCCCTGAAAGCCCTCAATGTTCATCTCAGTGATGAACGCGGCATCTTAGGGGTTCAATGATGGGGGGGGGGGGCACCGCGCAATAACCGTTCCCTGTCATTGCACCGCTAATTAAAAATAAATTCATCACGTAGCCGTAGCGAATTTCTGTGTGAAATTCGGCAAATTAGTCGAATCGAACTTTTGATAACTTCGCTCATAACTAGTTATCACTGCTATCATCACCACCATCATCCTCATCATTATAAATACACAGTAATCAACTCATTTATATTAAAAAAATATTATATTATTTTAAATTGTCGTTAACATATATACTTGATGCTTTATTGTTTAATCCAAAAGTGACGGCATCAAATGATTTGTGGACTCAATGTAATTGCCGGGTGCGCCTGCCTCCCTATTATCTATGTGTTTTTCCTTCCTTTCTCAGTAATGCAGAAATACATTTGTTCTGGTTTCTCCTGTGAAGTTGTTGTTATTGTTGTTGTTGCTCTTGTAAGACGAGTTGTGTTCAAACTAAAAAAAAAAAAAAAGATGAAGCCAACATTGAAATTCATCTCACAGTCCAGAATTTACTTAACGGCCAGCCTGTGCGCTGTGATAAACGGAATGATGATCCGGCAACATGTCTTTATCCATGGTTTGCTTTAATTAACACCGGCTTGTTTGTTGAAAAGATGATTAATATGCCAATGAAAATTGCATAATTGAATACCACAACACTGGCACAATCAGGAGGACACATGCAGGTTTTTTTCCTTTTTTTATTAACATTTTTCATATTTATTATTGTTACTATTGTTCTTGGTGGGTTTTTTTTTCCTCTTTTTCTGGAATTCCTTTTCACCAAATGTTAGAGGAAAGAGGACTGTGCTTGGGATTCATCCAAACAAACAAATAGAAAAAAAAAAAAAAGAAACGGCCCAATATGCGCGGCTTCAAATATTGTAGCTTCGGTTAATTAGACCTCCCGTTTGGTCCTGGTCAGATCCTGGGCAATGAAATAAAAATACCAGCTAGGCTGGCATCTTGAATTGACAGAAGTTGTCGACTTAATTAACATTACTTAGGACACATTGCAGAGCCATGTGCACAGAGGTTGTGTGGAGGCACATGGAGTCCCTGCCCCCTCCTATTACAGGGCCACAGGCACTCTGTGCGCTGCCATATGGAGCTCTCTATGGCATCTTTTAGAAAGATATTTCACTACTTAGTTAGAAGCATAATGTTGTGACTAATTGTACAATATATTTTCCATCAGGTTAAGGCTTCGTGCACGAATGTGTGCACGTATTTCGGTCCGCAGGGATGCAGCTAAAGGCTCAGGGGCCCAGGTGCGACAGTTCAGCTTGGGCCCCCCTTCCCTCAGTGCTTTGTGGTCAGAGGCAGGGAAGCACATAGCCTTCGTGCTGCCGAAGCAAAAATTGAAATAGCACCCCCCTCCCCATGCCAAATTCTTGACCTAACCCCTTCCCTCCAGCCGGAGGTGTAACTTGACCAGCATGCACTTTCTATAATACCGGCGACTTCTTATGGAGCACGGGGGTCTTTGGGCGCCCTCAGGCTCCTGGGCCTGGTAGCTGCTACCTCTGCACCCCCTATAGCTACACCCCTGCCGGTCCGTAAACAACGGATGTGCAAAATATGGTCACCTTCCATGTGCACTTTTCATTTTTCTTAGTCCCATTAATAGAAAAGGTTTTTCTTGCAATAAGTACAAGAATAGGAGATGTTCCACAAAAAATCAAATGTGTGCAGGGCCCCGTAAAAATGAATGGGCCAGAGTGCTATCCGCAAAAAATGAGGATAGCACATGGATGAAAAATACTGTATGCATTAGGCTTTATTTGGCCTCCTTGTGGGGCCCCAAGCAAAATTATGTCTGGGGGCCTTCATAATACTGCCCCTGTCAGCCTACAATGTTCCGACCCCATCTGCCCAATAAGCCGCAGTCTCAGCTTAGCACCCCAGCTTAGGCACTTCTGCTACTGCACTACAGCTGGGAAGGGCCCCCACGCCATTGTGCAGTTGAACCGGCAGCAAAGGCGGTATATCTGCCACTTTAGGCAATCACTTGTGGACAGTAGTGAGACGGACCCCTGATCGCCGGGGATCCAAGCATCTGCTTGGTTTGTTTTTATATGGAATCCAACAAAAAAAAAAAAAACGTATAAAAATGTTGGAAATTAGGAGTATGGTAGATCCTTTACAGTAAGTCCCGAGCAACTGCTTGTCACTGTGGGGCCAAAGCCAAAATGTGTCATTATGTGGGTTCATGCCTGTGAAAGTAAAACATGTCGGTATTATATACACTGTATGTAGTCCACATTGTGAATATCTCAGACATACGGCATGTGGCGGTCCGGAACATGCTCCAACGTTTTCTTGAAGTTCTTCAGAAAAAATGTGTCCTTTCTGCTGCAGCACAGGAGACGTATCCTTTCTGCCGCAGCTCTCTCCCTGTCACAGTCTAGGGGGCAGTTGAAGGCTATAACTGAGCATGTGCGGCCATCTCAGTAAGGGCTCATTCAGGCGGTCGTATGTCATTTGCGGTCCGCAAATATCTGCATCAGTTTTTCAGCAAAATCTTTCGCATTCCTGCAAAGAATGTATGTCTTCCATATTTTGCGGATCCGTGAAAAAACGGAAGGTATCATTTTAATAAAGATTCAAAGGTGACATGACAGGACATGAAAGTTTGTAGATGCGGATGCGCAAAATACGGATTGCATATGGAACACATTCCATGTGTAATCCGCATTTTTGCAGAACCATACTTGAATGGGGCCACAGACCACATTTTGCCGGCAAGTATAGGACATGTTCTATCTTTTATGCAGACGCGGATACCACACGGTGTGCTATCCGTGGATTTTGCTTTTCAATAGAAATGAATGGGTTTGCATCTGATCCGTAAAAATGCGGAACGGATGCGGGAAGAAAATTCCGGTTGTGTGAATGGGCCCTAAATTGGACAAAGAAAGAAGATCAAAAACAAACAGCAGGTGGCGCTATACACATAGAGTTCAGTGAATAACTCAGTGGCTGTACAAAATTTTTAATTACATGCAATTACGAAAGTATTCAGATCCAGGGGCTGGTTTGAAAACTGTAGAATATTTTTCGCGGGAGAACCCCTTTAACTAATGTATAATGCACTTTACCAACCCAGAAATATATGAAGTCATTTTATGCCTTCATTCCCTGCCTTGTTTCCTGTGGTGACATTAGCAGCCTTGTATACACCTCGGATTAAAACGCCTTCCAGACGATGATTACCAGCTATGTACTATTCACAAAAGAAGAACGGTAAATACATATGTAAATGAGGTACATGTGTAATCATGCTAATTCATTAGCAACGTGGCATTATTCCGTACCTGGTGGAATACTAGGAGAAATGAATACATTATAATGCGTATTATAACCAGGAATTCTAGAACATGTCTTATTCTTGTCTGTTTCGCAGTCATTATAGTGATCAGAATGAGAAAAATACGGATTGAAGATATCCGTATTCTGCAGGTCCGCGATTTGCGTACCTCAATGCAGAGGTTGTGTGCATCAGGTCTAATTTGCATCATATTATTTTCTTAAAATCTTAGTATTGGCTACGTCTATAGTGGTGACATATTCTGGAGGTCTGTGATCAATAACCCAGATTCATTATATATTGTATTATCATATTAGGCTTTATTGTATCTGCCGTATGCTTCGGAGTAATAAGGTATGGGTGGAACGTACCATTCCTCTGGGTTGGTCCTACTTCCTGCCAGGAGGGGGAGCTCTAGAAAGTTCTAGGGAGAGTTAGCCTGGAGTGAGGGAACACGTCCATCTGCACCCGCTCCAAGGGCCCGGGGACTAGAGAAACAGCTTGTCTGTGAGGACCACTATTCTAGGGAGACTGCAGGGTCCCACGCCTCCAGAAGAACTGCAAGCTACAGTGTACAATGTCAGTAGAGTGATCGGCACTACAGCTATACAAATTCTGCTGCAGGTGAGGGTATAACGGGATAAGACACCCATCACCAAAGATCAGGACAGGCAAATGCAAAAGCATTACACAAGGCTACACCTGTAGCCACAAGTCCCAGCTTTTGTTAGCGAAGAGAAATCAGGAGAGAGAGAAGGATTATCGTAGAGTGCTACTGTCTGCCATCTTGTCTGCCACCATACCTCATCATCTGGGGATAGAGACATTGCCCCACATACAGTGGACAGCTGGGTGCACTCCAACTCATACTTTGCACTAGAAAAATGTTTGATGTACGTCTACATCTGCCCGATCCTTGCATGCCACCTTTTCACTGCACCAAACCCCAGAGAGCGACGGCCTGAATGAGTACACCATGACACAACATCTCATCACCTCTCCTGACATGTCTGTTGTAGTATCTTGCTCTTCCCATGTAAAAATAATTTTGCAGTATTTTTTCTTATAACTATATGTTGTGACGTCCCTCTATTATTACTGTTAGAAGTTTCTAAAAAAAAGGTACAGCTGGTTGTATAAAGTTCAGGGGAAGCCTGTTACCCCACAATCTCACGCTGTCCAATCAGCGCACCGCCAGTGTCAGACTGCATAGGGACACACCCCCAACTGGTAACACCCGGATGAACCTTTATTTAGAAAGTGATGCTCCAGAATTGTTATTACATGGGCAATGCATGTACATGCTAAAACAGACATGTCTCACAATACTTCACATAATAACTTCATAAATCAATTTCTACTATAAAAAAACATTTCCCGAAGTGGTACCTTGGAACCGAACCAGAGTTCAGGAAATGTTTTTTAACAGTAGAAATTGATTTCGCGAAGTGATAACTTCGGCTCATCGGAGCCAATACATTCTAATACTGTACAGAGCGCTCGCTCTGTACATTATTCTAATGAAGTATTATGCAAAACGACTTCGGATGTTTCATCCGAAGTCGATTCGCACATCCCAAAACCCAAAACATATGAACTCAGTCTTGGAAATTTTTGCAAACAAATCAGCCACTTGTGAATGAACTCTAGAAAGGAGGCAATTACCCTTTACGTTGCGTTTTTGGAGTATGATGGAAATGGACAAGCAGCAAAGAGCCAAAACATTAAAGGGATTTTCAGGGAGTACAATATTGTTGACCTATCCTCATCCTCTGCATAGGTGATCAATATCAGATCAGCGGGGGTCTGACACCTGGTCCCCCCGCTGATCAGCTGTATGAAGAGGTCGCTGCACTCTGGTAAGAGCTGTGACCTCCTCTCAGCTTATCAAGCACAGCGCCATCCATTGTATAGTGGCTGTTCTTGGTATTGCAGCCAAGGCCCATTCACTTGAATAGGACTGAGCTGCACCTAGGCCATGTGACGGATGAATGTGACTTCACTGGCCTAGGAAGAGGCTGCAGCATTAAAACAGCTGATTGGCGGGGGTGTACTCCCAGAAAGCCCCTTTAAAACAACCTGTCTAATTTGTACTATGTAGTTACACAGACCCATCCATAGTAAGATGCGATACCCTGTTCTATCACTTTTCTGTCATATGCGAAAATATAAGGCGGCTCACTCAACCAGGGAAAGAATGGATAACGGCGCTCAATCCAAAAACAGCGTACCCAACGCTCTCCACTGAAGAAGGAGCAGTAAGCTCCAAAACGCGTTTGGGCCATTGAGCTAGCCACGCCTAGCTTAATATTTTAATGATCTGGAACTCCAGAATAACCAATTGGATACACTTTACAAACCTCCAGAATACAGGTCCCTATCGTATTTCCGCCACCTACTGCCACGAGGAACGCTGAACAAGCGGAAGTGACGTCACCGGAAGTGACGCGACACTCGACATCGCGAGCCAGAGCGGCCTGCCCTGCACGTGGAGATGCCGCACTGAGACGCCGCTCTCCATCCGACAAACTACCCGAGGAAGCCCAATCCAATACACCAAGTGGGGTAACGTACCAAAGGGATGCTATTATTATACAGTAACACACTGTGACTGTGTATTCACCACCCATTCCATGGACATAAACAAGAATATAGTAGCCACGGAATATCAGATATAGGGTAGGGTGTAACCTCCTCACAAGTTTGGAACAAATTAACTCCTTTGGGGCAAACAAACTCTGTGAACAAACCAACATACATAGAGTATTTATCCATGTAATTCTGGAGAATATGAATTACTGGACACTGATCGATCTCCAGCTGAACTATTAGTCTACATATGTATTTTATGAATTTTGCCGATTTTGATTATTATTCTTCTAACACTTTCCTCTTACCTGCGCAGGTATTTCTTTGCTATTTCTTTGCATGTTTAATAGGGGACTATTTTATTGCTTTTTTCTGACTATTTAGTTTTATTCAAATAAATACCTATTTCCATGCATAACCTATGATTTGAGTGCCATCCCTCTATGTTACACACTTTTCTGTCATAGCCAGTGGTAACATTTACATTAAGGCCTCTTGCTCACTTGAATGGGTCCGCAAATCCAGAGATGCGGTGTGGAACGGAAGCACGGAATGGAACCCCACGGAAGAACTACGGAGTGCTTCCTTGGGGTTCCGATCCATGCTTTCGTTCCGCAAAAAAATAGAACTTGTTCTATCTTTTTGCAGAACGGACGGATCACGGACCCTTTCAAGTTGAACGGGTCTGGATCCGCCCCGGCCACCGCACGGACGTTGCCCGTGCATTGGGGACCGCAAATTGAGGTCCCCAATGCACGGAACAGAACCACAACGGCCATGTGCAAGAGGCCTAATTTGCACTATAGTGCAGGGAGGGCCAACCAGCGGCTCTCCAGTTGTTGTAAAACTACAACTCCCACCATGCCTCGCTGTAGGCTGATAGCTGTAGGCAGTCTGGGTATGCTTTTGGTAAATTAGTTACTAACCACTGCACACCATGATCACCCGTTGGGGGGTGGGTGGGGGCAGAGCGCCCAGAATCAAACATCCACGATCTGACATTGATGAGAAAATGTGTCACAGATCACATTTACACTGCCTGGTCCTGTCAGTGTGCAGAGAGAGCAGAGCCTCTAGGTGTAATGGTAACGTCCCCGTTGATCCTAGAGGCTCATTTGCATAGAATAAAACATTATTTATTTATTATCAAATATTATTTATTATCAATTATCTATTATCAAATATTAAAACATCATATTTCTCAGCAATGCGGGCACATATGAAGATGGGACCAACACAGATGTCTTCAGCTGCCAAGCGCACATGTAACAGGTCAGCCAGTGTCATAGGTACAGAACTGCTGACAGATGACTTAAGGACTTATGCACACGACCGTTGTTTGTTTCTATGTCCGTTCGGTCCGCAAATTTTGCGTTCGTCAAAAAAAAACGGATGACGGACCATTTTTTTGGGCGGATTCGTTTTTTGGGCACAACCATTGTAATAATGCCTATCCTTGTCCGCAAACGTGAAAAAAATAGGACATGCTCTATTTTTTGATGGAATGTAAAGACGGAGCACGAATGCGGAACAAAAACGGTTGACCATCCGCATTTTTTGATGGACCCATTGAAATGAATGGGGAAGCATCCTATCCGTGAAAAAAAAAACAGAACGGACACGGAAACAAACAACGGTCGTGTGCATGAGGCCTAAAGGGATATGTTGTTAATCATATATATCAATGAGATCTATTACCGGTTGCATTGAATGCACAGAACAGTATGTGATACTTTGTTGCCGGTCACTGGATACAATGCGTGCTCGAAAGCTTGAACATCTCCTTCCTTTTTCCAAACAAGCGTCTATAAACACACCCTTAACTTGTCATCACGATCCTTAACTTATCCTCCTGAGCCTCATTTCCAAATTTGCTGCTTTTGGACGAAGTCCTGTGACCTTTAGGCACCGGGCCAGGATGTGACAACCGTGAGGAGGCCGACTGAGCCAGATCCTCAACATCTCTTTAAAGTCACAGCTCCGTTTTTTCTTGTATCTAAGAAGCCCGGGAACTTAAACCACTTCATGCTTCTGATTCAGCCAGCTCCAAACTAATTGCATCCTGTTTTTCCTCTAATAATCTGATGTTTTCTTTAAAAGCTGTGAATTCAGAAAGGCCTGGTGTTACTGATTGCTATCTTCCAGAGAACGTTTCCAAGTACATGCCAGAACAAAACACAAGAGCAGTAATACCGTGCCAGAAAATGAATTTAGAGGGTGAATTGTGTGTTCTGCGTTGACATATTTCCGTTTGCCCGCTACACATGTACAATTGCACTCTTGCCATCGTGCCAGTTTTATATTATTTGCAGGGGCTGGTGGCCATTCGAGCCGTAAAGTCGGTGCATTAGGAGGATTTCTGCAATAAAGTGTAAAGCTCGGGGATGAAATGATCACCCATTTAAAATGACTTACGGGGACGCTGAGTTATTCTGCCTAAATATTTGCTTAGAGACACGTTTTGCTGCCCTCCTGCGTTGCATGTTGCCAACTGGTTTATTGAAGCATTAAATGAAATGAGATTTTGTCGGTCTTGGTGTATTTAGATAAATCACGACGGCTTTACACATTTATTTTTATTGTGCTAGTTACAAAAAAAAAAAATGATATCACTGCTATAGCAAGAGAAAAGTGGATTACTGAACAGTTCTTTTATTTTGTTTAAGGGTAACTCCACTTTTGGGGTCAGATTGATCAGAAAACTGGTCAATCTCATAATACTGTGCTCAGAAAATGCGCCCTCTAGCTGTGGGTTCTGAAACAACCGATCTGACTTTGCCATTACACCTAGAGGCTCTGCTCTCTCTGCAACTGCTGTGTCCTGGCAGGTCCAGGCATGATCACTTTACACTGTGTGGCCCTGTCTATAAGTGCAGGGGGTGCGGCAGTTGAGAAAGCAGAGCCTCTAGGTGTAATGGTAACGCCCCCGTTGCTCCTAGAGGCTCATTTGCATATAGTAAAACATCATTTTTCTCAGCAATGTGGGCACATGTGAACATGGGACCAACACAGATGCCTTCAGCTGCCAAGTGCACATGTAACAGGTCAGTCAGTGTCATATGGACAAAACTGCTGACAGATGCCCTTTAATGACTCTTCATTGTGGCTCATAGAGGGGCATATAAAGTAGGGTTATGTTCATGAGACAAGCCTTGGAAATTCATTGCCTGATAAAGACAACTTCTTTTAATACACCCTATCCGACCACGCATAGCTAATAGAGGGGAACTCCCCAATGAAGACCCCCCTTCTGTCAGCCAATGCCCATGCCCTATAGTCTTCTTTGGGTAAAAATGAACATTTGTGCTGTACATTTGCCTCCTATACCAGGTGATCACAGAGAATGGGCCAGCAGAAGGGGATCCCTCCCAATGAGATTATATAAAAAAGACAACTAAGTTATAAGGGACCGTCAAAAGCCAACAGTAGGAGTATGGCCACACGGAGTAGCCGTGATCCGGTCGTGTTGCGTTCATAAACCGCGCGGCCAATTAGCCAGCAGCTAATGAAGACTGCACTGTATAGTCAAGCCTTCATTGTTAATACCTTCAATACCGCGTGGCCATTGACAATGAAGACCTACTATACAGGGCGATCTTCATTAGTTAGCTGCGGGCGCATGGCCTCAACCCGACTGTATCACGGCTGCTTCGTGTTGCGGTACCCTAACTCCTTCTGACCTCCTTGCACACTTGCATGCTCAGTTCTGGCAGCAGATTATTCTTCCTTGAGAACAACGGAAGAAAAACTCACCAGTCGCCGGGCTCCCTCACCAGTTTACTCTGCCCTCAGATTAGGAGCATAAAACTGATGACAGCTTCCCTTCCATCTGATTATGTGGTCGGGCAGCACGTTGGGCCTTTAGGATCACCACTGGTTGCTCATGGAGACTTTCATGTAACGACATCCCCAACCCATCGTATCTCCACATGCCACACCTTCACTACCACTCCACGACTAATGTCACTCCGGCTGAGGCTCCAAGACATCAGAGGACACTCTCACTACACACTGACCAATCTCAGAGGGTTTCGCTTTTTTTTTTTCCCCCCGGAATGCTTCGTGTTAGCAGCTTGAGGGGTTCAATCAGCACCGCTTTGATCTCGGCTGGAACTATAATTATTTAACATTGTTACAAGGATTTCTATAATCCATCCTACCATTAAATCCCATTTACACCCTCATCTTCTGAAGCCTAATCTGCATCTGTACACTCGGTCTGTCTCTTGCGCGGGTTTCATCAGGCTGTGCCATTCTCCAACATCCAAACTGATGATTCTCGCTCTTTTTTTTTTCTAATGAAATAATTTTCTTTTAAATTGAAAACTGAAAAGAGGGTCTCGTGCATTTGCTACCGTTTGATGGAATAGTTACAGAGTATAATGCTTCACCTATTACAAGTCCTAGAAACGTATTCCCGAGGTTATTTATTACTGTACATGTAATAGAACCGTGGACTTCATATCTGAAATAGTTGTTTTTTTTTCATCCATAGGTGCGTCATTTATTATGCTGTATGTTACAGTTATATACGTGAAAAAAGACCATCAATGTGCCCTGAGGATCCGTGACTTGGACCGTGAAGAGGATCAGTCTGTGCAACCCAAATGGTTTACTACCCATCACTATTTGGTGGCTGCAGGGGCGTAGCTTTAGGGGCTGCGAAGGTGGCAGTCACATATGGACTCTGGTGCTTGAGGGACATGTTTTGAGTGGGGTCCACACATTATGGCCACTATCTCTGTGCCTTCCTGAATAGTGTTGAGCGTGACTATTCGAATTGCGAATTTTAATCGCGAATATCGCCACTTCGAGAATTCGTGAATATTTAGACTATAGTGCTATATACTTGTATTCCTGAATAGTGTTGATCGCGAATATTCTAATCGCGAATTTTTATCGCGAATATATTACATTGTTGATTTTTGCAATCAAGTAAATAATGACTGGAGATCTCGAATCTGCGAATTTATGGCGAATATTTGGCCAAAAATTCGCAAAATTTCGCGAATTAGAATGTTGCCTATGCCGCTCATCATTATTCCTGAAATGCGGCAGGTGGCTGATTAATATGGCAGTGGCTCTGCAGGACCAGGGACATAACTTAAAGGGGTTTGCCAGGAATTACATATGTACGTCCTATCCTCAGGATAGGTTATCAATATGAGATCAGCAGGCGTCCGACTCCCTGGATCCCCGCCGATCAGCTCACGGTCTCTTTGTAAGCCATGTAACGTCACGTTCTTCGGTCACATGGCCTAGGCTCAGCTCAAGTGAATAGGGCTGAGCTGCAGTACCAAGCACTGCCTCTACCCAATAGACGGCGCTGTGCTGGGTGAGCTGCGAGGAGGCTGTGGGGGGTTAATGGAAGCACTTCAGTCTCCTCAGACGGCTGATTCGCGGAGGTGCTGGGAGTCGGACCACTGCCACTCTCATAGCAGGGTGGAGAATCCCTTTACAGCTTCCTTGACCCCAACTCAAAACCTGTAAGAGTCCTCCCCGCCTACCATGTGCCATCTATAAGACTGATAGCCTCTTATGTAGCCAGTGTACCTTTGGACCACCTCAGTTACCAGGGACCGGTTGTGACTGACACCTTTGCACCCCTATAGCTATGCCCCTGGGGCTATTTGGTTAGCTGGGAAAAGAAATGCGCAATAACTATCGGGCTCCTTACAAGTCACAAACAGGAAGAGCGACAGAAAAATAGTTAAACCCCCTTTATCTACCCTTAGGCTAAATCGAAAGTGCAATGTTTAGCATAAATACAATGAAACGTGAGATTATTCTTCGTAAACTTGACCTAACGAATTACTTCTTCACAAACGCATTTCTTTGTAAGCAGTGGGTGCAATGAAAGGCAGCAGCGATTGCGCCGCCCCCGTCATTGTACCGCTCAGATCCAGGTTCATACATGATCGCGGCATCTGATAGCAATAATCCGGTGTAAGAAAAAAATATCATACTTACCTACTCCATTTGCTCGCGACAGGCCAGCCACCGCCATCTTGCTTGAAGATCTCGCGCAAAATCTTGCTTGACCCCAAATGATGTCATCAAGCCAGCAGGCATGGTGATGTCATATGTCCACGCGCACGGGATTTTGGCCGACATCTTCTAGCAAGATGGAGGCGGGCGGCTTGTCACGAACAAATGGAGCAGGTAAATATCATTTTTTTTTTTTTTTTTAGGGGGGGGGGTGTTTCACTATTTCAGGTTAAATCTATTCTCTACCATGAGGAAATTCAGTTGTGCGATAAATTTATCCTGAAATTCGGATTGAAGTCCACAAAGTAGACTTCGATTCGCTCACTACAAGCTGCCTCATCCCCTAGGTCCCATAGAATTATCAAGTCCTTCCTCAAAGAGTAGACAGGAGAGCAGAATAAATAGGTCGAGTTCAAGATACCCAGCGAGTGAAAGACTAAAACACCGTATTGCATCATTTTTTATTTTTTTTTGTGCGGATCCATTGTAACAATGCCTATCCTTGTCTGCAAAACGGACAAGAATAGGAAATGCTCAATTTTTTTTGCGGGGCTACGGAATGAACATACGGATGTGGACAGCACATGGTGTGCTGTCAGAATTTTTGCGGACCCATTGAAATGAATAGGTCCTCATCCAATCTGCAGAAAAACGAAACGGACACGAAAACAAAATATGTTCCTGTGCATGTAGCCTAAAGGCGTCTCACTTCAGCAAATGGCATTTATCATGTAGAAGAAGTTAATGCAAGGCACTTACTAATGTATTGTGATTGCCCATATTGCTTCCTTTACTGGATGGATTCATACTTCCATCACATTCTATACTGCTCATTTCTAGGGGTTACGACCACCCTGCAATCCAGTAGCAGTGGTCGTGCTTGTACATTATAGGAAAAGACGTCGACCTCTCTGGTGGCCGTAGCTGAAGGTGTGTGTACATAGTCATGCATGCGCAGCAACTCCCGTCCCGACCACCTGGTATCTACACTGCAGATGTGGTCATAACCCCTGGATGGGAGCCGTGTATAATGTGATGGAAAAATTAATCCAGCCAGCAAAGGAGGCAATATGGACAATCCCAATACATTAGTAAGTGCCTGGTATTAACTTTCTCTACATGATAAATGCCATTTGCTGAAGCGAGAGAACCCTTTAGGCTACTTTCACACTAGTGGCAGGCCGAATCCGACAGGCTGTTCACCCGACGGAACAGCCTGTCGGATCCGTCCTGCCGCTAGTGAACGTGTGCCCCCGGACTAACGCTCCGGCCCCATTGACTATAATGAGGGCGGGGCAGAATTCCGGCAGAGGCACGGCAGCGCACTGCGAGAGGCTGCCGGAAAAAATGTCGGACATGTCATAGTTTTATTCCGGCAGCCTCTCGCCATGCGCTGTCGTACCTCCGCCCCGCCCCCATTATAGTCAATGGGGCCGGAGCGGTAGTCTGGGGACACACGTTTCACTAGCGGCAGGACGGATCCGGCAGGCTGTTACGTCGGGTGAACCGCCTGTTGCATCCGTCCTGCTGCTAGTGTGAAAGTAGCCTTATGATCTCCTTAAAATGTAATCATTTTTATTTTTAAGTATAAGATAAAATAAAATGGATGGATAGTTTATTCCAAGAACAGCTCCACGCATCAGCCCCATCATCTGCAATACCATACACCACCAGTGGACAGGTGTGGCGCTGTTTATGTAAGAAAGCAGCCATGTTCTTCTATTCCTGTACAATCCTTGTGACCCACTTATAAAAACAGACTGTCCGCAGTCTATACTTCATCGTGGTCTCTCTCTGAATCTGCTTTGTCTGCATTCTCTGCTTGGTGTCCTGCACACTATCATATGGAGATAGATGTCTCGTAGAGAATCACGTTTTGTTTATTTCGTGGAAGAATCTGCAAATCTACGGTGAAATATGCTTCCTTTTACAAATAATATATCATGTGCTGGCTGGCCTCAGAGATGGAAAGGTCTCCTGGGGAGAGGTCACGAAGAAAAATGGATGCCCTGGAGAAGCGCAGCTCTGGAGGTTAAAGGGAAAAGGTACACCTGTGTGCGGAGAGACAGCAGAGGATGGGTGGGAAATGAAAGGCAGGATGCAAGGTACAAACTCAAAGTAAACAACAGGAAAGGGAAAGTGGGGAGTCAGCCGGCCAAATGGCACCAACTAGATTAAAATAACAAGATTGGAAAACAAAACAGTTTATCCTGATGTGTGAGCGCAGATAGCGGCATAATAAAAAGCATCAATGTCACCGCAGATGTAAGAACGCTCATCTGAAACAACGATGACAGAAGAGATGATGGAACTATTGGCAGCGCAACCAAAAATAACTGAGGGCCCTCGGATGTGAAGTCCCCCTCCTGGTACAGGCTTTCCCATATGTAGCAGAGCTGACTGAGTCATTCACTTGGAGGAACTCCTTATAATGTTACTCTGTTATCTGCTATTTCACCCAAGACAGTTCCATACCGCCCAATGAAGGAGGCACACTTATGGTTCACTGTATGAAAGATCCATTTTCCCTGCATATCTATTCACTTCCATAGTTTTCTTTTACACAATAGCGCAAAAAATATCTTAATATAGAAATTTCTAAAATTCGTATTGCATCTGATGATGAAATAATATGCAAGGCGGGTTCCAATATACAGACAGGAACCAGACAAGCATTTTCTGGATCCATATTGTAAATGTAATAATGCAAATCTGTACTTCACACCAAAAACAGGGACATTGAAAGAGCAAAGAGGGACAGAGGGACTTGGATCAAAAAGGGGGACTGTCCTTCCAAAAAAGGGACACTTGGGGTTCTGCAGTTCTCAGGACACACAAGCCAGGAACATCTGAGGAGTTAAATGAGTAATACAGCTCTGCTACATGTGTGTGTTTACTTCCTGCAATTCCAAAGGAAGCAAATAATAGCGCAAGAGGAAACGGGAAAACACAGAGGAAACATAAGGAAAATATGCAAACTGTCTGTCTGTCCGTCTATCTATCTATCTATCTATCTAAAAAAAAAGAAAACGGCAGCACTCTCATTAAATGAAAGTAGAAAAAAGTTTATTCACACATGTGGACGCATGGACGAATAAACTTTTTTCTACTTTCATTTAATGAGAGTGCTGCCGTTTTGCTTTATTTTTGTTTATTTGGGTAATAGTCATGTCCCGTTAGGCTTAGGCCTCTGCTATTACTTTCATTTTTATATCTGGTGATGCCATTTTTATTTTCTATCTATCTATCTATTTATCTATCTATCTATCTAATATCTATCTATCTATCACAACTGCAAAAAAGGGGGTCAGTCAGCACATCCCAATGCACAGGTGCATGCTACCATGGCTAGAAAAAAGGATAATGCAGCAGCACTCTGCAGACACAAATAAAGCACAGTAAGGCCATAACCATAGAAAACATTCTGACACTAATGCTACCCTTATTTCGCAAATTAGAGATTCTTGGCAAATACATTTTGTACAAAATTATTTGGGCCTGTTTGCCAAACGTCAAGGCGATCTCTATCAAACGGGAACCCAACACTAAATACTATCTGTAATGTGCCATAATGGCCACCATAAAATTCAGGGAGTGCAGGTTCCACATGCATGCTGGGTCCACTCTGCTTTTTACCATTTTTGTTGCCATAACTGCCTCCATTAAATCCAGGGAGTTTTTCTATGATTATGGCATTGTTGCACTTTATTTGTGTCTGCAGAGTGCTGCTGCATTGTCCTTTTTTTCTCTGTGTTTCTAGCCATGGCAGCGTGCACCTGCACATTGGGATGTGCTGACTGACCCCCTTTTTTTATGGTGACCATCATGGCACATTACAGGTAGTATTTAGTGTTAGGTTTCCGTTTGATAGAGATCGCCTTGATGTTTGGCAAACGGGCCCAAATAATTTTGTACAAAATGTATTTGCCAAGAATCTCTAATTTGCAAAATAAGCGTAGCATTAGCAGCAGAATGTTTTTGATGATTATGGCATTATTGTACTTTATTTGTGTCTGCAGAGTGCTGCTGCATTGTCCTTTTTTTCTATCTATCTCATATCTATCTATCTATCTATCTAGTAAAAGTAATTCCACAGCACTTCCTTAGTAATGAAAAAGTTGCTACTTTATTTACCGGGTAAAAAGCAACGTTTCGGTGCACCCAATGGCACTTTTCTCAAGCAGTGTCATTGGGTGCACCGAAACGTCGCTTTTTACCCGGTAAATAAAGTAGCAACTTTTTCATTACTAAGGAAGTGCTGTGGAATTACTTTGACTATATTTTTGTGGACATAGGGAACTGTCCATACAGCCATTGGCACTCCAGTTTTTTCAGTTTTGAACCTGCTGTGCCATCTACTGCATTTTTCTTTCTTTCTATCTATCTATCTATCTATCTATCCATTATCTATCTATCTATCTATCTATCTCATATCTATCTATCTATCTATCTATCTATCTATCTATCTATCTATCTCATATCTATCTATCTATCTATCATCTATCTATCTATCTATCTATCTATCTCTCATATCTATCTATCTATCTCATATCTATCTATCTATTTCATATCTATCTATCTATCTCATATCTATCTATCTATCTATCTATCTATCTAAGCTATCTCATATTTATCTACACATCTATGTAATGAATGGACGTACTGGGTCCTCCAGAGAGAGAACAGCCCTGCCCTGATCAGTCAGTAAGCCCTATTCTCAGCAGTGCAGCTTGGACACTTCTACTACTTGTCTACAACTAGGAAGGGCCCCATCCCTCCTGGGCCCCTGTCTTTCCCTGTTACCACCTTTTGACCAGCAGGGAGGCCCTCTGATCTCTGTGGCCACAAGGATTTGCTTTCTTTGTATGGTGGTAAGGTCTGCCACTGCCTGTCAATCGTACATATGGAAATTTTTGCCCACCATGGTGCACCATAATGCTCCTAGAAGAGAATACCTCCATACAAGAGCATCCAATGGCGTATCTATACAGAAGAAACAACCTCTGTATTCCGCCATATGAAATCCGAAGCGTACAAGAGTGCAGTACCACCCCCGCCCCAGAACTCTATGGGCGCCATATTATTGTAACTCGTAATACAACCGTTTGTACGTCCCCTATAACGTTCCACCATCGGAGTAGTCCAACAACATGTATCATTTCATCATTTCAACCAACCATTTAATTTTTTATACAGAAAAAAAAACTGCAATTAGGCAGAAAATGGTCCCAGCTTCTCAACCATTCATTCACTTTGTGTAATTTAACAGTAATTAAGAAACGGATTTGTGTTTTTCCCCCCATTACGAATAATTCTAAGCTATGGCCGCTCTTAGGTTTCGCTAATGAGTTTATAAATAATTTTCCACAACAGAGTCAAACAGTTCTCCTCATTAAAGACGGGTATATTTTATATTCAACGCTTATATGGTAATTGATGTTTAACATAAAAGCCCCTATCATTTGTATAATACGTGTCATTAGGTGCAGCCATAACAACGTACCGGTAGAAGAATTTGCGGTGGAATTTGCATTCTTATTTTTAGACCCTTCAATTGTCCCGATTCTTAGCGATCGGTGACGCCCCCCTCTGCTTTAATTCATTTTTATGCAAAAGTAATTATTCTTAATTTCTTTGTCGTGAAAAACAAAGAATCTGGCTCTTGTATTTCATCGAATGGATCAGAAATCAGCACCACAATTAACATCGAAATCTGCGAAACCATATGGCGCAAGCACAGTGGTCAGTGTAGGTCAGTGGACATCTGGCTCACAGGCCAGCGCGGATCACATTGTAATGCAATGTGGATAGTTAAATTCTCCTTTTTTCTCCATTTTTCTGTCTTCTCAGCCATTGAAATGTGTACGGATTGTGCGATAGATATATAGTATTACCCTTTGACTCCGATTTTTAATTGCAATTAATGTAGCTTAGTGGCTTTATTTAGTCTTGGCTTTTGCTCAAGAGGAATAATAATCAGTCATAATCTTCCAGAACTTTCAGCTGTTTCTAGGGATGGAAAATATTAAATTTTGTAAAAGGAAAAATGAAAGGCAATGCAATGAACATGATTTCTATTAAAGTCACGGGGCGGCACACTTTAAAGGGGATGTGCCATCAGAAAATCATATTCTTAAACATATATATATATATTTTTTGCTGATCTTATTTTACATTGTCTATGTCCCGACTCCCAATCTATATTTCAAGAAATCCTAAAATCCTGCCGTTGTCGCACTGGCCATTAGTTGTTCATTGAGAGCAGCTATATGGGCCATAGGCACAACGGACAGGAGGGGTCTCATAGGAAGGCTTTCTAGGCATGCTCTGTGACCTGTGCAGAGGTCAGGAGGGAGCAGATAAGCTGTGATATCACCTATTGTGACTGGTGGATCCTGTGTTATCTAAGGTAATATCTGTGATAATGTGAAGTTGCGAGTACAGAACAGGAAGTGTCCAGATATTTTTAGGTTTAGTGACCAGTGAAATTTCAAGGATTTCATGATGAGATCTCTACACTGCACTGTTAAAGGGGTTCTCCTATGACTAATGTAAAAATGAAAATCAGACATCATAGAGTACACGCCAGTCTCTTTCTAACAAAGCTAGAACCAGCCCTGTACATGGATCCAGAGATCTCCCCATTCATTGCTCTGCTAGATTTATATCAAGCGGACAGCTCAGGGGAGTGTCTTTTCTGCTGCAGCTCAGGAGGCGTGTCTCAGCTCTCCCTATCACAGCCCAGGAGGTGTGTCTCAGGTCTCCCTATCACAGCTCAGGAGGTGTGTCTCAGCTCTCCCTATCACAGCTCAGGAGGCGTGTCTCAGCTCTCCCTATCACAGCTCAGGAGGCGTGTCTCAGCTCTCCCTATTACAGCTCAGGAGGCGTGTCTCAGCGCTCCCTATCACAGCTCAGGGGTGTGCCCATGCTCTCCCTATCACAGCTCAGGAGGCGTGTCTCAGCTCTCCCTATCACAGCTCAGGAGGTGTGTCTCAGCTCTCCCTATCACAGCTCAGGAGGTGTGTCTCAGCTCTCCCTATCACAGCTCAGGAGGTGTGTCTCAGCTCTCCCTATCACAGCTCAGGAGGCGTGTCCATGCTCTCCCTATCACAGCTCAGGGGGTGTGTCTCAGCTCTCCCTATCACAGCTCAGGGGGTGTGTCTCAGCTCTCCCTATCACAGCTCAGGGGTGTGTCCATGCTCTCCCTATCACAGCTCAGGAGGTGTGTCTCAGCTCTCCCTATCACAGCTCAGGGGCGTGTGTCCGCTCTCCCTATCACAGCTCAGGAGGCAGTTGAATGATGAAACTGAGCATGTGCGGCCATCTCAGTGAGCAGGTCAAAGAAATAAGAAAAACAATAAACAGCAGGTGGCGCTATGCAGATAGATTTTATTAAATAACTCGGTGGCTATGCTAAATTTTTAATTACATGCAATTATAAAAGTATTTGGATCCAGGGGCTGGTTTGAAAACTAGAATATTTTACGTTGCACAACATACAAGGCATACATGTTCTGTCCATCCGCAGATTTTCACCATCCCAACTATACATCAACCATTAAAAAAACTGTCCTTTTTAGTCCCGAAACATTGTGCAAACGACTGTAAGCAGAATGTGTCGATTGACTTCTCCTGAATTGTCTAAAAAGCGACAACAATGGAAAAGCCATCGACGCAGTGAAGGTCATTGCAAGTGGAAATCGTTACTTGAGATGTCCAGGCATCCTGGGGATAACCATTCAATATATAACTCAAATCTATTTAACCTCTGCACCCTCTGAGCCCTTTGGCTGCTGGTATTAGCTTGTCAATCCTCTTACTGTATCACAATAAAAGGAAAAGAAATGCTGGATCAGGCAGCCAAAAAGCACAATCTAAGAGACCACTGGCTGCATATGACAACACTGAAGGGACATATGGAAGCGGTCAGCGCATCCGTTCTTGAGCTGTCCATATCTTTTGTGGCCCCATTGAAATTAATGGGTCCACATCCAATCTGCAAAAAATGCAGATCGGCTATGGACCAAACTCACGTTTCTATGCATGAGGTCTTAGCCATGTAGCGGGACATGAGATTGCACATTGATAGTAAAATGTTTGTCACCAGACCCTCCTGCCCTGAGATGACCACATCTCTGAACCTCCGGCACCGGCCCGTTTCTAGAGCTTTACTGTCCTTCATGGATGGACTGTACCCCGACCATACTATAGCACAGCTTCTGTACATGTTTGACGGCTGCAGCGTATGGAAGTGTCACTTAGTATATACTGTATACTTCTTCAGCTACTGTGTATACAGACATACCGCCAAATAACCAATATTATACCGCAATAGACATGGAATTTAGAGCTTATGTTGAATTCTGTGAAATGGGTTTTCCTGCTGTAGACATTTCAGTATGCCTGTTGGGTCTGGGACCAAAATGAATCACGAGAATAGGGTTGCCTGGTTCCCCAGTACATTTTCCTGGGACGAGGTGACCATACATGCATGACACAGGGGCATAACTATAAATCATAGGACCCCATAGCAAAATAATATATAATATAATATATAATCTATAATAAAATAGACGTTAGATTAGATAGATAGATAGATAGATAGATAGATAGATAGATAGATAGATAGATAGATAGATAGATAATGTATGAGAAAGATAGAAGATAGATAGATAGATATAGATAGATAGATAATGTATGAGAAAGATAGAAGATAGATAGATATAGATAGATAGATAATGTATGAGAAAGATAGATAGATAGATAGATAGATAGATAGATAGATAGATAGATAATGTATGAGAAAGATAGATAGATAGATAGATAGATAGATATAGATAGATAGATAATGTATGAGAAAGATAGAAGATAGATAGATAGATAATGTATGAGAAAGATAGATAGATACGATAGATAGATAGATAGATAGATAGATAGATAGATAGATAGATAGATAGATAGATAATGTATGAGAAAGATAGAAGATAGATATATAATGTATGAGAAAGATAGATAGATAGATAGATAGATAGATACTGTGTGAGAAAGAAAGATAGATAGATAGATATGAGATAGATAATGTATCAGAAATATAGAAGATAGATAGATAGATAGATAGATAGATAGATAGATGATACTGTATGAGAAAGATAGAAGATGGATAGATAAATAGATAGATAGATAGATAGATAGATACTGTGTGAGAAAGATAGAAGATAGATAGATAGATAGATAGATAGATAAATAGATAGATAGATAATGTATGAGAAAGATAGAAGATAGATAGATAAATAGATAGATAGATACTGTGTGAGAAAGATAGAAGATAGATAGATAGATAGATAGATAGATAGATAGATAGATAGATAT
Source organism: Bufotes viridis (assembly GCA_033119425.1). Classification (NCBI taxonomy): domain Eukaryota; kingdom Metazoa; phylum Chordata; class Amphibia; order Anura; family Bufonidae; genus Bufotes; species Bufotes viridis. The sequence continues at coordinate 39,577,342 of CM065593.1, read as the reverse complement.
GAGATAGATAATGTATTAGATAGATAGATAGATAGATAGATAGATAGATAGATAATAGATAATGTATTAGTAAGATAGAAGATAGATTAGATAGATAGATAGATAGATAGATAGAGGGCGGATTGGCCATAGACTGTACAGGGAAATTCCATGGTGGGCTGATGCCCAGGGGGCCGCCTGAACCCTCCTCACAGCCTCCCAGTGGAAGTTTTTGGGGCAGTATTTTGTGATGGACTGTGGTATTTGGCTCTGCCGGGTGGTATAATGTGCCACAATATGGTATTACTGGTCCTGCCTTCCATCAATGTGGACCCGACAACAAAACGGTATTTTTTTCAGGGCCACTTTAAGTTCTCAGTCCGCCCCGATAGATATAGATAGATAAGTGATAGATAGAAAGATAGATGAGAAAGATAGAAGATAGATTAGATAGATAGATAGATAGACAGACAGACAGATAGTTTAGGCTTGCACATATTATAATATACCTGTCACTAAGTTTTCCCTGTGACAGTTCTCCCATTATATAGATGATACCAGAGGGAATCGTTCTCTGTCGGATGTCTGCGGCTATACTGTGTAGCTCAGGGCGATCTTCTTCGCCGAGCACTAGACCTGTGTTTGAACAATTTCTATCTCTGTGGGAAAAATTAGCACAAATCATGAATGCAAGCAAGTGGAACCAAAGATGACATCAGGGCGTCAATAAGAATAAGTTATGCCGGGCGTTAAAGACGCGGCACATTCTTATACCATAATATTAAAGGCATTATCCTATGATTAATGTAAAAAAATAAAAATCATATCGTACATGACAATCTCTTTCTATCAATGCTACAACCAGCCCTGTACCTCACATGGATCCAGAGATCTCCCCATTCATTGTTCCAATTGCTTTGCTAGATTTATTTCAAGCTGGCAGCTCAGGGGGCGTGCTCTTTCTTAGAGGGAGTGTCCTTTTTGCTGCAGCAATCTATCTATCTATCTATCTACATACCACCCAACTTAGGGGAAAGGGAGAGAGACGGGGGGGGGAGACAGGGGAGAGAGACAGGGGAGAGAGACGGGAGACAGGGGGGAGAGACATGGAGAGGGTCAGGGGAGAGATGGGGGGGGACAGGAGGGAGAGATGGGGAGAGAGTCAGTGGAGAGACGGGGGAGGGGGAGACAGGTGAGAGAGACAGGGGGGAGAGATGTGGAGAGAGTCAGGGGAGAGATGGGGAGGGGGACAGGTGAGACTGAGAGACAGGGGAGAGAGTTAGGGGGGAGAAACAGAGGAGAGAGTTAGGGGGGAGAGACAAAGGAGACAGGGGGAGAGACAGGGGAGATACAGGGGGGAGAGAGACAAGAGAGAGACAGGGGGAGAAAGGGGAGAGAGACAGTAGAGAGAGACAGGGAAGAGAGACAGGGGAGAGAGACGGGGGGGGGGGGGGAGAGACAGGCAGGAAAGACAGGAGGAGAGTCAGGGGAGAGAGACAGTGGAGAGATGGTGGGGAGAGACAGGCCAGGGAGACAGGGGAAAGAGACGGGGGGAGAACGACAGGGGGACTTAGGTTCACATATTATCTATCTATCTTCTATCTATCTATCTATCTATCTATCTATCTATCTATCTATCTATCTATCCATTAATATCCATCTATCCATTAATATCTATCTATCTTCTATCTATCTATCTATCTATCTATCTATCCCTTCTCTCTCTCTCTCTCTGTCTATCTATTCACATATTATCTTTTTATCTATTGATCTATAACAGATATATAAAGTAATATAAATAATATATTTCATAGTTGTAAATCAATCTACACCAGTAATATGCCGGTTAGGTGACTGGGGTCTGTCTAAAGTATGACGGTGCCAGATTTAGGATCTAAGGCAAGTTTAAACATACGGTATTTCTTTTTATTCAGAGGAATTCATTTCGCTGCATTGCTTCTGGTCTATAAGGGGGGTTTCTTCCTTTAACCTGCTGCGTTCCAGGTCCTTGAAAACGTGGTCATGGTTAGAGAGAGACCAGAGCTCAAAGCCTTTCCTCCTCCGCTGTTTTCTCTTCCCGACAGAGACGGGAGCTTTATTCTAATAATCTGATATCCACTTCACAACAGAAGATTTATTTAGACTGCCTCTTGTTTTATAAAGGGCTTGGAAGTCTGTAGTAATTTTTGACACTTTGTTAGAATGTTTTCTATGGCCACCCTCCCCAGCCTCATTTTCATACGGATACAAAGCGCAGTGATGAAATGATGGTTCATTATAGTGGTACAGAGCTCTTATCTTCATCCGGCAAGAGTCATTTCCTTCTAAAGATTGAAATGCAAATGTGAAAATTAATGATAACTGCATTATCTGATAGCAGAGATAATACTGATTCACTGTCAGGGTAACACACAGTCTTTCTATGATTTCTTCTCCGTCTTCACAATATTCCTCTTACTGTCAAACTATCTCCACTGTTCGCTGTGTTTCAGGGGGGCTTTTTCTTTTTTTAATTTACATCAAATGGCATTTCTGTAGATTTTCTATCTAGCACATTTTCGCAATCAGAAGGAAAAAAATGGAAAGCGGGACTGCTAATCTCAGCGTCCTTCTTGGTTTTCACGGATACCGTTAGCAATGGTGTCTGTTCTTGGAACCGACAACCCCACCTCGTTCCTAATTTGTGCTCCTGATCCTGAACATAAAAACCCCACTTAACTGTCCCAGCTCCCGTCACTGCTCCATTCACAAAGCGCCTTGGTCCTGTGACTTCTGCAGCCAATCACAGCATCGATTTACCGTTCAAGCCTCTGTGACGGGTGTGAGAGGTCTGTGACTGGCTGCAGTGGTCATGGGACCCAGCCACTTTCTGGTCCAGTAGGGACTGGAAACGGCTGGGGTTAATGGGAGTTTTATGTTCAGGGGCACAGGGGTTGTGGGCTCCAAGGTTGGATAACCTCGTGAAGGCCCCCATATACATTGTAATTCAAACCATTTTTGAAAATACAGATTGTGTATAGAGACTGTCTTTTGACAGATGATGTTGGGGGATAGAAGGATGGAAGGATTGGGCATGTTGACTTTCTAATGTGTATGGGGAGCCCATGACTCTCCCTTGACAGATGATGTTGGGGGATGATAGGATTGGGCATGTTGAGTTTCTAATGTGTTTGGGAACTTCATGACTCTCCCTTGATAGATGATGTTGGGGGATAGAAGGATTGGGCATGTTGTGTTTCTAATGTGTTTGGCAAGCTCCTGAACAGGGTTCCCAACCATAATCAGGGGCGTAGCTATAGGGGTGCAGAGGTAGCAGTCGCTACCGAGCCCAGGAGCCTGAGGGGCCCAAAGGCCCTTGTGCTGCATAAGAAGACACACAAAGCACTGAGGGAAGGGGGCCCAAGCTGAACTTTTGCACCAGGGCCCATGAGCCTTTAGCTACGCCCCGGACCATAATTACTCTTTTTTTCTAGATAACCAACATTTTTTATAGACAAAAAAAAAACTGCCTCAAAAAAATTATGGACACCGGAAAAAAGTGACCTATTTTTACGAACTGTCCAGAAATTGCTAGACAATTGGCAACTCTGCTCCTGACTTTCCCTTGACAGATGATGTTAGCGGATAGAAGGATTGGACATGTTGAATTTCTCTGCCCCATTCCATCGTTTTCTCTGGATGAGAAATCAGAGTTATCTGGCAGCGACTTTCTCCTCTCATCCCGTTGAAAACGCATACTCGGCTGAGCCGAACTGTGTGTCCATGGGGGAGCTGGCAGAGATAGCTGTCCACCGTCAGCTATTGAGGGTGTATGGCAACTTATGTTATACATCAAAGTGTAAAATCCTGTCTGTGTATATATATATATACATACATATATACACCATGGGGGTCATTTATCAAACTGGTGTAAAGTAGAACTGGCTTAGTTGCCCAAAGCAACCAATCAGATTCCTCCTTTCATTTTGGACCGCTCCTTTGGAAAATGCAAGGAGGAAATTGCATTGGTTGCTGTGGGCAACTAAACCAGTTCTACTTTACACAGGGATCTCAAGTCTCCCGGACGTTCAGGGAGTCTCACTGACGCACGCATGTAAAACAATATATCCCGGAAATGGAGAGGCACTGGGGGGCTGATGGAGAGGCACTGGGGGCTGATGAGAGGCACTGGGGGGCTGATCAATGTAATAAAAAGTTCATGAAAAAAAAGAAAAAGAAATAAAAGAAAACCTCCCTGAAATGAGTTTTCGCAGGTTGGGATGTCTGCTTTACACAAGTTTGATAAATGACTCTCACATATTTATAGAATTGGATCTAATTAATGAAAATATGTATATTTATGACTACATATAATTTACAGGTTAGCGTCTTAAAGGGATTCTCTAATAAGGAATATTCATATCATATGCCCCCTTCTATAAGACAGATCAGAGAGTCGCTGCTAACAGCATCTCTCGGCCTAAGGCACGTGACAACATCAATGTCAGCCAAAGCAGCCCCCGGTATTAACATCTAGCTGTGATAAGCTGAATTGTTGTGAGGAAACATCCCTCTCAGTTTGGGCCTTGTTCATGAAAACGTGCACTGTTGTTCATAGCAACCAATCACAGCACAGCTTTCATTTCTTCAACTGTTTGGAAAAGATGAAAGCTGGACTCTGATTGGTAAATCTGTTGCTATGACGAATAAAAGTAGATATTATTTTAAACAGTTTTAATAAATGAGGCGTGCATCCAAAGTCGGTCCTGTCTGTATCCACACTAGTTCTTGCCCTAAATTACCGTAAGTCAATGGGGCAGATTTATGTAAAAGAAAAACTGGCTTCGCTGTCCACAACAACCAATCACAACGCAGCTTTCATTTCACCAGAGCATAACATGAATTGAAAGATATACTGTGATTGGTTGCTATGGGAAACAAAGCTAGTTTTTCTTTTTAGGCAGGTTAAAAAAATCCCCCCTCCTGCCTTTCTGCTTAGGCCGTGTTCAGATGTGGAGGCTCTATTGCATTTTTAGCATGAAATCCACAGTGCAATAAAAGGCAAAACCCCATTCACAATTAGTGGAATGGTCAGCTGCAAATGTTCACCCCAAAGCAGGCCTTTTAGGCCCCATTCACATGATCTTTGCTCCGCATCCAATCCACAATTTCTGCAGATTGGATGCAGACCTATTGGTTTGAATGGGGCTGCAAAAAATGCTGACAGCACAGCGTGTGCTCTCCGCATCTGTATGTTCGTTCCGCAGTCCCACAAAAAAGACAGAACATGTCCTATTTTTGTCCTTGTTGCAGACAAGAATAGACATTGTTACAATGGGTCCACATAGAAAAAGGATGCAACATGGACACCATCCGTATTTTTGTGGATCCGCGTTTGGCGGTCAGCAAAATACATACAGTCCTGTGAATGCACACTAATAGCTAGGTTTGCCACAAATTTGACCTCTGCAACAAATGCACTGCAAAATACACATCTCGATTGGATCTGAATCATAGACTCCTGATGACACCTGAACTCTTTCAGAGCAGTGGTCTTCGACCTGCAGCTCTCCAACTGTTGTGAAACTACAACTCCCAGCATGGTGTGACAGCCTGCGGCAGTCTGGACATACTAGGAGCTGTAGATGCCCAACTGGTGTAAAGGAAAACTGGCTTAGTTGCCCTAGCAACCAATCAGATCCCACCTTTCATTTTTCAGCGTTCCTTTGGTAAATGAAAGGCAGAACCTGATTGGTTGCTATGGGCAACTGAGCCAGTTTCTCTTTAAACCACTTTGATATAGCTCCCCCTTAGTCTCTGAACCCTGTGAGGGGCTTTATCTCACCCCTATGCGCTGTGTATGACCTGCCCAATCAAACTTCATGTTTTACAGTCAACCATAACCATTATAGAAATACACCCTATAGAAAATAATATGAGACTGCCCATGTTAGAAATGAGACAGTTCTGAGCTTGAAATATCCATAAATTTCATTTACATGGGAAATAATTAAAGGTGTTTTCCGGGGGAAAAATTTATTGAAATTGTCTCTGTCGGATTAAAATAACAAAAAAAAAAACTCTTAACTCAAAGATTTCCCGCCTCTCCTGTTCTGAGGATGCCCGGTCCCTGCTGTCCTGACACAGGGACGTGTGACCACTGCACCTAACCACTGGCTGCGGAGATTGGCTGCAGAGGTCACATGTCCCACTGTTGAGATATCATCACTGCTGCAGGAAGTAGAGAACGGCAGGGGGCGGACATCCTCGGAACAGGAGCGGCAGGGGCTTTTTCGAGATAGTTATACTTTTTTTTTTAATTATTATTTTGATGCTGAGATTTTTTTTTTGCGGGAAAAACCGGGGTGCTTAAAAAGGCATGGACATGGTCCTACCTTACCTGCTGCAGGACCATGCATGAAGAAGAGAACTAACATCAGCTTTGTGGAGCTGCTGACGAACGTAACCTCTGCAATGGATCCTTCAGGAGCTGGCGAAGGCTCAGGATGTTTCATGCCTTAAAATAATTTCCCTCGTTTGGAAATGTAGCGGAAATTCATGACTTTCCAGATTCATTAAGAAAGCAAGTGATCAGTATGGGAAGCACAGCTTTTATCGCCCACTAAGTTGGAAAAGAGGAAATTCATTAATATTAAAAAAAAAAAAAACACTCTGCTCATCAAAGTGGCCACAGAGCAGGCGCTAAATAATGACCAGCTGCATCAGACGTATCTAAAGATGGACTATAGCTGCATAATGACGGCTATCTGGTAAAATCGATTTATACAGGTAATTCACCGCCCAATTAACCATTTTCCTACCGTCGTACTACTATATACACTGTATGTCGATGGTAGAACCTTTATAAATCAGGCACGCTTTGATACAGCAGACAACCAGAGGTAATGTCTACGATCAGCGATGATGCCAATCACAGACATTTAACCCCCTGAGATGCCATGGTCAGTTGTGACGACAGCATCTAAGGTAGCTTTCCTTGGGAGCACTGCGCTCCTGGGGCCTGAACGGCTTCCCTACGAGGTGATTTTGGAAGCTGTTCCTTCTCTGTGATAGGGTTGGTCCCGCCGAAAAGTCCCAGGCCGCCACAAAAGTAGTTACTTTGGAGGTCTACAGGTGTCAGGATTCTATAAGAATCCACAGAATCTCCCATAGACTGCAATGCTAAATCACTGCAGTCTGTGGGACAAGCTAACTAACAATTACTCATTAAAGTCACCTAGGGTGACTAAAAAAGAAAAAAAAAAAAGTTTTAAAAAATATAAAAATGTAATCACCTCCCTTTCCCCATAATTAAAATAAAAAATTTAATAAATAATAAAAAATAAATACCATAGGGACCACCACTACTAACAAAATATAAATGTTTTTATCCCATACAGTGAACGCCGAAACTGGAAAAAAATCTAAATGAATGATTTGCCATTTTTTGTAGCTTCACCTCCAAAACAAAAGTGAATAAAAAAATGATCAAAAAGTCACACACACTCCAAAATGGAATAACTGAAAACAACAGATTGCCCCGCTAAAAATGAGCTCTCACACAATTCCGTAGACATAAATATGAAAAGTTATGGAGGACAGAACATGGCGAAAAAAAAGAAAAAAAAATTGGGGATAGTAAAAATATTTTGGAAAACCCCTTTAAGTGAATGATGATCTAATGGGGAAGAGGAATAGTGGGATGTTATGGTACCATCAGGCGTCCCAACCCATCTACCCTGCTGAATTTAGAGGTAGAGTACAGCAGCGGCGTAACTATAGGGGAAGCAGGGGAAGCGGCGGCTTTGGGGCCCTGACCCAGAAGGGGCCCATCCAAGAGGAGGAGAAGTACTAAAAGATTTTTTCAGGGCCCCTCAACATTATTACACAATGAAATGATATACAGTGGCAGTATAGACAGTGTAGAAAACGGATGGAACAGCTGCCGGGCCTGGTCTGAGAGAGCGATCTGTACTAGTCACAGGAAAGGGGGCGGCATGAAAGGAAGGGGTCGTGCAAAAATTACTGGGGGAGGGGGCCCCATTTAAAAATTTGCTGTGGGGTCCAGTCATTTCTAGTTACGCCACTGAGCCTACAATATATATACCTAAAGGCAATGCATATGGATATATGGATGTTGAAAACTCAGTTTTTAAGGCCATTTCCATATGTCCTCCTGGGTTTATAGAGGGAGGTCCCATGCTGAGGGCTCTCATCTTTTAATCAGAGCAGAGAGCAGCTACGCTGATCACCTCTGATTATGGAGGACCTGGTATGTCTGTGCATTGCATGGGAAACCCATTGGTTTCGATAAGAACTGTGTAATGCCTCATTTCCCATGTGGCGGCACTGCAAGAAAACGTAACCCTTGCTGCAAGGTACCTCCACAGAGAACAGTATATTATTATGGTCCCAGCTTTGGGAAACCCTATGCTCAGTTAATCAGGGGACCTTTCCAACGCATCAGGGACCTTTCCAAGTATTTTTGTCCAAAATGGACAATCCCTTTAAATACCTCCACAGCATTGTATAATTCTAAAGAATCACATTGGCATACCAGTAAACTCCACAGACTAATGACTTCACCTAGCTATGCCTGTAGGCGGAGCAAGAGCAAAGGATATGGAGTAAAAAATGGCCGCACAGCCCGATACACTGCCCCTTTATATCAGTAGGCTCTTGAGACCATTAGAAAAACATGGTCCTGGGTTAGAAAAACACAGATAACCTCTTTAAGTTGAGATCTTCAGCACCTAGACTGTTGAATAAGACAACCATACGTGCACCAGGATGTACTGCCAGATGGGTTTTAGTAGCCATAACCAAGACATACGTCCTACATGATGTCCTATCATCGCTGGATCAGAGGGAAAAACAGCATATTCTACCTCAAAATGCATCATTGATACAAAACATCAGAACCTTGATGACGCTGTGTTCACATCTCATTTTTGGCATACAGTGGGCACATACCTTGACATATATATGCAAAACATTAGCGACCCAGGGTGTTCACCCTTCACAATACGCCTACGTTTTCCAGTGTATACGTCAAATACATCGAAAAATACATTTTTTGGTACATTTGTCTCCATTCTTTACTTAAAAAAATGAACACATCCTGGCACCAGTTTTGAGTGACATGACATGAAGAGCTACGGCTTTGTGACATCATCATGTTTATTTCCTATATACTGTACCAGAAACATACGTTTGACATATGCAAATGTCACCTTTGCTTTTGATGCATAATCTTTGCATCTCCCATTGACTTCAATTGGAAGAACACCGTATACAGTAGGTCTACTGTAGGTGTTTGCAAAGTACTGAAAGGCGTTGTAGACTGTGTATGAAGACGTAAGCACACCACAACAGATGCACAAAGTCGACAACTCAATAGAAGTACAAAAACATACATGTAAGATAAACAACATATGAACTGAGATTATTTTTGTATTACCATTGACTAGAACAGTGGTCCCCAATGTGTTGTTCTCCAGCTTTATAAAACTACAACTCCTAGCATCTCCCTACCGCCACTGGATCAGCAAGGTTCACACAAGTAACAAATATGTTGTAATATTGTATTTCCTCCTACCTGGTCCATCCCAGCCATCAGCGACTGTCCCGGTTTGTAAAGTTTTGTCCGACAGAGCCTCACCATCCAACTCTGCTGCTTCACGACTGCCCTCTTCATCTGCTAAAAATCAAATACATGAGGACAAGATTTAATACAAGAGAAGAGTCACATATCATATACAATGCATTCGGAAAGTCACTTTTTGTTATGCTGACTGAGGCCTTGTTCTAAAATAAAAAATTAAGTTTTCCCCCATCAATCTGCACTCAGTATCTTATAATGATAAAATTGAGAACAGAATGCTAGAAATTTTGGAAAATTTATTGAAATGGACAAGCCTAAATCTTGCATTGACATAAGTATTCAGACCCTTTACTCAGGACTTAGTTGAAGTCCCTTTGACAGCAATTACAGCCTCCAGTCTTCTGGGATATGATGCCACAAGATTTGCACACCTGGATTGGGCCATTCTTCTCTGCAGATCATCTCAAGCTCTGTGGGTTTCACGGGGACTGAGAGATGTTTCATTGGGTTCAAGTCAGGGCTGTGACTGGGCCATTTAAGGACATTCACAAAGTTGTCCCTAAGCCGCTCCTATATTGACCTGGCTGTGTGCTTAGGGTCATTGCCTTGTTGGAAGGTGAACCTTTGGCCCAGTCTGAGGTCCATAGCTTTCTGGATCGGGTTTCCACTAAGAATACCTCTGTTCTTTCCTCCATTCAGCTTTGCCCCAACCCTGACCAGTCTCTGCTTTTTCTCCAAAAATTACGGTTAGAATTGAGGCCAAAAAGTTCAATCTTGTTTTCATTAGACTAAAGAATGTTGTTTCTCACCGCCTGCAGTGATAGCTGACCTTCTGGAAGTTTCCCCTGTCTTCACACAGTATCTTTGGAGCTGAGCCAAAGTGACAATTGGATTCTTTGTCACCTCTCTTACCCAGAACCTTCTCCCCCAACTACTTTGTTTGGTGGGGCGGCCGCCTCTAGAAAGAGTCCTGGTTGTTCCAAAAATTACTTTGGAACATAGGAATTATGGAGGTCACTGTGCTCTTCGGAACTTTTAGTGCAATAGAAATTTTTTGTACCCTTCTGCAGATCTGTGTCTCCACACATCCTATCTCTGAGCTCCACAGGCAGTTTTATATCCTCACGGCTTGGTTTCTGCTCTGATACACAATGTCAGCTGTGAGATCTTATGTAGACAGGCCTGTGTCTTTCCAAATGACGTCCAGGAAACTGAATTTACCACAGGCGGACTGCAATCATGGAAAATCTAAAAGATGATCAAGAGAAATGGGAGGCCCCCAGTGCTAAATTTCAAGTCTAATAATAAAGGGTTTGAATATTTATGTCCATGAAAGATTTTAGTTTTTCATTTTTAATAAATCTGGCAAAAATCTAAAATTCTTTTTTCACTTTCTTATCATGGTGTATTGAGTGCAGAATGATGTGGGGATTTTTTATTTTATTTTAGCCCCAGGCTGCAACATAACAAAACATGAAAAAAGTCAAAGGGTCCGAAGTCTTTCCGAATGCATTGTATATCTGTGTACACAGACATGTGGATATGCACATACATTATATACATACTATATATAAAGGCATGAAATGTTTCATAGTGCAACACATGAAATCCAATATACAGTATAATAATATAAGATATCCACCAGCCGTTCTGCTTCTAAATGGAAGGAGTATAATAACCACGCGTTTCAATCTGATTTGTTCTGCACACTTTAATCCTTTGTTTAAAAGTCTGGCAAACATTTCTTCTTTTGTGTACACACTCCTCCAATTCTCTTGTGATCTTATTTTTATTATGTGCGTTCTTCTCTTATATTACTTAATTTCCTTCAAGAAGCATTAAACAAATGGATTCAGAATCCAAGCCTATAAAGTCACAGGTCCGTGCTGGCATCTTGTCGCTGGCAGAAATGAAGACGAGTCAAGCGCGAATTTGTTCAGTGGATGAAAACTTTGGGCTAAGCAATTAAGTTGCCCATACATCTCTATTAATTAAATTGCTGGCAGGGCCCCTCCGAACTCATTACAATTGGTAATAGAACAGATCTCAACAAAGAAGACAGAAGCTGCCATAATGGTGAACAAAGGAAAAAGCCAAGTGCATGGACCATACATGGTGGCCAGTGAAGCACCTATGGATTCTTATTTGGGACCTGTGGGCACTGTGTGTGCTACTATATAATGATCAGAACGAAAATCCCAGCAACATTCAATTTCTCCAATGCTTCTTTATTTGGAATCAAAAAGGGGTATACAATAAGCCCCCCATGAGGGGCTTATTGTATACCCATTTTTGATTCCAAATAAAGAAGCATTGGAGAAACTGAATGTTGCTGGGATTTTCGTTCTGATGTGAAGTGGGACCTACCCCTTTTCCCGTGCAACAAAAACGGATCGTGAGCTGTTTTGTTTGTTTTCACTACTATATAATGAGGCACTCCTCTCCTAGAAGCATCCACTGGAACATCTCACATCTCACAACTGTAAAAAAAAAAAACTTTAAAATCAGAGGCACGTAGAGGTACTGTATAGTCTTGTTGAAATCCATGGGTGCCATATTACGGATCTGTAATATTTTTACTACAATACAAAATGTATGAAGATGCAGGAAACGATAATTTGTCTACAACTTGTTTTAACATTTTTTTTCCCCAAAAAGATCCAATAAGCAAAAGATGTACAAATCTCTAAGTTTTAAAGGGGTCTTGATTACTTAGATGTTAATGGCCTATTCTTCAGGCAAGTCATCAGTATCAGATTGACGGGTCATGATCAGCTGTTTTGGTCAGCCAACAGCTCCAGATACTATACAGTGTTTGGAGCTGGAAGCAGAAGACCCCGTCCACTGAGTAGTGGCCATGCTGGGGTACTGCAGCTCAGCTTTTATTTAAGTAAATGGGTACTGAGCTACAGTATACTGTACACGTGCTAGAATCTATACATTGGACGGCGCCTTCTCTCCACTGGATAGCTCTGGCATCAGCAGCTACTCAAAACAGCTGATCCCATATTGATGACTGAGGCCTCTTGCACACAAACATTGGGTCCGCATAAGGCGGGTCCGCATAAGGCAGGTCCGCAATACATAGGCACTGGCCCGTGTGCACTCTTCACTTGAATGGGTTCGCAATCACAGAGATGCGGAACGGAAGCACGGATCGGAACCCCATGGAATCACTACGGAGCGCTACCATGGTGTTTCTGTCAGTGCCTCCGCACCGCAAAAAAAATAGAACTTGTTCTATTTTTTGCGGTGCGGACGGATCACAGACCCATTCAAGTTGAATGGGTCTCGATCCGTCCCGGCCGCCACATGGACGTTGCCCGTGCAATTTGCGGTCCCCAATGCACGGAAGGGACCCACAACTGACGTGTGCAAGAGGCCTTATCCTGAGGCTAGGTTATTAATATCTAAGTCAGGGAAAACATCTTAAGGCTTAGTTCACACAGTGGATTTTGCAAATTTTTTCAATCTGAATGCTACAAAGCCGCTCCCGATTTAGCCTCATTGAATTCAGATAAACCATGAGTAGACACCCATCAAGGTTTCCAGTGGCGCCCGTCTGGACACTACGCCAAGATAGGACATGTGCTTCCTTGGTGTGGTCATGGCTATAAACCATGCAGCGTGCCCTCCAATTGACAACAGAAGGAGACAGATTCAGTGCCGCTGGTGGCATTTTTTTGGTGCAGCATCAGCGCCAAATTTTGCCAGCAAAACACTCAGTGTGAATAAAGCCATAATTTATGAGTACCCTAGCCACAAGCTGGTCTAAGGAAGACTGCCAACATGTCTACAAAGCGATACCAAATTTATTGTGTCACGTGCTACATACATTACGGTATGTCACATTTTTATAGATTTGAAACAATCTCTGCCATTTTTGGGGCATCTGTCAGTGCTGTGGTTTAGGCCGGGATCACATCATCGTTTCGTTTTTTGTTCTTCTGATCCGTCAGAATGACAGAAAAAAAAAACCAACAACACATTTTGCATCCGTTTTAGCCATTTCCATCTGAGATCTGTTATTTTAGCCGGAAAAAAGTCCTACACAAAGTATTTTCTTTACATCTTTCTAAAGTAACGGATCTCAGATGGAAATGGCTAAAACGGATGCAAAATCTGCATAACTGCGCGTAATGGATACGCGATCCGTTTTTTTTGTTTGTTTGTTTTCTGTTATTCTCTTTAGCGTGCTTCTATATATTACTGCACCTATAAGATGTATACTGGTATATAAATTGTATATTCCTGCCAACTGACTGCAGCTGTGCAAAGCGCAATCAGTCAAGCGCATTGAATTAACCCGACGGAGCATCTCAGTATCGAGGGGGTTGTACTGGACCTGGAAAATAACAAACCTAGGCAGAAAAGATAATGTAGAGCCTGCAGGTGGGGTCTGCAAGCCGTTAGCAGGGGGGCGTTCAATCAGCTCTAATCAGCGATCTATCAGTGTCCTCATTCTAGTCATATCCTGCGAAACAAGGAGTCAAAGATTCAGGTCAATAAGCTTATAGGCGATTTGCACAAACGTCTCCTACAGCAAGGTAAAATCCAAAGTCAAATTGGCTTTTCTTCCAAGTGCACTCATTTGTTTGTTTAGACTAAACTTGTAATAAAGTAGAATTAACATAAGGGAGAAGAAGGAGGAAGGAAGAAGATGGCCGGCGATGAAGATGTGAGGACGGGTTCCCGGGTAATATTCACTGATCCATTTAAAGGGGTTGTCTCATTTCAGACATCGGGGGAATATCGCTAGTAGCTCTGGAATTGGAAATATTTTATTCTATAGACTTGAACACGTCTTGCTGTTTGGACTGCAATAGATGTAGGTCCCACCTCTTGGACCCGCACCTATCATCTGAACAGAGCCCACAAAGTAAAAGAAGGTGCACGGTGGCCCTCCCTTTCATTCCTATGGGAGCACCGAAAAAAACTGAGCCACATCTGGCTATTTTCAGAAGTTCCACTAAAATGAATGAGAAGCGCACTGTGCAAGCGCGGCCACCGCTCCATTCACTACTAGGAGGCTGATGGAAATAGCCGAGCCAGTGCTCGGCTATTTTAGGCACTTCCATAGAAATTAATGCAGGGAGGCCGGGCATGCACGGTGCACCCTCCTTCACTTTGTGGGCTTAGTGTTCGGGCCCAGAGATGGGACCTGAACCTATCAAACATTGGGGGTATATACTAGCGATATGCCCCCAAATGTCTGAGGTGAGACAACCCCTTTAAGTCTAGGTTCACACTGAGTATTTTGGGTGCAGCTTTTGGAACAGATTCCCCATAAAAAATACACAATAAAAATGCATGCAGAACTTCCCCATTGATTCCAATAGGGAATCCAGATATTAAACCATGCAGCTCTTTTTTTTCCCTGTTGTGGTTTTAAAAACTTCCCCGCAAAAAAAAATAAGTATCCTGTCCATTTCTTACACGGATTCCATGTGGAATTTCTATTGAAAGTTAAAACCGCTTTAAGAGTAAAACGCATGCCAAAAAACGGATGCTGCTCTCTCTCCAACTGCTGCGCCCTCCCCACTTTGATTGACAGGGCCAGGCGTAATTATTTACACTGCCTGACGCTGTTAATCAAAGTGCAGAAGTTGCAGCAGAGTCTCTGGGAGTAACGGCAACACCCCCATTGTTTCTAGAGGCTCATTTGCATATAATAAAACATCATTTTTGATGTCAGTAATGCGGACACATATGAACATGGGACCAACACAGATGCCTTCAGCTGCCAAGTGCACATGTAACAGGTGAGCCAGTGTCATAGGTACAAATCTGCTGACAGATGGACTTTAACTTTTTTGGAATGAGCTTTTTGTATTGTTACCTACGTGCAGGGGTGTAACTATCATAGCGGCAGACCATGTGACTACTGTGGGGCCCAGGGCAAGAGGAGGCCCAGTCTTAGTTGGGATCATCTCCTCTTCTACTGGAGGTGAAAGCTTGGTCAGGACTCTACCCTCTAAAGGAACAACTTTTAGCAAATGAAGCAGTGGAAAAAATGGCACAAGGGTCATTGAAAGGGGTTTAGGCAGAAACCCTTCTGTCCTGTGTGCGGGATCTGGTCTGATCCTTGCTATGGGGCCCTTACTTCTCTATGTACGCCACTGCCTGTGTGTATTTATGAATTTATATTTGATACGCTATTTTTAATATGAATGTATTGGTTTGCATTATTCAAGAGAAATGTTGACCTATTTTTGGTAGTTTTTTAAGTTATGAGTAAGAACTGTTGAGGTTGGAAACATGTTAACCTGCGGAGATGGGTGGAGGTGTCCTTTGGAATCTATGTTTTAATGAATCTGAAATAAAGACGAAGCTACTTTTTGGATTGTCGGATGCTGGAACTTTTTTTCTTCTTTCGTTATTTTCTTTTTCAGACATGTACATGCTTCTTTAGAAAGGTTTTCTCTTTATATCTTGCCGCCCTTTGATGCCGGCAAATGTATCAGATTGCCATGGTATCCAAGAGAGCAAGAAGGGCGACCACTACATTCAGACGTAACTTTTCATAAATGCTTTACCTTTAGGCCCCTTTCACACGAGCGAGAATTAGGCACGGGTGCAATGCGTGATGCGAAAGCATTGCGCCCGCACGGAATCCAGACCCATTAATTTCAATGGGTCGGTGCACATGAGCGTTGGCTTTCACACATCACTTGTGCGTTGCGTGAAAATCGCAGCATGTTCTATATTCTTCGATTTTCATGCAACGCTTGCCCCGTAGAAGTGAATGGGCCTGCGTGAAAATCACATTGCATCCATAAGCAAGTGCGGATGCGATGCGTTTTTTCTCGGATGGTTGCTAAGAGATGTTGTTTGTCAACGCATCAAAACGTGTGCAAAACGCATCAAACCGCATTGCACCCGCGCGGAAAAAACTGAACTGAACGCAATCGCAGACAAAACTGAATGTACTTGCTTGCGGAATCGCACAGTTTTCACTGAACGCATCCAACGCATCCGGACCTAATCCGCTCAAGCTCGTCTGCAAGGGGGGTCACAGTGCGCCTAAACATTACACAAGTTGCCAAGCAACCAAGCAAAAGATGAAGCTGAAGTTAAACATTTCTTGAAATGCAGAACTGTGGTAAACCCGGAATAATTAGAGGAGATAACAAGGAAGATACTGTATAAATATACTTATCTACCGCCATAAACATGTCACATTTTATCTCTCCAGTTAAAAATCACATATGACATTTATGATGTGGTGACCGCAGGAGATTTCTTAAAGAATCAGTGAATTTGATAATGCTCTTTTACTATTTGTACTTGACACAGGGCAATGCAGACATTGTTTGATGATATTTGACGATATTGTTCTCCCACGAAAAATATTCTACAGTTTTCAAACCAGCACCTGCATCTGAATACTTTTGTAATTGCATATAATTAAAAATGTTGTATAGCCAGTGAGCTATTCAATAAAATGTATCAGTATAGCGCCACTTGATTTCTTATTTTTTGACCTGCTCACTGAGGTGGCCGCACATGCTCAGTTTTATCCTTCACCTGCCTCCAGAGCTGTGATAGGGAGAGCTGAGACACGCCCCCTTAGCTGTGATAGGGAGAGCTGAGGCACGCCTCCTGAGCTGTGATAGGGAGAGCTGAGACACACCCCCTGGGCTGTGATAGGGAGAGCTGAGACACGCCCCCTTAGCTGTGATAGGGAGAGCTGAGGCACGCCTCCTGAGCTGTGATAGGGAGAGCTGAGACACGCCTCCTGAGCTGTGATAGGGAGAGCTGAGACACGCCTCCTGAGCTGTGATAGGGAGAGCTGAGACACGCCTCCTGAGCTGTCATAGGGAGAGCATGGACAAGTCCCCTGAGCTGCAGCAGAAAAGACACTCCCCTGAGCTGTCAGCTTGATATAAATCTAACAGAGCAATGTATGGGGAGTTCTCTGGATCCATGTGAGGTACAGGGCTGGTTCTAGCTTTGTTAGAAAGAGATTGTCACGGACTATATGAGGTCTGATTTTCATGTTTTACATTACATTTCTTTACAGAGGCCAAATCAAGATGACATATTTGCAATAGACAGAGTAGCTTAGTCACTTATACCTCTTAAGGAAATCACAAAAGTCCTCACATGTTTGCAACGCTCCACCACCTAAGTCCTACTCTAAGCAGTAAATTGTTCTAAGGTATGACACAGCCATAACTTATGTTGAGTAGCGTACCACCATGTTTCTTCCTTTCTAAATAGGGTGCCAGGCCTGGCATCATCATCATGCATCAGTCTATATCAGGGTTTCGCAACTCCGGTCCTGGTGACCTAATGAGTCATGTTTTCAGGATTTCCATAGTATTGAGCAGATGATATAATCAGTGTCAATGCATTAGGACTTACCACGGGTATTCATTTTGTGGGATATTCTCAAATGTCAAATCCTGACTGGTAGGTGGGTTTCAAGGACCGGAGTTGAGAAACCCTGGTCTATATGATATATAAAGGGGCTGCAGAGAGGAGATCACCACTGAAGCCTGATGACGTCACATCACATGGTCCAATCACAATGTCCATCTTACCATGGTGATGGACCATGTGATTGGACCATGTCATGTGATGTCATCACAGGTCCTTTAGTTCTTAGCTGATGCTGGAAAAGAGAAGACAGATCGCAACTATGCGATCAAGTGGCTAAGGTAAGTTAACTTTTATTATTTTTAACCCCTTCCTCTTCATTTTACTAAGCATTCTTTATTGAGAATGCTATTATTTTCCCTTATAACCATCTTATAAGGGAAAATAATAAATTCTTCAGAATACTCTACCCGAAACCGGACTTCAGTGATGAAGTCCGGCTTCGGGTCTGGGTACCAAACATGGCGATTTTTCACACGCGTGTGCAAAACGCATTACAAACGTTTGCACCCGCGCGGAAAAATTGCGCATATTCCCGCAACGCATCCGCCTCTTATCCAGGCGTCAAACATGGCGCCCATGTGAAAGAGGCCTTAGGCTCCTAGAATCCCAACGATCAGCTGTTTGAAGGTTCGGCGCCACAGTGCCATAAGGTTTGCGGTGGCTGCATGTGGTACTGCATGTGAATGGGACAGAGCTGCAGTATGATGTGGTACCACGCAAAGCCAATAAAAATTGTACAGCACTATATGTAGTAAGCAATGAAAAAACTACATCACTCACCAGAGCCCTTCAAAAAGCTGAGTGATGTGGGTGCCGAGAGTTGTCCCCCCTTCCCCACTCATCTGATATTGATGGTCTATCCTATGGACAACCCCCTTTCCAGAGAAGAAGCATGTGAGTCCTTCTTCTCCCGCCCACACACAGTGATTGGCAGCTTCTCCAGTGTTTGTATGCTGTCAATCACCATGTGGGCGGGGTAAGCAGGACTCACAGACTTCTATATGACCATATGAATCCGGGGAGCTTACACTCAGCTTTTTGCATGAAATACGAAATCAAGTCATAGAAACCTATATATCCCAGATCTCAGCATCTCCCCTGTATCATATGCTGCCCCCAAACAGAGACCTGACAGAGCCCCTCTAATAACTGTCCTCTATGAAGAAACAGGGAAGTCCCTAATAATGTAATTGATTCTGACTATAGGCTAAATTAAAATAATTCATATTGACTGTCATTGACAGAATAATCCTCTAAGAAAGAACCAAGAATAAAGTCATACAGCAGCGAAGAGTTATCTGTTAATGTACGTTTCCAAAATGGCAAAAGTAAAACAAAAGGTTACAGGTCCTTGTTCGCTGCGGCTTGTGTCGTGAAGGGATATTAATTAATGTTGCTCTGAGATATGAATTCAATTAAACCATAGTAACAAATAAGCAATTAGCTCGAAATGTGGAGTTTAAGTTGAAAAAGCAATACAAATATTAATGATGATTAGGTTTTGGTCCATATTTACCCTTCAGGGGATACAAATATTCTACTGTGTGATGTCATCGGAGATGAAGGGATGGAGAGGGGAAATGCAATATTGTATTCACTCCAATGAGACTAGAATGGCACAGTCATACTTCGTCAGTATTTGTATAGATTGTATAGATAGAGATAGATAGATAGATAGATAGATAGATAGATAGATAGATAGATATGAGATAGATAGATAGAGGATAGATAGATAGATAGATAGATATGAGATAGATAGATAGATAGATAGATAGATATGAAATAGATAGATAGATAGATAGATAGATAGATAGATAGATATGAAATAGATAGATAGACAGATAGATAGATAGATAGCAGGGTGCGTACCTAAAGGCTCCGGGTCCCGGGTGCGAGTGTTCAGCTTGGGGCCCCATTCCCTCAGTGCTTTGTGGTCAGGGGCAGGGAAGCACATAGCCATCGTGCTGCTGAGGCAAAAATTGAAATGGCACCCCCATCATGCCAAATTTTTGACCTAACCCCTTCCCTCCAGCCAGAGGTGTAACTTGACCAGCATGCACTTTCTATATTAATAGTCTCTTCTTGTGTGGCACAAGGGTCTTTGGGCCCCTCAGGGTCCTGGGCCCGGTGGTGACTGTCTGCTTCCTCTGCACCCCCCATAGCTACTCCCCTGATAGATAGATAGATAGATAGATAGATAGATAGATTAGATAGATAGATTGATAGATAGATAGATAGATAGATAGATAGATAGATAGATAGATAGATAGATAGACTGACTAAGGCAGGGATGGCAGCACCAAACAGAAACAAATAATAAAGAAAATAAACGAGGTGCAATCCCCAGGGGACTAGACCATTGCCCAGTATACAAAAAATGGAAAAAGGCAGCAGGATAAAGTGACATGGGTTAATAAACTTTGTATTTTTTCACTGTATCCTGCTGAGAGTGCTGCATTTTTGCAATTTTTTTAGACAGATAGATAGATAAATAGATAATAGACAGAAATTAGAGAGTGATAAATAATAGATATATAGATAGATATGAAATAGATAAGATAGGGATAGCATTACACTGACGAATGAATGAGCAAACGCTTCGCTCCCAACAATCGCTTTCTGGATCGGCCTGTGTAATACAGATAGATAGATATGAGATAGATAGATAGATAGATAGATAGATAGATAGATAGATAGACAGCTAGATAAATATGAGATAGATAGACAAATATAAGATAGATAGATAGATAGATAGATAGATAGATAGATAGATAGATAGATAGATAGATAGATAGATAGATAGATAGATAGAGCTATAGATAGATAGATAGATAGATAGATAGAGCGATAGATAGATAGATAGATAGATAGATAGATAGATAATAACTAAACATTACAGATGTATACAGCATATTGCTGGCACTTTGGATGATACAATACCTTTGTTACAGAAATATTCCACATCTTCACAGGTCATATTCTCTGGCTCAAACTCTGCTGTGAAACTTTCTTCCAGTGGAAAATCTTCCTTTGTGATGATATCATTTTCCTCAGACACACAATCTTCCTCCTCATCCTCAATAGCATCTTCCAGGGGCCCTTCAAAATCAAACAAATTCAACATTATGAATGGCCGCAGGATACACGTGTTAGAAAGGTCACAACTTTAACTTTTTGTCTGTTGATACAGGCAGTGATGGCTTCGGGCTCGACGAGGGCACAATGACGCAAGAACACTTCATTACTAATGTGGTTCCTTACATACTGGAAGACAGCGAGGAACTGTGATCTGTCACCCTAGGTAATAACTCTTAATAAGCCTTAAAAGGGAAGTCCTCAGATGGACGACAATAGGAATCCAAGATCATTCAAGATACAAATGTTTTTGTCCGTAGTCTGTTACCTTGAAGACACAAAGGTCAGTCTAGGAGCTGTAAGCCCAGAACAGTAGGAGATTTCTAATTAAGGCCATTCGCAAAGTTGCTTGACTTTGCTTTGTAAAGGCACCGGAACAATAAACCAAAAAATTGGTTGTGACAGTGGACCTTCCTTCTAAAATGTATGAACTTTGTCATCTCAGCCATGAGAGCCTATTTATACAAACAAGCTTCTTTAAATGTGCAAGTCATAAAATCAAATTGTGTTTTCAGTTCTATAATAACCTACTTAAAGACAGAATCCCTACTTGCTTAAAAAATACTAAAGTATTATTTTACTTGAAGCCGCAGGAGATACTTCATGTATCCTCAACCACCATGATGCTATATCCTAAACCACTTTGATGTTATGACTGCAGCAGACATTTCATTTTGCATACCGTAATGAGATGTCACCAGCTAGGCTCTATATTTTGTTCTATGATCATAGAAAGGAACAAACTGAAACATTACATGAAGGGAACAGAACTTCCTTCTTGCCTCATACTGTCACATTGTCCTAAGCCTCATTAGGTTCTAACATCTAAAAGTAGTCCCAAACAACGGGCTGACCTCAGATATACTCGTTTTGGCCAAATGTTGATGTAACCAACAACTTGACTGAGAACACTGAAGGTGAGCTATCTAATTCTATATGGGCAGTGGGTATGGAAATACCACGACAACTAACCAGTTTTACTTTGGGCCAGACCTAAGGGTGTTGTTCTGGCCTTCCCATGGTTTTTACCCTTTAACCCCGATACAGGGACCTGAGCTTCGCTGCAGGGAGCCGCCAGGCCTCTTCCTCTTGGAATAGTCCTGGTGTGATTGGCAGCTGACCCACTGCAGTCAGAGACACAAATGCAAAGCGTTTAAAGGTCAGGCAATACTCATAGTCAGAAAACAGCCCGAGCTTAGGACAGGCAACATTTGGGCAAATACGTGAAACAACTCCGAGGTCGGGGCAGGCATCAAAGGGTCAAAATGGTAAATAGATAAGGTCAGGCTAGACAGTGGATGGTCACAGTCGCTAAACAGGCAGAGATCGGTAGGCGAGCAGATAAAAGAATAGGATACCTTCAGTGGTTACTAGCAAGCTAGGAAACCTAAAGCTTAGGCACCCTTCCATAGAGGTGCCTAAAATATTAACAAGTGACCAGCCATTTGGTGACCAAACTACGGTGCACAGGCTCGCAAAGAACCTCGGACTACATACACACGTGCCCTACAGAGAGTCCGGGGGCCTTCCTAGAGTCCTCAAAGTGTCATACACAAATTTACAGGCCAAATGGAGCACTTATAATTCAGGTAAAATCATTTCGGATCTGAATCATCAAATTTGTCAACTGATTTGGCCAAATTGAACCCAAATCGAATTCTGAGCAATTTGCCTATCTTGCTGGCTTATGATGATGTGTACTACTTCTCCTTTTTAAATTTCTTCCATGACTTCACATATGAAGAAGATCAGTTGATGAGTTATTAGAATTAGTGACAATTTTCCCAACCCAAACTTATTATAGACATTACAGATATTTTTCTGAAGATTATGAGTAAGGACGCATTGTATCATATAACAAACTTTTCATCATTTTATTATCTGTTCAACCCATTCTTCAACGTCCTTAAGCTCCACTTGGATGCTTCCATGGATGCATTTAACTGAAGAAAACCTATAGACATGCTGTACAGTTCCTCACCACAGGACTTCACAAGCAAGGCTCACGAACATCCCACAGAGCTCTTTAATGAAGCTATGTCCGTTCTGTGGACATTGCAAGACCACATAAGCCTTATGTAATTGAGCTTAACAGCGAGAATAAAAGTCCTATTTCTCCAGCTTCTAAAAATCTATTTAAAATGAGTAAAGTTCCTCCTGCAGACACTCACTTTTTAACACGGGTTGCATCAGGGGATCTTGTAGGATGGAAACATTTTTATTAATTTTTCTCTTATCTGCAGGAGGATGTTGCTTTTTTCATTTACATTCCTAGCCTCCAGGTAGCAGAGTAGAGAATCATAGACTAGAAAATTTTTGATTAATTTCTTTCCATGTGTTATGTTATTTCTTATATATAATTGATTTCTTTTGCTTGTAGCTGTACATCTATTTTATATCTGCACCTATTGCCTTCCTTCAATCAAGAAAGTTGAAGAAAATTACCTGAATTTTGTTAAGTTTATTAAAAAAGGGAGCGCTCGGAATATTTAAATTGTTAGGTTTATTAAAAAGAGCTCTGTGAATATTTAAATTGCGTTTTGAAATGCTAACGAAAGGAAGATATTACAGAATTTTAATAGTAGGTTCAATTTGACCCACCGACTTTTGCGGGAAGGGTCAAAAATTATTCAAATTGTTTCTTTACACTCAAAGAAGAAAACCTTTGATTTTTTTTTCTAAATGGATTAATATTCTTCTCTGCTGGGTCTTTTGACATGTTGCTGTATGACAGTATTAATTCTACTGGTGTATAAATTTTTCAAAGACCTTTCTGCTTTCATTTTCGTGTACGCTCTTAACTTTTTTTTATCTTTGCTATTATGATAGAAGAAGCTTTTATTAAGACTTTTTGGCCTTCTTTTGAGCTGGCCAAAATATGCCTGACATTTTACGGGAAGAGCCACCTTGTTTTAAGAGTGAAAATAAAGACTAAGACATGGATACTTTTCTTTTTGAATCTTAAGTAAATAGTTTAATGCAGAGGCCGAATATAACAGACAGAGAAATGTGTAAAAATTTGGGCGGCCACAAAAATGAAAGGGGTTGTCCCACAAAAAACATTTATCACTCATCCATATTGTTGCTCACAGTCTGGCCATTGGAACCCCCATGAGAAAGAGTTCCCTGAGTCCCTTGTGTGAATGATGCATGGCCCCCACTGTATTCCTTGTCTGTGGGACTGCTGGATATAGCACTCAGCTATCTCTAGTAGTCCTATAGAAGTAAATAAAACAGTGGTCACTAATAGTCCATTCACACAAGATACCCATGGACCACCATTCTCATGATTAATGGGGGTCTCAGCAGTGATAAAAAGATAAAATGCCCAAAATTTACATACAATCACATATAGGATTCGATTGACTGACTGACAGAGTACCAGAGGGTCCCCCTGTAAGTACAGGTTCACAGACACAACAACAGGATCATTAGGAGACAACCCTTTTTAAAGCTGATTTGGGGCCCAAATTTCTTCCATTGGTTCCAAAATTTCAAAAATGATATAACCACGTGGACAAAGATAAGAGTATAATTTTGGATCACATTAAAAGTGGAAGTGTATGCGTTTTGTATAAACGATGGAGGCCTTCAAAATAATTTCCTCGAGCACCGAAGATATGCCAGTGTAATTCTAGACACAGTCAAGATATTTGTGATCTTCACTCTATCAACTTTTGTCCGAGGGAATTCTAGGAAACTCTATTTAGAGGGTTGGGAGGGTATGAGAGGGTTATTGAGGACTTGCATGTATCATATTGCCCATAACAATGCACCACAAAAGAAGCCTAGCTTGAATTTTAGGTTAGAGTAGATTCCAGTAAATTTTGATTTCAGTACATTTTGATTGCTCTTCAGGGAAGGCAGGGTCATATTTGAAATAGAGACGTCTCTTCTAAGTAAGAGTGTGGGACAGCATGTGCTTGATTATGCTTTGACTTTGTGTAACTAAGCTCATGGGTGGTCATTATTGCAAATATGGCCTTGCTTCCTGTTTTCTGACTATGAGTATTGCCAATCAACATATTTCAGAAGGTAATTCAAATTCCACATGGTATTACTCAGGTTGTGTCTAGAGACGACAGCGTGCAGTTTACAGTAGTTTGTCGCAACAAAAAAGGAAAGCGAAAATCGGTGGCACCACGCAAAACCCCGTTCCATAGGCAACCCGTCCTTCACACCCCGTCAACAGCGCAGCACAGGTGGTGCATCAACCGTCCAAGTAACTTTAGAATCCAGATTAGTCCAAACAAACAAGGCGGCACTCACCACTGCGGATAACACTTCTTTATTCTTGCTTCTTGCTGGTAGTAGCCGGAAAAAGCACTGGCGTGCTACTCAGCCTGGTGTTCATTGAGGGTTTGTCCACCCCAGCCCTACTGTTTTGTGCTCATGAAACAAGAATAAAGAAGTTTTATGCGCAGTGGTGAGTACCGCCATGTTTGTTTGTTTGGTCTAATCACAGTAGTTTGTATTCTGTAAATGTGATGCACACCCCGATCAGCCATAACCCGTCAGCGTACTGTACGTATTCCACATTCACTATGCAGCAAGTGGGGCTGCGTGTGTTCACCTGGGCTGAACTGCATTCTCGGTATAAACCTGGGCCAAATGTATTACAAAGTTCCCATTGAAATCAATGGGTTGGCTGTAGACTCTATAGATATTTGAGGTTCACACACAGTGAAAGATTCTCTGCTTAGTCAACGCTCCACACTTTCAGTAAAATTCTCTAATAGGCTATATAAAGTAAGGTTTCGAAACCAGACAATCCAGCTGCAGATCATTACAGAGTACCTGAACTTATTGTGTCCTACTTTGAGATCTCAGTTTCTGGAAATCACACAACATTATAAGCAAAACTCTTCTGGGCTGCATGTATCATATACTGTACCACTTTAAATTTTCTTTCCAATAATAAAAAATACCCATTGGGCCTCATATGAAAGACCCATTGGGTTTCATGTGAAAGACCCATTGGGCCTTATGTAAAACGCTGATTGGGCTTCTTTTGAAATACCCATTGGTCCTCATGTTAAATACCCAATGGGCCTTATGTGAAATACCAATTGGACTTCATGTGAATATTCACTGGAACTCATGTGAAATGCAGATTGAGCCTCATGTTAAGGGTACATTCACACGACCGTATTTTTTTCATCAGTATTTTACGGACGCAAAAAAGGAAGCCGTATGTCCGCATTTTGCGGAAGAAGGCTTCCGTATGTCTTCCGTTTTTTGCGGATCCGCAAAATACTGAACTGGAGGGAGGGAAAAAAAAAATGTTCTTCAATAAAATATTCTAATAATAATACGGAAACGGATCCGCAAAATACGGATAACATACGGAAAGGTTTCCGTATGTTATCCGTTTTTTGCGGACCCATTGACTTCTATGGGGCTGCGGACCGATTTTTGCGAACAATTATAGGACATGCTTCATATTTTTGCGGATGAAATATGCGGACACACAGATGCGGACAACTTACGGAAAGTTGTCCGCAAATTTTAAAAGGCCATAGAAATGAATGGGACCGTATCTATTCCGCAAAAAACGGAAACGGATGCGGATCGGATGCGGAATGAAAAATACGGTCGTGTGAATGTAGCCTAATACCTATTGTGCCTCATGTGAAATACTCATTAAGCCTTGTGAAATACCCACTGGACCTTATGTGAAATGCCCATTGGGCCTCATGTGAAAGACCCAGTGAGGGGCATTTACTAAGAACTTTACCCTACTATTATATGTATACCATAATTTGTGACTTTGTACTGTAGGTTTCTCGCCACTTTTCTGAAGTGGGATGCGTGGGGCTCTACACAGTCCACTGGTTTTACTATAACATACACCAGAAAAGGCGTAAGTTACAGCTGAAGTCTGTGCCTGGCCCATGGCTGTCATAGATTTCGGTTTCTGGTGCACGGTAGGACAGAGATGTGTAGGGTGATCAAGACTGGTGTGTGGGTACGCCAGCCTTGATAAATCTCCCCCATTGGCTCTCATGTCCAAAATCTATTGGGCCTCATGTGAAATTCCAATTGGGTCTTACTGAAAAAACATTGGGCCTCATGTGAATACCAGCTGGTTTCGTGTGAAATAGCCATTGGGCCCCATTTAAATTTCACCATGGGCCTCATATGAAATACCAATTGGGCCTCATATAAAATGCCCATGGAGCCTCATGTAAAATTTCCATAGGGCTTCATGTGTAAAACCAGTGCGTACGAAATGTAGGGAAGTCATCCTACATCAATCAGACCATGGGTTGTCAGTGGTTAGCATTGTTGCCTTTCAATTCTGGGATTCTGGGTTCAAATCCCACCAATTTGTTTGCCTCCTTTGATGATCCAATATCATACTGGTAGACTTTTTTGGAATTTAGGTTGTAAGCCCCCATGGGGACGGGGATCAATGTGGTGATGAAAGTTCCTGCACAGCACTGGTGATATATAAAGGAAAAAATCAAAGCACTAATGAACATTTTTTCATTAAGAAATTTGAGGAACGGTAGGTGGGTGTCCCTTCTGTAAACAGAGCATGTCCCCCATAATTGTAACATTTACCCCCCTGACACTGCCTACATAAAAGCTGCAGTGCACATCTTTATAACAATGTCCCACCATTTATAAAGAACACTTCGGCCTCCTGCTTCAAGTAGCCAACAGGGAATTTGCCTGTTGTGTTTTATTAAGTAGATACAACCCTTCTTTCAGCTACTGAATCAATACAGGAAACGACATTTATACGAGTCAGATTAAAGCCCTGACTTGAAATATTCCATTTACACACTGGAGATCGATTTTCTCTTCTGAACGCGTGCCCCCTGTAATTGCTAAGAGCATCATAAATTGCAAAAACAAGATCTATATTAAAACAGAAGGGAAAAAAAAAAGGAGGTAAGAGCCAAGAATCTCCGCAGCAGAGTCGGCGAGGTCCATACAAAGAGCTGGTAGGATGAATGTCAATGTGGGGGCTGCTGAGTGTTTAGTAAGGTCCGCGTGTTCAAACGTCATGGTGGGTTTCTCCTTCCACATTGAGTAGACGAGGCTTTATTTCCTAAGGATTACAGGGTACCCTGCCAACGGCTCTAATAAGATCACACACTCGCTGAGTCTCTCGTCTCAATTTTTGCAACACAGAATCACAGGGATTGAACTGGAAACCTGGAGGTCTCTTCTGCCAAGAAATGTACCACCGAGTTAAAAGATGCATTTTGTCATTATTGTAGCAGCTGATTCTTGAAATTCACACCAGTTTCCTTATTTGTTTGTGCAACATCACAGATTACATCCGGGCTGTACATAGCACTGAATGATCAGACGACGGGCCCGCAGCTAAGTACACGATACCAGGAGCTGTGGGTGGTAATCGGGGCAGATAAATGAGTTATGTTACACTGGAAGCACAATGAATGTATTCTATCTATCTATCTATCTATCTATCTATCTATCTATCAATCTGTCTGTCCGTTGGTCGGTCTGTCTATTTATTTATCCATCCATTTATTCATCCATCTATCCATCCATCTATCTGTGTGTCTTTATATCTATCTATCTATCTATCTATCTATCATCTATCTATCTATTCGTCCTTCCGTTCGTCCATCTGTCTGTCTATCCATCCATCAATCCATGTATCCATCTTTTCATCAATCTATCCATTTATCTATCTGTCTTTTCGTCCATCTGTCCGTCCGTCTGTCTATCCATCCATCCATCCATCTATTGACTTATCTCATATCTATCTATCTATCTATCTATCTATCTATCTATCTATCTATCTATCTGTCTATCTATCTGTCTATCTATCCATCTATATTTGGTTTATATTTAATCAGAGGTGTGTTAAGATTGGCTTTTTTCAGCTCTGTGCTTTTGTGATAATGGGCCAGAAACAAATGGTGGAGAAGAAATTCTAAGGGCCTAGAAGCATTGTAAGCCAAAACACCTATATACCATAGAATACTTAAGCTACCTGTCTATTTGCACCATAGGCAAACAGCTAAATGATACAATTCTGTTTGGCTACAACCACCGCTAGAGGAGCTTAGGAGCATAATGCATGCAATGTCTATTACATCGACTACAATAATAACACAGTCGGCAGTAAACTCCGAAACTCCCTCTAGTGGTGACTGCAAGCACTAGATTATCAAACATCATAAGGCAGTGCAAAACTGAAAACTGGCTTTTGTCGTTATGAACTAGAAACAGAAGGAGGACAAGCAGTTCTAAAGGCCTAAAAGTAACTACATACACACGTCATACATCGATACAGCATAGTAATATAGAGGTTCTGACTATAACATAGGGAGAGCTTCTTCATGGCTTGATAATCTGTAGGACAATGTAGTGAAGGCAATTTCATTCAGAGAGTTTCATGCCGAGTAAATCTGACAGCACAGGCTCTACGCCATGGAGTCGCATAAAGCCCCCACCATTACATTTCTCTATTAACCCCTTAATAACCACCAATATGTTAAGTGGCCTGTTATGGTGGCATCCCAACCTAAGGTCAAGTCCCACGCTCATGAGAGCTGGGCTCCTACTCTAATGGCCCAGAATGGCAGAAGCACTGATCCAGGCAGTTTAACCCTTTACTTGCTATGGTCCATAGCGCCCGTGATAGCGTAGTGACAGAGGGAGCAGGCTCCCTTTGTCTTCCATCAGCAGTTTTATTCCGGCCGCTTCTTTGCATGTTTGCCGTGCTGCCGCCGAAACTCCGGCCCGCCCCAATTATAGTCAATGGGGCTGGGGTGGACCTCTGGCGGCATGCGTGCACTAGCGGCAGCATGGATCCGGCAGGCTGTTCACCCGCCGCAACAGCCTGCCAGAGAAGGCTGCCGCTAGTGTGAAACTAGCCTAAGTATAGTATATGTACAGACAATAAATGAAGACATGCAGTATATATATATATATGTTCTGGGCACATTTAGAATTTTTGAACTGGGTCAGTCACTACTAAAAGGGATCAACAGAAATAAACAAGAGATTTGAACAGATGGAAACGCAGAGCCGGAAATGTTGTCATGCATGTAAAATGGGTAATTAAAGCCTAATTTATCTTAAGGTCTAGGGAATTCTGCTGCCTCGCTGCCTTTGGCCACTTTTACTTATTTAATACACATACACATCCTACTGTATAGAATAAGTCTGTTATCGTAGTGATGAGAAGTGCAGACTTACATACATCATTATATCATGTCCTACCCATTAAAGAATTAGCATGACTAACAGCAGATTAGCTATCTGACTGGAGAACTCGAGCATGCTCCTTACTTCTCCCACCCTCCTCTCCATCATCGTATTTACATTTTGCGGACAGTTGGAGTATTCGGTCCCTGCTTGCATTATTACACAAGAGTAATGCGCACCTACACTGACCTAAACATGTCCACACGACGGCCCGCATGTGCTTTGGACAGGGATTATTACAGGAGGAAATGAATACCCTCCAACTTTTTGCATGGTCAAAAAGGGACTCTTTGTGTATAGTCACATGGTGGATCTTCGACACAGATTTTTATGCATATTTCTTGCTGAAATCCGCATGAATCTGCATGTATTTCACTACACATTGATTTAGGAATCTAAGCCATAGTTGGATTTGAAATCATGAAAAAAAAATATTAATTGATAAGTCAGTTCTTGAGAGTTCTTCCTAAAATGGGGCTAACCAGCGTAGCCATTCATTTCTGTATGCTTGAATAGATTTCATCAATTACAAATTTTCAAAAAAACTGAATGTAGACATTTTTAAGGCCCATATAGCTTCATATGACAAAAAAAAGCACACCTGGTAGCTTTGTGTTGGTTTCGGAGCACATTCTATCTCTGTTGCAATAATTGTTGCGCCTATGTCAAATTACTAGGATGGTTCCTCAAAAAGAAATTGCAACTTTTAAGATCTTGGAGCTCTAAAATCAATCTGACCAATCAATCTATCCTCGGGATAGGTCATCAATATCAGATGGGTGGGGATCAGACACCCAGCACCCTCACCGATCTGCTATTTTTGGCTTCCGCTGTGTCGGGAACTATACAATGTATGGAGCTGGACAAAGACCACTCTGTACACTGTGTACCGGGTCTCTGCAGCTCAGCTCTAATCTAAGAGAATGAAAGATGCTCTTCAGTATGCTGCATCAGAAATTACACAGTGTACGAAGCCTTCTGCTTCCACTTATACAGTTTTAGTTGTGCCCGAAACGGCTGATCAATAGGAGTGGCAGGTGGCGGACCCCAGCCGTTCTAAATTGAATGACCTCAATGGAGGATAGATCATCAATATCTGTAGCTCGGGGAACCCCTTGCAAAAGTTGCATTTTTACCAGTAACATCACAGAAATGCTCGGTCTTAGTTGCGCAACACTTCTAGATAACTTATAACTGTGAGACAAACTATGGCAGCCATGTGTTTAATTGTGGTGATGTGAGAATCTCTCATTTCTTATGATCAGCTGATGGACGCTGTGCATATAGTATAAATCAGCCCCTTGTAATGTAATATATCCCACCATCTGCATATAGTAGCTGCCATACATGGTGTATAAACCACTGTTGATGAGTTCCAACGTTGCAGCTTCTTATGTGTCATATGGTAGAAGCGGGTAACAGCATACAAAATCTCTAAAAAAAAATAGTAAAACACATAGCGGCACATTTATTAAGACTGGCGTTTTAGACACCGGTCTTATGCTGGCAGTAAATCCGCCGAACTTATAAAGAGGCGCAGGCCTCCCCATAACCTTGGCGCATCCAGCGCTAGTTCTAAATGTAAGACAGCTTCTTAGCTGTCTTACATTTAGATCTTTTTCTACGCCCGAAACAGGCAGTGAAAATAGTAAATGAGATGAGCCTGCCGGCCCAACCCCTTGCCCAGCCTCGCCCACAATTTTAGACCTGGCGTGAGTAGGGCAAAGTCGCAAATAGCGGCGTAACTAACCGTCGCACCACCATCTGCACCCGAAACACCTAATTTTGGCGTATTTCAGTATAATAAATGACCCCCATAAATGATAATTTCTGGTAAAAATCTCCCACCATATAGTGTATACAACTCCTATGCAAATATATACAGGTCCTGTTTACAGAATACGACCATACGGCGCGATCGGGGCGCAGTTACAACGTACACGCCACAGTGGGCTCCAATTAACTAGTCGATCGGCATTCTTAATCAGTAACTGTAACAATTTACAATGCAGACCGACTAATTGTTGTATTCTAATTATCTTAGACGCTGCTGTGGCTCATCCGACCGCGTGGTACTCAACCATAGTGCAGTTGTGTTGCAACCGTGGAACATCAGTGCCAAATAAATAAATTCTTTGGGGACAAGTCCTGCAGACTTATTTTCTGCCATCTGTCCCCTTATTCTTGATAACCAAGCAAATGTATGTCAGCAAGAAGTAGGAGACAGACAGACATGAGTACAAGTGCAGGATTAGACTACACAGGGTTTGCTTGTAGTCTGTCGCCAAGTAAACACATAGCTCTGCACAGAAGCTGTATACATAAAACAGTTGATTATTTATCTGTTGTTTGCAAAGTTGCCTAAAGGTGTTAGAAGATTCAGATAATTATAAAATAAGTAATCCTTGATCCCACGCCACTTCCGTACCTACTGTATTCTTCCCAGGTTCCCCACCAGTTCTGCTTCCTGGTCCATCTCATCACACAGGAAATGACCACTCAGTCAATCAGAGCCCACAGAGGTAACCCGCATGGTCAATTCCTCTGTGTGAAGAGGGACCAAAAAGCAGAGAGCAGCAAGATGAATATGACTTATGATATTATTTTAGACTTTTATCAGCCATGGTCAATCCTTTAGATGCCCTGGAATGATAAAAGCTGCTGAGCAAAGGTGGACATAGTCTTTAAACCCTCCAATAAAAATCCAAAGTGAAGTGAGGAATAACATGCCCGACCACAGCTAAAGAGGCTACGAATATTGCAATATCACCATAGTGACCTCCAAAAAGAAGCATGCTGGAAAAGTAGTCATTCATGTTGACCAAGCAAAACCATCTAAGGACGACTACATATATTCAATAATTGTTGACCAAGGAATCTTTGGCTGACAATTAAATCGATCATGCATGTGTGTTGTCTGTATGTTAAGTCACGTCCACACATCACGGTCAAATCTAATTTTTTTTCTTCAATATGCCCACAATTACAGCACAATTTCATTTTGTCAAAATTTGCACATGGCATGTGAACTGACCCTAAGGCTAGGATTCCACATTCAGGTGTTTTGGTGCAGTTTTTAAAGTCAAAGCCAGGAACAAGTCATAAAAACGGAGTCTTCTCATCCTTACGAAATATGGAAAGAAACACATCCTTAAGATGGGCTCACATGTTGTGGCCATGTTGCGATTTTTTGCTGCGGTTTCCATATCTTCATCAGTTTTGCCATAAATTCGGAAAAACCAAAACATAGGAGCACAGCCGACTACCAAGGCTTTGTGAAGGCAGTAGCTTAAACTACTGTAAGTTGACTCCATCACTATCAGGTAACAATCTTAGGTGTGGGGGCCTCCGGACACCAAACGTTGGGTGTGTTAAATTTTAATAGATGACTGTTTTATTCTCAGAGAGAAGAGCCCCTGCCAGAGGTGTCAGAACACGTGCACGATCAGCAGAGCCGATCATACTTTGGGTGGGTCAGAGGAATAACCGTTTGGCCAACAGCTGTTGAAGGTGTGTTGGCACCATACTGAATGGATCACCTGATCACTACCACTCTGGTCTTCAACGTTGGCTACAATGTCTTCATCGTCCAGATGGAGGTTTGTTTTCTTCCTCCCCGACATGGACATGAGAACCCTATCCTCTTCAGCCAACGGTTGGCTTCAACATTGATGTGTCTCTTGTGGTCACATCACTGCTGAAGCCAGCAGTTGTCTGAAGAGGATTAGGTGACCGTCATCGGGCCCATGCCCGGGAAGAAGAGAACAAACTCCCGTCTGGAAAATGGAGAATTGGACTCTGTGCTGAAGACCAGAGTAGCAGAGATCAGGTAATATGGACACACAGGAGCTAGCGCTAGGGACAGGAGCAGCAGGGAGGAGGTAAGTATGATCCTTTTAGTAGAGGAGGAAGCCTGTTATAACCTGTTAGACAATCTCTTTCTAGGGGTACTTTCACACTTGCGTTATTCTTTTCCGGCATAGAGTTCCGTCAAAAGGGCTCTATGCCGGAAAATAACTGATCAGGCATATCCCAATGCATTCTGAATGGATAAAAATCCGTTCAGTTTGCACCAGTATGCCTTCCGTTCAGTTACTGTCAGGCGTTTTCGGCAGACATAATACCGCAGCATGCTGCGGTATCGTGTTCGTCCAAAATGCCTGATCAGTCGTCGGAATGCCGGATCCGGAATTGATGCCCAATGACTTGCATTAGTGCCGGATCCGACATTGCGAAACAACTGAAGGACGGATGCATGCGCAGACCGGGAGTACTGTGAAAAAGACTGCAAGACGGATGCGTCCATCCGCATTACAAGCGGAGAGACGGATCCGTTCTTGCAATGCATTTGTAGACGGATCCGCACCCGGACCCGTCTACAAATGCTGTCAGTTGTCACACTGATCAGCGGATCCGGCAGGCAGCTCCGACGACAGAACTGCCTGCCGGATCACACTAACGCAAGTGTGAAAGTAGCCTAACAAAGCTAGAACCAGCCCTGTACCTCACATGGGTACAGAAACCTCCCCATTTATTGCACTGATTTATATGAAGCTATCATTTCCTTGCAAGGTGGTGTGTCCTGTTGAAGGATACAACTGAGCGTGTGTGACCACCTCAGCAAGATGGATAGAGAGATCAGTAAAAGAACTAGCAGCAGGTGGCGCTATACAGATACATTTTGTTGAATAGCTCAGTGACTACACTGAATTTTTAATTCCATGCAATTACAAAAGTATACAGACCCATGAATATTTTCCATGGGACAACCTCTTTAAGAGGAGTGCTACGTCTGGCGCCACTTACCTCAGTGGAAACAATTGAATCAAAATGTCATCGTTAACATTATCAAGTTGCAATTTGTCACTTTAGACACCGATAGACGCTCGTTTTGCACACATATAGGCTTTAACCACCGCACAGCCTTCAGGTTTGATAACATCTGCTCTAGCTACAACAAATACCAAAAAATGAGTGTGAAGGCTGATGAATGTTTAAACAGAACATTTTTTTTTATGGATCAGCTAAATCTTTTCTGCTTTTTAATTAAAAGTAAAGAAAATGGAACTTAATTATCCTGTAAAGATTAGCTTGTGGGCATCTTTCTGTAAATTACTTCTAATTGAAAGCAAATCGTCAAATGACATTCAAAGTACTGTCCTTTAAAACGCAGCTGTTCAATTGCTGATTTCGGTACATTACAGTACTTTCTTGTTGTAATGTGGCATACATGAATATTTAACTAGTTAGTTTTTTTTCACAGCTTATTATATCTTAATCACATTCCATCCACACCCCACTTATCATAAATACTGTGGAGAAAAAAAAAAAGTAAACAGCCCTCCCCCTTAAAAAAAAAAAAACACTGCGACTCATTTCAAGCGCGCTATCTGCAAAGCCGTGCTTTCAAGTCGGCAATTTCAGAGGCTGTTTCTGGTTAAAATAATATCACATCTAGAAAAAAAGCTTAATAAACTGAATGGTAATTACTTTTATCTGCTTCCAAGTACCCCACCTTAACATGGTTACTTCATTATCAGGTTGTTTACAAAAATCCTACACATATTTTCAGCAGATCAAAAAGAGGCGATATTTAGAATTCAAAAACGTTCTTTCTAGATCAACTTTTATTTTTCGTGTTTTGTTTTTTGCTTTTTTTTATCTGTAAGCCCTGTTTTACTCCTTGCTCACATTTTAGTACCAGAAGAAAGAGAAGAAACCTCTATATTTGGAGAGTAGTGACATCTTTGAATAAAATACATTTTTGTCAAGGCAATCTAAGAAATAAACTTTGTGTCCATAAACTCATAAAATGGGGGCACTACGCATAGCAATCTACAAGATGTTCCTAATAGGTCAAGCAAGAGCACGTTAGGAGCACCCACTACAGCTCCAAAAGTAGAGTTCATAGGTAGTGTTGAGCGAACGGTTCGAGAATAGTTCGGGTTCGTACCGAATTTTGGGGTGTTCGGGACACGGACCCGAACATTTTCAAAAAAGTTCGGGTTCGGGTTCGTTGTTCGGCGATTTCTTCCCGCTTTCTGAAGGGCTGCACAGCAGCCAATCAGCTAGCGTTTTACTTCTTGCCCTAAGAGCCCATCACAGCCATGCCTACTAATGGCATGGCTGTGATTGGCCAAGTGCAGCATGTGACCCAGCCTCTATTTAAGCTGGAGTCACGTAGCGCCGCACGTCACACTGCTCTGATTAGTGTAGGGAGAGGACGCAGCTGCTGTGAGGGCGAGATTAGGCAGGGAAAAGTCAGCAAAAACACCTAATGCAGTGATCGATCTACAGTTGTGAATGATTCAACAAAAAAAGGCCTGAATTTGAAATCAATACATTGGGCCAAATATTTTTTTTCTTATTGTGGTGCTTGGTGAACGGTAACAATAAGGAAAACATCTAGTAAGGGACACGGACGCAGTTGTGGTGGTGTTAGTGTACCCTCTGGTGATGGGAGAGGACATGGCCATTCTGCCACAGCCACACGTCCTAGTGAACCAACTACCTCAGGTTCCAGTAACCGCCAGAATTTACAGCGATATTTGGTGGGGCCCAATGCCGTTCTAAGGATGGTAAGGCCTGAGCAGGTACAGGCGCTAGTCAATTGGGTGGCCGACAGTGGATCCAGCATGTTCACAACATTATCTCCCACCCAGTCTTCTGCAGAAAGCGCACAGGTGGCGCCTGGAAACCAAGCCCATCAGTCTGTCACATCACCCCCATGCATATCAAGGAAACTGTCTGAGCCTCAAGTTATGCAGCAGTCTCTTATGCTGTTTGAATACTCTGCTAGCAGGGTTTCCCAGGGAATCCACCTAGCCCTTCCCCAGTGGTGGAAGACATAGAATGCACTGATGCACAACCACTGATGTTTCCTGATGATGAGGACATGGGAATACCACCTCATCGGAGTCCGCACGTCTCTGATGATGACGAAACACAGGTGCCAACTGCTGCATCTTTCTGCAGTGTGCAGACCGAACAGGAGGACAGGGAGGAAGACTGTGTGGAAGACGATGCAGGGGACGATGAGGTCCTAGACCCACCATGGAATGAAGGTCGTGCCACTGACTTTCATAGTTCAGAGGAAGAGGCAGTGGTGAGACCGAGACAACAGCATAGCAAAAGAGGGAGCAGGGGGCAAAAGCAGACCAGCCGCCGCCAAGAGAGTTCGCCTGCTACTGGCCACCGCCAACAGGGACCGAGCACCCCAAAGGCAGCTTCAAGGAGTTCCCTGGCATGGCACTTCTTTAAACAATGTGCTGAGGACAAGACCAGAGTGGTTTGCACGCTGTGCCATCAGAGCCTGAAGCGAGGCATTAACGTTCTGAACCTTAGCACAACCTGCATGACCAGGCATCTACATGCAAAGCATGAACTGCAGTGGAGTAAACACCTTAAAAGCAAGGAACTCACTCTGGCTCCCCCTGCTCCCTCTTCTGCTGCTGCCTCGGCCTCTTCCTCCGCCTCGGGAGGAATGTTGGCACCTGCCGCCCACCAAACAGAGGAAGTGCCACCGACACCACCACCTGCGTCACCAAGCATATCCACCATGTCACACGGCAGCGTTCAGCTCTCCATCTCACAAACCTTGGAGAGAAAGCGTAAATTACCACCTAGCCACCCTCGAGCCCTGGGCCTGAATGCCAGCATTTCTAAACTACTGGCCTTTGAAATGCTGTCATTCAGGCTGGTGGACACAGACAGCTTCAAACAGCTGATGTCCATGGCTGTCCCCCAGTATGTGGTTCCCAGCCGCCACTACTTCTCCAAGACAGCCGTGCCTTCCCTGCACAACCAAGTATCCGATAAAATCAAGTGTGCACTGTGCAACGCCATCTGTGACAATAATGGGGTGGGGGGCAGTGTTACGGTGCAGCACGGCAGTGCACGGCTGGAGATCGCCAGACTAAAAGTACTGCAGGTCCGACTTTTTAGTCCGGCGATCTCCGGCCGTTACCAACATTGGCTTTGTAGGCTCCTAGACTTGACACACCCTTTAAAAGATGTTATCCAGTCTGCTAAGAATAGATCATCATTAATATCAGATCGGTGGGGGTCAGACACCTAACACCCCCACCAATCAGCTGTATGGGGAGACTGCGCACGTGCTGTCTCTCTTCTGTCTTCATGTCCACTGCTGTATGTCTATGGGACCTATCCTGAGGATAGGTCATCAATAGTAAAAGCCCGGAAAACCCCTTTAAGGAATTGCATAAGGTTACGGTATTCAAACAAAATGACAACTAAGCTTTTAAAAAAAAAATCTTTTTGTAGTAATAAATTAGATAATTTTTTGAAGATTTTTCGTATAGGGCAGAATGTTGACTACACAGTTTGAGTTTTCCTCCGTAGGGGAACAAAAAAAGAATCATACATGGCAAGGATGGCACTGACTGAATTCTACATGCGAACCGCTAATTAATTCACTGGTAGCAAATGGAAAAAATGTAGTTATTTATAGCAGACAGGGTAATCTGATGGCGTCCGTCCTGACAAATCGCCATCAGAAAGACCCGGCTTTGTTCAGAACCCCAGCACGTTCATGTGTGCCTTCCAATCTAGAGTTCAAAACAGATTTGACTGGTGGTGTGGGTTTTTGGCCGTCTACTTGCCGATTCAGTAGAGTTATCAATCCAAACAGATGCACAATTCGGGTCCAATGTCACTTCTCCTCATTATGTTAATAGTTAATGCATGCAAATGAAAACACTCCGGCAATTTGATTTCATTGAAGATAGTTTGCATATTGTCTTAGCCATAATGACAGTACACTTCCCTCAGCCTGGATTTATGCAAGGGTAGTCAGTTCAATTTTATCAGCACAAGTTCACGGTGGTTCTATTGGAATGTGGGGGCCGCGCTCTTCCTTCCCTCTCACCTAATTGCCATGCAGGTGCCATCAGCAGATTTTTTCATGCTACTAGTGTTTTTCTTAATTAAGAAACAAATGAATTGTTTCCAAGTAGAAAGATGGAACAACAGCACAAGATGCCAGGGGTTGATGTTCAGCTTCTTAATTGAAGCTGTTCCATTGTTCCTCACCGTTGTGAAGGGGCATTGGTGTCTCAAGTTGAGACTTTTTTTTCCCCAGAAAATTGAGACACAAAATGTAACACAAAGCTTTAATCGATAGCATGGCATGAAAAAAAAGTCCATGAAATACAATTATTTGTGACTATTTGGAAAGCCTCTTGGTTTTAATCTTAGGGTACTTTCACACTAGCGTTTTGGATTCCGTTTGTGAGATCCGTTTCAGGGCTCTCACAAATGGTCCAAAACGGATCAGTTCAGCCCCAATGCGTTCTGAATGGATAAGGATCCGTTCAGAATGCATCAGTTCGGCTCCGTTCAGTCTCCATTCCGTTCTGGAGGCGGACACCAAAACGCAGCTTGCAGCATTTTGGTGTTCGTCTGAAGAGGCGGAGCCTAACGGATCTGTTTTGAATTACAATGTAAGTAAATGGGGACGGATCCGTCTTCAGTGACACAATATGGTGCATTTGAAAACGGATCTGTTCCCCATTGACTTTCAATGTAATTCAAAACGGATCCGTTTTGGACTTTGTCATTTTTCTTTTAACTAAGGCAAACTGATCCGTTCTGAATGGATACAAACATTTGCATTATAGGCGCGGATCGGTCTGTGCAAATAAACAGAC
Source organism: Bufotes viridis (assembly GCA_033119425.1). Lineage (NCBI taxonomy): Eukaryota > Metazoa > Chordata > Amphibia > Anura > Bufonidae > Bufotes > Bufotes viridis. The sequence goes on along the minus strand of CM065593.1, from coordinate 39,537,394 downwards.
GGATCCGCACCAACGCAAGTGTGAGAGTACCCTTAGCCTAAAGTCATTCTTTGTGAAGACCTGACACACAGTCTACTTCTGCACTCCTAGGGATCAACCAGGAGAGGACAGCCCACCACACGAAAGAAGTGGACGTTCTCCAGTTTCTACGTAATAATTATATATGCAAAGAGGTATAGCTCAAGAAAGAGAGCCTTCTCGCCAGTGGCATCTATTGAATGTGGTGGAGAGAGGGTTCTCTTTCACAGGAGATACCACTTTCCATATTTGTTTCCCATGGAGTATTGCTAATAAGTCTCCGTACAGGACTGGTCTCTTCAAGGAGATTCAGCACCCTGCCTAAGCTGCCTTCAAGGCATCGCACCGAGCCAGCCAGACTCCTACTCTGTAGTAATGAAACCAGCTGGCTTGGCCATATTCCCTTGTCAAATCCCAAGGCTTACTGGAAAGTAGGATTCTGACTCATAGGGACCCACTTCCAATAAGTGGCGCTGGTGAGATGGTTCTCTTCTTTGGGTGATGCCACTTTGCGTATCCATTTCCCATGCGGGACTGGTCTCTTTAAGGAGATTCTGCACCCTGTCTAAGCTTTCTCACATTTATTAAGGCCAGTGTTTTAGGTAAGCCCTAGCTGGAGGCGGATAGCCTCTACATAACTTTGGCATATCCAGCGCCAATTCTAAATATAAGATAGCTTCCTTGTTGTCTTAAAGTTAGACCGTTTTCTACATCTATCACCTATCTCCTATCTATCTAATATCCATCTAATATCTATATATCTATCTATCTATCTATCATCTATCTATCTATCATCTATCGATCTATCTATCTATCTATCTATCTATCTATCTATCTAATATCTATCCAATATCTATCTATCTATCTATCTATCTATCATCTATCTATCTATCTATCTATCTATCTATCTATCATCTATCGATCTATCTATCTATCTATCTATCTATCTATCTATCTCATATCTATCCAATATCTATCTATCTATCTATCTATCTATCATCTATCGATCTATCTATCTATCTATCATCTATCGATCTATCTATCTATCTATCTATCTATCTCCTATCTGTCTAATATCAATCTATCTCTCTGTCTATCTATCTGTCTGTCTTAGGCCTCTTGCACAGAAACATTTTTTTTTCCGTTTCCCTTCCGTCTTTTTGCGCTCCGTATACGGACCGTATACAGAACAATTCATTTCAATGGATCCGCAAAAAAAACGAAAGGTACTCCGTATGCCTTCCGTTTCCATATTTCTGTTTCATTCAAAGATAGAACATGTCCTATTATTATCCACATAATGGACAAGGATAGTACTGTTCTATCAGGGGCCAGCTGTTCCGTAAAAAACGGAATGCACATGGACGTCATGGGTATTTTTTGCGGATCTGAAAAATACTGAAAAAGCCATACGGTCGTGTGCATGAGGCCTTAAAACGATAGAAAATATAGAATATGCCATAATTTCCTGCGACCACGCTGGCTACTGAAGTAGCAAATATTTAAATGACAACTAATTTGGTTGATTTGCACTTGTATTTAGGTCACAAATCATCCTTTTTTTTCATACCTTCAGATTATTTCAGCAGTTTTTGACATGTGATACAAAAATGCATCCTGACTCCTGACACGCCAGTTTAACATCGCAGTAATTGCTGCAGTGATACTGTATCCATTAAAATCTTTCTCTCTTTTACGTCTTGATCCAATATTTTTCTCTCCCTAGCATTTTATAATATAGTCACCACGAGTAAACGGCCATTATACAGATGCAGCAGAGCTGACACTGACACTTGGCACAGTTTGCAGTTCTATCGCTATGTATTATCTGGAGTTCTCCGTAAAGCCCTATTCACACGTCAGTGGTTCGGTCAGTATTTTGCATCGGTGGTTCTTCTTATCTTGGTAAACGATCCACTCCTGGGTTCGGATAACTATCACTGCCTTCCTGTGATGGCTAACCTGCGGCACTCCAGTTGTAAAACTACAACTCTCATGATACACACTTGCTTGGCTGTTCTCAGAACTCCACAGAAATGAATGGATCATGCTGGGAGTCGTAGTTTCACCACAGCTGGAGTGCTGGAGGTTAGCCATCACCGCCTTAGGCCTCTTGCACACGACCGTATGTATTTTGCGGAACGGAACAGCTGGCCCCTGATAGAACAGTACTGTCCTTGTCCGTTATGTGGACAATAATAGGACAAGTTCTATCCTTTAGCGGAATGGATATACGGAATACGGAAACGCAATGCACACAGAGTACCTTCCGTTTTTATTTTTTGCGGACCCATTAAATGGTTCCATATAGGGTCCGCAAAAAAAACAGAACGGACATGGAAAGAAAATATGTTCTTATGCATGAGGCCTTAGGCTGATATATACTGAATGAATATACTGATGTTTCGTTCTTTCAGTGACTTTTTGATATAGATCCTCTATAGCAGGGATGCCCAACCGGCGGCCCTCCAGCTGTTGCAAAACTACAACTCTTAGCATTTCTGAACAGCCTACAGCTATTAGGGCATGCTGGGAGTTGTAGTTTTGCAACAGCTGGAGAGCATGCCTGCTCTATAGGATGTGCATGGTATTGTGCTTCAGCCGGTGTCATCTCCCCAATGAACAGTGCCATAAACTCTAACTGAGGGATCAAAAACATCCCCTACAGTGCCTGAGAGCTACAACACTTCTGAGCCACGGCTGAGACCATGTGGTGCCACTCAGCCAATCGGGACAGAGAAGCCCTAATTAGCATATGGTGCTTTTGTAGGATGTCCTTAAAGGGGTTAAGCCATGTTTGATGTAAAAAATTTAAATCAATCATGATATAGTAAATGACCATTTATTTGTAGGAAAGCAAGAACCAGCCCTGTACCTCACATGGAACCAGAGAACTCCCTCCCACATCCATTGCACCAATAGCTTCTGCTAGATTTATATCAGGCTGGCAGCTCAGTGGCCGTGTCCTTTCTCAGGCTGCGTGTCCTTCCTGCTGTATCTCTTTCCCCACAGCTTCTAACTGGAGATACAGCTGGGGACAGTTGAAGATGTCAACTGAGCACGTGCGACCACCTCAGTAAGGTGGACGGAGAAATAAGCAAAAGAACAGACAGCAGGAGGCGCTATGCAGATATATTTAATTAAATCGCTCGGTGGCTATACTACATTTTTAATTACACGTAATTACAAAAGTATTCAGTTTGAAAAATGTGCAATATTTTTTTTTGTGTGACAACCCTTTTAATGCCAGGAACCTGCCAGGTTAACTGGCTTAGAAGTATCCTGGAGTATTACTCACAGGATTTGTGCTTAAAAGGAGACATAGCCACGACCATAGGATGCTACGTGGCAATTTGAAAGGATCAATCGGATTGGTTGTGACGGGCAACTAAGCCATTTTGTCTGTGTCCCAATGCCTTGTAGGGCTAGCTCAGCTGGATGTTCATTCAGCAATCTGTTGCTTCAGTCTTTTAATCCATATGCAAATAAGCAGTTAAGTGCACTCAGCGCGGGCCCAAACGACTTGGGCCCGCCCACAGTGCACTTAACTGCTCATTTGCAAATGGATTCATATAACTTTTTCTCCTAAATGAAGCCACAGATCCCTGAGTGAAAGACATTCATACATCCAGCTGAGCTAGTCCTACAAGGGCCTGGATTATCAGGGAACGTCCTGGTGACAGACTCCAACACGAACACTGTATTATTCTAGCAAACCAAAGAAAGAGGTACATGACAAATTCAGCTCTGTTGCATCTGTACAGACATTTCTGCAGCTGTCCTATTCGTGTGAACAGGGCAGAAATACAGGTCCATGCTGCAGCAAAACCGCCGCATGTGAATATCCCCTCTAGGGTCTGAAATGTAACGGGTTTCTATAGCCGCCTCCGATTCCCACAGGTACAAATCCTGCGGTGGCTCCTAAATCTCAATCAACCCCATTCATTCACCAGTGCAGTCTTCGTCCATCCATCACCGGCATTCATTTAAGTCAATGGCTTCCGTTGGAAGAGCAGACCCGCAGTTCACTGATTGTTAGACCCTCATCAATCTTCAATCCAAAGTGGTGGCAATGACTCCTCCATTCAATACATGGAGCAGAGACAATAAAATTGTAATTAAGAAAATCAGTGTAAACTGTTTTGGTCGAGCGCATTAATGTTCACATAAAACATTGAGGAAATCCATGCGGTGTAGACAGCCTTCCCTCTCACCCAGTGGGCCCTCGGCAGAGGAGTCTGAGCCTCGTGCTCCACTGTAGACTATATCCTCACATTTGCCGAATTCCTGACTCGGGGAGAACTGTCCATACCATAGGAGTGTTGATAACGAGGAGACAAAGAAAGTTCCACCAGCTGGAATCTCCCAATAAATCACGTCTGTTGCTCAAGAGGCGACCGTTCCCTGATGCAATCATTTTTAGCGAGATCCTTTAATGAGCCCTTCTATTATCACAGTCACTCCCCGGGTGAAGGTAGAAAAATCTAAAGTTATCATACGTATATTGTAATTTATCATCTAGATCAGGGATGGGCAAACGGCGGCTCTCCAGCTGTTGTAAAACTACTATTCCCACCATGCCGTGCTGTAGGCTGATAGCTGTAAGCAGTCTTTGCATGCTGGGAGTTGTAGTTTTGCAACAGCTGGAGAGCCGCAGTTTGCCCATCCCTGATCTAGAGGAAGGGATATTCCGAGATTCCTCAGGATAGGTCAATATCAAATCGGCAGGAGTATGACACTCGGGACCTCGAATTATCCTTGCAGGTTATCAAGCACAGCGCCATTCATTGTGTAGTGGCCATGCATGGTATTGCAGCTCAGTCCCATTCCCTTTAAAGGGGTTATCCCATGATTAATGTAAAAAATAAAACTCAGACATCATATAGTACATGACAATCTCTATCTAACAAAGCCAGAACCAGCCCTGTACCTCACATGGATCCACAGATCTCCCCATTCATTCCTCTGCTAGATTTATATCAAGGGGAGTGTCTTTTCTGCTGCAGATAAGGGGGCGTGCTCATGTGCTGCCTCTCACAACTCAGAAGGCAGTTGAATGATGAAGCTGAGCATGTGCGGCCATTTCAGTGAGCAGGTCAAAGAAATAAGTAAAAATACAAACAGCAGGTGGCGCTATACAGATACATTTTATTGAATAACGCAGTGGCTATGCTAAATTTTTAATTACATGCCATTACAAAAGTATTCGGATACAGGGGCTGGATTGATAACTGTAAAATATTTTTCGTGGGACAACCCCTTTAATGAGACTGAGCTGTGCCTGAGCCATTTGACCAATGATCTTGACATCACTGGCCTAGAAAGAGGGCACAGCGCTCACCTAAGCACCATGGCCTCTTGTGCAGTGATTTATATTGATGGCCTATCCTCAAGATCAATCATCAATATCTGATCGGCGGTGGACTGACACCCAATACCCCTGCCGATCAGCTGTTTGAAGAGGAGGCAGTGCTCCTTGCGAGAGCGGCTTCCTGTTCATTACACTGCACTTCATCTCGAGTACTCTCTCCATTCACTTGTAAGTACTCCACAGGAGCCGATGCGCAGTGTAATGACCAGGGAGCAGACCCCTGCCGATCAGATATTGATAACCTATCCTTAGGATAGGTCATCAATATAAATCGCTGAACAACCCCTTTAAGCTGTAAGGTCACCCCCACCGATCTGTTAATCCTGAGGATACGCCATCAATACCAGAATCTTGAAAAATCCCTTTAAAGGACCACTCCAGCAAATGCTGATATGCCTAGTGCTGGATCTAGCATGACTCAAGGAGCACCAAGGATAGAAGCCATGTACCGTCCCTATAAGCCCTGCCTTACCATTTTTTTTCCCAAACTGGAAAATTGGCGTGATAATAAATTTGGTTCTGATTGTGTGACTATTCCAAAAATTGAACAGTTCTCCAATTTTCACATTTTCAAGAAATTGATGCTCATATTTTTAGCCACTTCATCCCTTTATCTCTAATTTCCCAAGGCCTAACCTAATCACTGTTGCCCAAGAACACTAGCTGTGCTTGTTTCCCCACAGCACCCCCGCAGGAAGAAAAAGGTACAGCACAGTCATTCAATAATGAAGTATGGATTGCGTTCTTCAGTCTGGCTTCACCTATCCTGTTAAGGTCCGTTCATTATTATCATACATTACCAATAATTGGCCTGTGTAATGATGCTGCCAATCAACCAGTGGACGAGCAAGTGCTGGTTCTTCAGGTGAAGGCATCACTGTTTCAGACACATAAATCGTCTGGGCAGCAGATCGTCCTGTGTAAATAGGGATTTGCTTCCCAGAAGCGATGAATCTGCATGAGGACAAGCAATCACAGTAGCGAACTCTGGTGCCCATGCAGCGGAGGTGATTGCTACATATATATGCAGCTCTCACCTCTTCTAACAAGCAGATAATCAGTCCATTCCCGATAACTGCCTGCTCAGTTAACCAATGTAAATGGGCCTTTAGGTTATCCTGCCATAAAAGAGTTACCAGAAAGTCAGCAATCTCTTACCCTCAGTTCACACTTGCGCGTTTTACAGCGCGTTCGAATGCGCTGTAAAACGCATAACCGATGCAAACCAATGCTTCCCTAGGGGACTGGTTCACATTTTCGCGTTTTACAGCGAAACGCGCTGAAAAACTCCCGACGCATAAACAAGTACTTGAGCTTTTTTGGGGGGCGTTTGTCGCGCGTTTTGGCCCATAGACTTCAATGGGAACACGCAAAGCTTGTATTTTGAGCATTTTTGACACTGAAAACGCGCGTTCGAACGCGCGTTTATGAATTTGCAACATGCTGGAAAGGCCAAACCCCAGGTGCTAGGCACAGTTTGGAGAGAAGCCAACACTGCAGTCAATCATACACGCAGTCAAACGCGCGTTTACTATTGCCAAAAACGCGCACAAAAATGCGCGGAATACGCGCGTTTCAGAAACGCTCAGGTGTGAACCCAGAGTTAAGGAAACATCTTGCAGAAGATTTCACAGTCAAAAATGCAGATGCTGTCACCATAGACTACCGGACCAGGCTGCATATCAGGTCACACACCAGTAATGTCATCGGACTGGACTGCAATATTTAACTTCTGGATCAACGTAACCAAAATCCATATCACATAATCATATCACATAATATTAATATTCTAATAATATATAGTAAATAGTAATAATCATCATCATCATATAAATACATTAAAAGCAGCTAGATATGTACAATAGAATAGACATTTGCTACAAGATGCAAAAGATAATAGTCTACAATCAGTAGAGAATGGACGCCAATCACCAAACCAAACATAAAGGCCTCAGCTACAGAAACACACGGAGAACCAGAACTAGAACTGCTCTTGTGAAGTTCCACATGGTGCCATAATGTACCAGATGACCCCTAGTAATTCCACACAGATTCCATATCATGTTTCGTACCTGTTGGATATTGTTCAATCCTGGATCCTTGCCACACATACACTTTATTTTATGCGGTTTTGGGCAATGTATTTGGCCACAGGTGAAGCTTATCCCTGGGTTCACACCTGAGCGTTTTACAGCGCGTTCAAACGCGCTGTAAAACGCTCAACAGATTAAAACCAATGCATCCCTATGGGAGTGGTTCACACTTCTGAGCGTTTTACAGCGCGTTTGAGCGAGCTGTAGCGCCCACGCTATAAACAAGTACCAGAGCTTCTTTGGGGCGTTTGACGCGCTTTGTGATTGACACCACAGTAGTCAATCACAAGAACGCGCGTTTTACGCGCGTTTCCTATTTGCAAAAACGCGCTGAAATACGCGCGACAAAAACGCTGCACGTAAACGCGCGTTTTTAGAACGCTCAGGTCTGAACCCAGGGTAAAGGTCCTAGATCCCTAGTGCAATATCTTTTATTAGATTTTTTTTAAACATTTTTATTTAGAAAACACCAAAACCAAAACAAATACATATTTAATCAATGACCCCATAATTCCTATTCCTCATTTTCCCTCTTTTTTCCCCCTTCCCCTCCCGATCAACCCACACCAACCCTCTCTTGCGATACGTCTCTGATCCTTCCTTAAAAAAAATGAAAGGAAGTACCTAGTGCAATATCTTTAAAAGTGCCCCCGCCACTTGTGTGCCATTTATAATACTGTTCTTCTTATGTAACAGGAGAGTCATTAGACCCATTAGGGCCCTGGAGCAATTGGGGTACATTCACACGACAGTGAGAAAAGCTGCGTGACAGACGATTTTTTAGACAGTCGTTTTCTATCGGCCATCAGTTTCAGAACTATTGCCGTCTATGGCTTTATTCACATGGCTGTGTTTATAACGACCCTTGAAATAATGTCCTATTTTGGTAGTTTTCATGGACCGAAGGCCCCCATACAATGTACCCTTATTAACTCTGTATCCCGGTAGTTAAAACCCTGCAATTAGATATGACCTTAATAAGGAAAAATACTAAAATAATGACACTGTATACTAGAATTTTCCATTTTTATAATGGCATATTATTATTATTTTTGTTATTTTATTATTATTATTAGAGATAAGCAAAAGAAGTCAAACAAATTGACTTTGATCCGAATTTCAGTAAAAATGTCCTTGTGCTTTGTGGTAACAAAGGGGCATAAAAATAAAAAGAATAAAAACTCACTTCATCCGTTTGAGAGGCTGTCGCGGCCATCTTGATTGAAGAAATCTCGTTGCCCAGTGACGTGATACACCCCCTTGGCCAGCCAGGAAATGACGCAATGACATCATCATGTCACCTCGTGAGATTTCGCGCAGTTTCTTCAATCAAAATGGCCGCGACGGTCTCTCCGCGAGCAAATGGATGAAGTGAGTATGTATTTCTTTTTACCCTGATTAACCCCTGAAAAGCCTTAATTAATTAACATCCGATGAGGGGTTCAATGACGGAGGGGCGACGCGATCGCTGTTCCCCGTCATTGCACGCTGCTACATACAATGGAATGTGATTTATAACTAATTTAATTTCTTTGCAAAATTTGGCAAAGCAGCCAAATCAAATTTTTGATAATTTCGCTCATCACTAATTATTATTTATAGTTTTTTTAAATTAAGATTTTATAGGCCTTAAATATACTGATGACCTATTCTGACTCCCTGCACCGCGGCTGAAGGGGTGGCAGGGATTGCGGCGGCCTATTCATTGTGTTCCAGCAACAGCGCCATACAGTGTCTAGTGGCTGTTCTTGGTATTGCAGCTCAGTCCCATTCACTTGAAATGGCTCTGTCAATCAAAGGGAGGGGTAGGCCATAGAAAAGAGCGGAGCTTGGCTGCAGCAAAGGCAATCGTGACACCCTAATTGCACCAAGAGCAAATTTGCACATTAAGAATACAGTACCACGAAGCCTCAGAAAAAAGAAACCCAGCATTTTAATCAGGCGAACCAAAGCTATGTGTCTATAGGGAGGTCGCCGGGGATAGAGTCACTTTAAGGGACTTGAGGCTTCCATTGGATGCTTGCAGTCCTTTAGATCCCCCCCCCTCAATGTGTCTGAATAGGATATAATAGAATTGCAATGTATAAATATCCTCAGTTTGTCCCTCTTGCAGGCGTTATTTGCCATACTAGACAACTATCAGGTAGCAGTAATTGTGGCAGAAACTAATTATGGCCGTCCCGCAGCATGTTCAGATACAGGTAAGAGAAAAATACACAAATTAATAATACTATTACATTTTCAGGGTGATGTTTGAACATTGGATCGCCTTAAATACAAAGGAGCGGTAATTATCTAGAGCACCGCAGTGCGTGTTCCATTCAATCAGGTCGGTGGCTGGAAAAAAAAATTCCTCCTTTTCCTTGCCGCTTGATAAGGGTTCGTTAGTAATGGCAACAAAGGGAATTATGGAAAAAGAGGGCAATGAGCTGGAGAAAGGAAGGATGGACGGCACTGGCAAATTAGGACTGATACACTGATAAACATACTACAGCCATAGGACCTGCAGAAGAAAGGGGACAACCTTAAAGGGAACGTTCACTATTTTATCTATCTTTGTCTAAAATCCCCCACTGATTAATGACTTAAAGGGGTTATCTGAGCCTGGAAATGTCCCCCATATGCCTGGGCGCCTCATACTGATTCTACTTACCTGGCTCCCTGCTCCCTGCGCCGCTCCAGATCCCCGCACGGCCGTCGCTGATTCTCCCCGTGCGTGGATGAAAACATCCCGTGTCGGGGGGGCTGAGCCTCCCTAGCATCACTCACGATGTTAGGCAGGTGTGTCCCCTTCACCGCCTGCCATTGGCTGCCCTCAACCCACCGGACACCAGATGTTTTCATCCGTGCACGGGAAGAAGCAGCGCTGGCCGCGCGGGGACCAGGAGCGGTGCAGGGACCAGGAGCGGCGCAGGGAGCGGGGAGCCAGGTAAGTAGAATCAGTGTGAGGGCATATGGGGGGCATTTCCAGGTTCGGATAACCCTTTAATGACTTAAAGGGGTTATCCCAAGAGCAATGTAAAAAATGAAAATCAGACATCATCTAGTACGTGACAACTTATTTATCACAAAGCTAGAACCAGCCCTGGACCTCACATGGATCCAGAGATCTCCCCATTCATTGCTGCAATTGCTCTGCTAGATTTTTTTTTTCAAGCTTGCAGCTCAGGAGGTGTGCACTTTCTCAGGGGGTGTGTTCTTCCTGCTGCAGTTGAAGGAAGGAACTGAGCACGTATGTTAGGCCTTTGTTTGATTCCGTGTCCGTTGCTCCGTTTTTCGTGATTTTCTGCAGACCCATTGGTTTTCAATGGGTCCGTGGAAAACTCGGCAAATGCAGCGTTTGTCCTCCGCGTCCGTGGTCCCTGATTCCAGTCCGTTAAAAAAATATAACCTGTCCTATTCTTGTCCGTGAAAAACGGTTCACGGACCCATTCAAGTCAATGGGACCGTGAAAAAATGCGGATGGCCATCCGTGTGTCATCCGCGTTCCGCGTGCGTTTTTTTTGCAGATCCCTTGGCAGGCAATTGGCAAAAATTGTCAGCCTGTCTTTTGGTAAAATCTTTTGCGTCATGTACGCTAAAAAAAATGGAAGACACACGGAAACACAACGGAAGGCAAAAACGGACACGGATCACTGAACAACGGAACCCCTTTTTGCGACAGCATAAAAAAACGGTCGTGTGCATGAGGCCTTAACCTCAGTGAGCTGTACAGAGAATTTAGAAAAAGAACAAACTGCCGGTGGCGCTAATCAGATACATTACAGTGAATAATTTAGCGACGAAACTACATTTTTTATTACACGCAATTACAACATTATTCAGGGTTTATAATAGATCTTTACGGTATTTCAAAATTCCCTGCATAGACAATCATAGATGTAAGTGATGTAATTGTGGCTGATTGTAGCAACTACTAGAGGGGGCTTAAGAGCTTACGGCATACAGCTTATACTTTGATCTCAGGGACGGAACAAGTTCCTCGGCTCCCTCTAGTGGTGGCTAGTGATGAGCGGGAGTTGCCATATTCGATTTCGCGATATTTCGCGATTATTCGATTGACAACCATTAGGAACTCATCTTTAAGTTGAATGCGCAATGCGAGTATATGCTCGCTTCACCAATTAAACTTAGAACTGAATTCCTAATGGTTGTTGCTAGAATATAACGAAGATTGAGAATATAGTGCTATATTCGTGAATTCGTGATATTCGTTATATTCTAGCAATACAACCATTAGGAACCCAGCTCTAAGTTGAATTTGCAATGCGAGTAATTCATGTTATATTAATCGCATTGCGATTACAACTTAGTCAAATTTGTGAGATCGTGATTCTCACATCCGACAGTACATTTTAGCATGGAGGCGTCCCATGCACGCGGGAAGTCGGCAGAAGCGGCAACGGGCATTGACTGGAGCGGGCAGGGAGCCAGGAATCCTCCGGACAGGTAAGAACAGCTTTTGGGAAGTGGGAAGACAACCAGAGAGCAAAAGGATTAACAACTTAGGCCTCTTGCACACGAGCGTGTCCGGATTAGGTCCGGATGCGTTGCGGATGCGTTCAGTGAAAACTGTGCGATTTCACAGACAAAGCCATTCAGTTTTGCCTGCGATTGCGTTCAGTTGTTCAGTTTTTTCCGCGCGGGTGCAATGCGTTTTGATGCGTTTTTCACGCGCGTGATAAAAAACTGAAGGTTTACAAACAACATCTCCTAGCAACCATCAGTGAAAAACGCAACGCACCCGCACTTGCTTGCGGATGCAATGCGTTTTTCACGCAGCCCCATTCACTTCTATGGGGCTAGGGCTGCGTGAAAAACGCAAAATATAGAACATGCTGCGATTTTCACGCAACGCACAAGTGATGCGTGAAAAAAAACGCTCATGTACACGGACCCATTGAAATGAATGGGTCAGGATTCAGTGCGGATGCTATGCGTTCACGTCACGCATTGCACCCGCGCGGAAAACTCGCTCGTGTGAAAGGGGCCTTAAAAAAACAAAACACGAATATTCAAAATAGCGAATATATAGCGCTATATTCGCGAATTAGCGAAGTGCCGATATTTTCAAAAACAATTCGCTATTCGAATATTCGCGCTCAACACTAGTGGTGGCTGCAATCACTGACTCTGTGTCTGTATACAGGTGGAACTCTGTATCAGGAATCTGCAGAGAATGTTGGACCTACACAAAGATTGTGTAATAAGGTGGACATTAACTAATTAGCTACCATAATAAATTTAAAAAAAAATGCATGCTTCTAAATAATTTGGGCAAAGTCTGTAATATCCAATAGACTCATGGCCCCATCCATGCCCCATCTTTTCCGCCCATGGCCCGATTTTTTATAAAAACGGCAAGCAAACATGATAAGCCTGTATTTGAAATTTTTCTACCCCAGAAAACTGTAACAATAAGTTGTGCCCTAAGATACTCAACTCTGCTACATCTTTACATACCAGGCTTACTGTCTGAATATATATTATTTTTGGACTGAGTTCAAAAAATAAAATCACACATTCTTAAAAAGGTGCAAAAATGAGCTGCATTTCATCCCCCCCTCCTCTAAAACGCCGTTGGAAAGCAGTCAGGAAAAAATGGCAGGAATCTCAAAATCACTCAGAATGTAAAACATCTGATTAAGATGAAAGATGAACTGTCTCTGGCACAGCGGAGCACAATGTCAAAACTTGGGAAAACAACTTGAGGAGATTAAAAAGTCTTGGTAACTGGGTTACTTAATCAGACACAAGCCGTGTAAAACACAAATGTTCCTCTGTTACTGATGTACAGAAAGCTTAAAGTTACATCACTCTAAGGGCTCTTTCACACGGGCGTGATTTCCGTGCGGGTGCAATGCGTGACGTGAACGCATAGCACCCGCACTGAATCCGGACCCATTCATTTCTATGGGGCTGTGTACATGAGCGTTGTTTTCCACGCATCAGTTCTGCGTTGCGTGAAAAACGCAGCATGTTCTATATTCTGCGTTTTTCACGCAACGCAGGCCCCATAGAAGTGAATGGGGCTGCGGGAAAATCGCAAGCATCCGCAAGCAAGTGCGTTTTCACTGACGGTTGCTAAGAAATGTTGTTTGTTAACCTTCAGTTTTTTATCACGCATGTGAAAAACGCATCAAAACGCATTGCACCCACGTGTAAAAAACTGAACAACTGAACACCATCGCAGACAAAACTGACTGAACTTGCTTGCAAAATGGTGTGAGTTTCACTGAACGCACCCTGAACGCATCCAGAACCAATCCGTCACGCTTGTGTGAAAGAGGCCAAAGGCCTCTTGCACACGAACGCTTTTTTTCCCCGTTTACGTTCCGTATACGGTCCGTATACTGAACCATTTATTTCAATGGGTCCGCAAAAAAAATAGGAATGTACTTTGTATGCATTCCGTTTTTTCCGTTTTGGTCAAAGTTAGAACATGTCCTATTATTGTCCGCAAATCACGTTCCGTGGCTCCATTCAAGTCAATGGGGCTGTTAAAAAAACGGAACGGATACGAAATGCATCTGTATGTCTTCCATATCCGTTCCGTTTTTTGCGGAACCATTTATTGAAAATTTTCTGACAATCCCAATTTCTCAATGCAATTGCTGTATACTGTATATGCCATGCTTCCGTTTCCGTTTGCCACCCGCAAAAAATGGATCACATACGGAAACCATATGGAAACTGAACGGAACAGAAACGGAAACACTACTGAAACAATAAACAGAACAATGGATCCGTGAAAAACGGACTGCAAAATACTGAAAAAGCCATACGGTCGTGTGCAATAGGCCTAAAGATGTAGCAGAGCTAAATGTGTTGTTCGGCTGTGAGAAGTCAGTGAGGTAATATAGAGAAGCTGGGTGCAGTCCCAGGGAAAACCAGATCTAAGGCTTCATGCACACGACCGTGTCCACAAATCGCGGATCCGCAAAATACGGATACTGTCGGAGTGCTGTCCACTTTTTCTGCCGACACCTTGACTTCAATGCATCAGTGGTCAGCATTTTGCAGACCTGTTCTATGTTTTTGAAGAATAGATATATGGATGTGGAAAGCATACGGATGAGGGTATATACATCTGCAGTAACTAGCAGGGTTGCTAACCAGAATTTTTATTTTCTACGGACAAATTATCCCCAAATTACGGATAGCCAACATTTTTACGGACAAATTGGAAAACCATAATAAATTATAAAGATTATAAATAATATATGTCTATAGCTCAATATACTGATAAGAACTAGTTACAAACAAGTACTGTGAGCTGTAAAATGATGATAATTACCACCAGAATAATTTAGTCTTGTACCGCCAGCCTCACGGACACATCAATTTTTTTCACAGACACAGGAAAAAAGTCTGGACGATTGGCAACCCTGGTAACTAGGTGTGTGACATACTTCTCTTCAGTCCTACTTCTCAGGAGCTCACACATGCCTGATTTGTCTCTAGAGTCATTGGGCACTGTCTGACCAGGGGGCAGGACCAGTCCATCACCCTGAGAAGCTGGGCTAATATTGTGAGTGTTAACTAACTGTTGCCCATACATAACCATTTGGGATATACATAACAATAAATCGCAACATTTAACTCTCTAGCATAAGGTTCACTATTAAATTAACCCTTTGCGATAATCCACTGGGTCACTGCACACTCAGCCAAAACAACTCTATTGAAATGAGCAGAACTGATTTTTCGTTGCAGAAATGTTTTGCAACAAATCTGCCAAACAGGGGTGCACCTATCCTTTCTGCTGCCTGAGACGAAAATTGAAGGTGCCACTCCTGTTCATAGGCTGTGGCTGGTATTGCGGTTCAGCACCATTCATTTGAATAGGGGTGAGCTGCCATGCCAGGCACAGCCTATGGCCAAAAATGGTGCTGTTTCTGAAAAAAAAAAGCTGCCATGTTTTTTAAAACTTCATCTAACACATATCACATGCCTAGGGTTAAACGTACGTACATGTAAACAAACATGCAAACAAATCAGCAGTTGGGACTGTTCACATGGACTGTGTACAAAGTTTGGGGGAGGGACAACATGCACTTGTTCTATTAAGGCCTCATGCACACGGTTGTTGCCCAGCTGTGGCCGTATTGAGGCCTGCAAAAAGAGGGTCTGCGATATGTCGGCACCTGCCGTGTGCTCCCCGCATCACGGATGTGGACCCATTCACTTGAATGGGTCTGCAATCCAGAGCTGCGGTGCGGAACGAGTGCATCCATGGTGTTTCTGTCCGTGCCTCCGCGGTGCGGACAGTTCAAGTAGAATGGGTCTCGATCTGTCCTGGCCGCCGCACAGACGTTGCCCGTGCATTGGGTACCACAAATTGCGGTCGCCAATGCACAGAACGGCTGCACAATGGCCATGTGCATGAGGCCTAACTCTTTGTTTCCTAAATCCTCCTTGTTACGTTAGGTCCACATAGGTTCCTTCTTGTTACGTTAGGTCCACATAGGTTCCTCCATGTTACGTTAGGTCCACATAGGTTCCTCCTTGTTACGTTAGGTCCACATAGGTTCCTCTCTGTTACGTTAGGTCCACATAGGTTCCTCCTTGTTACGTTAGGTCCACGTAGGTTCCTCCTTGTTACGTTAGGTCCACATAGGTTCCTCCTTGTTACGTTAGGTCCTCATAGGTTCTACAATTGGCCTATATTTAGCTAACCCCCCCATCCTCACAAATTTTCAGCATTAATGACAGGTAAACAGTCCCATACACCGGCCGCTGTTATACTACATGTGTGTGAACGTTAGGAAGGGAAGGAAACTCAATAGGAAAATGGGTTGTCATAATTATGAGAATTTGATTGTGTGATACAAACTAGATTATCCACAGAGGAAGTCTGCGTTCTACAGAGTCTACAAAATAAAATGCTGTCAATTCTGCCATTGTTGGAAAAACCACCTTCATTCTGAAATGCAATCATCTGCGGCTTATTCATTCCGCTCCTGGGCATATTTCTTCATAGATATTTACTTTTTTTTTTTAACAATCCGCACAATTCTGGTGAAACTATTGCAAATTTGACAACTTTCGATTGTAATTGACTGAACATTATGCATCTTTGTGTCGACTACACGATGGAGCATCTGATATCCACTACGAACTGGGCATCTGGCCACGGATGGAACTGCTCCAGTGGTCAGAATACTACAACTAGATAGACGTAGACTAGATAACCGCCAGCAAATGTTTGGTTGACAGCTTCTTTCCCGATCTGCCCCCCCTTCCCCACACTCTGTGCACATATGGGTGCTGTGACGGGCATGGATACGTTGTTAATGGGGGGAAGGGACTAAACCTCTGTCAGACACTTCTGGCATCAGTTTATCTTTCTTGAGAAAAAAACAGATAAGGCCTCAAAATATAGAACATGCTGCGTTTTTCATGCAACGCAGAACTGATGTGTGAAAAAAAAAAAACGCTCATGTACACAGACCCATTGAAATGAACGGGTCAGGATTCAGTGCGGGGGCTATGCGTTCATGTCATGCATTGCGCCCGCTCGGAAAACTCGCTCGTGTGAAAGGGGCCTTAAAGTGGAATAATGTAAATGCTCAATATTTCACACAATTCAACCATTGTCCATGAGGACTACCTTTTTAATGTATTCCCTCTTCTCAACGAGTTTCTCAAGATCTGAATCCCCAATTGTATTGTGGTGAAATCTTTATGTCTATGGCCAGTTTAAGGATAGACACTACCATATCATGGCTTCCTGGAGAATTTGTGAATGAAATCTAATTAAGCCAAAGACTCTGTTGGGGGTTCCCCGGCAAAAATAGCAAGTACTGTACTGCCAGACCATGGGTCTACTGTACTGTCCTCATGGCATTATGTGAGTACTAGTGTTGAGCGAATTGAATTTAACGAAGTGGACTTTGAACTGAATTTCAGGAAAAATGAAATTTTTTTGTGACTTTTTTTGATAACTTTGCTCGTCTCTAGTGAGTACAGTACAGTAGGCCCATGGTCGGGCAGGAACTTACTGCATCATACATGTACAAATAAAATATTGCTGGATTCCAAGGTGCAGGAACATATTTAAGACCTAGAACCTCCATCTAAGGCATTTTCCAAGAACTGGGTATGTCCACCAAATTGGACTACGTCTTGGAAAGAGGTTTCCAGGACTATTGAGGGTCTACCTTTATCCGTCAGTATTTGATGGGGGAGGGGGGATGCTGACTCGATAGAAGCTTCCACCAATCAGCTAAATGAAGGGGCTTCAGCACTCCAGTGAGCCTCTGCCCCTCATATAATAGAGCCGAACATAGATCACCATAGGTTTCTTTAGGGGTTTCAGTGCTTCTAAGTAGACCGATTGGAAGTCTGAGTGATGTGGCCATTATATGCATCTTAAAATGTCTCGCTATGGTCATGTGAAATTGGCGTAGTTCCTATGGAGCTCTATATATATAGAAACCATGCTGTTTATACCTGAAACATTCATAGTGTATCAGGTGTGAAATGAAGACCACTACTGTATACTACCACTATGTTAGGCTCTGTTCAGAGCCCAGAAGACACGATGCAGTGGCAGTTGCGCAACGTAGTTACTGATTTCTTGCATACGAACGTTGTGCATCCGTTCGGTGCATTGGGGACCGCAATTTGTGGTCCCCAATGCACGGGCAACGTCCGTGCGGCGGCTGGGACGGTTTGAGACCCATTTAACTTGAATGGGTCATTGATCCGTCCGCACCGCAAAAAAATAAAACAAGTTCTATTTTTTGTGCGGTGCGGAGGCACGGCCAGAAACACCACAGAAGCGCTCTGTAGAGCTCCTGTTGGGTTCCGATCCGTGCTTCCGTTCCGCATCTCCGCGATTGTGGACCCATTCAAGTAAATGGGTCCGCATCCGTGATGCGGAGTGCACACAGGCCAGTGCCCGTGTTTGCGGACCCGCCGTATGCGGCCCGCAATACGGTCACGGGCACACAACGTTCGTGTGCAAGGGGCCATACTATGAGATTCTACAAGCTCTGTCTGGGTGGTTCCCCTCAGTGGTGCTGCGTACAAAATCTGCCGGAGCCTTCAATGCATATGTGAACATAGCCTCAATAAAGCAGCATCTAAACATGTTACATAAATTACCGTATACAGTCTTTCGAGTCATGGAGAAGGAGACTCAGTGCTTCCCAGAGTTTATTATAAATTGTATTTTTTCCAGAACAAAATCCATTGAAGTAAACGCGATTTATTAGACCACAGATACTTTACATCAGAGGAGTTTTAGCAATGCCCTTAGTTCATTTGTCTTTGCCATTAGGAGAGATTTCTGCCTTCACCAACATACATCATCTCCTGGCCTACTGTGTCTTATGATATAATCAGATGTAGCAGAGTTGAATCTACTAAGAGAACTGAGTTTGTTATTCGGCACAACCTGTGGTATTACTGCAGGTAAACCTATGAACCTTTGTAAAAGAATTGTGTACCTCACTGCTCAAATCCCTCCTGTTTTCTACTTCACTATACCAGATCCTGAGCTTCTTCAGTTCCCAATGGGAAATAAGCTGTAAGGTCTCTCAATGCTGAGCAATACAGGCAGATACTTATCCATTATGCAATACCATCTGATTGCCTCGAAATGTATTCTGCAGTAGGACAACGGTCCCCAAACCTACAGACGTCATTAAGACCTCATGTACACAACTGTATGTATTTTGCAGTCCACAAATTGTGATCCACAAAATATCAATACCGTCCACGTTGTATTTGCATTTTTTTGGACCCATTGACTTCAATGTCTCTATGGTCCACTTTTCATGGCCAATTAAAGGACATGCTCTATCTTTTTGTAAAATGAAAATACAGATATGGAATGCACCTTGATTATCTGCACACATCTGTATGTCCATTCTGGAAAAAGATAAAATATGTGCACAAAATGCGGACCACGGACCCACTGAAGTCAATGGGTCCGCAAAAAGAAAATGCAGATGGCATACAGATTGCTTATGTATTTTGCAAATCGGCGATTTGGAGACAGCAAAATGGATACAGTCATGTGTATGAGGCCTAAAAACTAAGAAGAGCAAGGAGTCCTGGATGTGATGATATGGCCATCACAGAGCCCTGGTCTTAACTTTGAGTCTATCTGGGATTGTGAAGAGACAAAAGGATTGAGCAAGCCAATATCCAGAGAAGACCTTTGGTTAGTTCTACAAAATGTTGAGCCCTGATCTCAACATCATCTAGTATGTCTAGGATTACATGAAGAGATGGAGGGATTTGAGCAAGCCTACATCCACAGAGCACCTGTAGTTAATTCTACAAGATGTTGAGCCCTGATCTCAACATCATTAGGTCTATCTGTGATTCTATAAAGTGACAGAAGGATTTGAGCAAGCGTACATCCACCAAAGACCTATGGTTAGTTCTAGAAGATGTTGAGCCTTGATCTCAACATTATCCAGTCAGTCTGGGATTACATGAAGAGACAGAAGGATTTGAGCAATCCTACATCCACAAAAGACCTATGGTTAGTTCTACAAGATGTTGAGCCCTGATCTTAACATCATTGAGTCTGTCTTGGATTACATGAAGAGACAGAAGGATTTGAGCAAGCCTACATCCACAGAAGACCTGTGATTAGTTCTACAAGATGTTTGAAACAACCTCAAAAACTGTGTGCAAGTTGGCCTATAAGAACTGATAATGCTTCGAAGGCAAAGAGCGGTCACACCAAATATTGATTGGATTTAGATTTCTCTTTTGTTCATTCACTTTGCCTTTTGTTAATCGATACTATTAGCACTTCTACTTTTTGAAAGCATTCTTACTTTGCATCATTTTTTTCACACCTGCCTAAAACCTTTGCACATTACTGTATGTACTTATTGTGATACTGTTAAACAGAGGTCCAGTAGGAACGGAGCGGCATTTTAAAATTTAAAGCAGCCTACTAACTACTATACTGCATATTGATTTACACACAGTGCACATTAAACATTATATTATACTAAATAATAGAAAATATATATTTAAATATATATATTAGAGATGAGTGAATTTCTTAAAATTTCGATTCGGCCGGTTCGCCAAATTTTTTACAAATATTTTGGTTCAATCTGAATTTATTCGGGGCGAATTGTGTTAAAAATCTGCTATTTCCTGACTTCAGAGAGCCTTTATAGTGGTGTAGAACACTGTGCCTTACAGTAACACTCATAGGGAGTCTGCTGTGGTAGTAAGATAATACTGTGAGTAATTATTACAAGCAGATGACAGCACTTGCATCCCAATAACAGGGCCAAAACTGACCAAATAACTGAAGTATGAACTCAGCCTTACAGGTCAATGTTAGCGTCAAGAACAAGTGCACTCCTTTAACACCGTTGGCAGCTAATTCCACATAGATGTCTACAAAACCTGTTCTATTAAATGCTTATACAAGTAGCCAGGCCGAAAGGCAAAATGGTGGCCCAGTCATGAAGTAGGGAGGGTGGGAACAGCATGAAAAGTCCACAGAGTGGTCCCATGACATAGTGGTGAGGAGGAAGCAGCAGGAGGAGACCACAGAGCGCGGAGGTGGCGGCAGCAGCAACATCAGGAGGAGGCCACAGAGTGGCACAATGACAGTGTGGAGGTGGCAGCAGCAGCATGAGGAGACCACAGAGTGGCACAATGACAGAGTGTGGAGGTGGCAGCAGAATCATTAGGAGGCCACCGAGTGGCATAATGACAGAGTGTGGGGGTGGCGGCAGCAGCAGCATCAGGAGGAGGCCACATGGTCAGATGCTCTGATGCCACACTACTGGCCGGGCAGGACAGCTTCTCCAGGGAAAACTCTGCCAGTTGCGGCCACAAATCCAGTTTGGCTGCCCAGTAGTCCAACGGATCTTCAATGTGGGGTGGCAGGGTGCTGTCCAAGTATGCCACCACTTGCTGGTTCAGGTCCTGCTCCAGGTCTAGCTGCTGCTGCTGGGTAGTAGTTTCTTCACTAGGCGGGTGAAGAAAGCTGCTCATCAGCGACTCTAGACTCAAGTTGCTGCTGATGGAGCTGGAACTGCGCCTACCCCCCACCCTACCACAGCATCCATGGCAGAGGAACGTGAGCGCAGAGGGCCCCCCTAGTGAGATCTGCGAGAGGATGGACGATGGTGCAAATAGGCAGCTGCCGACTGACTACAGTTGTCTCTAAAGTAGTTCAGTTTGTCCTCCCTCTCAGCGGGTGTAGAAAAGACCCCCATTTTGGACCGGTAGCGAGGGCCCAAAAAGGTGGAGAGCCAGAAGTCATCCCTCTGCCGAATGGTGACAATTCGGCTGTCACTACGCAAGCAAGTGAGCATGCGTAGAAATATTTCCTTGTAATAAACCCTGTTAATGCCTGTATCGAACAGCACTTGCACCCCAATAACAAGAACGGTTTGCTGGAATTACAAAGCTGTATAATGGCAATTTGGATCCACAGTCATAAATATATATATATATATATATATATATATATACATATACCTATTATTTCCTATGTAGCTATATCAACTGGTATAGCTGGACCCTGTTTCTTTAATACCTTGGGAATAAAAATCCTTGCAGTGCATTCCAACCTGGAGCCTGACACTGCGCAGGGACTGACCTCTTTGTCCTTCAGGTTTTGCCTATCAGAGCCCTCTCCTATCGCAAAAGCCAAATCATCTGATCCCAAACTAACTGTCAACTGCTTGTGATGGTGGCAAAGCAAGACATCAATCAATCAGTTTTTATCAGAGGCGCCCTTCTCTTCTCTCTTGTGCTCATCTTATCACCTGACCCAGTTGTAGCCCTGACTTCTCTCCAGTTTCACAAACTTCCTCACAAAATATGTGGCTGTCTGTATCGCCAGCGGCTTCCTATGAGATTATTAACGCAGCTTCGTGGCAGAGGCCCCTATAAGACAAGGAGATCTGTTTGTATCCATTTATTAATACGTCATTTATGCATTTATTTATGCTGTATATAATACTACTTGTCAGTATTATATCCGGTGAAAGTAGTAAACATACAAAATAACAAAAAATGAAAGAAATAAGTATCTTTAATAAGCATGTTCTTTATATATTACAAGACAGGTTTAGGGCAGGTTCACATTAGCGTTACCAATTCCGTTATTGCTTTCCATTATAACATGGTTAAAATAACGGAATTGTAAGACGTAATTCAAAACGGATACCCTTAGAGGCATTCCGTTTTGATCCATCATGATAAAGGTCTATGGGCAAGCATAACGAATTCGTCTGGTTTCCGTTATCGAGGACCTGACCGCCAGCAAAAAATTCACATGAGGCGGTCAGGAAGGGGCTACATTGGCTCCAAGATAGAGATCCACTTCAGACACATGGCTGTGTCTGATTTCGCAGCTCAGCCTTAGGGCTCGTTCACACAACCGTTTGGTTTTGCGGTCCGTTTTTAACAGATCCGTTTTTCCGTTTTTGGGTTCAGTAGTGTTTCCGTTCCGCTTCTGTTCGGTTTCTGTGTGGTTTCCGTTTGTGATCCGTTTTTTTTTTGCAAATCGCAAACGGAAACGGAAGCATATAATAATGTTTTAACAGTAAGTACATGGAAAAATTGGGCTGGGCATAACATTTTCAATAGATGCTTCCGCAAAAACAGAACGGATACGGAAGACATATGGATGCATTCCGTATGCATTACGTTTTCTTACAGCCCCATTGACTTGAATGGAGCCACGGAACGTTATTGACTGTAGCGGAATGGAAAAATGGAAATACGGAAACGGAATTCATACGGAGTACATTCTGTTTTTTTTTTTTTTGCAGACCTGTTGAAATGAATAGTTCAGTATACGGGCAGTATACTGAACGCAAAAAACTACCCGTATATGGAAAGCAAAAAACGTTTGTGTGAACGAGCCCTTAAGCTCAGTGTTTTGGTCAGTGATTTCCAAGGGCTAATCACTAATACTATAAAAAAGTGGCCCTGTTTTGTAGTCGGGTCCAAATTGATGGAAGGCAGAGCCAGCAATATCATATTGTGGCACATTATACCACCCCAACAGAGCCAAATACCACAGTCCATCACAAAATACTGCCCCCAGCACAAAATACATCCCCAAAACTTACACTGGGAGGCTGTGAGGAGGGCTCAGGCGGCCCTCTGGACATCGGCCTACCGGGAAATTTCCCTATAAGGTCTATGGCCAATCTGCGACTTGGTAATTTCCATCACTGATTGTGAACCAAAACCAGGACTGGAGCCTCCACAGACATAAGGAATAAGGGAACGATCTACACCTGATCTGTGTTTAGGGCCGCACCTGGTTTTGGCTCAAAATCACTGATGGAAATCACTGACCGAACACTGACGTGTGAATGAGACATTACTTAAATGAATGGGATAAAGCTGCAATGCTGGAAACAGCTTGCTATCAGATCTAGCTCATGCCAAGTATTCATATGTGTTCACTTTTCAGAAAAGTATGTGACTTTTAGTGTATAGGGTACATAATAGTAAAATAATTTACAGCAAATTTTGCAAATCTGCCATGCATAGTCTGGAACTCCTTATGGCAGAGTTATTAAGAATCATACAAGACTTTCAGGTGGTAAGGATTCCTGGATAAACTTCAATCCTCGGGCCTCTCTCACCCAAGCAGTATGGAGTCAGGGTTTCAAGGTTTTGCACGCGAGTTTTGTCTGCAATTGTGTTCAGTGTCTGAGTTTTTTCCGTCCAGATTGTATCCGGATTCAATGTGTTTTTGACGAGTGTGAAAAAAACCTGAAGAATCACACCTAACATCAGTAAAAAAACACATTGCATCCAGATACCTTCCGTTTTTCATGCCAGCCCAATTCACTTCTATAGAGCCAGGGCTGCGTGAAAAAACGCACAATATAGAACGTGCTGCGATTTTTCCTGAACGCAGAGACGATCGGTGATAAACAATGCTCATGTGCACAGACCCATTGAAAGGAATGGGTCAGGATTCAAACTTTACTCTCTAATTTAGGGACTCGTTCTTAACCCCTTCAGTCAAGCTGTTAGTATCCTGCAATTCTCCTAATATGAACTAAGGCAAGATCCCTCTGAGTATGGCGCTAATTAAATCAGCGGCCGGTAGCCCATCAATCAATCGTCAGGCTTTTAATCAAATGAGAGGAGCTGCTTCCTGATCCTTTGAAGGGACACAATATTTACGACGGGAGAGATTTACCGTACGGCGGAGTCAGAATGAAAAGTGCATTCAGTGAAGAACAATATGAGGTCACAACTAAAATATACTTAGAAAGAAATTGCATACATTTAATTAAATATTAGGTATTTTATCTAATCCCCTCCTCCTGAATCCTGAAACAGAAGATTCATAGGTCCGCTCCGGTCCTCTACACTGCCCCCATGTTCCAGTCTCTAGAGTGTTGACATCCGGTGCAGTATGGCAGCATGTCACCACTGAAGCTAGTCATTGGCTGCAGTGGAGCATGTGACCATGCCCATGCAGCACCCGATGTAAACACTATGGGGATCGGAACATGGACACAGCGGAGGCAGAGCAGGGGACCGGAGCGGTGGGGAGAAGATAAGTATGAATTTTCTGTTTTATGAGGCAGTCTGGGGGCATTAGATAGAAAGCAAATATTTCCAGACAACCTCTTTAAGTATTTGGCAATGGTGTGGGGGGGTACGGTGCAGGTTGGGGTTGGAAAGGACACCTGAGGTACGTTCACATCATTTATAACATGGTTTCTAAGGCTTAAAAAGACACCTGTCCATCCAGTTCAGCCTGTTATCCTGCCTTGTTGATCCAGAGGAAGGCAAAAAAAAAACTCCTAAGGTAGAAGCCAATTTCCTCATTTTAGAGGAATAAATTCCTTCCTGACTCCAATTAGGCAATTGAAAAAAGAGCAGCCTGCCGGATCCGGCTTTGCTGAATTCTACAGTACACCGCCAGATCGCCATTGACTATAATGGGGTCCAGCAGTGATCCGCCTGCTTTCCGGCATAAATGGATACAAACAGCAGAGAACAATTGTATGAAACTTCCCATCAGATATAGTCATGACACAGGGGTGGGATTCAAATTTATAACAAGTTCCTTACTCAACGGGGGATGCGCGGAGTCACGACACATGTTTACATATACATACACCATTCAGGAAAAATAGATTCGCTAACCACAAAGCACAAGGCGAATCGAATTATATCTGAAATTCGGATTGAAGTGGACTTCGATTCGCTAAACACTAATTATGACATTTCTTAGGAAGCGACCTGAGAACTCTCGAAAGCTTGCAATCTTATCATCTTTCAGTTAGCCATTAAAAGGTATCAACCACTGAGGAATCTCATTTTTGTAACTCCCGTATCACGCTTTCTACACCGTAAAACGTTAGATGCTAGCAATGTGGGCCTTACTTATTAATGCAATAATGAATAAAACATAGTGAATAATAATAATGCAGAAATCTGAATCGTTAGATATTGTTTGTAGTGCGGTACATAAAAGAAAGAGCGGTCCTATGGGAGCAGCCCTGAACAGAAGGCAACGGCACACAAAGAGCATCTGGACACATAGCATTGTGCATGAGCAGACCGAGGAGGCATGCGCTGGCACCGTCCCAATGGAGATTACTAGCAAATAAAGTCACCAAGTCACTTTAGGAAAAGATAATTTTATAGTGTCTGTATAATATAATGTAGTATGCAGAGTAGGCCGGATTCTTAAAGGAACAGATCAGGTAGATTTGTCCAAGTGTTTGAAATTTTATTCACAAATGTCATCATTACCCTAAGGGTCCATTCACACGTCCGTAGTGTATTGCGGATCCGCAATACACCCGGCCGACACCCCTATAGAACTGTCTATTCTTGTCCGCAATTGCGGACAAGAATAGGACATGTTCTATTTTTTTCTGGAGCTGCGGACCGGAAGTTCGGGGGCGCGCTCTGTAAATGCAGATGTGGACAGCACACTGTGTGATGTCCGCATCCATTCCTGTCACATAGAGAATGAATGGGTCCGCACCCGTTCCGCATAATTGCCGAACACATGCGGACACATTCACGGACGTGTGAATGGACCCTAAGGCTATGTTCACACAACAAAATACAAGTGCCTAAAAATCAGTGGCCTATGAGAACAGGTCATTTTAGGGTCCATAAACAACACCAAATACACACTGTGAACACCCCAAATTCACATCACTGTACTTTAGCCCTTTGCCATCTCAATAAATGGATAATTAAACTGCCTCAAAGAAGTGACAAGCCACCTCTGAAGCATTTTGTAAAACTGCTGCAGACAAATACGCGCCCATGTGCATTAAAGGGGTTATCCCATGAAAAATATAACACAGTTTTCAAACCAGCCCCTGGATCTGAATACTTTTGTAATTGCATATAATTAAAAAGTTTATTGAGTTATTCAATAAAATGTATCTATTCAATCAAATGTATCTTTGACCTGCTCACTGAGATGGTCGCACATGCTCAGTTTCATCCTTCAACTGCCTCCTGAGCTGTGATAGGGAGAGCTGAGACACGCCTCCTAAGCTGTGATAGGGAGAGCTGAGACACACCTCCTGAGCTGTGATAGGGAGAGCTGAGACACGCCCCCTCAGCTGCAGCAGAAAAGACACTCCCCTGAGCTGCCAGCTTGATATAAATCTAGCAGAGCAATGAATGCGGAGATCTCTGGATCCATGTGAGGTACAGGGCTGGTTCTAGCTTTGTTAAAAAGAGATTCTCATGTACTAGATGATGTTTGATTTTCATATTTTTCATTAATCATTGGATAACCCCTTTAAGTCACGCGTTTCTCATTGAAAACAATGGGAAGCTGTTTTTGTAGCGTTTTGGTGCATACTACACTACGTAAAACGGGCAGACTACACTGTTTTATTACAATGTGAACATACCATTACTCCCCAGGATTTGTTACAATCCAAATATCCACGTGACTTTAGTCTAAGGGCACTTTTATGACTCGCGCACACAGGTCGTCCTTGTTTAAAATGGACAACTCCTGCTGTGAAAACTGAACCATTAAAGTCAATGGGTTTACACGCCCAGGCTTTTTTTTTTTTTCATGCAAGATCACTCTGCCTAAAAATATGCAGCATGTTCTACCTTTTGTGTTTTCATACTGGAATGATCCCCATAGAAATGAATGGGATGGTGGGAAAAATGCAACCAATCACAGGGCATGCTTTTTGAGACGTTTTTCAAATCGCCCATTCAAGTCAGTAGGTCGGTGATAAATACTGAAGCACAATGAAGGACTGTTTGTTTTATGGCTCATGCACACGACCGTATGTATTTTGGAGTCCACATAAATGGATCCGCAAAAAATACGGATGGCACCCGTGTGCATTCCATATTTTGCGGAACGGAACAGCTGGCCCCTAATAGAACAGTACTATCCTTGTCCATAATGTGGACAATAATAGGACATGTTCTATTTTTTGGCAGAACGGACATACGGAACTGGATGGAATGCACACAGAGTAACTTCAGATTTTTTTGCAGACCCATTGCAATAAATCTTTTCCGCATACGGTCCACAAAACGGACACGGTAAGAAAATACGTTTCAGTGCATGAGCCTTTACACTGATGGTTGCCAGAAAATACTGATGACATCCACTCACAAAAAAAACGCAAGAAATTAACAGAATCAAATAAAACACTGGAGCAAATTGAAGCAAAACTGACAAATTGACAGAACGCACGCAGACCTTACATGGGCCAAAGACCGGGTCAATTATAGGGGACACTCGTTTGGTGAATGCATCTTTCATGTGACAACTCTTGGGAGAACTTCTCAAGCCCGACCGCTGTACATGTACGGCAGAAGTCCAGGGTTTAAACATGCTGAATGGGAGCCATATCCTCCGGATTTCTGCCGTTTTAAACAGCAAACACCCAGAGAAAATATCCATGATTGACATCTGAGAGGTGAAACCCCAGCAGCGCTGCGGGGCACGAATGGCTCCCTATCATCGAGATCGAGGTAGCTGTTCGTCACTCCCCCCCCCCCTCCAAACAAAATTTTATAAAAAGTTATCCAAAAGTCATACATACTCCCAAATGGTACAATAAATACAAAACCCATAAAACTATGGTGGAATTGCCTTTTTTTTTAATTCCACCTCATTTGGATTTTTTTTTCAACTTCTCACTACACCCTATGCAATATAAGATGATGCCATTAGAAAATACAACTTGCCCTGCAAAAAACATGCATTATGGCTACGATAATGGAAAAATAAAAAAGTTATGGCTCCTAGAAAATGAAAATGAAAAAATGGAACATTTTCACAAATATTCAACAAAATATTTGTGCCATTTCTTCCTGAGCTTTTTACATTACTTACAGTCATTTTGATTGCTTGTAACTTGCACCTAATACATCTGTGAGAGCGGTGAATGATCATACTCTATTTGTGTCTACCACATTGTAAACGCCAACATTTTCCAACACCAGAATTAGATTTATTGAGAAATGCTTGTGGGAATTTATTTTAATTTTTTTCCAGAAAAGAAGAACCGATTTCGATTTGCTCCGTAGTGTTGTGAGCGGGAGTCTCTGATGAGAGAACAGAGGTGCCAACTTTTTTGTTGTTTTTGTCTTTTTACCTTTCTTTTGGAAAATTCTGCCCAAAATCACAGACAGACAAAATCTGGAAAAAAAAACAACATGTCTAATGGCTCAGATACTAATATCAGCACATGCAGAATTTACTGTGACTTGTACGCTGATGATAATTACGGCCACTACAACCAGCACAAGCTCGTCCAGATTCAAAAATAATCACGACAGCATTTATTTTCTATTCTTTATTTTTACAAACTGTACATTACTTTACAGATACATGTAGCTGCCCGTCCCGGATCCAAAAACAAAGTGAGCACCAAGACCTGGGTAATACCGCCTCATCCCCCACCCCCTTCTTGTGCTCCCTTAAACATAATACGTAAAGTATATAGTGTTTGGATATATTCACATCACATTCATATCTTCACTTTTAGTGTGAATGCAGAAAATCTCCCGGCTGTATAGAATAGGCTCACATTATCCCAATGGAGGCCCAAAGAGTGTCTACCAAAAAGTACAGAAGACCATAGTGGGCCAAAGCGACCCGACCGTAATACAGTCATGAGGATTTAAAGCAATAGTTTCAAAACAGCTCTAAAATACAGTAAGGTACATCCCTTATAACAGCTAATTGTGTAGCGAAAATGCATTTGTCGGGTATAGCACAGCTCAGTCTGCTAAATTTGTAAAACTCATGGTGATACTGCAGTGACCCAGAGGGAAAGGGAGGATAGAAGGAGTGGTAGTGACTATAAGGGTGGTAGTTGTACTCACAGTTCCACCCTAGCGCTACCTGAGGCCATGCAGTGACTGGAGGGTGCACCCTTTCTTCCCTAGGGGCACATCCTGGTTTTGGGGCTCCTGTCTGGTTCTAGTTGGGATGCCCTTCATCGTAGATGATTTTGTGCAAGGCAGGATGGCAGTTGCGAAGGGTTGGTTGATATAAGGTAGAGTTAATAAACAGGACAAAGCTAATATTAAATAACAATCTCTTTACTGAGCTGATGGTAGAAGTAGTAGTACTATATAGAGCAGTAAAAGGCACAGTTCCAATGTGTATCACAGTGCAATCTTCTGCCAATAGCAGCATAGGCAGCAACAATGATGGTAGTTGTAGTACTCCCTTGCTTTTTCGCTAAAGAACACCTTAAGTCCTACATGTGGTAAACTCTAAAACATATACCTTTAATGATATGCATTCAAAATGGCAGTAGCCAAATGACTTAATAGCAAATAAAAATAATTCCCCTTCAATTGGTGAAAACAATTTACACCATGTATGGGCCCCAGGGTAGGGGTGGGGAAGTGTGAGCGGAAGGCGGCTGAGGGGGGACAGGTAAGATGTCCCTACTCTATCTCTTGATTATCCCTATGCCCGAGGGACTGACCTAATGGTGGTGAGCCCTTGTCCTCGTACCTACCCCTATAACCCTGGATTGCCCTAAAGTGACCTGATCGCCCCGACGTGTTTCCCTCTTATTTAGGGTTCATCAGGAGGTCAAACAAAGACAGGTCATATAGATAATCAAATGGCATAGCAGTAATGGTATAAGAGGGAGCTGGCTGTAACCAGCGGTACCTGATACAAATGAGGCAGCGCTTGTCAAATGACAGATATATAGTGGCAGCCCCTCAGGTGCCCAGCTCCCTCATGGGTCCGATGATGTATAGGCCCTATATAGGCCCTTCTTATCTCCTTCTATCTGGGGCACTTGGATGGTAGAGTTGCTTCAGTTGCAGCTGAAGTCTCAAAGTCTGAGGTTCTCTGAACTTGGGCCTAGCTCTCAGGAGCTAGCACATGTAGGTCTTGTCTTTTTGCTTGGTAAAGATTAGACTTGCTAACTAACCAGGGGTGGTGGACCACGTCCAACACCATGGCAACCTACACATTTTGCCAATTTGTTAATTGTTTGGTTGCCTTATACATTGCTATTAGGTGCATGAACTCAATAATATTGCATTCAATCTTTGACAATAATTAACCTTTTACAGTAGTCCTACTGGGGTGCTACAATATCCTGATGTTCCACTTACTGTTTTACATAGGAATGAACAAACAATGCACCCCCAAAGAGTTAAATGAAAAATTCAGCCGCTACATCTACAATTAAAGCACAATCCCATTCTATATATTTTCATGCACATATAAGCCACCCATTCGCGTTAAGGCGTTTTATCCTTCTGCAATGAAACATGCACTTTACAATTAAAATTGAGCTACCATGTAAAACGGCTTTAGTTAAGGTTCTGGGCTTTGCTTGCATTATCCATTCAATGGCGGACATCGGCCTAATATATTCTGTACCGCACTACATATGCTCAGAAGTAATTATGAAAATAACATGCGCTGGGACGATTACAAGATCTGAAGAACAAGACGATGCCATGTGCCATACTGATGCAGACCATTAATCAATCCTACAGGTACAGAGGCTAGACGATAATCGTGTGCATTAGTATGTTATATGCATCTATGGACAGGGGGGACAATCTGCCCGAGGCTCTAGTCAATATATTCAAAGACCACAGCACTCAATAGATACCTTGCATAAACTTCTTGTATTTAATTTTGTTTAATCCATCCTGAAAAAATAATTTTTAGCCACTGGCCGACGTAACTATTGAGTGCCGTGGTCTTTGAATATATTAAAATCCGTTTTACCACTGAGCACCACATTTTCACTAGAGGAGTGCCATTCAATTCACATTACTAAAGCTCTAGTTACACACACAAAAAAATCCAAATTCCCGTATAGTGATGAGCGGCAGGGGCAATATTCGAATTTGCGATATTTCGCGAATATGTGGTAAAATACTCGTCATATATTTGGGAATATTTGTATTTGAGATTATTCTCTTGATTGCGAAAAATTGGCAATGTAAAAATCGTATAAAATATATGTCACACTATATTCTACATATTTGCAAATTCTAGAAAGGCAACCCAATAGGAAAGTTGCCTATAACCTGCTCTTACTCGATTAACGCGCATACTACATTGCCGATTTTTCGCATAAGATGAAA
This sequence comes from Bufotes viridis, assembly GCA_033119425.1. NCBI lineage: Eukaryota > Metazoa > Chordata > Amphibia > Anura > Bufonidae > Bufotes > Bufotes viridis. Next base: position 39,505,336 of record CM065593.1, on the reverse strand, counting down.
TAAATGAAATAATGAAGAATATTCTTATTCACTACAGACTACGATATTGCAGCCTTCTCACATTGCCCCACAAGAAAGAAGCAGGCAGGTAATTGGTTTAGATGGAAAAAATTTTTTTACGGATATTCGTTTTTCCGAATATATATCACTATATTACTATATACAAATTCGAAATTCGAATATACGCGCTCAACACTATTCCCGTATAACATCCATACCCATCTAAGGGAAGCTTCTTCTAGATAGCTTTTTTTAACCGTATGGAAAAACGAGGGTTACTACTAGTGTTGAGCGAATCGAGGCAAAACAAATTGACTTCTATACGAATTTCAGGAAAGATTCGACTTGCCGCAAAATCGAATTTCCTCACGCTTCGTGGTAACAAATCAATTTTTTCTGAAATGGCGGCAAAAAAAAAAAACCATACTCACCTCATCCATTTGCTTGCAGAGAGGCAGTCACGGCGATCTTGATTGATGATAGTGTGCAAGATCTCTCACGGGGTGACGTATGATGTCACCATGCTAGCATGCTAGCCGGGCGTGGTGACATCATCAATGATGACGTCACTGCGCCCTGTCAGCGAGATGACGTCATCAAGTCACTGAGCAATATAAAGATGGCTGTGACTTGCCCCTGCGAGCGAATGGATAAGGTGAGTAAGTGTATTTGTTGGCGGATTAAGCCCTGAAAGCCCACAACTGTAGCATCAGATTCCGCAATCAGCGATGAACGCGGCATCTGAGTGGTCCAATGATCGGGGGTGGTGTGATTGCCATTCCCTATCATTGTGCCTGCAACATACAAAGGAATGCATTTCGTGACAAAGTAATTTGTCACATCACAAATCAAATTTCGGCGAAGCAGCTGAATCAAATTTTTCATAACTTCACTAATCACTACACCATTCAAAACAACAGTAAACCACAAAAATGTCTATGCTAAAAGGGTTTTCTAGGATTAACTTATTCATTCAACAAGAGTTCTTCACCCGCGAGGGGCTGTCCCGCAGCTGAAGAAGCTCCCCTATGCCATCATGGTGGAACATTTTTATCCTATGTCCACTCATCTGGTTCAGTTTCTCTCTGGCTTGAAGTAGAAATGTCAGAGGGGAACTGAAGGATAGAAAAACGCTGCATGCTCAGTTTTCGTGTACGGCGGTATCAGTGGATAAATGTCAGATCTATGCACTAAATTTTTGTGCACATATATCAGTTTTGCCTGACTCCTGGCCTAAAATAGCTGGCCAGACACAACTGATATATGTGAAACGGGCCCTTATGCTTATTTAGGGGTGGACTGGCCATAGACCCTACTAGGAGACTTCCCAGGAGCCAATTCGCTCCTCATGAAAGACAGATATGTTAAGTAATGATCTGATGCTCCCCTCCTGATTCCTCAATTTAACTATATTTCCGTCGTAAGGCAACTGAAGTAGGACATGGCAGCTGACACTGGCCACCATAGAGGAGTAGTTTTTGAGAAGGTATTCTGTGCTGCTGGAGCAGTATTTGTCTCTGCAGGGGTGGTATAATATGCCATAATATGGTATTGCTAGACCGCCTACTTGTGTTGGTCCTGACTTCTGTCAATTTGGGCTCCACTACAAAATAAGGCCACTTTTAGTTTTTTTCCTGGGCCACTTTAAGTTCCCAGTCCACCCCTGCACTTCTTTATTTTACAAAAAACTTTCAGCGAGGTTTTGAGTACTTCAAGGGCGCACAAATAACGACCGTCTACGTCACGGAGTGGTTATTTTGTGTGTAAATTTTTAGGGAAGCCGCGCCGCCCGTATGCAAAGGAATACTGGTCACTCAGCTTATATTCCTCAAGCTAAGGCAGACTTCAAGACTTGAAAAAGGGACAAGAAGTCCCGAAACGCGTTGTCATAATAAAATTTACACACAAAATAACCACTCCGTGACGTAGACGGTCGTTATTTGTGCGCCCTTGAAGTACTCAAAACCTCGCTGAAAGTTCCTTACACACAGTCCCCAGGGAGCACTGGCAACTCCATCCAGGGTACTGAAAGAGTACCGGCAGCACCGACCATCAGGAGCCTAACACTAGGCAAAACATCGCTCTTCTGGTTGTTGTGCCCACCAATGCACAACTAAAAAAGGTGAGCAGTTCTCAACCTCTTGATACAGAAACGTATATACAACATATTGCCCTATGAGCGCCTCTCCTCTCTTTCTTCTTCTTGCCAAACCTGTTTTATTTTACAAAAAAAGAGAGCGATTGGGTATAAGGCACCAACATTTTCAAAAATGTTGAAAAATGTTGAAATGAATGCTAGTTCTCCAAATCCTCCAATGGCAGCACGGCAGCGCACAGCGAGAGGCAGCCGGACTAAAAGTACTGCATGTCGTACTTTTAGTCCGGCGCCCTCTCGCCGTGCGTTGCCCCGGAACTCCGCCCCCGCCCCCATTATAGTCAATGGGGACGGAGCAGCAGTCTGGGGGGAACACGTGAACTAGCGGCAGGACAGATCCAACAGGCTGTTCACCCGCCAGAACAGCCTGACAGACTCCCCTGCCGCTAGTGTGAAAATAGCCTATACGCTACAGTATAATAGCGTCTCTGACAGCTCAAAGGCACATAGAGCCCAACAGGTCTGGAAACCAAATATTTACCCTCATTTAAGAATTCTCTTGAGAGTCAATTTAAATTCATATGATATTCATACAGGCAACTTCGGGGGGAAACCAAATTTCATGGACTTTGTGATTACCTCATAAGATTTGAACATGGCTGGACAGTCGTTCTCAATATTATAATGTAAAGAAATACAGAAGTCACAACTTGCACATGACTGAATTTTTTAATCTTCCCAAGTCTACATGCTATTTCTGTGGAAGTCCTATAGGTAGATAAACCAGAAAAAAAACTATATACTGTAGACATTAACACTGTAAAACTATTTTGACTTTTTTCGCTACAAAACAATTTGAACTTTCAAAAACTTCAAAAAGTTAGATGTCATAGGAAAATGTTTGCTACTTAGATCCTTGGTACAGAAGGTACAGTTCAGAGATAATAGAAAGATTTAGGTTTCTAAAACAATTTTTGGGATCTCTTAGTAGAGAAATTCTTAACCTACAGAGGTGAAGGGTAGAGGTCCTACCGGCACATTGGATGGTGAGACATGCCAGACCTCAGATTCCCAGAAGTTGTTGATGCATAGGGGTCCAGTCCCACTCTCATCAAAGGCATAATATACAGATCAAGTATGAAGAATAGATATTTTCCAACATGTGGGATAATCTTTGTGTGAGCTATCAAATTTTTTGTTACCCTGCGAGGTCAAACTCTTACTCAGTGATAGGGTTGAATAAATGCTTACATGTATTTTTGTTTTATGATTTGTTATTATTTATGATTTTGTTTTAGTAAAGCCAACTAAGCGACCAATGACTTTAGACAAGAAACAAAGAAACGACAGGAAAAAATGTATTAACCACTCAACTGAGCAATTCAGGAGTGCCAAAAAACAATGGAGCACAGTATTAAATTCATGTTGTCACATAACTTGTCCATCGATGGACGCAGCTATGTGTCCAATAAAGAAGTGTTATCAATAACTGATGCAGTAATAACTTTGTACTTGTGATAAATTTTCCAAAAATACTGACAAACTCGTCCAGAATATATATATCTCTTGATTTTAATATACTGATTTCATTCTATCTAAGCAATACAGTCTCAGGCTAAGGCCATCTAATTATGGCCATTTCATTGGGCAATATCATGTAGTAAAGCAGCCTCGAGGCATGGCATTTTAACACTAGTGATGAGCAGGGCATAGGCAATATTCGAATTCGCATTATTTTGCGAATTTTTGGCCGAATATTCACCATAAATTCGCAAATTTGAGAATTCTAATCTTGATCTACAGTCATTATTTACTTAATTGCAAAAATCGGCAATGTGATATATTTGCGATAAAAATTCATGATTAGAATATTCGTGATCAACACTAAGGGGTAGGCAACTTTCCTATTGGTTGCTAGAGATGTTGCTAAGTGCCGATATTCGCGATAAATTCGCGATTAGAATATTCGTGATCAACACTCTTCACGAATACGAAAATATAGCACTATATTGTAAATATTTGCAAATTCTCGAAGAGGCGATATTCACGATTAAAATTTGCGATTTGAATATTCGCGCTCAACACTATTTAACACATGTAAAATGAGCTTATCATTATTTCAGGCAACGATCATTAGTAAAGCAAGTTGAGAGCTAAAAAGATACCATACAAGAATCCTTGATACATGACTAGCCAAGATATGTCCATGCACATTTATGAACATTCAAAAACATCCAAAAAGTAACACAACTGTAATGACAGTACAAAGTAATAAAACCAACAAGTATCTAATAAGCGCAAAAAAGTTTTTAAGGAAAAACTGAAAAGGAGCCAAAGTACTAATTGAGGACATTTCCTACAACTGCACACTAACAGTAAGATAGGACTCTGCCAAGTTCAGGAATGGTGCAATGGAAGCAAGTACGTACTTTATGTAATACCCTGAAGACCCCAAAGCTGATGGCATACAGAGGCATAACATGAACTATGTGCTTAACAAAAATAGGAGAATTCAAATAGTACTAAAAGTATAAAATAAAATTACATCTTTTTATTACATAACCCCCATGTCATTGCCTAATTGTAATGTTTTTGTTTCTTTAAGCTACATTGAATGATTTTACATTACACATTTTTACACACACATTTGGCAAAAATTACCTTTTTATCTCCCCATTATTGAATACCATATTTTTAGCTTTATAAGACACACCTGATGATAAGACGCACCTAGGTTTTTGAGGAGGAAAATGAGAAAAAATATATTTTTAACCAAAAGTTTGAACTAATAGTGGTCTGCGGATGACACTATTATGGGGGATCTGTGGATGACTTTGTTATGGGGGGATCTGTGGCTGATACATTGTTATGGGGGATCTGTGAATCACACACTGCTATTAGGAGATCTGTGGACGAGGCACTGTTATGGGGGGATCAGTGGATGACACTGATGGGGATTTGTGGACGACGCACTGTTATGGAGGGATCAGTGGATGACACTGTTATGGGGGATCTGTGGATGACACTGATGGGGATTTGCGGATGACGCACTGTTATGAGGGGATCTGTGGATGTCACTGTTAGGGGGGGATCTGTGGATGACACTGTTATGGGGGGATCTGTGGATGACACTGTTATGGGGGATCTGTGGATGTCACTGTTATGGGGGATCTGTGGATGTCACTGTTATGGGGGATCTGTGGATGACACTGTTATGGGGGATCTGTGGATGACACTGTTATTGGGGGATCTGTGGATGTCACTGTTATGGGGGATCTGTGGATTACACTGTTATCGGGATCTGTGGATGACACTGTTATGGGGGATCTGTGGATGTCACTGTTATGGGGGATCTGTGGATGACACTGTTATGGGGGATCTGTGGATGACACTGTTATGGGAGGATCTGTGGATGACACTGTTATGGGGGATCTGTGGATCACACACTGATATGGGGAGATCTGTGGATGGCGCACTGTTATTGGGGGGACCTGTGGATGACACTATTATGGGGGATCTGGATCTGACACACATATAGCATCTTATGTTGGTCCCCTCATGGCCCTATGTTTTACAGAAGCACGTTATTAATGTGTCCCCTTATGTCCCTGTGTGAATAGTGACCCCATTACATCAGGTCCCACTCACAGCAGTCTTTACATGTAAAGTCTGTTTATTTAATGCGCAAGCATTGGATCTGGTTTGTTAAACTAGCGTAATCGCCTGTAGTAGTACTCACTATCAAAGCGGCAGACTGGCCGGCAGTGTAACGTCACTTACTCAGTCACGCTCCTACTCCGCCGGCTTAACAAACCAGAGCCACTGCTTGAGCATTAAATAAACAGACTTTACATGTAAAGACTGCTGTGAGCAGGGCCTGGTGTAATGGAGTACAGTGAGTACACCGGGCCCCGCCGCGAGTGCAACAGCAGTTGCCATCCTCCAGCCCTCCTCCCACCCTGCATGATAGAGGTTTACTCTAACTGATACATCACAGGCCACACTGTGCAGCATAGCGGCTGGCGATGTATCAGTATCAGACATTTAAAAATTGCACCATTCGCTTTATAAGACGCACTGCCATTTCCCCCCCCCCCCCCACTTTTGGGGGGAGGGGGTGCATCCTATAAAGCGAAAAATACGGTAACTAAACTCCCAGACGGTTCAGCATTTACTTGCATATTATCATGTCCCTCTCTGTCACCGAAATAAAAAATCAGGTCTTAGTTCCCTTGGATTTGAATCCAGTGGATTTGAATGGATTCCAATTTTAGGTAGAGCCTAAGCTATCAAAAAGACTAGTTGGATTATAATACTCGGGCCTATCCAAGATTAAAAACAGGTCAAACAAGGAAATTGTGCTGAGGTAATCGGCTTCCAAATATTGAACACTAGTAAAAGGTAAAGTGCTTGATATGTTCTGTGTAACAGCAAACATACAGTATAAAATGCTAGGCAAGGAGTCAATATTAAAAAAACAAACAAATAAAAACTGCATGACTACTGATTCTTATAATACGTGTGCCAATGAGATTTTTTAATTATTAAAAATTGCAACACTTCTGGAAGAACAGTTGGTCAATCGGAGACGCGAACCATTATGATCAATGCAAAAACAAAAATTCCAAAATATTTTTCTATTTTCTATTATAATGCAACATGAAGGCAACTTGAAATTCCATAGTTCCATCACGTCAACTGGACGGAAATAAGTATCCACCTGACGGGCATGCTTCCGGGCATTAATATTTAAATCTCTTCTATCTGATTGGAATTCGGTTTCTATTTGCAAACAAAAAAAACAACTAAATCGATGCAGTTAGAGTTCAAACTAGATCCCTAAACAGTTTGCTACTCTCCATGAGCAGATAAGATAAACTTTCTTTGACCCAAGAGATGAAGTTGCCATGACGATCTCAGAGACTCCACTTTCCCTATTGATATTTTGCTGATGTAACAACAAATAGAACCAGATCTTCGCCCTGATAACGGTGATTAATTAATACGAATATTGATCCATACAAGGAAGAGACAAGGCTATTAACTTAAAGCCTGAAAAGTCAATTGTTACCTGTGGCACAGATACTAACAGCTGATTCCGCAAGACAATAAACAAATGCGTTATCTCCATGCTAATACATTGTAAAAAGGGTGCACAGGATTTTCATATTCACACCAGCTCGACCAAACGGAGCAAAATGGCTGAAATAAATTTAAAAAAATATTCAAAAAGAAAATTTGCAAAAAGAAAAAAAATAAAGAATTCCTAAATATTAAGAATTTCATGTCATAAAATACATAGTGTAAAAAATATATAAATTACAACTGAAAAATAAAATAAATGAAAATAGTTTCTATCACTTACGAGGCTTATGGCATTCTAGGAAAATGTGCCTGTCTATCCTGACTAAAAATCTCCAACTTCTCTAGTATCTACTCTAGGTTTGATGTCTGTTACAGATTTTTGAATGTTAGGAATTTGCAAAAAAATTCATTAAAAAAAAAATCTACTTCTGTAGATAAAACTGTATTCTTTATATCGCTAGATACTTATATGAGAAAAACATTTCTTAACTGAGTTAATAACATTTTACATATCGCCAAAAATATCTTAAGGTCATCCAACAAAAAGACCTGTAATTGTCAATATAATCTGCACCCCGAGCTCAACTGCTGCTGGAATTTAGGGAGGGCAATAGGATTAAGAGAGCCTAAATTTTCTTCATGCAGGAAGAAGATCAACATACTGGCAGCAATACCAGATTGGCTCGCAACAGTTTTGGGCAATTCATCAACAGAATTTTTTTTTTTTAAACCAAATCTCTAATCATACACTTTCCAATTCCATTCAGATAACATTTATTTGTAGCCATTAAAAACAAGATAGAATTTACAACACAGAAAGCTGTGATTTACTGATGCTTTGTATGGGAATGTGAAAATGATTGTGTTGCTTATCACAATTTTTTGGGATAAGAATGATGTGGGAAAATCTTTTTTTTTTGTAAAAAAAAAATGTCATTTTAGGACTTTGAAGCATTCTCGTTTGCTATCTAAATAAATATTGAGTACAAAAGTATATTCCCCAATATCCCACCAATAGGGCAACCTTCCAACTTGAGATGGCTACTTGTGATTTAGTTGGTGTAGACCTCTATCCATGGCCTTATAAAAAAGAAGCATATTCATTATGATTGGCGTAGACCCGTGCCTATGATTTTCATTTTCAACTTTCCTGCTCGATTATTCCGGAGATGTATGTTCTACATGATTATATTCATGGTCGTGAAACACGTCATAAAATTGGCAATAGCTTTCAAGTCACAGCCTAGATTATTACACATAAACACACAAATAAATTCTCCTAAAATGAGTGGAATTATGTCTCATCATCAAGGAAGACGCAGAAGACGTTTGCTATGAACAGACAGATTTACACATTTCCTGACACAGACAAAGACTTTTTTTTCGGTGGCATCTATTCAACAGATTCCATTCAATTATCATAATGCTTGTGAAGGGTCCAAACTTATTTTCGAAATCAAATTCTGCCGAGTTGTACAGTTTGCTGCTCTGCCACCATACCATCCAGAGGCATGAATCAATTTGTAGTATTGCAGGGGTATGCCACCTTAGCCTTGACGGAGCTGAGGACTGCATTTCACAAAATATCATCAAGTCAACCTGGAATGCCCATCAATAAGTTATGGGGTAACAATTCAAGAACAAATTTAAATATATATATATATATATATATATATATATATATATATATTGCATAAAATGTGACTGGACACCAAAAGTATATAAAACAAATATAACATAAAGTATAAAATCAGTAAGAATTTACGTAAAAATTGCGAGAAATTAGTTAAAATTAAGATAAAAATCTGAAGTCACCTCAATGTTAGTTCAAGATAAGTCACCTTGAACAGTCTTAGGTTCCACAGCTCAAGTTCGAAAAATATCATCAAAATTAGCAATATTAGTGGACGACTTAAAAGGAGAACCAATCTGCAGATCGTTACGAAACAAATTCATATTATCTATGACAGACAAGATAAACCAGACAAGATTTAGGCCATGCACTTCTAAGGGTTAAACCATCTGTATTTCCCTGTGTAGCTCAGTTCATATCAAAGACATTGAGTTGAATGACTTATGAACTAGTTCGAGAGGACATGACAATATTATTTTAATTTTTTTGAAAATATTTCTAGATCGCGTGATTCACATTTTTTTAGATTGAGACGACATGACTTTTTAAATATAATTTTTTTTTATATTTACACATCACGTGATTTTTTTTTTTTACCTTTTTTTTTGGAAGACTTATATTCTATATTACATATGTATGAAATTATAGGCCTGCTATATTTTCGGCATTCAGATCTGCCAACGCGATGCTTATTTTTAAGCTTAGGAATCCTGTGACACATGGCTGCGGAATGCTGTTTGCCAACAAACAAAACTATGATGCTACGCTCCTCCCACCATGTCTGGTCCTTCTATAGTAGACATTAGCTACCTCTTAGGAGTTTGCAGACCATGTAAAGTACTGCACGCAAACCCGGTCAATAAAAGTTCCCAAAATTTCGAATAAATAAACAAATAAAAATGAAAGAAAAAAAATGGCAAGTTGTCTCGAATTTGAGTTCAAAAATGATTCTAAAACTGACATGACGAAGGACAATCTGGGCAATTTATTGGCATATTGGCAGGGGGTGATAAGCCTTGTGACAACAAGAGCGAGCAGCTGGCGCAGGGAGATGGGTTGATAGCATTGATATGGTGCTCCCACACAAAACACCTCGTCTCCTATCACTGCTTTTTATCAACCTCCTATTAGAATAATAGCTCACACGAGAAAGGTTTTATTTTCTGGTGCGGGAGGGGGGGAGGGAGATTTTCAACAAGATTCTAAGCATAAAATAATATACAAAGAAAAAAAAGAAAGAATAAAATCTGATTTTTTTTTTAAATGACAAAACGTGGGGGCAAAATACATAATTTATCACCGTATTATCAGAATATCCAGGCAGTCTAATCAAGGAGCACTGAGTGACTATTTTTTGCCTTATCATCCAAAGTGGTGGAAACGGAGAAGGAATTATCAGGCTTCTGCAGATTGCTGGGCTGGAATTTTAATGGTAATAATCGGGTTTCTGATGGTATATCTTCCCGGCTTATCTTTCCCATTATCTCTCCTTATCTGGCCAGTCATCAGAGCAAATTAATGGTGCTCTTTCAGCTTTGCCTTTTTATCGCTGCCCAGAGAGCACCCAAGGGGAAAGAATAAGCAAAATATTAAAATACTGCATAAATCACAATTTTAGATAGCACAGAAAAGAATGCTGTACGAGAAGAGGAGAGAAAAAAAAAACTCTTCCCAACAACCTTTTTGTCCTTTAAAATGACTGTCTCTGGAGTTTCTTGGCACAGGAGGACTTCTGTTTTGCTGGCTATTTTCTTCTGAGCAGCAATCTAGTGATATCTGCAGCCGCTAAATGGTTACGAATGATAGGGGGCGGCTTAGGTTATCCTACAGGGGGGCAATTTATAACATTTCATTGGAGAGGTCATTTTGTAATTTGCATTCAAATGCAGATTTTTCTAATTATAGCTTGCAAAATAATAATAATAATAATAATAATAATAATCAAATATATATATATATTTACATTTATTTCAAAATGCAAAGACAATGCCATGGGACGTCTCAGTTTTCAGAGGCCTTGTAAACTTGCAGTAGTTACTCCCGGCCTATTGGGATATTTGTATGACGAGGGTAAAAATTCAAAACTATGTGAAATAAACATAATTCTTAACACAAAAACCTAAAGAGACTCTAGAATCTACTACAACCACACACGAAATGTATGTCAAATACAGTTTACATTCCATCACTGATCAATACTGTCACCATGCCATTACAGTGACACAGCCTTGTCCCTGTCACGTCAACATTTCAGACCGGTTAACGACACAATGTGCATTTTCCAATTAACATCTCTCACTTTTATCTTCCATCATTAGATGAATCCAAAAAAAAAATATGAACAAATTTAATTGAGGAGATAACAAAGTACACAAAAGGCCAATCAGATGGTCTGTGTTTCACGGAGCAATTAATGCTAATAGTTTATGAACAATCGAGTCAGTAACCTTACAGCTGGGGCGACGTGACGGCATCGTTACACGACAGTCGCACAAGTTCAATAACATACTAATAGGCCGCGCCGCGTAACGAGCAGCGCCAACAAGCCAAAAAGTACATCTTCAAAAGTTTCCAAAGTACACTAACGAAATAAACACCGACACACCGGGGAACTGAAATGCAATAAATAGTTCTTCTTCTTTATTTTTTGCCCCCCGAAATTTACAACAAATAAATTGACACAAAATTTTGGGAGAACAATTTCCCTATAAATATAAAATCTACGGAACGCATCGGCACGCTCGCAGCGGATAGGAGCAGGATATTTAAAGAGTGATATATACATATTGTGGAAGGTGGTGACGACTTCGATAAGTGCCATAGAGAGTCCATAAAAGTCATCAGGAATTAGCTCTACCGGTGCAATTAGAGCGAGGAAAAATCAATAGTAAAAGGCTAGCAATGGAGCAGCCCCGGAGAGCGTGACATGAGGATTAGTGGCATGGAAGTGTGCGCTGATGAAGATGCACTGCTACAGAGCTGGGAATCGGATCTAATTAATTCACGTTCTAATGTTTTCGAGGGGTCCGGGTACAAAATCGCCCTCCTTCTAGAGTGGAGGGGAGTATCAAAAAATGGCGAACTGTAGATGTGAAAAGGATGTGCTGCAAAAAGTCACTTAGAAGTGATTAGGGACCAAGTGACTCATGGACGCCCAAGGACTGTTAGAATTAGTGGCGTTTGGCGTATGCCATAAATGAACTTGGTCGAAGTTGCGGTGCCAATTCCACAAAGGCCACTGGCACCGATAGGGCATGTAGTTGTAGAGTTGGAGTTGTGTGCTGCACACGCTCATTTGACAGCTGGGAGTTGTAATCACGAAGAGGTCAGATAGTGATTGTGTGCGCGCACTATATATAGAGAGCGTCCTATCTGTACAGTACGTCTGTGACGGGCACTGCCTCTATAACCGTGACGTGCCATGATTAGTGCCAGGCTATGCCTTCCCCATAACTTCCCACTATTCCTATAAATAAGTAAAAAAAAAAAAAAGAAAAAAAATCAACTGGACTTGTTCGCAGTCCTAAAGACGTCTCCCTCCTCCCCTGTCAGCACACCCTGGGACTCACGTTTAATTTGTCGTGGCTTGCTCTGCTTTCTCCGGGACATGCTGCTCTGCTACTTCCTCAGGAACCCGAGCGACAGATCAATTGGATCGTTTCATAGGAGAGATCGATCGACGTCTTGCGATTCAAAGTCAAATGATGTGAAGAGGAGAGGGGAGAGGAGGGTGCGGAGTGGCTGGATGAGGGCAGTGCACACTGACGAGAGGGAGAGGTGGAAGGGGAGCGGAGCAGAGGGATGACAGAGTGAGGGGATAAGGATTGTAAAGAGACAGCGAGAGGGTAGTAGTGAGAGGAGGGAGGGAAGTGCTCTCATGGAGGAGTCCCAGGGTGGATGCTGCTGCTGCTGCTGCCTGAGCCTCAGCACATTCACTCTCCCTGACTGATTGCTGAATGGGGAGGAAAGAGGAGGTGGAGCAAACTGCACTTTTCCAGTGCAAGGGGAGGGAGATAAGAGATGAGCAGGGAGGAAAAACCCTCCACAAAGTGTCACAAAAAGAATGTGTGAAGACAGGAGCATCCAAGTAACCCTCACAGGGAAGGCTCTGCATGTGTGTGGAGGGGCTGTATACTGTGCATGCATGTCATGTGTTATGTGTGTGCTGTATGTGTGAGTGCAGCTTCTGCAAATGGACTCAGTGCTGGAATGTAAAAAGTTTTTACTATTCTCCTGTTAGAGCTCATTGCAGAACATTTTCTCCTGCTCAGTAACTGAGCTTATCTGTCTCCTGCTTAAACGTAATCCACATCATACCATTCAATCCACCTGCAGCAGGAAAATCCTCAAAACCAAGAAAAAAGAATAATCTATCTATCTATCTATCTATCTATCTATCTATCTATCTATCTATCTACCTCTTTTCTCTCTTCTATCTATTATCTATCTATCTATCTATCTATCTATCTATCTATCTGCCTCTCTACTGCATCTATTATTTATATCTGTATCATATCTATCCCTCTATTTATATGAGATCTGTTTTCATATCTATCTATCTATCTATCTATCTATCTATCTCTTCTCTGTTATCTATCTATCTATCTATCTATCTATCTATCTATCTATCTATCTACCTCTTCTCTGTCATCTATCTATCTATCTATCTATCTGCCTCTCTATTCATATGAGATCAGTTTTAATATCTATCTATCATCCATTATATTTATTATCTATCTAAAGTATCTATCTATCTATCTATCTATCTATCTATCATCTCTCTTTCTCTCTGTCTCGCACATCTATCTATCTGCCTCTACTGCATCATTAGATTATATCTATCTCACATATATTGGTCTATTGATATGAGATATATTTTCATATCTATCTATCTATCTATCTATCTATCTATCTATCTATCTATCTATCTATCATCTATTATCAATTATATTTATTATCATATCTACATTATCTATCTATCTCTCTCTCTCATATTTATCTATCTCTCTCTCGTATCTATCTATCTCATATCTATCTATCTATCTATCTATCTATCTATCTCTATCTCATATCTATCTATCTATCTATCTATCTATCTATCTATCTCATATCTATCTATCTATCTATCTATCTATCTCTCTCTCTCTCTCTCTCTCTCATATCTATCTATCTATCATCTATTATCAATTATATTTATTATCATATCTACATTATCTATCTATCTCTCTCTCTCATATTTATCTATCTCTCTCATATTTATCTCTCTCTCTCTCGTATCTATCTATCTATCTATCTATCTATCTATCTCTCTCATATCTATCTCTATCTATCTATCTATCTATCTATCTATCTATATCTCTCATATCTATCTATCTATCTATCTACTATCTATCTCTCTCTCTCTCTCTCTCATATCTATCTATCTATCTATCTCTCTCATATCTATCTATCTAAAACAAATATCGGGGGTCAGTCAGCACATCCCACGTCACCATGGCTGAAAACACAAAAGCAAAAACAACCAATGACACAGGACTCTGCAAATACAAATAATGAAGTAAATACTATAGTGCCATACTCACTATAGAAAATGTATTAAGGCTAAAGCTACATTATAAATGTGAGATTTCTGGCAAATATATTTTTGTATAACATCATTTTTACCTGTCTGCCAAAGACAAGGCAATCTCTTTATGACAGGAACCTACACTTAATACTGCCTCCTCTGGTGCCATACTGGCCTATATAAATTTCAGTGAATGTAGGTTCCACATGCATGCTGAGCCCACCCTGTAATTTACCTCTCCTGGTGCCAGATGGCCTCCATTAGGTTAAGGAAAAGCCGGCTACAGCTTTATACTTACACTAATTAAAATCAGCCTGTGGGAAAGACAGGTAAGTTAGGTATGCACAATCCATCTATCTATCTATTGTATTGTGGTAATGTGTACGGTATAACCGTGGAGGGTGTGTATATCCCACCCGATACCTCTGCTGGGTGAGGTAAATGAAGTCCAGAAATGGTATTGCTTCAGCAAGGCATAGGTGCTGGAGCTGTTTTGTAAAAGTTATATGGGCTGGATTTTATTTGGACTGTGAGGTAGGTTTAGCAGTGGGACCTTTCAGTCCACACACCCTTCCACTGCAGATATTCCTTTTAACCTGAGGTCATCACAGGTGAAGCGGGCTGTGATAATCAATGAGGGATAAAACAGCCCTCTGTGTATGAGTTTGTATGAATCTGACTCTGAGAGAGGAAAGCCAGAGTTTTGGGGCACCCATCGACGCCTGAGGTAAGAGGTGTTGCATGGTCAGAGTCGGGAGGACTCTTGGACCAATTACCCCCGGGGTATTGGTGTGGTCACAGCTAGGAGGGCTGTTGGACCATGACCCCCCAAGGTTGCATGTTGGTCACAGCCAGGAGGCTCCTGGACTGTATGGCTGAGTAAAGCCGTATCTCACCCCATGTGTGAACTGCGTCTTAGAGGTAAGTTACGGAGACCTATGTATTAGGTAGAGCCCAGATGGGCAGGTGTTTATTTTGTGTTTGTGTTTTGTGGTGCTGGAACATCACCTCACCCAGTGAGGTTATAACTGGGAAAGTTCAACTGTACTGTCGAAGTGACAAATAAAGCACCATTTACTACCCCCTGTTTGTTGGAAAGTCTGCAATTTCTGACCCCCTGTGAGAGAGCGATCCCTTACAGTATCTATTGATTATAATATCTATTTCACATCTATCTCTCTATTGATGTTATATCTATCAATTTATCTATCTATCTCTCTATCTCTTATATCTATCTATCTATCTATCTATCTATCTATCTCTCTCTCTTATATCTATCTATCTATCTATCTATCTATCTATCTATCTTTCTATCTATCTATCTATCTATCTATCTATCTATCTATCTATCTATCCATCTCTCTGATATCTATCAATTCTTTATTTCTGTCCTTCCTTAATGTAATTTACTATGCAGAGTGTAATTTAGGCCACTAGTAATAATAATCTTGTAGCTTCAGTAATATATTGTTAGTAGTAGTAATATTATTCATGTTGTTATGATTAATAGTGTTGGTTGTAGAATTATTATTATTAATATTATTATTACTTGTTCTAATACTCTGCTATTATACTGTTATCATTTTATCAGAATATAAAAATACTTAATTATAATTTTACGTACAAAAACATATTTCTAAAATACATCAGGTCTATTGGGACATAAATATATTATCATAATACACATTCCTCTCCATCTGGTAATACGTGTGAGATTTATATATAAGCGTATCTATCTATATTTATATATTTCACAAAGGTATGAATCATGATAACGCTCTAAGCTAAGATAATGTTGTCAGTTTTCCTGTAGTTAGCCAGTAATAACAGCATTATGAAAAGATAAACTCAGCTCTGCTACATCTATATTTGGCTGGCTATCAATGAATACAATTATCTCGGACGTCTGCCCTGTCTGTGCTGGTGCAATATTTCAGCCCAAAGGTCTAAGGAGAGGAACATGTCTCCCTAGTCTCAGGCTTTAGGAACGAAGCACAGCCCACAGGTTACCTGCCATGACCTATGTGCGAGGCAGCAATATTGTCCAGAGGTTTTTAGACTTATCTATCTGAGCATGCACAGTATCTGCTGAATAACAAAGTTAGCACGTAAGGCATGAATATTTGAAAAAATATTGTCAAGCTAGCAATACAGTTATATGAATCATCATCTTACAGAAGCTCAGTGGCTTAGTGGTTAGTGCTGGGGTCCTAGGTTCAAATCCGACCAAGGACAACATCTGCATGGAGTTTGTATGTTCTCCCTGTGTCTGTGTGGATTTCCTCTGGTTTCTTCCCACACTCCAAAGACATACTGATAGGGAACTTAGATTGTGAGCCCCATTGGGGACTGCGAGTGATGCTAATGTCTTTAAAGCACTGCGGAATATAGTAGTGCTATAGAAGTGCAAAAAATAAATAAAAAATAGAAGGTACTGCCTTAAAGGGGTTATCCAATACTTTAAACTGTCCCCCTTCCCATATGCCGGCACCTTACAGGGAATATACTTACCTCGCTCCCTGTGGCGCTCCTGGTCCTCGCACCGCCGCTGCTGCTTCATCCGGTGTCGTGGGGGTCAGGCGGGGAAGGGGATGAGCCTCCCTAGCATCGCGAGTGACGCTAGGGAGGCTCCCCTCCATCACTGCCTGACATTTGCTGCTCCCCCCCGACACCAGCGGTGCGGAGACCAGGAGCTGCGCAGGGAGCGGGGTAAGTATATTCCATGTGAGGGACCCAGCATACGTGTGTTTGGGGGGTGTTAGTTTATAGTATTGGATAACCCCTTTAAATAAATAAAAAATGCTTGAAGGGTCTTCTCATCACATACATTTAGGCCCCATTCACACTTCCGCAAATGGGTCCGCATCCGTTCCGCAATTCATTCTTTATGGTGCCGGACGTGAAGCGGAGAACACACTATGTGTCCGCGGCTCCGCAAAAGATAGAACATGTCCTATTCTTGTCCGCAGACAAGAATAGGCATTTCTATGGGGGTGCCGGCCTGGTGTGTTTTGCGGATCCGCAACACACCACGGATGTGTGAATGGAGCCTTGTCCTCATGATATGCCATAAATGTGTGTCTCACTTGCTCAGCTTTGCTGAAAATGCACATAGAAGTGTAGGGAGATGGCCATGTACAGTATTTTCAGCCACTGCTCCATTTATTGAGGCTGTAACACCAGTTGGAACAAGATATCACGGAACCCCTGTTCTAGGATTATGTGCGGGTTCCAAAGGTGGGTTCTGCATGTATCAAACATTTATGGCATCTCCTGTGGAGATGCCTTAAATGACTGATAAGACTTCACCTTTTAAAAAAAACGTTGCAACATAGGTGAAAAAAATAAGGTTTACCATTTTTATTTACTATTTTTAATAATAATTACTTATTTATTTTCATTATTTATGTTCCTTTAGAATCGTATCATTATTATTATTCTCTTAGGGTACTTTCACACTTGCGTTGGTGCGAATCCGTCTGTTTATTTGCACAGACGGATCCGCACCTATAATGCAAACGTTTGTATCCGTTCAGAACGGATCCGTTTGCATTAGGTTTAAAGAAAAATGACAAAGTCCAAAACGGATCCGTTTTGAATTACATTGAAAGTCAATAGGGAACGGATCCGTTTTCAAATGAACCATATTGTGTAATTAAAAACGGATCCGTCCCCATTGACTTACATTGTAATTAAAAACGGATCCGTTAGGCTCCGCCTCTTCAGACGGACACCAAAATGCTGCATGCTGCGTTTTGGTGTCCGCCTCCAAAACGGAATAGAAGCGGAATGGAGCCAACTGATGCATTCTGAACGGATCCTTATCTATTCAGAATGCATTGGGGCTTAACTGATCCGTTTTGGACCGTTTGTGAGAGCCCTGAAACGGATCTCACAAACCGAATCCAAAACGCTAGTGTGAAAGTACCCTTAATAAATCTAATGGAAAAAGTCTACTTCATAAATTTTACATTTTTACATAATAAAATAGAATAATAAATTAGGTTTTTCTGCTCATGATGACCCCGACATTATTTGACTACTTTACTATCTGCTTGTTCTCCCACTATAATTTGTGAGACACATAGGGCTTCATGTCTCAAACAAGTAAATAGAAACATTTTAACTGTCATTTTAACTTTACTTTAATGTAAGATTTTTTAAAAAAAAGAGTGAAAATGGTAAAAATAAAATTATATTTTCAACAATCTAAGAAAGTCTAAAGTGTTTATAATGTTTAATGTTTGCCATTGTCTAATGACTGTTAAGATAGGCATGTATAGTTTGGGTTATAGGGCTCTGAAATAATGCTACATTATAATCCTTTATTAACCCTTACTGGTATGTTCTGTACTAGTACCTTCATGGTAGTTACGGTAATTCTCACCTATTTACAATTACAATGCAGTGATAATATGGACTCAGGAGCCGTGCCAGTGACATTACTGTTACTGTTACTGTAACCGTAGTGTGGGCACAGCTCTTTAATGGCTGCGATCAGAGGTAACTCCAATCACAGTCATATAACCTCTTAGTCATAACCCAAATCCCATTCATTGAATGCCTTAGATGCCATAGTCAATGCTGGCCGAGGCATCTAAGTGATTAAGTGGTCCCGCTCTCACTCCATCAGACACCCCCCCCCCACACACACACACGGTTTTGACAGGGCATTATGTCAAATTTTCAAGCACCTAGCTCCAATCTGTTAAATGTGGGAGACACATAAAAGCCAGATTAAAATAAACTTTTTTTACCACATGAATCCTCGAACTGAGCAACATCGGTTTATCACTCCAGTAGATCACTACGTGCCTAGGCCGAGATGTCACCAGTGTCTCTCCCAGTGGCTAGGAGAACATTGATGAACTGGAAGGACAGCAAGAGGTGCACAGAGGTGAATGGACAGATCTTCTGATTAGAAGAATGAGAATTTGAAGCAAACGTCGCAAGGACCAGAGTTTTTTTTTGCGTTTTCGTTTTGTGCTCCCTGCCTTCCCAGAGCCATAACTTTTTTATTTTTCGGATCACATAGCCATATGAGGGCTTATTTTTTGTGGGACAAGTTGTACTTTCCAAAGGCACCATTTAATATTGCATATGATGTAGTGGGAAGCGGGAAAAAAATTCCAAATGTGGTGAAATTGCAAAAAAAAAGCAATTCCACCACAGTTTTGCGGGTTTTTAAATTCCGACGTTCGATGTGCGATAAAACTGACTGGATATTTTTACTCTACAGGTCAGTATGAATTCGGCAATACCCTATATGTATAGGTTTTCTTGCATTTTGATAGTGAAAAAAAATTCAAAAGTGGGAAAAAAAATCAGTTTTACTTTTTTGTCACCATGTTTTGACCCCTATAACTTTTTTGTAATTATATGTAGAGAGCTGTATGGGGGCTCATTTTTGCGTCATAATCCTATCTTTTTATTGATAACATTCTGGGGTGTGTATGACCTTTTATGTAATTTTTTGTGGAAAATGAAGCGACCAAAAATGGCAAATCCGCCATTCAACGCTTTTTTCCGTTTTGCTGTTTGGCGTATGGGGAATATTTTTTTATATTTTTATAGTATGGGTGTTTTCGCACATTGCGACACCCATGATGTGTATTTTTTTAATATTTTTTTTTATTTTAGCAAAAGGGGGGTGATCTGAACTTTTTTTTTTTTTTACACTTTTATATAGTTCCCATATAATCATTTGATCGCGATTATCATACATTCCAATGCAATAGCATTGGAATGTATGAAAAAATCGCATATTTCCTATGAAGCCTATTGCAGGCAAGTCTCCGTAGGAAATACTACAGAGCAGCCTGGGTTTCATTCATAGAGACCCAGGCTACTACAGGCGCGCTCCGGCTCCTCCGATCGCCACACGGGGGAGCCGGAGTGCAAACCGAAAGCAAACCTTTCGGTTTGTGCGCGCTCAGATGCCGTGGTCAGGATTGACCATGGCATCTGAGGGGTTAAATGTCCGCGATCGGCATTGGTGCCAGTTGCGGACATTAGCCGTGGGTGTCTGCTACAAGAACCATGCGGACACCCGTGGCCAAGGTGCCCGCATGAAGCAGGAGCAAGCGCCATCTTTAAAGACCGGACACAGGACATACGGGTACGTCCTGTGTCCTTAAGAGGTTAAATGGAATGTCACATCTAGGGTTGAGCGAATCGAAGTATTAGAAGTGGACTTCGATCCAAATTTCAGGGAAAATTAAAATTTCCACGAAGCTGTGGTAATGAATCAATTTTCCCTGAAATGGCAGTAAAAAAGAAATTCATACTCACTTCATCCATTTAAGTGCAAAGAGGCCGCCGCAGCCATCCTGATTGAAGATCTTGTGTCCGGTCAATGGCCAGCATGATGACGTCATCATGCACCATGATAAGGTATTATTATTTTTTAACTGATTTGCTACTGAAAGCCCTTATTTTTTTATCTCAGATGCCGCGATCAGCGATGAACATGGCTCCTGAGGGCTTCATTCACGGGGGCGGCACAATCGCCATTCACTGTCATTGCGCCCAATACTCACAAAGAAATGTGCTTCATGATTAAGTAATTTGTCATGATGAAGCAAATTTCTTTGTGAAATTCAGTGAAGCAGCTGAATCGAATTTTTAAATTTCACTCATCACTAATCACATCCAAAGCCTAGGGCAGTATACAGTGCCTACACAAATCATCAGAAGGTGTTTGCACAACATTGGGCTAGGAGGCAGACATCCAGCTACAGGTGTTCCACCACTTAAAGGCTATCATGGTGCACAGCAAGACATCAATGGAGGCTGGAATAGAGTTCTGTCCTCTTCAGCTATGAGTCCCGCTTTTATCTGGAATGCAGTGATAGCCAGAGATTGGTCTGGAGACCACGTGGGCAACGACATGAGAAGGCCATCCAAATGGAATATCCCACCATTCCGAATCCCAGGATTATGGTGAGAGGAACATAATGTACAGCAGCTGGACCCTTTAGTCGTCATATCAGGTACACTAACAGCTTGGCATTACATTGGTTTGGTTGTGGAACCAGTGGTATGTCCATTTCTCCAAAGTGTCCCAAGAGCCGTTTTCGTGCTACTGTGAGCAGCCATGGCATAAGCGTGCTACCATGGCCTGCAGTGTCTGCGGACTTGTCTCCGATTGAACATATCCGGGACATCATTGCTCAGCAATTGCAAAGGAATGTGCCCAAGTGCATTCAGCATGGCAGAATATTCCTCAGACAACCATTAAAAGAGTTATCCAAAAGAGTTAAAAGAGTTATCCAATTTCTGAAACAGCCCCCCCATGTGCCAGGTCCCTCACAGGTAATATACTTACCCTCATCCTGCTCGGGGCCTGCACCACCGCTGCTGCTTCTCCCTAAAGGCAGATGGGGACGAGCCTCCCTAGCGACCCCGTCCCCGCCTGCCATTGGCTGCTCCTCCCTGACACCGGATGTTTTCATCCGTGTACAGGGAGAAGCCGCCGTGGCGGTGCTGGGACCAGGAGCCGCACAGGGAGCGGTGTAAGTCTATTAACTGTGAAGGGCCCGGCACATGGGGATGCTGTTTCAGAAATTGGATAACCCCTTTATTTTTTTTATTTATTTTTCTTCTTTTATTAGTTTTTAACAGTGGATACAATTCATCATTGTCACATTTAGCTGTATTGAATACATAAAACATCCAATAATCATCTTCAAAATATTATCCTGTAGTACAGAATAGAAAACAACAATGAAATTATTTACTTATTTCATAACAAAAATTATGTAACACAAATAATTTAATAATTTATTAATACATCACATCCCACCCACTGTTTCAATACCCCCCCCCCCCCCCCGATTGGTCATTGGTCATTTACAGAGGAAAAAAAAAAAAAGGATAACCCCTTTATTAACCTCACTGATAGTATGCCAAGGCTTGTAAGTGCATGAGTTTCTGTGCTCATCCTCAATACTGAATAAATTGTGATGTTTTGAATATTTTGTTTCTATCTTTTTATCATTTGCATATCATTAACATGTCTATTGATCCTGTGATTCCCATAATTCCATTACCTTTCCATTAAGTGTTGCAATTTAAATGTTATGGAGTGCAAATAAAGATTTCTTCTGCATGTGCCCAATGAGATCAGCAATTTTCAGTTTATTCCTCACAATCCGGTCTCTGGCTGTTAGGCAACTGGATGCAGAAGAAGCCCTCTCTATACAAATAAATTGATTTTTAAAAGATACAGTAGGTACAGACCTTTTCCTTTTTGTTTAAGAAATCGGATGTGAATTAGGCTTTATTTTAGTGTTCAGTTTAAAGATTTGCTGGGAGAATTCTTATACTGTTTATTGATTTTTTTTATTTCCATACTTTTATTAAAAAAAAAAATCTTTGAAAGTCTGTTTTTACTTTGGACAAGTTTCTCAATACATTTTAATGATTTTATTTGGTCCCACTTGGGGACTTGAACATGATCTTCCATTCACTGCTATAATATATTGCAATACCGCTGTATCACTAACATGCAGACTATTAAGCTTAACAGGCTCAGAGACATAGTAAGGTGGGGAGAAGAGGCCCCTGGGTGCAATGGCACTAGAATCCTGCTGACACTGATGGGATGACACATGAATAGTGTTGAGCGAACAGTTCGAGAATAGTTCGGGTTCGTACCGAATTTTGGGGTGTCCGGGACCCGGACCCGAACCCGGACATTTTCAAAAAAGTTCGGGTTCGGTGTTCGTCGATTACTTCCCGCTTTCTGAAGGGCTGCACAGCAGCCAATCAGCTAGCGTTTTACTTCTTGCCCTAAGAGCCCATCACAGCCATGCCTACTAATGGCATGGCTGAGATTGGCCAAGTGCAGCATGTGACCCAGCCTCTATTTAAGCTGGAGTCACGTAGCGCCGCACGTCACACTGCTCTGATTAGTGTAGGGAGAGGACGCAGCTTCTGTCAGGGCGAGATTAGGCAGGTTAAAGTCAGCAACAGCACCTAATGAACGGATCAATTTACAGCTGAGAATCATTGAACTTCTGCTAGTTACTTGCTCGCTGGTTTTTAGGCTGCACAGAGCGTTTTTCTGTCACTTATTTTCTGGGTTGATCGGCGGCCATTTTGTGACTTGTGGTGCGCCAGAAGAAGCTGCCACCAAGTCCATCAATCCATCAATACTAGTTTTTTTTTTGCTATATCCTACATCAGGGGCTTGGCTGTGCTAATTGTCACCCCTAGAAACTCAGGAAAGAAATTTCTATATTTTATTAAGGGGTTAAATACAATTGCCCAAATACCAATCCCCTAAATCTGGTGTTCCAGCTTTGGCTAGACAAGTATAATACTGTCTGCTGTCTGGCAAAGGATAGATTATTTTCTGGGGTTAAATTCAATTGCCAAAATAGCAATACCATAAATCAGTGGTTTTAGCTGTGGCTGGCAAAATAGAATAGTGTCCGAGGTAACGCACACACGTACAGACGCACGTACACGATTCTTGAATAGTTGTATTATCGCGATAATAAAACTAACAGTGTAAAGTTGACTGTATTGCTCTAAGTTATATTCGCATCGAATGTAACTTCTATTTCAGCACACCAATACTAAAACTGACTAAGAGACAGCTTTAAGTTCTATTCGAACGCGATTGCAACTTTGGAACTTAAAGTGGTGTACGATTTTAAAAGTTGAGTACTAAAAGTTGGAATCGCAATGCGATTCTTATGTATTTGCTAATCGCATTGCTATTACAACTTTGAGCTACCGATCACCATGGGAACGCTCTCCAGTAGAATGTACTGTCGGATGTGAGAATTAAGTTGAAAACGCAATGCGATTATTATATATCTGCTTAATCGCATTGCCGTTCAACTTAGCATTGCTAAATAATTCCATCCATATTCGTTAACTTACTGACTCAGTAAGTTAACGATATGGATGGAATTATTTAGCAATGCTAAGTTAAAACGCAATGCGATTAAGCAAATATATAAGAATCGCATTGCGATTTCAACTTAATTCTCAGATCCGACAGTACATTCTACTGGAGGAGGCGTTCCCATGGTGATCGGTAGCTCAAAGTTGTAATAGCAATGCGTTTATTGCGGTATATTATCCCTCTGGGTGTCTTTTACAGCCTTTTTAGTACCCAAAAGTTCGGGTCCCCATTGACTTCTATGGGGTTCGGGTTCGGGATGAAGTTCGGGTTGAGTTCGGATCACGAACCCGGACATTTTCCGGAAGTTCGGCCGAACCTCTCGAACCCGAACATCCAGGTGTTCGCTCATCTCTACACATGAAGTCCTCTTCCTTTATAAAACCTCTTGGGTGCTATGGTCTCCAGAAATAACTTCACCCATCCCTACCATACATGTATGGTGCCTGTTTCGGGTGGACAGAAAATAGACTTGGATTTTTTGAATCGCAGTTTACAATAATATACTGGAACCCTCTTTATTTTATCTCCTATTGCAACCAGCCTCTCTGTACATCAGGTGCCCTTTTCCTATTCCTAACAGGAACTCGACCTTAACGATCACATTCAGAAGCTAAAGTTGTGTCCTGATAATGTGCTGCCGAATTAGAGTGGGTTCACACTAGCGTTAGGGATTCCTTTATAACATGGTTATAACGGAAAATAACGGAATGCCCAGACAGAATGCAAAACAGAAGTCTTTAAAAGGCATTCCATTTTCTTTCCGTCCTAATAGAAGTCTATGGGAAAGCATAACGGATCCGTCTGGGTCCCGTTATGTAAGACGGAAAACAAAGTCCTGTCGACAAGACTTTGTTTTCCGTCTTCCATAACGCGAACCAGACGGATCCGTTTTGATTCCCGTAGACTTCTATTATGACGGGAAGCAAACGGAATGCCTTTTGAAGGCTTCCATTTTACATTCCGTCATAATACAAGTCTATGGGCAGAAAAACGGATCTGTTCTTCCGTCTTATGGATTCCGTTATTTTCCGTTATAACCATGTTATAGCGGAAAGTCTTAATGGAATCCCTAACACTAGTGTGATCCCACCCTAAGGAATGAAGTTACCATGGGTTGGGCCTCCATCGTGGCAGGAAATAGACCACGTAATATATCTAGTGCAAATGTCCCAAGATGTTCTATTTTTTTTTTAAATCAAAAATTTTTCCCTGTTCTACTTAGGTAAAATGGACCGGTTTTGAAAGTGACATATCATTTATGTTTGATCTTTGGATCACCTCCGAATCTGTACCTAGGTCCAGGAGGTCCATCAACAGTCCTTTCTGTAAGGAGGAAATCTTCTGACATTCAACAAAATTTGAATATTCTAGACAACCAACATTTCCATAACCAAACCTAAGTAGGCTAAGGCAGTTATCCTTTCATCATCTCTTCTCACTCATCCTCTCCCATCTATTCCTCATTTTGACAGATCTTCTTTAAATGTCTCAAGTAACAGTTGTCAAGAGAACTCTTTTTAAATTAAATTGTGAAAGCTAGATCAATATGTTTCTGTACTTTCTGCATGGACAAACATAACATTTTTTAAATGTATCTTCTTATTTTCTAATTGAAGTGTGTTTTATTCTAGTATCGACATAATTTTGGGGGCAACCATTTTGCACAGCTGCTGCAACAGCAGTTCCAGAAATTTGCTTTACAGCAGGCACCTGAACATGAGAATGCTCAAAAAATCAGAAGATAACCTTTTGAATTCTATAAGAGACAATTGTGAGCATGCTCTGGAACATGTGCAGTGAAGTGCTGGTACATAGATAAAGGATTAATGCTATGGGCCCTGCTAAAGAATTAATGTTAAACTATATTATGGTTCAACTATATTTACTGAGATGCTAACTATACATTTTCAATGCTACAAATGGCTTATGTGACTTTACTATGCACTCTGTATTCCAAAAGGCTATGTAGGAAATAGTTGAATGGCACCTTTTAGTGGTTTTTGCTGGGTAGTGGGCTCGCCCCGTCCTGTGGTTAGAGAGTCTTCTGGTGAACAAGCAAGACAGATAATATGTGCTGCTGACAAGTAGGTCAAACCAACTTCCGGGGTAGCTGAAGCAGAATTTATCCAGGGCGGAAACATCCCTGTGCGATTTCAATCTGCCAGAATAGTAACTTTGATAGGAATCAGAGAGAGGGAGGCAGAGAAGCATTGAATTTCTACAGAAGGTTGAGGACCATAAAGGGACAGTTCTTTGACAGTGACAGTAAAGGTATCGCACGCATATGGCTGTAGATTTTACTGCAGTGATGCTGTTTCTCCTGAACATGCGGAAAAAGTAAAGATGACTTCTAGACATAGGAGGTAAAAGAATCCATGGGCACTGCAGTAAAAAAAAGTCTATCATAGTAGTCAGCAGTGGGGTCAAGTCTATTTTGGAAATTACTAAAAGATTGCATGGTCATGCAACAAGTGGCCACAGTGGAGTCAGGGCCTAAATTTGATGTTGTACATGTCCCCTTGAAGGAGGAGGAATAAATGTGGAAAGCAGCTTAGCAGGTCAATGTGAAGCCACAGCCTAAATTTAGTGGAGCAACTTGATGTCAACGTCACACCTTGTCCGGAAATGAGGATAAGTAGGGGCAGGGTGTGACTTGGTAGGCCGCAGTGAGACTGCTGATAAAATTTCTATTTGCGACCTAAATACAAGGTTACACATCGCTGTTGGAACTGAGGAGTGTGCGGCCTGATAGATCTGGAGAAGTCAGGGGCTCAATTTCCAGCAAACAGAAGTACATGGCCCAGACACAAGAGTGAAAGGTCAGGGATAACATCAGGGCCGGCGCGTCCTATACGCGGAATAGGCGGCCGCGTAGAGCGCCCCTTGGGAAGGGGCGCTGCTAGGAGCGCCGGCCCTGCCTCATGCTGCAGCCGCCCGAGCGCTCTGAATTGAGCCTCAGGCGGCTGCAGCACTCCCCGGGCTGGTGCGTCCATGAGGGCGCACCGCCCGGGCGCAGCAAGAGGAGAGGAGCTGACGGGGGGAAGCGCTGAGCGCTCCCTCCTGTCACTCCATTGTAGCGTGGCCAAGCTCTTTAAGGTCCGCGGGTACAGGAGCATCTGTCTCCTGTACCCGGCCGGACTGACATGAAGTGCGCACACAGTGTGCGCTTCCTGTCAGTCCGCCCGGGTACAGGAAACGAAAGCTCCTGTACCCGTGGAGCATAAAGAGCTCGGCCGCGCTACACTAGAGGTAGCGGAGGGAGGGAGGGAGGGGGGGGGAGAAAGAGACTGACAAGGGGAGGGGGGGGAATGAAAAGAGGGGAAAGAGAATGACAAAGAAGGGGGGGAGAGAATGACAAGGGGAGAAAGAGAATGACAAAGGAGGGGGGAATGACAAGGGGAGAAAGAGAATGACAAAGGGGGAGAGAATGACAAGGGGAGAAAGAGAATAACAAAGGAGGGGGAGAGAATGACAAGGGGAGAAAGAGAATGACAAAGGAGGGGGAGAGAATGACAAGGGGAGAAAGAGAATGACAAAGGAGGAGGGGGAGAATGACAAGGGGAGAAAGAGAATGACAAAGGAGGGGGATGACAAGGGGAGAAAGAGAATGACAAAGGAGGGGGAGAGAATGACAAGGGGAGAAAGAGAATGACAAAGGAGGGGGGGAGAATGACAAGGGGAGAAAGAGAATGACAAAGGAGGGGGGCGGGAGAGAATGACAAGGGGAGAAAGAGACTGACAAGGGGTGGGGGGGGGAATGACAAGAGGGGGAAAGGGAATGACAGGGGGGGGGGAGTGTGAAGAATGACAAGAGGGGGCAGAGAATGACAAGAGGGGGGGGAGTGAAGAATGACAAGAGGGGGAGAGAATGACAAGGGGGGGAGTGTGAAGAATGACAAGAGGGGGGAGAGAACTGGCGTTAGTTAAAGGGGTTCTGCAGTTTGTTACAACTGATGATCTATCCTCTGGATAGATCATCAGCATCTGATCGGCCGGGGTCTGACACCCCGGATCCTCGCCGATCAGCTGTTTGAGAAGGCAGCGGTGCTGGCAGGAGCGCCTCGGCCTTCTCTCTGTTTACCGCAGGCGCAGTGACGTCACGACTAATATCACTGGCCTTTGCGGGGTTAAGCTCTGTTCACTTGAATGAAGCTTAGCCCCACCCAGGCCAGTGATACTAATCGTGATGTCACTGCGAGAAGGCTGAGGCGCTACTGCCAGCGCCGCTTCTTCTCAAACAGCTGATTGGCGGGGGTCCCGGGTGTCGGACCCCTGCCGGTCAGTTTAAATAAACTGCAGAACCCCTTTAATATGGCAGATCATATGGGTGGGGCATTGTGATGTCACATGGGGGGGGAGGCGGCAAACTTTTCTTTTGCCTAGGGCGGCAAAAATCCTTGCACCAGCCCTGGATAACATCCACCTAATCTTAAATAACCCCAACTTCATACTCTCCTCTTCTGTTCCCCTGGAGCACTAGCAGGCTCACCCTTTCAACGATTAGCACCTAATCATGGCGGTGAGGGGGCAAATGTGGACGTTCAGTGACCCCATAGCTTGTGGGCAACAGAGAAGCGTGACTGCTCTGTTCCACTTTGTCTTCTTGGAGGATGAGGTAACAGTGTGGTAATTCAGCATTGCTCTCCATTGGGTCCTTGTTTTCCACCTAAAATGGAAAGAATAAATAGGGGGAAAATAATAAACTAAAAGCAGGAGATCTTCAAAAGCTCTGCCTTCTACAAGCACTAAGATACTATTGGTGCTACTGGGGGCAGTCTGTTGGCAAAACTCCTTCCCCTTCTTGCTGCTGACAATACGAACCCATATTACTGCCAACTGTTATGCCACTGCCGAGGTTGGGGGGAGAGTGACTGAGCATGTGTGTCCATCAGCACTCGGCTCATTAGGTGGATGTGCAAGTAGCTATGCATCTTAAACACCAGGTGGCACTATATATACTATAGAAGTAAATGCCATAACTCTTCACTGGATCATTATTAACATTTCATAGTAACATATAGTAACATAGTATATAAGACCGAAAAAAGACATTTGTCCATCCAGTTCGGCCTGTTTCCTACAAGTTGATCCAGAGGAAGGCAAAAAAAAGTATGAGGCAGAAGCCAATTTTCCCCACTTAAGGGGAAAAAAATTCCTTCCTGACTCCAATCAGGCAATGAGAATAACTCCCTGGATCAACGACCCCTCTCTAGTAGCTATAGCCTGATCCATACAACGAATAAAGGGCATTACCCCTTATCTGCTGCCACAGTGGAGAGATACTATAAAAAGCTCCAAAGGACTTTGCATTATATGCAGAGTCCTTTGAGTGTGTATCCCTGCATTTCACCTTCAGGGAGACTGCAGTGCTATTTAGCATTTACTGCCAATTTTTACACCAAATTAGAATTGATCACTGGGAGCCCTAGCAGAAAGGTAACCTGCGATTAGCTTATTCACAAGAAACTCAGCCCAAAGTAGACTACTCTTTATGATCAAAAACCATGTATCCAGTACTAGTGTACTCTCAGTGTCCCATTACTGTTTTTCCCATTCCCCTCCATAAAGAGTTAATAAAAGTTAACCAGTAAGTTATGTGTACCCCCAAATGGTGCCATTAAAAACTACAACTTGTCCCTCAAAAAATCAAGCCCTCATATGGCTACATCGGCAGAAAAATAAAAAAGTTATAGCTCTTGGAATGCAACAATGAAAAATGTTGCTTGGTCATTTAGGCCCCAAATAGATACAGAAGGAGGGCTGGGGGGTGCTAATAATACATAATATACAAAACTCAAGTTACTCGAGTATTCAGATAATTGCTCTGAATCATGATTTCCACTCATGATCCATTGGTAAACTGTGACCTGCTTGTTGAATCTGTCAGTATTTAGCCCTGATTTATTTCTATGTTTTTTAGATTAGGGTGACTCACCATTGAAATTCCAAAAACCACATTATTCCATTATTATACAATTAATTCCACCATAGTCTTACCCAGTGCTCACGCCCTGTTTCTTCACTGCTTTAGGAAGATTTGCCTGTCTATAATTTATTTATTTGTCCAAATTCTGACACCGTTTATTCCTTAGATCATGCAAACTTTTTTTTTTTTTTCTTCTTCTACCCCGGCATTTCTTATCTACCTTATTCTCGTGGTCTTTCTCTTGAGACATGCAGTCATCAAAACAATCATTCCATCAATATGTTGTGTGTTCAACTGCTCCTATGTTCCCCTCCAGCCATTAGCCAGTCCAAATTCTTCCTTTTTTTTTAAAACATCTTGTATATTCTGAGATATCAGCCTATTTGATCGCTACAATCTGGATTTCATTCTCGACACTCCCACCAAATAACCAATTATCCTCAGACTGATAAATTCTAAGGTCTTCTACTGGAGCAGTCTACAACTTACCGCACGGATGATCACAATCTGGTGCACCAAAAATCCATAGGAATTTAAGTGAAAGAAGTATTAGAATTCGGCCACATGTGGCGGATACATTGTAATATTTCTGCAGAAATTCAACAGTGTGTACAGTGGCAGTAAAATCTCATCCACACACAGATTTTTAAACCACAGAATGTCCATTTTTGCTTTACCGTTTTAGTAAATCATGTGGCGTTGAGGAGTTTGCAGCAGACCCACTGCAAAATTTGTGTTGGATTTTCCACACTACAATATGTCGGGAGAATACACAGGCAGCAAACTTGTCCCAGAAATGTTTGCAACTGTCCCATTTGTCTAAATGGGGCTTGCAGAAATTGACGTGCTTCCGGCCAAAACAACCCTATTCAGATAAATAGAACGAATTTCTATTTGCAGCAATTTCTGCAACAAATCTTCTACATGTGACTATACCCTTGAAAATGTCATAACTAGACCACCCTCAGACCAGTGCTAGACGATCACACATAGAGCTTGGAACTTCTGGTCTCCACTCATGTCTAAATTTGACATATTGTTTGTTGTTCCTGCTAGGTAGGTTCTCTATTGTTATACCTGCTGTAGGAATCATGTACAACTCCTTATCTGATAATCATGAAATCTAACCATCTTTCCACATCCAGAATGCCTTGTGGATGACAGTTCATAATCAACCCCAAAGTCCTTGTGTGTGCTCTTATCATATCCTGTCTAGACTACTGAAACACCCTCCTTTGTGCCTTTCACTGGACTGGCTCCTGGCCAATCTATTATGAATAGTAGAGCAAGTCTTACGCTGTACATCTCACCTCCTACTCCTTGACGTCTCCTCTCTTTATGTCTCTTTACAACATCTGCCTTTCATGAAATTCATTTTCTGTGCAGCTTGAAGAACCACAGATTTCTAAAACCAAAGGGCATGGCGCTTTTGCCAAAAAATACTCTGTAAATGGAAATCTACACCATATTGTTCATTATAGAGCTCTATGTATCTGGTGGGTTTGTACATGTAGGAAAAGCTTAAAGGAGCACTCCAGCATTATATGGTGTAGAATAGAATATTGTTAGAGCATAATGAAGAGGCTGTTGTGTCCCATATGTCTTGTGTATTCATGTTTTAGTTGATATGGCATATATGGGTTGTCTGCTATCTTGGCTTCTCCTTCCCCTCTCCCTGTGGTTTGCCAGAGACAGAGCAACGGGTAAGGCCTCTTTCACACTGGCGTTTTATCTTTCCATCCTAGAGTTCCGTCCTCGATGCTCTAGGACGGAAAGATACTGATCTGGATTATCCCAATGCATCCTGAATGGAGAGAAATCCGTTCAGGATGCATCAGGATATCTGCAGTTCACTACTGAGACGTTTTTTGGCCGTAGCAAAATCCGCAGCATGATGCAGATTTTGCTCCGGCCAAAAATCCTGAAGGCATGCCGGAAAAGCATTAATCCGGATCCGGCTTTAAGCTAAACGTCGTTTCGGCGCATCACCGGATACGATGTTTAGCTTTTGTGAATGGTTACCATGGCAGCCTAGGATGCTAAAAGTCCCGGCTGCCATGGTAAAGTGTAGTGAGGAGGCAGGGGAGAAGTATACTTACCGTCCGTGCGGCTCCCGAGTCCCGGGGCGCTTCACAATGATGTCAGAGCGCCCCATTTGCATGGATCACATGATCGCATGGATCACGTGGTCCATGCGCGTGGGGCGCTCTGATGTCATTATGGAGTGCCCCGGGAGCCGCACGGACTGTAAGTTTCTGCTCCCCTAGCTCCTCACTACTTACTATGGCAACCAGGACTTTAGTAGCGTCCTGGCTACCATAGTAACACTGAAAAAGTTGCCGACAGGCATTTCAGGCGACGGAAGTGCACGCTGGATCCACACAATGCAAGTGTGAAAGAGTCCTAAGGGAGGTCTCCTCACACTACACTTGCTCTGCTCTGAGTCCTTTGTAAGAGCAGCAAAAGACATATCAATGAGACAGAACCGCTATCTTCTAAATCACACTGTAGAATCTCAGTGTATCCTATGTGATGCAGCTTCAGCCTGTGTCCCCTGCCTCCTGCTTGTGATAAGTTTCTCCTTGTCAGCTCTTACAAGCAGGAGGCAGGGTAGAGCAGTACATTAAACATGCAGATTGTATAGTTAGTGACAGTAAAGAAAGTTCTATAACTCTGCATTTAATCATTGTATGAATTCACCTATTAGAATTCATTCAGAAAGTCTTCAGAGCGGTTCACTTTTTCACATTTTGTTATCATGCGGCCCTGTGCCCTGTGCATGTCCCCCCATCAATCTGCACTCAATGCCCCATAATGAGAAATTGAAAACAGAATTTTAGACATTTTTGGAAATGTATTAAAAAGGAAAAACTACAATTTCAAATGGACAAAACTATCCCGACCCTTTGCTATCACACTTGCAATTTAGCTGTGGGGCCTCCCATTTCTCTTGATCATCATTGAGATGTTTCTACACCATGATTGGAGTCAACCTGTGGCAAATTCAGTTGATTGGACATGATTTAGAAAGAAACAGCCCTGTCTATATGATGTCTCACAGTTGACAATGCATGAACCAAGAAGAAAAGAACTGCCTGTAGATCTCAAAGGCAGGATCGTGTACAGGCACAGATCTGGACAATGGTATGCAAAAATATCTACTTCACTGAAAGTTTCCAAGAATACAGTGGCCTCCATGATTCTTAAATGGAAGACATTTGGGACAGCCAGGACTCTACCTAGAGCTGGCCATCCCAACAAACTAAGTAATTGAGAGAGAAGGGCCTTGGCAAGAGAGGTGACCAAAAACCGAACGGTCCAATGGTCACTGGCTGAGCTCTCAAAATCCTGTGTGGAAATGGGAGAAACATCCAGAAGGTCAACCATCACTGCAGAACTCCACCAATTTTGACTCTATGGCAGAGTGGCCTGAAAGAAGCCTCTTCTCAGTGAAAGACACATGAAATCCTACCTGAAGTATGCAGAAAAAAGAACCTGGGGACTCTCAGATTGTGAGAAACAAGATTCTCTGGTCGAATAAAACCAAGAATAAACTCTTTGGCCTCAATTTTAAGCATCATGTCTGGAGGAAACCAGGCGCTGCTCATCACCTGTCCAATATCATCCCTACAGTGAAGCGAGGTGATGGCAGCATCATACTGTGGGGGTGTTAGGGTTCCAGGAAGCCAGCGCACACAGGAGAGCAAGGTGTGGGTGGGTGGAATACATGACACAATGAGCTGCCCATAATGAAATGGTTCAAAATGTATTAATTGAGCTTGGAGGAAAAAAAATACCTAGCTAATATATTGTTGGTCTTTAATTGGGCTGTCTAGTCTAGAAAGCAAATGAGTGAACACAAGGGGCCAACTTTTACATAGGACAGAAACTAGATATGAGATTCTTGCTCTGAAGAGTACAGTCCCATGAATACCACAGACTGCCCACTGATTTAAATGAAGACTGTGTAATTCTTGATATCCAGGATTTTGATGTTGATGGCCTATCCTCAGGGTCGGTCATCAATATGAGATCGACCAAGGTCTTAATCCTTCCACCGACCAGCTGTTAGAGGAAGCCAGGGTGCTCACCTGTCACGACCGGTTGTTCGGTCGTGACTCTGTGTCGCATGCAGTTGACAGCAGCGTGGTTTGCCGCATGTGAGTGCTATTCTGTTGTAGCCTCACGTGCCGCTGCCGCTGGCAACATGATAGGTTTGAATGCGTGTTTGTTTTCCCGTTTGTGTGCACTTTCCCTGGGTGTGGTGTGCACAGGGTTAATGTGTGTGTGCTGGGTTTGGTGGGTGTGACCTCAGGCCTCTTAGTCTTTATGTGTTGGAGCCTGAGGTCAGTTTGTTTGTCTCCAGCCATAGTGTGAGCATGTGCTGGAAGTTGCTGGTTGTTTCCCCTGTATTGTCTGTGTGAGCCACCCTTATTTGTTATATTGATTGTTCATATTGCTTGTTGTGTATGGTTTCCCCTCCTGTGTGCATCTGCTTTCCCTTCCCCCACCTGGTGTATGTTTTGATGTGGGTTTGCGTAGAGGTATGTGTTTCAGTGTGTGCTCCGGAAGGGGCTTGCTTACCCAGAGGGATATAGCTTAAACCAGATGGTGTGCTGCCCTGCCAGGATCTTCCCCATGCATCTGGTGTCTGCATGGGGGTCTAGGAGGTCCTGGTGCTGGTTCGGCTTCTCCAGAGTGGCAGGTAAGTGTGGGCTTTGTTGATTTGGTTTGCTCTGTTACTTACCTGTCGTGCGGGCGTACACTGTCTGGTTCCCGGCTGCTGTGGGGCCTCTGGAGACGCCTGCTCATCCATTGTCCTGGATGAGTGGGTGGTCCCTGCCGTCTCACCATCATAGTGCGATACAGGGATGCCAGGGCTCTTAGGTTCCAGTTGTATGGGCCCTCCTACCTTCTGGGTTGGCTTATACTGTTAGGAGACCAGGGCGAATATAAGGGACGCTTCAGGAGGTGACCTGCTCCCTATTCCCTGCTTTCCGGCGAAGCAGCCGCGGACACTGCACGGTTGGGGGTTTCCCCACTCCCCACCGTGACATTAGCGGAGCTCCAGTAAGTGCCGCAGCCTCCCCACAGCTTACGAAATACAGCACCATCCATTGTATAGTGGCAGTTCTTAGAATTGCAGCTTAGCTCCATTCTCTTGAATGGGACTGAGCTGCATCTAAGCCATGCAACCAATGAACGTGATGTCGCATGGCTTAGGAAGAGATCTAAGCTCTCATGGAGCACTGCAGCCTCTTCCTTCACACTGCTGATGGTGCCAACAGCTGATCTGATGTTGATGACCTATCCTGAGATTAGGTCATCAATCATCAATATCAAACCCTTTAACCCCTTGGTGACTTCTGTCGTACATATATGGCGGAAGTTGCTCACACAGCAGAGACCCGTGACGGATGTATGCATGTGACCACTGTATGAATGTGACCACGGCATCTGATCAGTATAAAAGGCTGTTATGGGCCCATAACAGCCTTTCCTGGTTAAGATTGGGGTACCTATTATGGTGCAGTAATGGCTCGAAACCTCAAGTGGGCTTCAGTAGCTATTATTAGTAAGTATCAATACAGGCTAACAGGTGGCAGCACTGTATTGGTATCATTGTAAATGGAGTGTTCTATGATAGCTACCGTATTTTCTGGCGTATAAGACGACTGGGCATATAAGATGACCCCCTACTTTTCCTGTTAAAATATGGGGTTTGGCCTATACTCGTCGTATAAGACTACCCCTCTTCCAACGCAAACCAAATAAAAATTAAACAGACGATCCGAGCATTAGAAAACTGAGAGGATGGAGAGGGGGCTGCCTCAAGAGCGACTGGCCGGGATGCAGCGCACGGTGGCTCAGCTAGAGGGCGCCTGTCCCTGAAGCTGGAGAAGGACAGCTTCTCCAGTCCGGCTTGAAGTAAAGAGGACCTTTCACTGGTCCAACAATTGTTAGATAATGATATATACCGTATGTGTAGAGCCCAGGGATAATAGTAAGTGCATGGAGAGCCCTGGGCGCCGATCTATACATACATATCATTATCTAACAATCGTTGGACCAGTAAAAAGGTCCTCTTAAGTTTCAGCACACAGTATACCGGCGTATAAGACGACCCCCAATTTTTGAGAAGATTTTCATGTGTTAAAAAGTAGTCTTATATGCCAGAAAATACAGTTTATTTAGCCATCACAGAACATAATAGGCAATCTAAGGGCTCTTTCACATGAGCGGATGCCGTGCTGGTAATCCGTTGCGTGAGAGCCAAGCCCTGTTCTGGACAGCAGACACACGGAGCATTAACATGATTGATAATGCTTTGTGCCGCTCTGTGACCTTTTGCTGTCTTTCACGCAAAAGGGGTGACTAAAAACAAGCTTAAAAGAAGTTTTTAAATTGTAAAAAAAAAGTTCAAATCACCCCCATTTCCCCAAAATAAAAGTACATAACCAATAAAAAAAATACACATTGATGAAAAGGAAAAATAATTTTTTTTCAAGGTTTTTATTTTTTTTCAGTATTAAAACGCAAGAAAAACTGCAAGTGTGGAATCGTTGACTGACCTGGGGAATGAAGGTAACAGTTTAGTTTTACTGCATAGGGAACACCGTTAACCCCCCCCCCCCCCCCTAAAACTGAAGCAGAATTGTGTTGTTTTTTTTTCGAATTCCACCAGATATGGAATTTTCTTCCAGCTCCCCACTGCATCATATGCAATATTAATTAGTGCCATTAGAAAGTACAACTTTTCCTGCAAAAAGCAAACCGTCATAAGAGAAAAATAAAAAAAGTTATGGCACTGGGAAGGTGGGGAGTAGAGATGAGCGAATCTTTTAAAAATTCGATTCAGCCGGTTTGCCGGTTTGATCCAAATTTATTCACAGCGAATCGCATTAAAAACAGCAATTTCCTGGCTTCAGAGAGCCTTTATAGTGGTATAGAAGCGTCAATTTTGACGTAAATTTGTTTTCCCTTAGTCCTATCAGCAGCACAAGTGGGGGATTTCTCCCCTGTGAACAAATAGGACAGCGGAATTTTTGCTGAGACAAAAAATCTCCTAGCAAGTAATAATTAAATTAATTAATCAAAACCCCCCCTATAAAGGGCAGCTCGCCCTAGGATCAGTGCTTTATATCAAGAACATATAACAACATAAAACAAGGGGGGGAAATTTGTGTGCTGCTGATAGGACTAAGGGAAAACAAATTTACGTCAAAATTGACGCTTCCCTTACGTCCTACAGCAGCACAAGTGGGGACTTAGCGAGTAGCCCAACAAATTCTGGGAGGGTACAGTATAGCGCTAGCCCACTTCAGAAAGAAAAATAATTTCCATCAGGAAATAAAAAAGATATATATGTATACATTTTTTATTTTTTTTTTACGGGAGGGCGGCTGACAACACTGTACGCCCGAACACAGCCCGCTCCGAACGTCTAGAGTCTAGACGGTAGTGTCTAATAAAAGTGCTCTGGGAGCTCCATGAGGCTGCCGCACAGATCTGGTCCAGAGGGACTAGGCTCCTTTCAGCAAAGGAGGTGGATACTGCCCTTGTAGAATGGGCAGTAACAAAGGATGGAGGAGATACCCTCTGAGCGAGAAAAGCTTCGCTGATCGCTTCCTTAACCCATCTACTCAGAGATGGTTTGGAAGCTTTTAGGCCCTTGTTCCGTCCTGCAAAAGATATCAACAGGTGTTCAGTCCTTCTGAAGTCCGCAGTCCTGTCCAGATAGATTTTAAGGCATCTGGCAATGTCCAGCGAGTGAAGAGCTTCTTCTTCAGGAGATGATGGAGCGGGACACAGTACCGGCAAAGAGATGGTCTGATTACGGTTGGCAAACGTTGGGACCTTAGGAGTGAAGGACGGCAGAAATCTCAACAGGACACAGTCCTGGAGAAAGAGGGTATAGGGTTCGGCGGCAGCAAGCGCCTGTAACTCTCCAATCCTTTTAGCCGATGTTATGGCTAGTAGGAACGTGACCTTCAGGGATAGGAACCTAAGGTGCACCGATTCCAAAGGTTCAAAGGGGGAGAGGATAGCCCTTAAGAACAACAGATAGATCCCACTCTGGGATCGGCCTCAGGATTCTAGGTTTCAGTCTTTCGGCTCCTTTAAGGAACCTCCTGAGTAGGGGGTCTTGAGAAAGTGATCTGCCTAAAAAGGCAGAAAGAGCACTGGTATGAACTCTGAGTGTTGACGGGCATAGACCCTTGTCTAGGCCATCCTGCAGAAACTGTAGAACAGCTGAAAGAGGAGGATCTGAGGGAACTACCTCTTTGACAGCACACCACTGAAGAAATCTCTTCTGAATCCTTGAGTAAACTTTCTTTGTAGACTCCGCACGGGAGTGGGAGATGGTTCTCAAGACCGCCGCAGAAAGCCCACTAGCTTCTAGTAGGGTCCCGTCAATCTCCAGGCTGTCAGACTGAGTCTCCTCAGATCTAGGCATGGACCTGTGTCCTGATACAGCAGGTCCTGCACTGGGGAAGCTTCCAGTAATTGCCCTGACTCATCCTCATGAGCTGGGTGAACCAAGACCTCTTCGGCCAGAAGGGTATTATTGCAATGACCGGGTCTGGTCTTGCTTGATTTTCGTCAATACCCGTGGTATCATGGAAAGTGGAGGGAAGATGTAAGCCAGCCTGAACCTCCAAGGTATGGACAGAGCGTCTATCGCCACAGGGTTGTCCTCTTTGTAAAGGGAGCAGAACTTGTCCACCTTCGCGTTCATCCGGGTAGCCATCAGGTCGATCTCCGGCATGCCCCAACGGAGAGTGATCTGGGAGAAGATGTCCTTGTTCAAGGACCATTCGCCTGGAACTGGCAGACCGCGACTCAGACGATCTGCAACTGTATTGAGATCTCCTCTGATGTGGACTGCGGAAAGGTGAGATAGACAACGCTCTGCCCAAGCGAGAATGAGACCTGCTTCTTGAAGAAGAGGTTGAGATCGCGTACCTCCCTGTCTGTTTATATAAGCGACAACTGTCGTATTGTCGGAACGGACTCTCACCGCCTTCCCGCGGATGAGAGGAGCAAAGTGAGAGAGCGCTAGACGCACAGCTCTCAATTCTCTCATGTTGGATGAGAGACTTCTCTCCTGAGGAGTCCAGACACCTTTTACTGGACTGTCTTCCAGATGGGCTCCCCAACCTAGAAGGGAGGCGTCTGTGGTCAACGTGATCCAACGAGGTTGAATCAAGGACCTCCCATCTGATAGGTCCCTCCACCAATTGAGGGAGGACCTGACTGGAGCAGACAGGGAGTGCGTCCTGTCTAACCCCTTGGGGTTGCGATTCCAGACGGTCAACACTTCCTCCTGAAGTGGACGAAGATGCCAAAGGGCCCACGGAACTGCCTCCGTGGACGCTGACATGTGTCCTAACATCTTCATAAGAGTTCTGATGGACACACGGCGAGGTGCCATGAGGAACTGAGCGGCTCTTACGACTCTGTCCTTCCTCTCCGGAGAGAGAGAGAGACATTTTCTGAGAGTCGACCAGGAAGCCCAGAAAGGTTCTGGTAGTGGAAGGCAGAATTTGGGACTTCTCCCAATTTATTAGCCAGCCTAACTGCTGGAGTGTCTGAAGAGCCAGCTGAAGATGGGACTGAAGAACATCTAGAGAAGAGGCTTTTAGGAGCCAATCGTCTAGGTATGGTATGATTTCTAGTCCTTGAAGCCTGAGCTTGGCAACGACCGGAGCCACAACCTTGGTGAAAGTGTGGGCGCGGAAGAGATGCCAAAGGGTAGAACAGCAAACTGATAGTGCTTTACCACACCCTGTATGGAGACCGCAACTCTTAGGAATTTCCGATGCGCTGGATGAATTGGGACGTGGAGATAAGCGTCCTTCAAGTCTATCGTGACCATAAGGTCGCCGGGATTTAAAACAGCGACTATGGAGCGAATGGTCTCCATACGAAACCGCTTCTTCCTTATGAAGCGATTTAGATAGCGCAGATCTATTATCATGCGCCAGTCTCCGGAAGGCTTTGGGACTAGAAAAATAGGGGAATAAACGCCCCGCCCCTGCTCGTGGGAGGGGACTTCCTCCAGGGCTTCTTTCTGTAAGTACTGGAGAACAGAGCCCTCCAGGATCTTCTGCTTGGGATGGGCCAGGAGATGGGTCAACACGAACTTTTCTCGCGGGGGAGAAATAAATTCTATTTTGTAGCCGGAAGTCACTATGTCGAGAACCCACGGATCTGGAATCTCCTGAACCCAGGTTTGACAAAAAAACCGAAGACGACCTCCGACTGGAGGAGAAATTAAATTTAGTGCATCGCACAAAACGGGAAGACAAGGGGGGGGACCAGCGGGAGAGTCAAAGATCCGCTTTGCGATCCTTCCCTCGGCCACGACCTCTTCCACGCCTGGAGGATTCCTGGCGCCTCTGGGATCTCGACGGACCCCTGGATCTACTGGCCCGGGAGCGGTTTCGAAAAGACTGCTGGGGGAGATGCTTCCCCTTTTTGTCCGCCAGGCACTCCATAATTTTGTCTAGTTCGGAGCCGAAGAGCCTACCAGGCTCGTAGGGAAGGCCACACAAATTAAATTTTGAGGCATTGTCCGCAACCCAGGGACGCAGCCATAAGGGGCGACGGCTCGCAGAGGAAAGGGCCATTCCCTTAGCCGGCAGCTTTACATTCTGCGTGGAGGCATCGCAGAGAAATTCAGACCCTAATAAAAGGGTTTTAAATTGATCCAGGATTTCTGTCCTGGCAACCCCAGACTCCAGATCAGACTGAATGCGGAGAATCCGTGCTCGCACAAATTCAGCGACTTCCGAGGAAGCGATGGACACGGACGCAGAGGCCGCCGCCGCCGTATAGCACCTCCTCAAGGTGCACTCAGCCTTGCGGTCCAGGGGATCCTGCAGGTTGGAGCCATCATCAGACGGAACCAGAGTCCGTTTGGACAGTTTGGCAATGGCCATATCAACCTTCGGCGGCGGGAACCAAAGATCTGCTTCCGACTCCTGGATCAGAAACATCATCTTGAATCTTTTATTCAGGACCGGAGCCTTCTCCGGGTGCTTCCATTCCAGCTGCATCATCCTTTTAAGGTTTTCGTCCACTTTAAAGGCTCTAAGCCCCTAGAGGTGGACGGAGTAGCTTCCCCTGCTCAACCTCACGGTCCCTTGACCGGATAGAGCGCAAAAGACGTTGGGTCTTGTCCGCAGCAAAACGACCTACAGATTCTTCCTCAGATGAAGATGATTGGTCGTCGAGGGAGATGACTTCCTCTAACATCGGGAGAGGTCCCGGAGAGTCCTCATGTGGCCGTTTAGAGGCGAGGGCAGACTTGATCTCCAGGATGGAGTTGCCCATAAAGTCCTTCATCCAGCCGAACATATCCGACATCGTGGGCTGGGCCTGAGGTGGTCGGCAGAGAGGGCATCGATTATACTCATAAGAGTCAAGCATGGGTGTCTCACAAGACGCACACGTAGGATGCCTTTGCTTGTGGGAGGATTTCCCACGCTCATTAGGAGAGGCCATTTCTTGAGGGAAAAAAATTCTGGGAGACTAGATCACACGACCAGCAACCAGCGGCTCTTCAGTAAGAAAGAGACCTGCTGAGTGTTTGGAGGGGGTTTAAATAAGTGGAGCTCCACCTCAGACCCCAACTCCTCCCAGCTTGTGAGGAAAAAACCTTCCCACTTTTTTTTTTTTCCCCTATCAAGTTATATTATAATATCACCTACTGCCTTTAAACTTTTAGAAGTTATTTTTTTTTTTTTTAACTCCTGTTACATCTAACAACTGCTCCTAAGCCCTGGAGAAGTACCAGTAGCAGCTGAGCTGCCGAGCTAGAGGAGGGGAGGAGGCCCCGCCCCCTGCCCTGACTGCTTTGTCCCCCCTACTCACCGCCGAGGGAGCCGGAACGCGATAGCAGGCCGGTGCGGCGGCTAGAACGGGGGATTCCCCGAGAAGCCGGCGAGTCAGCATTACACCAGAGCGGCCGTCTGACACCCGGACAAAGGTACGGGCGGGAAGAGGAGGGCAGGAGGGAGGGGGAAGAGTAAGCCGACCTAACGCCGTAGTGTCGGAGCATGCCGCTAAGGGCAAAACATTCTATGAAAAAAGGCGCCGCACCAGAGCCCCAGGCTCAAGAAAAAAAGGTCAGGGACCCACAGGCGCAGGCTCTACAGAGAGCTAAGTAAAAATTTTTTCAGTAGGGGTACCTCACAATAAACTTTCCTGCTAGGAATAAACAGCACAAGGGAGAGGACAAAGTCCTCTAGTCCTGACTGTCCACAGGGACAGAGAAAAAAAGCACTGATCCTAGGGCGAGCTGCCCTTTATAGGGGGGGTTTTGATTAATTAATTTAATTATTACTTGCTAGGAGATTTTTTGTCTCAGCAAAAATTCCGCTGTCCTATTTGTTCACAGGGGAGAAATCCCCCACTTGTGCTGCTGTAGGACGTAAGGGAACACTGTGTCTTGCAGTAACACGCATAGTGAGTCGGCTGTGGTAGTGAAATAATACTGTGAGTCAGTATGACATTCAGATTAGAATCACTGCACACTTCACTTATTAGGGCAGTCACGGGGCCAAAACTGACCAAATAGCCTTACAGGTCAATGTTAGCGCCAAGAAGAAGCGCACTCCTTTTACACCGTCGTCAGCTGATTCCACATAGATGTCTACAGAACCTGTTCTATTAAACGCTTATACAAGTAGAGCCACCTCCCCGACAGAGTGGAGAGGGTGTCAGCAGTAAGTTTGTGTTGACATCACTGATAGTTTTGCCCTTCCTCTGATTTGTCAGAACAATAACCCCCAGAAAACGGATCCTGTCTGTTGAGCATCCACCTTCACTCGGTCAGCATTTAGTCAGTAATCCATTAGTATTGCTAATGCCAAAAAAAACTGGAGTGGATCCAAAACAGAGATAACACGTAAACGTAAATGCTTTTCCAGGGCAAACTCTGCTAGTTGTGGCCACAAATCCAGTTTGGCTGCCCAGTAGTCCAGCCGATCTTCAATGTGGGGTGGCAGGGTACTGTCCTGCTGGTTCAGGTCCTGCTCCAGGTCTAGCTGCTGCTGCTGAGTAGTTTCTTCACTAGGCGGGTGCAGAAAGCTGCTTTTCAGCGACTCTAGACTCAAGTTGCTGCTGATGGAGCTGGAACTGCTACTACCCCCCCAACCTGTCACAGCAGCCATGGCAGAGGAACGTGAGCACAGAGGGCCCTTGACCATAGTTACAGCAGCCGACCAATTTTCCCCAAAAAGGCTGTATCACAAACAAATTTCACCACTGAATGGCTAATTGACATAATTCGGTTCATACAGAAGAAAGTCTACAATCACCCATACATTTTTCCAAAAAAGGCTGTTTCACAAATAAATTTCACCAATGAATGGCTAATTAATGTAATTCGGTTCATACAGAAGAAAGTCTACAAGCACCCATCAATTTTCCCTTATTTTTTTTCCTATTAATACACCAAAAAAAAAAAATATAACAATCCCAATTCACTGCAGAATGGCTAATAGGACGTACGTATCTATCCTATTAATACACCCTGTAAATAGCTGTAGTATAATGGAACTTCACCGCTGAACGGCAATTTTTTTTTTTGCCACTAATACACACCAAAAAAGGCTGTCATTTTC
Source organism: Bufotes viridis (assembly GCA_033119425.1). Lineage (NCBI taxonomy): Eukaryota > Metazoa > Chordata > Amphibia > Anura > Bufonidae > Bufotes > Bufotes viridis. Next base: position 39,461,478 of record CM065593.1, on the reverse strand, counting down.
TTACTTCAACACACAACGGTTAATTAGCCCTCTATCTTTTTCCCCACTAATACACGCCAAAAAGGGCTTTAGAACATATAACTGCACCGCTGAACGGCAAATATATTTTTCTTTTTTCCACCTATATACCACAAAAAGGGCTTTAGAACATATAACTACACCGCTGAACGGAAAATATATTTTTCTATTTTCCACTTATACAAGCCACAAAAGGCTTTAGAATATATAACTGCACCACTGAACGGCAAATATATTGTTACGACCAGAGGATGTGGATCCTCTGGATCAGCTGAGTACTAGGAATTAGCCCAATATTGTTGACTGCTGACTCTCAGAGTCAGGATCCTGGTGTTTGCACCAGTCACCCAGAACGCAGCTAACTACAGCAGTGTGTACAGCAAAGGCAGAGTAAAGGAACAGATGATCTTTACTGGCAGAAGGCATACAAAAGTCACTTGCAACAAAGGCAAAACAAGGCTAACTCATGGCCAGGCAGTGCAGAGTCAAAAATCCAGGCAAATTTACTAAGGACAGCAGGCAGATTAGGCAATGCAGAGGTCAATAGTCCAGATAATCCAAATAGCAGACGACAGGCAGAATCGTAGTCAGGTAATGCAAGGGTCAATAGTCAGGATAATCCAAGTAGCAGACGACAGGCTTCAACAGAAGTTACCAAGTATACAACCACGCTTTGGCACTTCATGGTAATTGAAGCTGCCCTATATACCAGTAATAGAGGGGCATCAATATTCTCTGCAGATTCCCATGACCACTATTCAGGCCTGTACCCCTGATAATCTTCCTATCCAGGATGTCCTTGACTTCAAATTCATTATCCATAGTGACAGGAGGAGGGTTCTGTGAAGGGTACTGTGAAGTACCTTTGTAAAACCTGTTAAAGACAGCTGGTTTAAGTAAGAAGATGAGATGATTTGGGAATCGGTAAGGTAGCTGGTAGCTTGAGCTTGTAGGCAACAGGATTATTTTTTTTGATTACTGGAAATGTTCCTAAGAATTGCGGAGCCAGTTTGTAAGAGGGAAGTCTGAGATGGATATTTCTGGAAGAGAGACATACCTTGTCTCCAATGGCAAACTAAAGAGGAGGTCTGCGTTTCTTATCCATGGACCCTTTCATCTGATCTGCTATTCTCCGAAGAGATTCCATCATTATTGTTAGACAGGACCCAAGAGAACGGCTCCACACAAGAATCTGCCGCAGGAACTCCAGAAGAAGGCCACAGAGGAACACTTGGATCTCGACCGTAGACCACAAAAAATGGAGATTTACCTGTGGCTTGGCTGACTCGACTGTTATGAGCAAACTCTGCCCAGGGAAGAAGATTTTTCCAATCATCTTGATGGGCATTGGTAAAATGTAGCAGGAAGTTGACCAGTATTTGGTTAATGCGCTCAACCTGGCTGTTAGACTGTGGGTGGTAAGCTGAGGAAAAGTCCAAAGACACATCCAGAGACTTACATAAAGATCTACAGAAATGGGAAATGAATTGTACCCCTCTATCCAAGACGATGTGGAGAGGAAATTCATGCAGGCGGAAAATATGCAGAATGAAAAGCTCACCCAGACGAGGAGCAGATGTCAGACCTGGAAAAGTGTGACATCTTGAAAAGAGTGTGACATCTTGAAAAAACTGTCAACGGCAACCCAGATGACTGTATAATCATTAGAGACAGGCAAATCAGTTACAAAGTCCATACTAATATGTTGCCAGGGAACCTTAGGCACTGGCAGTGGCAATAATAGACCTGCAGGTCTCAACCTAGGAGATTTGTTCTGGGCACACAAGGTACAGGAAGCCACAAAGTCTCTAATATCTGTTGACATGGATGGTCACCAGTAATGTTGGGAGATGAGATTCAAGGTCCCACGTTGACCCGGATGGCCAGCAATCTTGGACGTGTGTCCCCACAGCAAAACTTTCCTTCGTTCGGACTCTGGAGCAAAGATCTTACCTGGGGGAACCTTGGATAGGTAACTGGAGCCACTGAGACTACTTTAGTTGGTTCAATGATGAACTGGAGCTTGTCTTCCGTATCCATGGTTTTGAAGGGCCTGGAGAAAGCATCGGCCTTGGTATTTTTTTCAGCAGACTGGAAATGAAGCTGGAAATTAAATTGGTCAAAGAAGAGAGACCAACGAGCCTGACGAGGATTGAGCCGTTGGGCTGTCTGCAAGTAGGTCAGGTTTTTGTGATTTGTTTAGATTATGACTGGCAGAATAGAAGCTTCTAGAAGATATCTCCACTCTTCTAAGGCCATCTTAATTGCCAAAAGTTCCCTGTCTCCAATAGAATAGTTTCTCTTGGCAGCAGAAAATAATTTAGAAAAAACCCACAGGGAGACACATGACCTGAAGCATTTTTAATGTGATAGAACCGCTCCGGCTCCAATGAAGGATGCGTCTACCTCCAAGAAAAACTGGTTGTTGAGTTCTGGGCGTCTAAGAACTAGGGCTGAAGAGAGGGCTTTCTTGAGGGAAGAAAATGCCGTCTCCGCTTCAGGGGACCATTGCTTGGGATTGGCACTCTTTCTAGTCAGAGCAGAAATTGGTGCTGTCAAAGAAGAAAAATTATGGATGAACTGTCGATAATAGTTAGCAAAACCCAAGAACCTCTGTATTGCCTTCAGACCGGAGGGACTGGGCCAGTTGAGCATTGCAGCCACCTTTCCTGGATCCATTTCGAGACCCTGATCTGAGACGATGTATCCCAGGAAGGGCAGGGATGACTTTTCGAAGACACACTTCTCCAATTTAGCAGATAGACAATTTCTCTTAACCCCCCCGCAAGTCCAGCTTAGAGAAGATCCCGGCTCCATGAAGTCTATCAAATAACTCAGAAATTAACGGTAAAGGATACTTATTCTTATTCTTATTCAGACCACGGTAGTCAATACAGGGCAAAGAGACCCATCTTTCTTTTTCCCGAAAAAGAATCCTGCCCCAGCTGGTGAAGAAGACTTTCTGATGAAACCTCTCTCTAGATTCTCCTTGATATAATCTGCTGTAGCCTGCGATTCAGCGGGAGACAGAAGATAAACACGACCCCGAGGAGGAGATGTTCCTGGCAGAAGTTCAATTGGGCAATTGTAGGGACGATGGGGTGGTAGTATCTCTGCCTCCTTTTTATCAAACACATCTTGAAAAGAACGATAGGCCACCGACAGAGCCTCCAAGCTTTTAAGAAGAGATGTAGAAACCTTGGGTTGAATGGAATGTAAACACTTGCCTTTGCACAGCTGTCCCCATCGAAGAACTTCTCCTGAGTTCTAATTGATTACCGGATTGTGCATTCTAAGCCAGGGCAACCCCAGCAAGAGAGAATGAGACAGTTCTGGTAGAACAAATAGAGAAATCCTCTCAACATGTAACACTCCTACCAGCAGTTCCAACGGCTCAGTGATGAACGGCACTAACTCTGTCAACACTGGTCCGCTGACGGCTGTCGCCAGCATGGGATTCTTCAGCAGGCATCCAGGAATGTGATATTGATTCACTATTGCTTGGTGTATGAAGTTCCCCGCAGATTTGGAATCCAAGGAAGCAGATATGGATACTTTGGTACCTCCAAGATGCAGGATCACAGGTATTTGGAGAGTAGAGCAGTTTTCGTCTAGAACCACCTCCCCCAATGAACTTAAGCTCTGGAGTTTCCCGACTTCTGGGGACAGCTGCGGACATAGTGACCCAGACCACCGCAGTAGAAACAGAGCCCAGAAGACATATGAAGATAGCGTTCCTCATCCGAAAGCCGAGTATAATTTATCTGCATAGGTTCAGGATCCGGAAAGGAGGAGTGTAATGGAGACTGAGACCTATCTGACCTAAACATCCTTTGTAAAAGTCTTTTCACCCGATGACCTCACAAGCCCGCTCAGAAAACCGTATATCAATATTTATTGCCAGGGAGACCAGCGACTCAAGGGAGGTAGGCACATCACGTCCCGTTAGTTCATCCTTAATACGTCCGGACAGTCCCTTCCAAAAGGCCGCTACCAAAGCCTCCTCGTTCCACGACACTTCAGATGCTAAGGTAAGGAAATGGATTGCATACTGACCCACAGACCAGCTCCCCTGATGGACATGCAGTAGAGAGGAGGCTGCAGAAGAAGCTCGACCTGGCTCTTCAAACATCTTCTTGAAAGAGTCCATAAATAGAGCCACATTACTGGTGATGGGTAAAGATCTCTCCCATATTGGATTCCCCGAGGACACTGCCTCTCCCTCGAGATGAGAGATGATTAATGCCACTTTAGCTCGATCAGATTGAATGTGATGAGGAAGCAGCTCAAAGTGAATTGTAAACTGATTGAGAAACCCACAACAGGTTTTTCGGATTGCCGCTGTAACAGGACGGAGCAGATAAACGAGGTCCAGAAGAAACTGACTGAACTGCAACCGCAGCAGGAAGAGGAGCTGTAGGTACCTGTGCAGATTGTGCTGTAGCGAGAGAGTCCAAGTGAGCAGCTACTTGCTGCAAGTAATTTACCACTTGTTTCTGGGTGGTACGCTGTTGTTCAAGTTCCTGCAGTACTTCAGACATTCTGGGTTTAGAGCCAGCAGGATCCATGGCCCAAGAGTAATGTTACGACCAGAGGATGTGGATTCTCTGGATCAGCTGATAGAGGACTAGCAATTAGCCCAATATTGTTGACTGCTAACTCTCAGAGTCAGGACCCTGGTGTTTGCACCAGTCACGCAGAACGCAGCTAACTGCAGCAGTGTGTACAGAGTCCAACAAAGGAACAGATGATCCTTACTGGCAGAAGGCATACAAAAGTCACTTGCAACAAAGGCAAAACAAAGTTTAGAGTAATATGGTAAACTAGGTCAGGCGAACTCGTGGTCAGGCAGTGCAGGGTCAGAAATCCAGGCGAATTTACAGAAGACGGCAGCAGATTAGGAAATGCAGGGATCAATAGTCCAGATGAGATAATGCAAGTAGCAGACGACAGGCTGAATCGTAGTCAGGTAATGCAAGGGTCAATAGTCTGGATAATCCAAGTAGCAGACAACGGGCTTCAGTAGAAGTTACGAGGTATACGACCACGCTTGAGCACCTCATGGTAACCGAAGCTGCCCTATATACCAGTATCTCCGCCTCCGAGTGGGGTCAGTGATTAGGAGCCTGCTCACCACTCCCATGAGAATGGGAGAGATGTGCCTACGTGCGCGATAGCTCACCAGATGATACCTGGCCGTGAGGACGGATGAGACAGTATGCTGGTGCCTGCTTCTCCAGCGAGGTAAGCCAGCACTGGCACCCATGGCGCTGCAGTGTGCGGGTGACGATCTGCCACCCTGTAGTGAGGTCACGTACCCATTACTGACATATCGTTTTCCACAATAGGCCACAAAAGGCTTTAGAACATATAACTGCACCGCTGAACGGCAAATATATTTTTCTTTTTTTCACTTATACACGACACAAAAGGCTTTAGAACATATAACTGCACTGCTGAATGGCAAATATATTTTTCTTTTGCCACTAATACACGAGAAAAAGGGCTTTAACCAGTTGCCGAACGCAGGATTGCGTCCTGGCGGCGGTCGGTTTATTCCTCTTGGACGCGTGCGCGCGTTCACAGGATCGCGTCGGGAAGAAGTTAAACTACAGCCTGCCAGCGCTGATCGTGCGCTAGCAGGCTGTAGAAGTAAAAAAATCACATATCAGACGCTGTTTTGTTAACAGCGTCTGATATGCTTGCTGATCGTTCCTTTGGTGGTCCCTGTTGCTTGGGACCACCAAAGGAATCTTTTGTAAGTGCACCAATCACCACACAGACCCCCCCATCCATCCCCTCCCCGTCACTGATTAACCCCTGATTAGCCCCCGATTAACCCCTGATCACCCCATGTCACCCTCCTGATCACCCCTGTCACCCCCTGTCACTAATCATCCCCCTGTAAGGCTCATTCAGACGTCTGTATGTGTTTTGCGAATCCATGGATCCGCGGATCCGCAAAACACGGACACCGGAATTGTGCTCTCCGCATTTTGCGGATCCGCACATTGCCAGAACTATATAGAAAATGCCTTTTCTTGTCCGCAATTGCGGACAAAAATAGGACATGCTCTATCTTTTGCGGAGCTGCGGCCGGATGTTTGGGGGCCGAAACCCGGAAGTTTGCGGCCGCAGCTCCGCAAATGCTGATGCGGCGAGCACATAGTGTGCTCTCCGCATCACCGCCGGCCCCATTCACACTGAATGGGTCCGTATCTATTCCGCAGAATTGCTGAATACATGCGGACATTTTTGCGGACGTGTGAATGGGGCCTTACTACTTTTTTTTGCACATTTTTTGGCAGAGATTTTTTCATCCACATTGATCGATGCGAATGAAGAAATCTGTGCCGTTCATTTTTTTTTTTCAGCCCAGAGGCTGAACGGAAAAAAAATCTCATTACCCGTATGCTCAATATAAGGAGAATCGCAGAAACTCCTAATGCTGGCCATACGTGTAATGATTGCGGAGACCCTCAAATACCAGGGCAGTACAAACACCCCACATGTGACCCCATTTTAGAAAGAAGACACCCCAAGGTATTCCGTGCTGGGTATGGTGACTTTGTAAAAAAAAAAAAAATATCAATTTCCTCTAACTAGTGCCAAAAAAAAATTCTGTGAACTCGCCATGCCCCTCACAGAATACCTTGGGGTGTCTTCTTTCCACAATGGGGTCACATGTGGGGTATTTATACTGTCCTGGCATCTTAGGGGTCCTAAAGCGTGCAAATCCAAATGCGTAAAAATGCCCTGTGAAATCCTAAGGGTACTCATTGGTTTTAGGGCCCCTTTGCGCATCTTGGCTGCAAAAAAGTGTCACTCATGTGGTATCGCCGTACTCAGGAGAAGTAGGGCAATGTGTTTTGGGGTGTATTTTTATATATACGCATACTTTGTGTACAAAGTTGTCAGTTTACAGAGATATTTCTCTCACCCAACATGGGTATATGTAAAAATACACCCCAAAACACATTGCCCTACTTCTCCTACAGCGATACCACATGAGTAACACTTTTTTTTGCAGCCTGGGTGCGCAAAGGGGCCCTAATTCCAATGAGTACCTTTAGCTTTTACATGGCTGCTCACAATTTAGCCCCGCCCAAAATGCCAGAACATTCACTGAGGGGCATAGTGAGTCTATGAAAATTTAACTTTTTGTCAAAAGTTAACAGAAAGGGAGACTTTGTGAGAAAAAACAATAAAAAATCAATTTCCGCTAACTTGTGCCAAAATAAAATCTTCTATGAACTCGCCATGCCCCTCACGGAATACCTTGGGGTGTCTTCTTTCCAAAATGGGGTCACATGTGGGGTATTTATATTGCCCTGGCATCTTAGGAGCCCTAAAGCGTGAGAAGAAAAATGCGTAAAAATGCCCTCCTAAAAGGTACTCATTGGTTTTAGGGCCCCTTTGCACATCTTGGCTTCAAAAAAGTGTCACTCATGTGGTATCGCCGTACTCAGGAGAAGTAGGGCAATGTGTTTTGGGGTGTATTTTTACATATACCCATGCTGGGTGAGAGAAATATCTCTGTAAATTGACAACTTTGTATAAAATTTTTATAAAAGTTGTCATTTACAGAGATATTTCTCACACCCAGCAGGGGTATATGTAAAAATACACCCCAAAACACATTGCCCTACTTCTCCTGAGTAGGGCGATACCACATGAGTGACACTTTTTTGCAGCCAAGATGCGCAAAGGGGCCCTAAAACCAATGAGTACCTTTAGGATTTCACAGGACATTTTTACGCATTTTGGATTCTCACGCTTTAGGGCCCCTAAAATGCCAGGGCAGTATAAATACCCCACATGTGACCCCATTGTGGAAAGAAGACACCCCAAGGTATTCCGTGAGGGGCATGGCGAGTTCACAGAATAATTTTTTTTTTGGCACAAGTTAGCGGAAATTGATATATATATATATTTTTTTTTACAAAGTCTCATATTTCACTAACTTGTGACAAAAAATACAATTTTACATGAACTTACCATACGCCTCACAGAATACCTTGGGGTGTCTTCTCTCTAAAATGGGGTCACATGTGGGGTATTTATACTGCCCTGGCATTTTGGGGGGCCCCTAAAGCGTGAGAAGAAGTCTGGAATCCAAATGTGTAAAAATGCCCTGTGAAATCCTAAAGGTACTCATTGGTTTTAGGGCCCCTTTGCGCATCTTGGCTGCAAAAAAGTGTCACACATGTGGTATCGCCGTACTCAGTAGAAGTAGGGCAATGTGTTTTGGGGTGTATTTTTACATATACCCCTGCTGGGTGTGAGAAATATCTCTGTAAACGACAACTTTTTAATTTTTTTTATACAAAGTTGTCAGTTTACAGAGATATTTCTCTCACCCAACATGGGTATATGTAAAAATACACCCCAAAACACATTGCCCTACTTCTCCTGAGTACGGCGATACCACATGTGTGACACTTTTTTGCATCCTGGGTGCACAAAGGGGCCCTAATTCCAAGGAGTACCTTTAGCTTTTACATGGCGGCTCACAATTTAGCCTCACCCAAAATGCCAGAACAGTACAAACACCCCACAAATGACCCCATTTCGGAAAGTAGACACCCCAAGGTATTCACTGAGGGGCATAGTGAGTCCGTGGGAGATTTTTTTTTTTTTTTGCCAGAAGTTAGCAGAAATGGAAACTTTATTATTTTTATTTTTTTCCTCAGAAAGTGTCATTTTCCGCTAACTTGTGAAAAAAAATGAAATCATACATGAACTCACCATGCCCCTCCGCGAATACTTTGGGGTGTCTTTTTTCTAAAATGGTGTCATTTGGGGGGTATTTATACTTTCCTGACATTCTAGCACCTGAAGAAACATGACAGGCGCTCAGAAAGTCAGAGCTGCTTCAAAATGCCGAAATTCACTTTTTTGCACCATAGTTTGTAAACATTGGTTTTACCCAAACCAATAAATATACACTTATTGGATTTTTTTTTATCAAAGACATGTAGAACAATAAATTTTACAAAAATTTATATAGAAATGTAGTTTTTTTTAAAAAAAATTACAACAGAAAGTGAAATATGTCATTTTTTGGCAAAAATTTCGGTCATTTTTGATTAATAGCAAAAAAAAGTAAAAATGTCAGCAGCAATGAAATACCACCAAATGAAAGCTCTATTAGTGAGAAGAAACGGAGGTAAAATTCATTTGGGTGGTAAGTTGTATGACGGAGCAATAAACGGTGAAAGTAGCGTAGTGCAGAATTGTAAAAAGTGGCCTGGTCATTAAGGGTGTTTAAGCTAGGGGGGCTGAAGTGGTTCATTTTCGCACTTTACCACACAACGGCTAATAAGCCCTTTTTTCCCACTAATACATGGCAAAAAATGCTTTAGAACATATAACTGCACCGCACAAGGGCAAATAAGACATATAAATATTTCCTTGTAATAAACCCTGTTAATGGCTGTATCACACAGCACTTGCACCCCAACAACAAGAACGGTTTGCTGGAATTACAGAGCGGTATAATGGCAATTTGGATCCCCAGTCAGTGCAGCAAGGTGTAATAGGATTGTTCCTACTACCCAGGCTGTAACCTCCCCTACTGATTCTTGTTCTACATAAACGTTGTGGAATGATTCCTCCCTATCCTTTCCCTACACCTTGAGTAATCTTTCCCTGAACTTGTAAATCATTTTGTTAGCACAATCAAGTCTTTCCTATCACTGCCCCTAGCGCCTGCTGACGTCTCTTCCTGCACTAACTACACTGAAAAATGGCTAAATCCAAGATGGCTGAGGGTATTTTTAGGGCTGTGACATCACAGGGCTGGCTGCTGACTGGCTGCATGCATGGGATTATGGGTGATCTCGCATTCCCAGAGTTCCTTGCTCCATGTCCTCACATGTGCAGAAGCCATTTTAGGAAAAATACGATTCAATACCACAAAGCATGAGGAAATTCGGATTCGATGCGAATCGAATTTTTCCTGAAACTCGGATCGAATTCCACTTCTTCAACTTCGATTCGCTCATCTCTAGTGGGGAGTAAAAAATTAAAACGGAAAACCACAAAGTCTTCTAAGTGTTAATCATTATATAAATGGGGGAAAAGATGACATCTGGCTAATATACGCTGTGTTTTAATTCCTTCCCACTTCCAAGATGTGTTTGCTGTCATATTTTCTTTCCGTGTCCGTTCTCTTTCTTTTTTTCCGGACCGTATGCGAGACCATTTGTTTCAATAGGTCCGCAAAAAAAACTAACTTACTCCGTGTGCATTCCGTTTACATATGTCCGCATGTGCGTTCCGCAAAAAAATAAAGCATGTCCTATTATTGTCTGCATTATGGACAAGGATAGGACTGTTCTATTAGGGGCCAGCTGTTCCATCCCGCAAAATACGAAATGCACACGGATGTCATCAGTATTTTTTGCAGATCTGTTTTTGCGGACCGCAAAATACATACATTTGTGTGCATGAGCCCTAAACCTGTACATACAATAGCCCTGATCTCCACTGAGAAGTGGATGGACTTGTAACTACATGGACTAAACATCCTGAACAGTAGACTGACACATTGGAGCAAACTACCAGAGAGATTTGTACAGATGTGGAGGCATTTAGCTCACAAAGTGTTGGGTTGCCTTGTTAAGCCAGCTAATCGTCCGGGTTTAAGCTTCTGTAACCTCCTCCACTGGCTATAGTGGATGGCTATGTAATGCATTGATGTGCCAGGTCCACCCCAGCACCAGTCTCTATCCCCTTTCTGGTTCACGGGAGGTGGGTGCAGTGGAATAGAGATCCCTCTATGAGGCCTGTGTGCCCCATGGTTTTTCATCCTGAGATGACACCTTTGACTGTGTACTGTATTATATCACATTATGGCAGTGTAGTCCATCGTAAAATACGGCAGTATCAGGAGGGAGACAAGCACTGACCTTCAGCTTGATTAGTAGAAGTGCGTTGTACTCAAAGAAATGGAACCGGCACAGACAAAAAATACCTTCATGTGTATGAGGCCTGAGACAGTATGGCACTGCAGGCAGAGGATGAGAATGTATATGAAGTCCTGGAGAACCTAAGGACACATCAACTCTGGACACTTTGGGGCACATTTATTAAGACCGCCATTTTAGATGCCGGTCTTAATAAGCCCTGTAGCTGGAGTTGGATTTTTAGACCTGCCGTGAGCAGGGAAGAAGTCACAGATTCTGCCGCACCATGGCGTATGTCTGGTCATAAATGACCCCCTTTGTTCCAGGTTTCATCGTTTTCTCTCTGATACATTTTTGATGGGTCATATTATACTCCTTGATACAATTAACTCCTTGATTACCATCTGGCACTTACTTGGCAAGCAGAGAGCTTCTATAATCTATGGCCACTTTCACATAGTCAGTAAAATATTTCAGTAAAATATTTTTAATGAGTATTTGTAAGTCAAAACCAGGAATAAAGCCTACAGACAAAAAAAGAAAAACGATAATGAAAAAATGTGTATCTTTTCTGTATTTTGGACCTATTCCTTGTTTTAAAGGGGTTATCTCACTTCAGCAAGGGGCATTTATCATGTACAGAAAGTTAATACAAGGCACTTACTAATGTGTTGTGATTGTCCATATTGTTTCCTTTGCTGGCTTCATTCATTTTTCCATCATATTATACACCACTCGCATCCAGGGGTTATTATGACCAGGGCCGTTTCTGCCATGAGGCACGATGAGAATGCGGTATATGTGAGAGGGCGGCATCCACACAACATTTAAACACTGCTGGGTGCCACCAGTGTTTTCTTAAGGGTTCATTCACATGTCCGCAAGTTGGGTCCTCATTCTTTCTGCAATTTTGCAGACCCATTCATTTTCGATAGGGCCGGAACGGACACTATGTGCTGTCCGCATACACATTTCCGGATTCGCACTTCCAGATCCGCAAATTCCGTTCCCAAAAAAAATAGAACATGTCCTATTCTTGTCCGCAATTGCGGACAAGAAAAGGCATTTTCTATTATAGTACCGGCGATGTGCGGACCGCAAATTGCCGGTGTCCGTGTTTTGTGGATCCGCAAAACACTTACGGACGTGTGAATGGACCCTAAAGCTGCACTCAGCCCCCCCTCCCTCCCCAGCTCAGGGCCTCTGTAGGTCCACTCACCCCTGCCATCAGTGTCAGAACATGGTAGATGGAGTTTCTTAGTGGGCTAAAGGACCTTCCTGATGTCATCTGCCCATGTGACCAGTTGGGGAGGAGCTGGAGGAGCAGAGAGCTGTGTTGCTGTACAGAGAGGAGCCAGGCTGGAGTTTGGTGAGGCCTAGCTGTGTGTGTGTGTGTCTGTCCCTGTGTGTGTGTGTGTGTGTGTGTGTGTTGTCCCTGTGTGTGTGTGTGTGTGTCTGTCCCTATGTGTGTGTCTGTCGTCTGTCCCTATGTGTGTCTGTCTGTCCTTATGTGTGTCTGTCTGTCCTTATGTGTGTCTGTCTGTCCCTATGTGTGTCTATCTGTCCTTATGTGTGTCTGTCTGTCCCTGTGTGTGTGTGTGTGTCCGTCCCTGTGTGTCTGTCTGTGTCTGTCCCTGTGTGTGTCTGTCGCTGTGTGTGTTTCCCTGTGTGTGTTTCCCTGTGTGTGTCTGTCTGTCGCTGTGTGTGTTTCCCTGTGTCTGTCCCTGTTTGTGTCTGTCCCTGTGTGTGTCTGTCTGTCCCTGTGTGTGTTTCCCTGTCTCTGTGTCTGTCTGTGTGTGTGTGTGTCGCTGTGTGTGTCCCTGTGTGTGTGTGTCCCTGTGTGTGTCTGTCCCTGGGTGTGTGTGTGCGTATATGTGTGTCTGTCCCTGTATGTGTCTGTCCATGTGTGTGTGTCTGTCCCTGTGTGTTCCTCTGTTAGGGTTGCCACTCAGACCACCCGCAAAAGACAGACTTTTTAAACCAGGTAACACTATCACATGATCTACAACAGAAGAGCTAGAATCAGTCCTGGTTATGATGACCACCCTGTAATCCACCAGCAGTGGCCGTGCTTACACACAATAAGAAAACGAGGACCTATGCACACTCCCATGGTCACGGCCACCAGAGAGGCCAGTGCCTTTTCTATAGTGTGCAACATTGCACGGTTAGGAGAAGGACGCTCATGTGAGCAGCTGACACTTCAGCTCATCCTGGTACCACACAGGACATAGCCAGAGCACTTAAAGAACGCAGACCAGATGAGAGGAGGAGGTGTAGTGAAAGACCAACAGAGAAAACTTGTCTGACAAGAACTTAATGAATCTATGGCATCCATGTTCAGGAGAAGCCACCAGTGCTGTAGCACACCAAAGCAACAGTTTGGCCAACTGTGAACATCTCCACATTCCAAGGTGGATACAAGGGAAGTGTACTATAAGTCAGGGGTCAAGTCCTGGGAAAAAAAGTGTGGGAACTCACCCAAGTGCCTCCGTGTGACGTCACGGCACGCGGCGTACGCAAAGGGCAGGGGAGGTCGGGAGGAGGAGCAGGCAAGTACCGTATTTTTCGCCCTATAAGATGCACCTAGGTTATAGAGGATGACAATAAGAAAAAATATTTTTCATTACACCTCAGGTCAGACCACCAATCAGACCCCCAATGTTAATCAGACCTCAGCTTTCAGCCCCAATAAGATCCCCAATGTTAATAAGACCTCAGATCACACCTCAGCTCAGACCCTAATATGAATGACCCCCAATCAGACCTCAGATAAGAGCCCCATGCCTTATAGCAGCCCCCAGTAGCCATATATCAGCCCCCAGTACCCTCATAGCAGCCCCCAGTGCCTCTCCATCAGCCCCCAGTGCCTCTCCCTCAGCCCCCAGTGCCTCTCCCTCAGCCCCCAGTGCCTCTCAATCAGCCCCCAGTGCCTCTCAATCAGCCCCCAGTGCCCCCTCCATCAGCCCCCAGTGCCCCCTTCATCAGCCCCCAGTGCCTCTCTATTAGCCCCCAGTGCCTTTCCATTAGCCCCCAGTGCCTCTCCATCAGCCCCCAGTGTCTCTCACCAGCCCCCAGTCAGTGCCTCTCACAGCTCCCAGTCAGTGCCTCTCACCAGCTCATAAAATAAAAAAAATAAAAAAACACTTACCCTCTCCTGCTCCTGGACGCGCCACTCCTTTCTTCCTGCTGTCAGCTGTGCTGTGAAGGCTGCGCACAGCGTGAGGTCACAGAGCGCCTCATGCCTGTGCACAGCCCTGCACAGCCGACAGCCGAGGACCAGGAAGCAGTGACTCCAAAGCCTTCACCGCTTCCTGGTCCTTTTGCCCTGAAAGGGAACGGCGTTCGTGCTATGAAAGAAGTACTCGAGCCCTGCTATAAGTACAGCAACTTATCTGAATAATGGAGCAGAACAGTTTGCCTGTCCTTCTGGTTGCATTGCATTTATCTAAAGTATTACTCCTCATGCCTGGATGCTTATGTCAGTCAGCTAGTAGAGTGCAGAATATGGTCTCATGAACATGACTGTATTTTTGGGACCACACATAGACTGATGCATTTCTAAGGGTCCGCAAAAAAAACAAAAAAACTACTCTAATAGGTGACTTATGAAGACCTTTCTTAGCAATATCAGACCACTAGTGGTTAAATGGTAATGTTGTGCTGTTTAATACGTCTTAACAAATTTCTACATTCATAGGAGCATGCTGTATTGTTTGCCCTGTTCTTTGCATAGTTGTTATTTACTTGCTGAGAAAATCAGTAAGTCTTTAAGTATGTCTTAGACACGTATGGCTGTGACTGGTACAGGTCCCTCTCTGGTCTGATTAGATGCTTGAGGAAGGAGGACAGAACTAGTTTGAGCTCCACCCTTCCAATCCAGTGTATGCAGGTGAGAGGAGTGCAGTTCAGAGTCTGTGAGGAAAAGACATGGGCTATGGACCTCACAGCAAATAACTAGACCTTAGGCCCCTGGCCTGGCTTAAACGGGTTATTCTAACAACTGAAACTGTAAAAACTGAACATGAGACATGATATAGTGCATGTGCAACAAGCCCTGAGGAGCCGGTGCAGAGCATGTGAGTGGTAGTGGCCCTGATGAGGTGTTGTGTTGTGTATAAAAGTCTTACTTTACCTAGCAACCGATGGGAGGTTTGGTGGCTGGTTGTGTGGCAATTAATTAGCACCAGCAGGCACTTGTGGATATACTGTAGGTACCCACTGTGAGATTATGGCTTGATGTTTGTCTGGCCTGGTTGTTAGCTAGATGATGGTGTCTGAGCAGTAGTTCCTCACCTGCAGCAGTGTCGATAAGAGCAGTTCTGGATTCTGAAGATCTCTCTGGAGTGATGGTCTCATAGGAGATTTGGATCAGGTCTCTAGAAGTAGGAGCTCTGGTATCTGCTCCCTACAATATATCTCAGGAACTCCTCATCCTGGCAGGAAGTAGTACCAGCCCACTCCTACCAAGAGGGGAGGAACGGGGTGATTAGTCCCATTACCAGCCATAACTTCTCTGCTGGAAACACAACCAAACACATAAAATAACAATACTTGACAATACACAATAAAACATAACATCAATTGCAGATACTCCCACATGACAACCTAATTCTAACACAGCTAGAACCAGCCCTTTACCTCATATGGATCCAGGTTTCATTCATCATCTGAACTCATGTTTTCTGGATTAACCTCTCAATTGCTGGTTAGGCTTTTTCTTATTATTCCTGGTATTCCAATTTTAGCTTATTTTTGCATTAACCTTACAATGATTTAGCTAAGTTTGTTTACCACTCTGTGCACTTCCAGTCATTCTTTTAGGTCTTCTTCTAGTGAGCTTGCACCGTCTATCCGATTCCTTACTCCACAGATGTATCCAGGCTCCCTAGTAGCCAAGTCCATCCTGCCTTGCAGTGGGCTCTGAACAATAGGGTTGAGCGAACCCGAACTGCAAAGTTCTGGTTCTTACCGAAGTTTGCGAGTTCGGGTACCCAGACCCGAACCCGGACTTTTTCACTGAAGTTCAGGTTCAGTGTTTGGGTGATTTTATTATTTTCCGTTATAACATTGTAATAATGGAAAATAATAGCATTCCTAAGATAGAATGCTAAATAAAATAGCCCTTGAGGGCTTAAAAATAATTTAAAAAACTATTATTCTTTACCTCTCAGTGGCTATTTTATTTAGCATTCTCTCTTAAGAATGCTCTTATTTTATAACCATGTTATAACGGAAAATAATAAAGTGAAGTTCGGGTCCCCATTAATTTTTATGGGGTCCGGGTTCGGGTCTTAAACCCGAACTTTGACCTGAAGTTTGGGCAAACCCGAACCTCACCAGGTTCGCTCACCCTACTGGTGAACACCTTGGTTTAGCCTTAGCTTCCTAGAAATCAGAGTGGTTTAGAAGGACGGTTAGTAGTTTCTGAGTTTGCTGCCTGTGGTTCCAAGCAGTGAACATAGTGTATCTAACAAAAGCATATAATGATGTAGATGTGAAGAAATATAAAATAATACAACATTTTGAAACAACTGCATGTTTTGTGTATTTTGTTTTGTGTATCTTTTGATTCCATCTCAGAATGCCCACCTAATGTGTCTAGTGCCGGTGGTCAGACAAGCGCAGTACAGCAGGAGCAATACAGTACAGACGTTCTCTATAGACTTCAATGGCGTTGTTAACATAAACAGAAAATCTGCACAAAAATCACACAAAAAATGCACCAAAACCATGATTAATGTGTTTTTTTGTTTTGGTGTGGATTTCAAGCAGATCTTTTGCTCACAAATCAGCACAATGTGCAGCTACCCTTAAAATTTGCATTCGATAGAGTCAGAATTTTATGAAAACTTCAGAATTTTTAAAGTCAATTCTCTGATCTCTACTGTCCATGTCTTTCAGGACAGTTCAAGTGCACAATCCTGTTCTGCTATTATATGTTATGATTCATTTTTAGTAGGAGGTGTTTTGATATTATGTGTTATTAATCACCTATGACTGATGCATAACTGACATAATTTTATAACTTCTTTATTTTTTTTTTCAAGAGTTCCTCGCTATAATGCCTCATTTTATCACACCTTTGTTTATCCTGATATGTATCTTTATACCTTTATGTGAAAGAATACTTGTTTTTGTTCTGTAAGTTGAATGACTGTTTGCAAATTAATTATGCAATGGTAAAGTGTAGTAAAACTCAATCAACAAACACAGAGCATAACGCCAATGATAACTCGTGTGATTGAAGTCTCTGGACTAAAATATTGTTTTTCCCATTGTTTAGCACAGATGGCAATGGTAATTAATATTGTGCTTTCAGCATTTGTGGAATTCCAGATGACAGAATTCACAGATTATGTAATAAATAGCTAAGTTATGGGACATTAAAATGGTTTATGGAAATATATCCATATATCAAGCCGAGACTCATGTTCATGATTGCTCTTTAAATCCTTAAATATTTTAATTTAGGTTCTGTTGTTTCTAGACCCAAGTAGAGAATTTTAAAGAAACAGTAGAGGTATTTAAAATGTATTTCTTATGGAACGACAGTATATTCTTTGGCATTTATCTCATTTCATCACAGGGAGGATTGCGCAGAGTATGTGTTAATTAGGAAGATACTACATTGAATTTTAATGAGGCTACAATAATTGCTGAAAAACAATTGCACACATCAGGAATGATGAAATATGACTGTATCCGGTAGCTGCCCCAACACAAAAAAAATTATTTTCTAAAATCAAATAAATGTAATTCATCACAGATGGCTGAAATATGTGAATATTGAATATGTGTTGAATAAATAGGTCAGCTTCATGTGATAGAACTGACTTCATACAATCCTCAAATCCACTTTGCCTAGGGTACTTTCACACTTGCGTTGGTGCGGATCCGTCTGTTTATTTGCACTGACGGATCCGCACCTATAATGCAAACGTTTGTATCCGTTCAGAACGGATCCGTTTGCATTAGGTTTAAAGAAAAATGACAAAGTCCAAAATGGATCCATTTTGAATTATATTGAAAGTCAATAGGGAATGGATCTGTTTTCAAATGCACCATATTGTGTCATTGAAAACGGATCCGTCCCCATTGACTTACATTGTAATTAAAAACGGATCCGTTAGGCTCCGCCTCTTCAGACGGACACTAAAATGCTGCATGCTGCGTTTTGGTGTCCGCCTCCAAAACGGAATAGAGGCGGAACGGAGCCTAACTGATGCATTCTGAACGGATCCTTATCCATTTAGAATGCATTGGGGCTTAACTGATTTGTTTTGGACCGTTTGTGAGAGCCCTGAAACGGATCTCACAAACGGAATCCAAAACGCTAGTGTGAAAGTACCCTAAAAAGCACTGTTTACTAGAGATGAGTGAAGATCTAAAAAATTTGATTTGGCTGCTTCACAGAATTTTACAAAGAAAATTCGCTTTGTGACTAATTACTTCATCAGGAAACGCCACCCTCCGTCATTGAACCCCTGAGATGCCGCATTCATCACTGATTGCGGCATCAGAGATCAATATTAAAGCAATTTAGAGGTTGCTCATTAAATAATTAAATTGTACTTGCCTCATCCATTTGAGCTCGAAGAGGCCGCTGTGTCCACCTTGCTTGAAGATACAGCGCAAAATCTTGCACAGCGTGCAATGACGTCATCACGTCGGCCTGCGTGTGACATCATACGTCACTGCGCACGAGATTTCGCAAGGGATCTTCGAACAAGATGGCCGCGATGGCCTCTTCGCGTTCAAATGGATGAGGTAAGTATGAAGGAAATTGGACTTTGCGGCGAATCAAAATTTTCCTAAAATTCGGATCAAAGTCCACTTTGTTAACTTTGATTCGCTCAACACTACTGTTCGCTATTAAACAAATTGAAGCCAATAAATATAACATAATAGCAGAATGACTCGGCTTCGCACTGGTATATTTCGTCTATTTCATTTAATGTTTGTGTGTGTGGTTAAAAGATATCCACAGTGTCCCCCATACGAATGAACTCCACTGCACCCGCACCCTCAACAGTGACCTCCACAGTGACTTACCCCCCTAATTGTCACTTCCACAGCACCCCACCCCCTTAACAGCGGTAGGGGCAATATTCGAATTCGTGATATTTCGCGAATATTTGGGCGAATATTCGCCATATATTCGAAAATTCGCAAATTCGTAATCTCCAGTCATTATTTTCTGATTGCGAAAATTCGCATAAAAAATTCGCATAAATTACCACAAAAATTCGCATAAAAATTAGCATAAACTGGCATTTAAAAGATAACTTTTAAATACCAGTTTATGTGAAATTTTATGCAAATTTTTATGCTCATTTTATGCGAATTTTTAATGCGAATTTTCGCAATCAGAAAATAATGACATTATTTTCTTGCTTGCGAAAATTTGCATATAAAAAATTCGCATAAAACTGAATATTCGCAATTGCGAATATATTTTGTGATATATATTGCCGATATTCGCAATTAAAATTCACAATTCGAAAAGTCGTGATCAACACTACTTAACAGTGACCTCCACAGTGTCCCCTATAACAGTAACCTCCACAGAAGTTTCACCATCAGTCTGATGTCATCTAGGAGACAGTGACTGTAAAGAACCATCTCAGCACAGCGGTTTGTGCGCACTCAGATGCCGTGGTCAGGATTGACCACGGCATCTGAGGGGTTAAATGTCCGTGATCGGCATTGCTGTCAGTCGCGGACATTAGCCGCGGGTGTCTGCTACAGGAACCATGCGGACACCCGCAGCTAAGGCGCCCGCATCGAGCAGGAGCGGGCGCCATCTTTAGAGACAGGACACAGGACGTACGGGTACGTTCTGTGTCCTTAAAAGGGTAAATTGTCCCATTCAGACATTTCTCAAATGTATATACTTCTGGGTAATTTAGGAACCAACAATATGAACATCACAACGGAATCCAGATGGGTCTTCAAATAAGTGTCCAAGAATCTAGAGCAGCAAAAATCCATAGTTATAGATTGAGGCCATGTCACTGGAGGCTGCAAGACTCTGATCCACCATAGTTAAAGTGGACAGATCAACTGGGGTCCAAGAACAGGAACAGCTAATTGGTGGGGATTCAGAGTGCTGAACCCCCCAAGATCTGATATTAATGGCCTATCATTAGAAAAATATAAGCTGATGGCCATCAATAAAAAAGTGGTGCTTAGATAAAGATAACCAAATCAACCAAATGAGTCACAAATATTAGACTTGGTGATTTATTTATTGAGGGAAATGATATAATGCCATATGTCTGTGAATCTTGGCTTTCAGTATCTGATGACTCTTGCATCAGTGTCTCTGATCCCTGTGGGTCAACTACCAACTACACCAGGACCACTCCAGGTGGCAGTTGCCTAGTTGGTTCCTTGCAGCGAAGTCTAGATCCCTGTATAGGGGTTAAAGGATGAATACCAAGGGATTGCCCTTGTGTTTAGCCTAAAGCCAAACCACTTAGTTGGTACAGCATGTCCACACTTAATGTCTGTTACAAACAACTTGTGTGCTTAGGGTTGTTGTCTTCTTGCATGACCCACATTCTCTTGAGATTGAGTTCACAGACATATGTGCAGACATTTTTTGGGGGAATTGCAGGTATAATTCAGAATTCATGTTCAGTCAAGGCTGGCAAGTCGTTCTGGGCCAAATTCAGTAAACAGGCCCAGACCATGATACTACCACAACTGTGTTTCACAGATGGGATGAGGTTTTTATGTTGGAATGCAGGGTTCTCATTTCAACAAAAGAGTTCCACTTTGGTCTCATCCATCCACAAAACATTGTACCAATAGCCTTCTGGCTTTTCCAAATGATCTTTAGCAAACTGCAGATGGGCAGCATTTTTCTTTTTGGAGAGCAGCGGCTTTCTCCTTGCAATCCTGCCATACACACTATTTTTGTTCAGTGTCCTCCTGATGGTGGACTCATGAACATAATATTAGCTAATGTGAGAAAGGCCTTTAGTTGTTTAGTGTTTATCTTGGGTTCTTTTGTGACCTTGTGGACTATTACACATCTTGCTCTTGGTGTCATCCTTGTTGGTCAACCATTCCTGAGGAGGGTAATAATGATCTTAAATTTCCTCCATTTGTACACAATCTGTATGACTTTGGAATGTGGCACCCAAACTCCTTAGAGATGGTTTTGTAATGTTTTCCAGCCTGATGAGCATCAACAACTCTTTCCTTCCTCAGAAATCTCCATTGTTTGTGATCCACTTCCACAAACGTGTTGATCAGACTTTGATAGATCCTTGTGCTTTAAATAAAATTTAAAATACTTTCACCTTCAAAGTACTTGGTAATCCTAAAGATTCACATACTTTTGCCCCTCACAGATATGTAATAATGGATCATTTTTGCAAATAAATGGCAGATTCTAATATTTTTGACTAATTTGATTATCTTTGTTTACTTTTGGGACCTGTATGAAAATCTGAAGTAGATTTAGGTCAAGTGCCACTGTACACTGCGTATGACGAGTACCAACCTGAAGGGACAGTGACATGGACATAAAAAAAAAGGATAGAAGTCATACATGTCTCGTATGGTCTGCTCTAGGTTTAACATAATGAATCCGTTTTTCCTACGAAACAATGATATAGGAACACACATAAAACACCTACAGGTTATGGAAACTACTAACGTGCTTATGTATCGTTATTGTAAAATAATAAAATGCTAAAATGCTGAAACCATACAGACAATATTACTAACATATTATTGATACCTAAGACCTGAATATGAGTAGCTGGAATTTTGAAAAAGTAGCTCATTTGCCGGCATAAAGCAGAACTGCATTCATACATCGATCTGAGGTAAACCACTAAAAATAGTCTGTGCTTTAAATAGAGCAGTACATTGAAGAAAAGGTATAATATGAGACACTGGCTCTGCAACTTCTAAGTAGAGCACAAACTGCATTCTGCTCTATACATGTACACCAGAAACAGAATATTTGCAGGATACATGTTTCTGAGAAAATGCAGTTGCTTCATGTACACAACATGTATGTACATCACATAATACAACATGTTATAAAGGCCCTATAAAGGCCAACAAAGCAACTGCCTCTGATATGCCCCATTTGCTAGACTTGGGGGTATCTGCAAATGTTTAGATATACGATGTACGACTCCAAACGGGCAATTTGCTCCCATTTTGAACGGCTGTTCCAGGACTGCATACATTAGACAAGATGTGCCCTGGACTGTTCTGTCAATAATGGAACAAATACTAATGGGGATTACACAAGAGAAAAGAAAAAAAATACAAAAAGCAAAGTCAAGAGCTTTCTCTTCGAGAGGAGACTGATGTCACTGGCTCCTGTACAGTGCACACCTGATCAGGGAGAACCTCGGAATCAGGGTTGTCAACTGTCCAGAAAATAGGCAACTTTTTTCCTGTGTCAGTGAAATAAAATAGATGCATCCGTGATTTTTTTGAGGCTGGCGGTGCTTGAGTAGATTATTTTGGTGGTAATTATCATGATTTTACAGCTCACAGTAAATGCTTTTCTTATCAGTATATTGAGCTATAGACCTGTATGACTAATTTTTATCATTCATTATGGTTTTCAAATTTGTCCGTAAAAAATGTTGGCTGTCCGTGATTTTGGAATAAGTTGTCCAGAAAAAAGGAAAAATCTGGTTGGCAACCCTGCTTCACATGATCCTGGGAGGCTTTCCCCACTCTGATATCTGCACTGGAGTTGATTATAGTAACAAATGATCTTTAAAATCATTCTCATTGCTGTTAAATTATAACTGGTGAATAGTTTTTAACCCTACGGCAACTAATGACTTTTAATGTTATATGCAAAATAAATGTGGAGCCCCAGTTATGGGTCTACAACACAATGAAAGCCAGATATCCCTCAAAGTAAGGAAAACCGAGCAAAGGGGTGTCTCCATTACAGAGATCACCAAATCCACCATATAAAGTGGCCCCTGTGTCAAGATCCCACTTTTTTACAAGCTTTAAGTATGTGACGGGGAAAACCAGAGCCAGTTATCGGTCCACAGACAGCTGTTTCGTGGTGTTGCCCCTCATCAGTGTGGAGTAGGATTCTGGCTAATCGGGAGCAATGCCTTGGAGACTACTCAAACAAAACAATAGCTAATCTCAGGGAGACCAGCTACAGAAAACACCGCAGAGCCTTATTTAAGAGTCTCAACACAGCAATCCAAAGTGCAAAGCTCCCTGGGAAAGAGTAATATGAAAAAATAAATGTGGAGCCCCAGTATTGGGTCTACAACACAATGAAAGCCAGATATCCCTCAAAGGGAGGAAAACCGAGCAAAGGAGTGTCCCCATTACAGAGATCACCAAATCCACCAAATTAAGTGGCCCCTATGTCAAGATCCCGTTTTTTTTACAAGCTTTAAGGATGTGACGGGGAAAACCAGAGCCAGTTATCCATCCACAGACAGCTGTTTCGTGGTGTTGCCCCTCATCAGTGTGAAGTAGGATTCTGGCTAACCGGGAGCAATGCCTCGGAGATTACTCAAACAAAACAATAGCTGATCTCAGGGAGACCAGCTACAGACAACACTTTTAATGTAGACATCTGAATTCTAAAACAAAAACAACATACTGTATTGTCCCTCATACTCTTACATGGTTAAAATGCCACCCACCACTATACCCTCATCTGCCTGGAATGTATAGCACCTCCTATCATGATCACTAGAACTATAAAGTGATCCCTCAAGGTACAATCGCCTCAGGATACAATATTTTCAACTTACAATAGCCTTTTCTGGACCATCGTAAATTGAAACTAGAATCAAAATATACAATTCCTCAGACTCATACTCAACCAACCAATGGCAATTTCTCTGTTATAACACCTGTATTGGTGGTCTAGTAGCGCCTCTCTATAGTGCAGTACTACATGTCCTGTACTGCCCTCTTTCTGTGCCAGGATGAGTTGCTCCTGTGGCTCCATTTTGTTATTCTGGTAGACTGTGTACTATACAGGACCCTGAGGAAGCTTTGGGGCTTTAGAACGAATTATGGGTTTTCCATAGAGTTATTGACAAAAGTTAGTTTCAACATACAATGGTTGTCTCAGAACCAATTATTATTGTAACTTGAGGGACCAAGTGATTTGATATGCAATTCATCATCTTCTTGCTCCTGTAACAGATCCCCTCCTACATGTCACAGAGAGCACATATCATCTCTGATTTGGGGATAATGCCTTGAAGAAAAGATCCTGACTATTTTTTTTAAATCATTTTATTTTAGGATGGGATGAAAAAAATAAAACTTTGCATTTGTTTTTAGCTGTTTACCTTACAGTGAAAATAACACATTAACTTTATTTTATGGGTTGATACAAATGGTGTGATTTAAAATATGTATAGTTTTTCAGGTTTTAGTACTTTCGACAATAAAAATGGTAGAGCCATATGTGGGCTTGTGTTTTGTGGGATAAGTTGTAGTTTTCGTATTGGTACAATTTTTGTTTATCCTATTTATGGATTATCTACAATTATTTTTAGGGATGAATTGCAAAAAAAACAGTGATTCAGACATTATTTATGTATTTATTTTTAATGCTATGCACCATGCGGTATAGCTAAATGAGTTGTTTATTTTTGTATATCTTTATTCTATATTATCTATTTCTTCTGATTGCAATTCTAAAAAATTCTAATAAGAAAGGAGGTTAATTAGTTTATTTTATGGGGGAGTTTTTTTTATTATACTTAAAAAAAATAATTAAATGCCTTTGGCTCCACGAGGTGACCTAAAGCTCCCCATAGCATTCTGAAGCACTTTAGACTAACAACATTACACTGACAGTCAAGCCACACCTCAATTATTCCTGAATTTTGATAAGCCCCCAAGCACAGAAACCATTGGGACCTTGTGATTATGTTGCTGGGGGTGGGGGGTTAAGGGGAATAAAACTGAGAGAGAGCCCCCTCCATCTATCAAATTCTTTAGAAGCTGTAGTCACTATTCACCATGGCATCTGAGGGATCCAACTACAATCTCAGCAGTTGCAGCAGTAAACCAGCTGCGTATTACAGTCGTGATCTTGCTGCTAATCACAGGGGCAGGTCCTTTGCTGACTCCTGCCTGCTCCATATTATTATATTTTGGGTCATTAAGGGGTTAAATATTCAAAAACAGTGTATAAATTGTATTTAATAAGCTCCCTCTAGTGGTGGCTGCAGGTCACTTTAAAAAGTCGAAATATTTTTTGTTTCTCATATAGAGCCAGACCATCTGCACACGTTTCTAAATTAGCAATAAAACTTCCTATGGGTATTTTGCACAGATCCGGTGGGTCAAGATAGGTTTCCCTCCACAGCTTTTAAGAAAAGTGAATATGTGACTCTAACCCTTTGTACATTCCGATAGCTTACTGAGTTAAGATGCTCCGGTAGGTTTATCTAAAACCACTGATAACAGACTGTGATATCATAACAAGCTGTGCCAAATTCCATACTTAGCTCTGCTACAACCGTATCTGTCTATTTTTAGAAACTTTAGTAATTTGACCAGGGTACAAGATGCTGAAGATCAATTATTTAATTAAAAAAGAGATTTATCTTTCTACAAAGAATATATATACACACATCGATCCATAGCAAGAACATTAAAAAATGTTCTCTGTTTCCACCCCGGGAAAATAAAGGGAAAGAGGGGGGACAGAGTAAGAAAGGGAGGGGAGGCAAGCAGAAGGAACCAACTGTATAAACAATAAGCCCATTCTCTCAAAGGGGTTGTGCAGTGAAGTGATCCTGATGACCTATCCTGAGCGTAGGTCATCAATATCAGAGCAGAAGGGGTCCTTATTCCAGCTCCCCCACAGTTCACCTGGAGGGATCACGGAACTGCTTCCTCTTAAAAGTTTACCTGCGTCTTGTCTCCTGTGCAACAGTGCTGCAGTGTAATTACTAGTGTTGAGTAATGCGAAGCATCCAAAGCGTTATTCGGTCTGAAGTTAATGAAAACTTTTATTCTAAATTAATCAGAATTTCCTCGCATTTTGTGATACTATATCAGTTTAACTAAAATGGTGGCTGCACGTGTTGGAAAGTGAAAGTAAGTGTAGAGGAGACAAGCCCGAGAACACCAATAATGCTGAGCAGCCAGCCAATCCACAGGTAGCCACCCCTGTTATGTCACAGATAGGCAGAGCCCTATAAAACCCTGATTCTGTGCAGTTACCGCCATTTTTCTGTCAGCTAAGCATAGGGAGAGATGTGACAAGACCCACTAGGGACAGTGTTGCTGGAAACTGTTAACAGAGAGTGTAGGACAATATTGAAGAGGGAGAGTTGAGGGAAAGCATACAATATTTAAGAAACTATGTAGTTTATTATTATAGATATGTTCATTTGACCGAGACTTATAGGTACAGAGGCAGAACAGCCAGTATCCTCCTTTCCCAGGCAACTCGCCTTCTCAATGTTGATGCAGGGACCCCATAATGAATCAACTTGTAGCGTCTTGCTGTCTGCTGCTGTGTGAGCAGGTAATATTTGAATGCATCTGCAAAATAAATTGTACTGGTGGGCCTAAACAGCACAGTCCGACACTGTCCTCATACATGTCATTAGCTCTTGGGACCTCTGCATCTTTTGCTTGTTGGTGAGATTCATCTCTTTTTAATAATATAAAGTATTTTTATATACAACTACTCACTAAAAGGGATATTTGGCTTTCGGGTGAAATTTATGGAAAACGTAAAAAGTTGACTCTACAGTGATATTATATAATGAAAGTCGGGCATTTAAGTAGAAGCAGCAATGGGGATTTCCTCATCTCAAACAATTTATTGAAACAAAAGCTAACACCAGTGGTGGATATAACCCCACAAAATGTCATTGTCTCAATAACTTGTCATGTGGGTTTGAGCATCAATTACAGGTTGACAACGACGTCTCCTGCTGTTCACAAGTTATTGTCTGCTGAGGCATGGCATCCCACTCTTCTTGAAGCGCCCCCCTTAGGTCATTGAGGTTCTTGGGTACAGAGTTACGTGCTTCTACACGGCGACTCAGCTGATCCCATAGGTTTTCAATGGTCTTCAGGTCTAGAGAAGGTGCAGGCCACTCCATTTGAGGTATCCCAGTCTCCAGCAGCCATTCCCTAATGATGTAGCCTCGATGAGCTGGCACATTGTCGTCCATGAAGAACAAATTAGGCCTCGTTCTTGCAGAGTTACAATAACTGGAATAATGATGTTATTCAACTAGTATGGACTTGTCACTATATTATTCACAAAGTGTAGGGCAGTTCTGTATTGACTAGACACACCTGCCCACACTGTAACATCACCACCACCATCACTCATCTGGTGACATATCGCTCCCATTGACATCTCCAACTTCGTTGGTGGCCATAATTTCTGCTCAGTGTGAATCGACTTTCTTCAGTGAACAGCATTGAGGCCCACTGGTCCTTTGTCCGGCGTACATGCTCCCTGGTCCATGCAAGATAATGATGCCGGGGGTCAGGTACCCTTTTAGGTTGTCTAGCACACAGACCACACTGATGTAAATGGTTTCAAATGGTCTGAGGTGACACTTGTGTGCCTCTCACCTGCCTTAAATGTGCCTGGAGTTCTGTGGCATTCATCTTCCGGTTCTGCAGGGCATTGTTTACAATGATAGGATCATCTGTGTGGGATATGGCCAAAGAACATCCACTTCTATGCCTTTCTGTGACTCTTTCAGGCTCTCTGTATCTCTGTTCCAGGTATCTCTGCTACAACCTGTTCATGAACTTCTGTGACACTCTAAGCTCAGTGGCCACTTCCGTCTGAGAACATATTGCTTAAAGCCTTGCAATGGCAAGGTAGTGTTGATCAGTTGTTAGGTGTCGTCTTGGTCTCATGATGTAAAAATGTGAACAGCATGATGAGGAGGACTGTTTAAATACCAATTCTAATTGAACCAGGAAATGTATTGGGTGATTTATGGATCAAACAGCTGTTGTGAATTTTGTGGTTAAGCTCATTGTTCAAGAACAGCAAATTGTATAAAAAGTACTGAAACATTGAACAGTCGGACATGCGCATTCAAAAGTTTAGAAAACTTCACATTAAATTCACCTGTAAAGATTATAGAGCATTTTAGGTACACCCTGAAATTTCCCCCACAAGCCAAATATATATATGTGTATATTGTATTATTTTTATTATATATTTTGGGCTCTAAAGCCTTTTTTTTTGTTATGTATTGCATCATTATGTAGAAAACTGTCTTTAAATTCTTATACAAATGAGGGCTTTAGTGCACCAAAGGGCAGGCCCTAGCCCTCAGTGAACCTTAGTTCCTCCTCTTTCCAGCTCTGACCATTCTCCCTCCAAATACACCATAAATGTAATCATCAGCACATGTGCGTTACATCTGCTTCATCTTGCCCCACAGCCCAGACTAAGCATGCACCACTAGCTACCACATCTGCAGTTATTTACGTAAATCTGTCCTTTTGTTCTAATTTACATAATAATTAAAAATGGTTTTCTACATAATGGCCCAAAGGATTTTCACAATAAAGGTATGCATTTAATCAGCAGGATCAGGAATTACATCTGGTTTAATGGAGTTGATACTGCTGATAGATGCTCTTTAAGGGGTTTTAGGGTAGAGAAGGGTTTATTATCGACATCCCAGGGGGTCTAGAGCAAATAAGAGGTTAGCGTCACCATTTCTTGTGGTAGAGTAGCAGTTAATGTCAGCGTCCCTGGAGGTCTAGGGCAGAGTTGGTGATTCATTTATAGCCTACCACACCAATGCCCACGTTGTACCCTCAGGATACTACACATTTATTTGCAAAAAGGTCACATAGACCTACTAAATCCTTTTAGGGGTTACAACATAGATATTAAAACGTAACCTTTATTATATTTTTACCTGATGAAGCCACACATGCGGTGAAACATGTCGGGAGGGTTAGTGCCTGCTGGCTTTTAGACAGGGACCGAATCGGAAGCATACAAGTGTATGAATGAATGTGTGGTTGGTAAGCGTTAAACAGCGTGTATCTGCGTGGCTGAGAAAGTTGGTGTGATATGGCTCATGGTAAAGAGGGGTGAGCAGTGGGCGCCCCCATTTATGATAAAATAGGGAGACCATTCCCTCGTAATTTTGTAGGAATCTATTTCCTCTCTCATGAGCCATAGTGTGACAAAGCATGTGTGCACAAACATAGGAATTAGTCAAGTGGTTCCAGCGCCATAATATAAGTGCAGTAGGAGCAAATAGAAATCTGCTCTATTATACAATCAGATTGTTGCAACGCTGACTTACAATCAGAATCTGACTGCCAAGAAGCTTCAAAGAGTGAGCAATTGGCTCCACATTCCAGTGTTGCAACAAAGTTGTAGGTTGACATCAAGCACAATGTTGAGCAACGAATGCGCTGGATTCCTGATAGGAATGTAGAAAAACATATGCATTAACCTATGGCAGATGCACACATTATAACACAGCAAAGTGAACTGCAGCCATAAGCAGTACCTCCAAGTAAAAGAGGATTACACACATTCAGTATTGAGTGGAATATCCGATTCCTTCCCTGATAATTTTAATGGGACTGGGTGTATAAATAAATGTATCAGCTTTTATAAAAATATAATAAAGGTGCGTTTTAACATCTATGTTGTAACCCCTAAAAGGATTTAGTAGGTCTATGTGACCTTTTTGTAAATAAATCATTTATAGCCTATTCCTAGACCTGATTCACACAACTGTGCTCGGTCGCATCTTCCGTACGTATCGTGTTTCATAGTGATTTATGATGTAGTCAGGTCCTATCTGATTGTGGGTCTGTTGACCTGTGCTAACATAATGATTAGAGATGAGCGAAGTGGAATTCGATCCGAATTTCAGAATAAATTCTATTCGCCTTGAAGCCGAATTTCCTTGTGCTTTATGTAAGTGAATCGATTTAACCTGAAATAGTGTAAAAACAAAAAAAATCATTCTTACCTCCCCCATTTGCTCGCGAGGGGCCGCCATCTTGATTGAAGATCTCGGTCGAAATCCCGTGCGTGGTATTGTATGACATCCCCACATGCCAGATCTTCAAGCAAGATTAATGTTAATTTTACACTGTTTTTACACTCAGATGCCTTGATCATGTATAAACGCAGCATCTGAGGGGTACAATGACGGGGGAGGCGCTATTGCAGCTCCCTGTCATTGCACCCACTACTTTAAAAAAAAATCAGCTTCGTGACAAAGTAATCAAACCGAATCAAACTTTTGAAAAATGTGCTCATCTCTAATAATGATAGACCCACAATCAGATATAGTAGGAACTGACTGCATCATAAAGCCCTATGATGCAGTCAGTTCGGGTCAGGGAAGCCGAGGGCGGTCCAGCAAAGGTGATGAAAACGCTGCCATGTTTCCCGAACTGAGTCAACTGAATTAGGCCTTAGGATATACCATCAAAATGTATTCAGTGGTGCATTACTAAGACATCTTAATTGCAAATATTGCAGGGAATAGCATCACAATCACAGAATCATGAGTGCTTTTGTCTTCCAGAGAGAGTTCACTGAAGGCTTGACTGCAAAATTTTTTGGAATGGAGCACATCTGGAGGACCTGCTCTATAATACACAGAAACAGCGCCACGTATGTCCATGCCCTGTCTGCTATGGCAGCTCATTCCCATTCAAGCAAACAAATGGCTCTGAACTGCAATAACAGATACAGCCTATTGACAGAAGGGGTGCTGTTTCTTGGGTGGGGAGGGGATCTTTTTTTTTTCTATTCCTTTTGATCTGATACAAGTCGAACTGCTGCTGTTTTTTGCCACCAGTCAATACATTAGCCGTGCAGGCTACTTAGCTAAATGCCATGATTTGCTATATTCTAAAATATTTTGCAGTGTGAATAAACTTTCCTTTTGCTTCGGGAAATTGAATCCAGCAAAGCTGTAAGTTGAAGAGACTGGATGCGTCCTAAACTGCTGCTTTTTTACAGAGGCCGTCAGAGAAAGTCAATATTTCAAGTTACTCCTTTGCCACTTTTAGAGTTAAAATGGGTGCAATCATTTAGTATGCATGCTGAGCCGCTTGCATCGTGTAAAACATTTATGCAGCTGATCCCTGTTATGGCAGAATATATTTCAACCCAATTCTCTCATAACTGTATTTACAGAGACAATTTTCAGAGAAAATGAGTTCTATAAAATTAGGGGTAATCATGGACAGGTGTACACAGTAAAACATCCTCTTCTCAAACTGGATGTTTGTCATCTGTAATAAAAGAAACTTTATTAAAGACAGCTTGAGATCTATTATTTTATGTATGTTTTTGACAATACAACTATATGGGATTACGAGGAATGAATTACGGTATCTAAGGCTTCCTGTAGACGGGCCGAGAGCTGTGTACATGTAGTTAGGTACTGTGGATTCATAGGCAATCCGGGGGCTGCCACATGGTGCTTCTACATGGTATTATACTATGACGATATCTGTAGGAGGGTCAAAAACTTATGGTAGGGGCTAGAGATGAGCGAATCAATTCTTAAGAATCAAAATTCAACCCAAATTTTTCACAACATTTGGATTTGTGAGAACATTTGCAAAGAGAGAGAGAAAAAGGCATTACCAGGCATTCAAAGTACTTTAGATTCGGGCAGAATCGATTCATAGAAGGTCAATTTAAATGAATCAGACCCGAAATAAATTTTTTCAAATTCACTCATCTAGTAGCGACCCATGACTATTAGGTGGTATCCCACTCGAGGATGGACTCACAAACTGGGCAAGGTTTAACTTGATCATCGGTTCAATCAGTTTGAAGCAAAGAGCATATGGCGAAAATAAAAGTCACACATTCGTTAGCACACACTATCCCGTTAACTGGTCAACACATATGTCAATGCATTCAATCAAACAAACTAATTGGCATATTCCAGGTTAAAGATTCAATGTAAATTACGTTTTATTTAATACCATACTAGAAAACCAACTGTAACCTATGGCTAGTAAAAATAAAAAATCATATATAATGTATATCACAATTAATTAGTGCATCTAAAAAAGAAGGTGGAAAGGAAAGGCCAAGAAGGACAATAAAATAAAGTTCAAAATATAAGACTAATCGGCAAAAGGGATAAAGTTGATTGGAGTCTACATCCCATTAATTACAGCAGTTTAGGAAAACAATGAATGCTGAGGGATATGCATATGTGGCTTCAACAATTTAATAGTGAAACAGGATTACTATCCTAAGATTAAGGCTAAGAGGAAGTCTAGTCTTCGAACCCAAGGACAAAAAAGCCTCTCTGCCCAATAGATGTCAATGTATTGTAGGTCCTCATTTCCAGGGGCCTTTGTGACCCTTTCAATAACTTAAGCAAAAAAAAAGAATTGGTTCTACCTCCGTGCTATGTGACAAAATGTCTGGTCGTATAAGAGATGTTGCAGTTCTTGGACCTACATCCAAACTATTTTTATGGACCAACGTGCACTCAATAATGTTAACTACATTTTTGCTGTTACAGTTGATATACGCTATAATCCTAGTTATGTATCAAGGTTTGTTTAAAAGGTCGAACATTGACTTATGCTAACTTAGTGGCACCAGAGGCACAGCATTCTTTTCTTTTTGGAAGGCGAGACCATTTGTATACCTTTTTCTGAGAGGGATATTACATGGTCTATGAGATTCCTTACACCTAGCAGACACTCTCCATAAGAAGAAACCATACCTCGTGGATCCCCCAAAAAGGCCTCAAACAAAGCTAAGCCAGTTCTCTTTACTCTGCACTGATGAGGGGTAATCGTCCTGAAACAGCTGTCTGCAGATGAGATACTGGCTTGTCTACAATCCTAAATTATGGCTCAGTGACTGTTGGAAAGGTTAAACATTTTCTTATAGGATAGCTACCTTCTAACTGTTTGCACCGAAGCACAGCTTTATTTTCTTTTTCTAGAAGAATAGCTAATTTCTAGTCGATGTAATTTACTTTTTTTTAAAAAGTGCTCTCTATAGTAGTTCAATTTGTCCTCCCTCTCAGCGGGTGTAAAAAAGGCCTCCATTTTGGACCGGTAGTGAGGGTCCAACAAGGTGGAGAGACAGAAGTCATCCCTCTGCCGAATGGTGACAATTCGGCTTTCACTACGCAAGCAAGTGAGCATGTATCGGGCCATTTGTGCAAGTGACTTGGAGGGACTCACTGCCTCCATCTCCAGTGCATACTGCAATTGTGTGTCTGGGTCCTCTTTCTCCTCTTCCTCATCGCCCTGTAGCTTCTCTGGCTGCCCCTGCTCCTCCTCTCCTGTCACCTGTGTAGAAAAAACACCCATTTCGCTACACATTGCTTGTGCTCCAATGTCCTCCTCCTCCTCCAGTTCAGCCTCCACAGGGCTCATCTGAGATCTAGGCTCCACATCACCAGCCAGATTTGCCAGCATCTGTTCCAGGACATGAAGCAGTGGAATGACGTTGTTCATCCTGTAGTCCTGGCGACTGACAAATAACGTGGCCTCCTCAAAGGGCCTGAGCAAACGGCAGATGTTACACAGGGGACTACTCCTGTCTGCTTGTATCATCAAGAAATCGTTTATGGCCTTGCTCTGTTCGTATAGTCGGTCCAACATATGGAGGGTGGAATTACAACGGGTGGAAATGTCACATATCAGCTGATGTTGGGGGATGTCGTTCTGCCATTGCAGCTCAAGGAGGGTGTGGCTGAAGTACATGCAAAGTTTCCTGGCCATTTTTAGGATGTCTTGCAGATGGGTGGAAGACTTCAGGAACCGCTTGACAACCCGAGTGAACACGTGTGCCTTGCAGGGCGCATGGCTCAGCCCTCCTTGACGCAGCGCCGACACCATGTTCTTCCCGTTGTCGGTCACCAAGGTTCCGATTGTCAGTTGTCGCCAATTCCTCCCCTGTGTGACTCCGTTTGCCCCTAGGCAAACCAGGGGCAGAACAACATGAGGGCGATGAGAGGGGTTGCACATGGCTTGCATACAGTACATGCCTCCAATATAATTCTTGGATCTCTACATGAAAATAATGTATTTGGTGTAAATCGCGTGAGGGGCATAGTTGGAGACATTGACCTCACAAGAGATACAGAACAGCGGAGTTTTCTTTGAAATTAAAAATTTCACTGCATAATTCGGCCCATACAGCAAAAGGAGGTGTACAGTCACCCATCAATTTTTCCAAAAAAGGTCAGTTTCATATTACAAATTTCACCACTGAGTAATTTGGTCCATACCGCAGAAGGAGGTATACAATCACCCATAAATGTGATGGAAAAAAAAGCCTGTTTCATAGAACAAATTTCACCACTAAGTAATTTGGTCCATACCGCAAAAGGAGGTATACAATCACCCATAAATTTGACTAAAAAAAGTCAGTTTTTATATTACAATCTTCACCACTACGAAATTTGACCCGTACTGCAAAAAGAGGTGTACAGGCACCCATGAATTTCCCAAAAAAAGCCCGCTTCACAGAAAAAATGTCACTGTAAAAAGGCTTTTACCACATATAACTGCCCCGCTGAATGGCAAATAAGCCTCTATTTTTTTAAACTTTTACACCACACTTGGCTTATCAACAGATAAATGCAACGATGAACGGCGAATATCATTTTTTTTCTTCCACTAATACATGGCAAACTAGGCTTCCGAATATATCACTGCACCGCTGAGCGGCAATTAAGCCATAATTTTTTCCCACTTTTACACAAAAGGCTTTACAACAGATAAATGCAATGCTGGACATCGAATATATTTTTATTTCGCCACTAATACACGGAAAACAAAGCTTCCCAATATATCACTGCACCACAGAAAGTCAATTAGGCCCATTCTTTTTCTACTTTTACACAACAGGCTTTTCAACAGATATATGCAACGCTGGACGACAAATATATTTTTATTTCGCCACTAATGCACGGCCAACTGGGCTTCTCAATATATCATTGCACCGCAGAACGTGAATTAGGCCCACATTTTTTTCTACTTTTACACAACAGGCTTTACAACAGATATATGCAACGCTGGACGGCGAATATATTTTTATTTCGCCACTAATACACGGCAAACTGGTTTTCCCAATATATCACTGCACCACAGAATGTCAATTTGGCCCAAATTTTTTTCTACTTTTACACAACAGGCTTTACAACAGATATATGCAACACTGAACGGTTAATATATTTTTATTTTGCCACTGATATACGGGAAACAGGGCTTCCGAATATATCACTGCACCGCAGAACGTCAATTAGGCCCAAATGTTTTTCTACTTTTACACAACAGGCTTTTCAACAGATATATGCAACGCTAGACGGCGAATATATTTTTATTTCTCCACTAATAATACACGGCAAACTGGGCTTCAGAATATATCACTGGACCGCAGAACGTCAATTAGGCCCAATTTTTTTTCTACTTTTACACAACAGGCTTTTCAACAGAAATATGCAACGTTAGACAGTGAATATATTTTAATTTCGCCACTGATATACGGAAAACAGGGCTTCCGAATATCTCACTGGACCGCAGAACGTTAATTAGGCCCACATTGTTTTCTACTTCTACAGAACAGGCTTTTCAACAGATATATGCAACACTGGACAGCGAATATATTTTTATTTCGCCACTAATGCCCAGCAAACTGGTTTTCCCAATATATCATTGCACCACAGAACGTTAATTAGGCCCACATTGTTTTCTACTTCTACACAACAGGCTTTACAACAGATATATGCAACGCTGGACGGCGAATATATTTTCATTTCGCCACTAATACACGGCAAACTGGTTTTCCCAATATATCAATGCACCGCAGAACGTCAATTAGGCCCACATTGTTTTCTACTTCTACACAACAGGCTTTACAACAGATATATGCAATGCATACAGAACTTCTGAATATTTCACTGCACTGCTGAGCGGCAAACATTTTTTAGTTTTTTCCATTAATACATGGAAAAAAGGGATTTAGAACAGATAACTGCAACGCTGAGCGCCAAATTTTTTTTTTCTTTTTCCACTAATACACACAAAAAAGGGCTTTAATACAGATAACTGCACCGTAGAGCGGCAAATATTTTTTTTCATTTTCCACTAATACACAGAAAAAAGGGCTTTAGAAAATATACCTGCACCACTGAGCGGCAAAAATATTTTAATTTAACTCATTAAGGACACATGACGTATGGGTACGTCATGTGTCCAGTCCCTGAAGATGGCTCCCGCTCCTGGCCGCTGCGGGCACCATCGCTGCGGGGGTCCGGCTGATTCCTGTAGCTGACCCCCGCAGCTGATGATCGCGGTCGGCAGCGCTGCCGACCGCGATCATTTAACCCCGCAGATGCCGTGATCAATCCTGATCACGGCATCTGCACGCGCTAAAACCGAAAGTAAAACTTTCGGCAGCGCTCCGGCTCCCCCTAGTGGTGATCGGGAGAATCGGAGCGCTGTAAGGGATAGCCTCAAGCCTTTTATTCAGCTTGAGGCTATCACTTACTATTTCCTATGGAGCCCTTGTTAGCAATAGGGCTTCATAGGAAAGTAATAAAATGCTCATAAACTCCAATACAAGTGTATTGGAGTTTATGATAAAGCAATCAGGTAACTGATTTATATAGGTCCCTATGGGATCTATATAAAAGTGTAAAAAAAATAAAAAAAAATAAAAAAAATAAAAAAATAAATAAAAAAAACCTAAAAATTTAAATCACCCCCCTTTCCCCAAAATAAAATAATAAAAAAAATAAAAAGAATACACATCATGGGTGTCGCAATGTGTGAAAATGCCCATAGTATAAAAATATAAAAATATATTTCCCATACGGTAAACAGAAAAACGGAAAAAAGCGCCCAAATGGCCGATTTGCCGTTTTTGGACGCTTCATTTCCTCAAAAAAAATAAATAAAAAGCGATCAAAAAGTCCTACACACCCCATAATGGTATCAACTAAAAGTTAAGATTGCCCCGCAAAAAATAAGCCCCCATACAACGCCATACACTTATTTACAAATACGTTATAGCGGTCAAAACATGGCGACAAAAAAAAAAAAACGCAAGAAAAGCTATACATATTGGGTATCGCCGGATTCGTACTGACCTGTAGAATAAAACTAAATGGTCAGTTTTATCGCAAATCAAACGTCGTAATTTAGAAACCCGTAAAACTGTGGTGAAATTGCTTTTTTTTTGCAATTTCACCCCATTTGGAATTTTTTTCCCGCTTCCCACTACACCGTATGCATTATTAAATGATGGCGTTGGAAAGTACAACTTGTCCTGCAAAAAATAAGCCCTCATATGGCCATGTGAACGGAAAAATAAAAAAGTTATGGCTCTTGGAAGGCATAGAGCGCAAAACGAAAACGCAAAAATGAAAAAACCCTGTGTCCTTAAGGGGTTAATACACGACAAAAAGGGCTGTAATTTTCGCCCTTCACCACACAACGGCCAATAAGCCCTTTTTCCCACTAATACAAGCCAAAAAAATGCTTTGAACATATAACTGCACTGCACAAGGGCAAATAAAACGTAGAAATATTTCCTTGTAATAAACCATGTTAATTCCTGTATAAAACAGCACTTGCACCCCAACAACAAGAACGGTTTGCTGGAATTACAGATCTGTATAATGGCAATTTGGGTCCTCAGTCAGTGCAGCAAGGTGTAATAGGATTTTATTACAAGACCCGGAGGCTCCTATTGCTATTCTCCTTCTTTACTCTGACCAATAGCAGCAAAGAAAAATGAACATGTGATCAAACCCCTCCCCATAGTCCTAGTATAATAGGTAACTCCTCCTGCAAATCCTCCTCTTTCTTTGCTGCTGACCGCAGAGATAAGTACACTTTGATGACTGTGTGGCTATACAGTAGTTTGTTATATATATATATATATATATATATATATATGCAGTTGTGGTTTTTTCCAACCATTGTTTGGGGGAGTTTGCTGGCTCTATTGGTGGTTTTGTTTTCCCACAGGTTTGCCTATATCTCATGGTTGGGCTTATACTTTGCCCTCCTTGTATTTATATTTTTCTGGCCACCTCTTATTCCTATTGTGATTACTCACTCTGTCTCTCCCCTTCATTTTGCCTCCTCCCCCGCCTGTTTTCTGTCTCCTCAGCGGGGGATTTTGCCTTGCTGCGCTTGCCGCGGCTTCTCCCTTTGATCTCCCTCTCGTCGGGGGATTTCCCCGCCTCCGGCTCTCTGCTTGAGTGCGCGCGCCCGAGATCTTGCAAGATTTCGGGCGTTTCCGGCTGCGTGCACTCCAGAGATCGGGGCCAGCGTTTCCTGCACTCTCCTGCCGGCAGGTTGTATTCCTCCTTCCCTCCAGCTCTGCACTTCTCTTGGCTTGGGGCAAATCCTCCTGCCAGCTCCTACCTATCCAGGGATTCCCTAGGTCATCCCCATTTACATTAGCAACTTTATTTTAGGTACATTTGAGTCTACAAGGGCCAAAAGATGCCTAGATCTCAGACTAGTGGACAGGGCTCAGCAGAGGAGGAATTTCCTCTGACTGAGTTAACCCCTTCTGTGCAGAATGATCAGGGCAGGATGCATGTAGATCCATCACAAGCACTTCAGGTTTCTGTGTCAAATGCAATTGCAGCGGCTATGGGATCAATGACTTCGGTCATATCCCAATCTATTGCACAGGCCCTAGCTGCCCATCCAGCTACCTCTAATATACCGCAGCCCGCTACGGTTTTTAAACCGGCTGGGCCAGGGCCGTCTGCCTCCAGAATACCCTTGACCGGTGACGATGTTTCCACCAATGTTGGCGCGCTTGGTTCGCGCAAGAGAGCCTGTCCGCGTCAGGCAGAACGTACGCGAGATTGAAAATGTGCTAGAGCACAACAGGATTGGGATACCGACTCTGAGGTCAGTTCAGAGGAGGAGGCTATGGATGACGCCTTTGAGGCAGAGCAGGACCCCTCCGGGGTCATGGAATCTGATCCCCTACCCAGGTGTAGTTCTCAGAGATCATTTGCAGATGCGGCGCCTGCAGGTTTAGTGGACCCCTCTGGGGAACCGTTGTTTGACCCTGACTCGCTCCATCACCCGCGTTCTGCGGAATGGTTACCTTTGGACCATGTGTCCAAATATTTGGAAGCACGTGTGCGGTGCCCTCTGTCCAGAGAGGCTCGCAATAAACTCAAGGCTGAATGCCCAAGACCGATTGTCCCCAACAAGGTCTGCGAGAACCCATCTGTGGATCCTAAAATGATCCAATTTCTTTCTAAGGCGGGATGGAACCCGCGTAAGGGTCTGGAGTCAGCCCTGCGCTCCTGTTAGGATAAACTCCTGGACATGTTGGGCCCTCTAGCCAATGTATTTGATCTTGCAGAGTCAGCAAGGGCTGAGGGCAGACTGGTAGACCCAGTGGAGTTGCGCGAATGGGTACAGCGCGCCATTTGCATTGTGGGTAACGTGAATTTGTCCCTATCTATGGAAAGGCGTAAGGCCATTTTGTTCAAAATTGAGCCGAAGCTTTCTAACCTGGCGCTTACGGAGGCTGGTAAAGAGGCTCAAGGCCTGCTATTTGGCGAGTCCTTTATCAAGGACCTAGGCCGCTATGTAGGTGCTTTCACCGCCCTAGATAAAGCCCAGAGCTCCATGAAAAGAGTTTTTCACGGTAGGGTCTCTACCAGGGCCGGCAGTTTCAGGGGCCGTCTGTCCGGCCGCGCCCAGTTCCAATCCCGTGGTTCGGGTCGAGGCTCCTTCTCCCAGAGACCGGCTTTCCAGGAGCACAGGCGGGACCCAGCGCCTTTCTTCCCATCCAGAGGAAATCCTTGGAGATCTAGAGGATATAGAGGACAACCCGGTTCCAGACGCCCTTACGGTAAGACCGCTGCCCCATTTTAATTCTTTAAATGCTTGTGTCGGGGGCAGACTCCGTCTTTTTTCTCATGCCTGGTCACGCATCACCTCAGACCAATGGGTCCTATCCACGGTCGGGGGTTTTCAGATAGAACTGACGACTTTCCCACTGTCCATTTCTCTCCCACACCCGGTGGTGTTGTCAGAGGAATACCGCACTCTGGTGGATACCGAGTTGTCGGACCTTGTCCACAAGGGGGCCATAGAGCCAGCCCCAGGACCCCCTTACGGCATAATCAGCAACATCTTCCTGGTTGCAAAGAAAGGGGGCCAGATGAGACCCGTCATCAATTTACGCGCTCTCAACGCGTTTGTCGTATACCGCCATTTCAAGATGGAGGGGATCCACCTACTGCGAGATTTACTACAGATGGGCGATTGGATGGTTAAATTGGACCTAAAAGACGCTTATCTTACGGTCCCCGTAGAGGACGCGTCCAGAAATCTCCTCTGTTTCTCTTGGCAGGGCAGAGTTTGGCGGTTTACGTGCCTCCCATTCGGCCTCTCATTGGCTCCATGGTGTTTCACCAAACTGATGCGCCCAGCCTGGCCTGGCTTCGCAGTCGGGGAGTTCGCCTCATCATATATCTGGACGACATCCTGATCATGGCTCAGAACCGTTCGGTGTTACTAGATCACCTTCGCTGGACCATGGACCTGCTCTCAGATCTGGGGTTCCTGCTCAACCGGGAAAAGTCCTGTCTCTCTCCGTCCCGCGAGTTGGAGTTCCTCGGGTTTATGGTGGATTCCACAGTGGGGACCCTCAGCTTACCGTCAGCCAAGATTCGGTCCATTCGGAAAGAATTACTCAGAGCCAGGTCGGCTCCCCAAATCCCGTTACGTCAACTAGCAAGGATAATAGGCCTTCTATCCAGGCGGTATTCCCAGCCCCGCTCCATTACCAGGCTCTCCAACGCCTGAAGATCTCTCATCTGCGGACGGGAGCTTCCTACGCGGATTGGATTCCCTTGGACGAGGAAACCAGGGAGGAGCTGTCCTGGTGGATCCACAACTTGCACGCCTGGAACGGCAAGGCGATTTTTGGTCAGCGTCCGGATTTCGTGGTGGACTCGGATGCCAGCCTGTCGGGCTGGGGGGCTCACTGCGAGGGAATCACGACTGGCGGAGGCTGGTCAGAGATAGAGACTGGGTTCCACATCAATGCGTTGGAACTATTGGCGGGCTCATTTGCAATCAAGAGCTTCACGAGGGACACGGCCAGATCCTGCATTCAATTGCGTATGGACAACGTGTCAGCTGTACGTTACATCAACGGCATGGGAGGAACCCGGTCCACCATATTATCACGTTTGGCGAAAGACTTCTGGGACTATTGCCTATCCAAGGAATTGGTGGTCTTGGCGGAATACCTTCCGGGTGTTCACAACATCCACGCGGACTGGAGCTCTCGTCATTTATCGGACTCCAGCGCCTGGCAGTTAGATCCCACGGTATTCCGCTCCTTGATGTCGATTTGGGGACCTTTCTGCATCGACCTGTTTGCCTCGCGCCTGAACACGCAACTGCCACGATTTTATAGCTGGCACCAGTATCCGGAAGCCGAGGCCGTGGATGCGTTTCTCCAGGATTGGTCCAGAGGGATTCTCTACGCGTTCCCGCCGTTCCAACTAATTCCCCGGACACTAATTCAAGTACGCCGGTGCGCCGCGGAACTGACCCTACTGGTCCCATTTTGGAGCTCCCAATCGTGGTTCCCCCAGCTTCTGGAGATGATGATAGAGATCCCTCGCCTGCTCCCGACGTCTCTAACTCTCCTCCGCGGCCCTCACCGCCAACCACATCCTCTACTCCTGGACAGGTCGCTGCGCCTGCTAGCGTGTCGGATTTCAGGGGACCCTAGGAAGTCCCGGGAGTTTCGGGTACTGCTAAAGTCCTTTTGGAGAACGCATGGGCCCCAGGAACCAGGAGATCTTATAGATCAGCCTGGGGGTCTTGGGCTGACTGGTGCTTGGTTAGGGACTTGGATCCCATTTCAGCACCTGTGACGGAGATTTTACATTTCTTGTCTTCCCTCTTCAACCAGGGCAAGGCGTATCGCACCATCAGCCTGTTCAGATCTGCCATCTCAGCGTCTCATCAGGGCTTTGACGGTACTCCTGCGGGTCAACACCCTTTGGTCTGCCGGCTAATGCGCGGCTCGCGTATGTCTCGACCGCCGAGACCAAGGTTCACCACCACTTGGGACTTGTCTAGTGTTCTTTCCTTTTTGTCCTCTTGGCCTCAGAATTCTGAACTCTCCCTTCGGCAGTTGTCTGCAAAACTAGTCACTCTTTCCTGTCTGATTTCCTGCAAGCGGGTGTTCGATGTCAGGGCTCTGGATCATGATGCCCGCTCGTACACCCCGGAGGGGGTCACGTTTGACATTTCTAAGAGGACTAAGACCCACATACGTTCAGTCTCCTATCCAGCTTTTCCTGCTTCGCCTTCGCTTTGTCCTGTGGCGTGCCTTAAGGAATATGAAGCTCGCACTTCTCCTTATAGATCTCGAGAGCTTCCGCAGCTCTTCCTTTCCACGATTCGGCCTTTTGCTCCGGTGACAACTCCCACGT
Organism: Bufotes viridis; assembly: GCA_033119425.1. Taxonomy (NCBI): domain Eukaryota; kingdom Metazoa; phylum Chordata; class Amphibia; order Anura; family Bufonidae; genus Bufotes; species Bufotes viridis. Next base: position 39,419,081 of record CM065593.1, on the reverse strand, counting down.
TGGCAAGGTGGATGAAGTGGATCATGGAGTTGGCTGGCGTGGACGTCTCTCTTTTTTCGGCACATTCCGCTAGGGGGGCATCTGCTACCTCGTTGGCGGTTTCTGGTGCCAGACTTGAGGACATTTTAAAGTTGGCAGATTGGTCCAGTGTCTCCACGTTCAGGGAGTTTTATTTTAGACCAAGTCCTCATGTGTTTTCTTCCATCATTGATAATGTGTCTTAGACTTTGAACTCGCAATAGGAGCCTCCGGGTCTTGTAATAAAATCAGTTGATTTTCCTATTTCATGACGTAAAGTCATAATTTTATTAAAGACACGGAGGCGAGTATTGCCCTCCCTGATATTTTCCCTCCCTATGTAAGTATTTTTATGATTAAGTATCTTCTGGATTGTTTAGTCTTGAGCATTATGTTTTAACTCTGTGAGTTTTTCCTGAGTAGGTTTTGCGCAACCATGTAGTTTGGATACTCTGTATCAATTCGTCTCCTATCACTCGTTGTTCTGCATGATGGTTTGGAGGGTCGTCAGTTTCGGTTCCAGCCGATCGTTAAGGTGGACGGGACTAGGAGTATCTGTCAAGACTTCGTTCCGGTTTGTTCCTGGTTCGCGTCCGGATGACTGGCGGTTTCCTTCACGTGATGTCCGGAATGTTCGGTTTCCAGTTTTGTTGGGACTTTTTGGACTCTAGTTTCAAAGAAAGAGGAGGTTTTGCAGGAGGAGTTACCTATTATACTAGGACTATGGGGAGGGGTTTGATCACATGTTCATTTTTCTTTGCTGCTATTGGTCAGAGTAAAGAAGGAGAATAGCAATACTCGCCTCCGTGTCTTTAATAAAATCATGACTTTACGTCATGAAATAGGAAAATCAACTGATTGTTCCTATTACCCAGGCTGTAACCTCGCCGACTGAACCCTGTTCAACATAAATGTTGCGGAATGATTCCTCCTTATCCTTTCCCTACACCTTGAGTAATCTTTCCCTGCACTTGTAAATAGTTTTTTTCACCACAATCAAGTCTTTTCTATCACTGTCCCCAGCACCTGCAGAAACGTTTCTCCCTGCCCTAAGCACGCTGGTGAATGGCAGAATCTAAGATGGCTGCCGTATCTATAGGTCTGTGACATCACAGGGCTGGCTGCTGATTGGCTGCATGCATGTCAGTATGGGTGATCCCGCCTTCCAGAGTTCCTTGCCCCATGTCCTCACAGGCGTAGGAGCCATTTTAGGAAAAAATGCGATTCATTACGATGAAGCGTGAGGAAATTCGCATTCGGTGCGAATCGAATTTTTCCTGAAATTCAAATAGAATTCCACTTCTTCAGCTTCGATTCGCTCATCTCTAATTAACATATTGCACAAAATCTGGTATGGCAAGCACATCACCCCACCATATTATTAGCAGGTCATCAATGTACCTGACATACCAGTAAATACAAGAAACTTAAAGTTGGAAAGAAACAAACCGGCAAAAAAATTGATTTAAATCAAAAAAGGTTATGGGTCATGAGTTGATTGTTTCATGAACTCCTGAAAGTCTGGGAAATAATCATTTGGGGAATAATCATTTACCAATGCCTGTGGTGCCTCCTTATGTGGTATACTGGTATGCATTAAAACATCACAGCTCAACCACTTAAGTAGCAATTACCAATTTGGGGGAAAAATGATAAGCGCGCACAACTTTTGTCTAAATAACTGGAGCAGAAAGTGATTTGTACAATGTAACTTTTTTTCTCTCTCTCCAATTTTATTCATAAAATAACCATTATAACATTGTTATTTTACACAACTTCCCAAACATCCCAACTTCATAAACCCTGATAGTGAGGGACCCTAGAAGGCAGCTCAAAGATTATTCCCAATTTTCAGCCTTCACTTGTAATTCCACCTTACCCTTGGCCATACTCACTGACCCAAGGGCACCAAAACATTAACATCATGCCCCTTGCAGGCCTTCTAGCCCTAACAGGAGGCCCCAGTCTTCAACTCACCAAACCTCCTAAGATGCACGCTCCAAAGGGTCATGCAACTATTCCAAATTGTTTTGCCTCCCAGGATCCTCTTTTTACCTGCCCTCCGCTACGACAATCCCCACCCCAATAAAACATGACAAAATGAGGGCAGGTGGGCGGGAACTGCCAAACCCTTCTCCCAGGTGAGTGACTAACCCCTCCCCTTTGCTCACTTAAATACTGCCCACCAAATCTCAACTTCAACCAATCTTGGCTATCAAAGTTACAACTTTCATTGCCTACTACTTCCACCTAACTCAAGCCGCATTCCGCTACGGCTGCGCCCCGCTCCATCGCTTTTCGGAAAGGGGTGCATAGTTAGTCTGGTGTTATCACAAATGGCACATAGTAGGAGGGGACCTGTTACAGATGTTGCATTGGGGCCCGGAAGCTTTAATTTCTGAGACTGAGCGTCCATAATGCCCTTAATACTACTTTAGGCCAGTGAAAAGAATTCAAAATCCTGATAGAATCTAATTTTTGATGAAAAGAGATTGGTGATGCATCTAATATTCCTCACAGGCAGACATTCCTATCATGTCATATCAAAGTCTCGTAAGACGTTGAAAGTTGGAAATGTTATCAAGCATTAGCAGGCATTTATGGAACGTCTCTTGAATATTTGCAGCATTAAAAAAAAAAAACGCATTTCATGTGATGTAAATGAATGGTAATTTTCCGACTTTAAAAGAGAGAGCTATGCCAACGTATTACAGTGTCCTGGACCCGATGTTTTCAATGTGCTCAGGCTGCCTCCTTCCTTCCGATGGCTGCGATTGCTGCAGAGAAATTAATCCATTTACAAATCTACAGCTTAAACTTAAGAAATTCCGGTCTCCCCTACATACTCGCTCTCTCCTCTCTCTCTCTCTTTCTCACTTTTTTTTTTAGAATATCAATAAGTTCCAATTGAAGAGTGGATTCTTTTGCAATTCAGGCATGTGCCGGCGATAACGGGCGAGTTGGCATGAAGAGAGGCAGAGATGGATTAATTATGCAGAGAACATGGAAATTCTGCTTATCATCGGCTAGCAAAGGAGCCCAGCTCACATAATCAGCAAACGAAGGGAGAGAAAAAATAACAATGCAATGGCACCTTCCAGCCCATCATCACATTTTTTTTTACCCCCTTGTAATTAAAAAATAACATACAATTATAGGCCTATCTGCTGTGCAGGCAAGGAGTGGGTGTCCACAATATAATTGCGGTGGGATAATAAAGCAAGGATTGTCCGTTTCTGCATTGCTACATGTCCCCGTCTATGTTTTTCTCTTATTTTGTCCTCCTTGGCCTCAACACTTTCTTATTTTGGCTGCAGTCGTAACTAGATTAATATCGCGGGTGACATTCTATATTAGTGTCTATAAAACGCAACATCTCGGCCTTATCGCTCAGCAAACAAACATATGACAAGCGTGGGCTTTTCTCGTCCATAGCTCACCACCTGTGGCCGAATACAATCACTATCTTCACGTCTAGCAATCTAGAACGAACCTACGATAGGTTGTGATTATGGACTCATCTTAACCCCTTAGCCCCCTAATGGCTAGAACACAGTTCAGCAATTAGTTTTATTTTTTATGGCATTTTCTGATATGTTCTTTTTTTTTTTTTTATACAAGACTGAAAATTGTAGAAAATGACACTTTGTCACTTTTGAGTCACTAAAATAAAAAAGAAGACGTGTTTAATCTCACAGACCTATTTTATTTGAAAACATATTTATGGTATGTAGTTTAGGGAATTTCTATTATAGTGATTTTTTTAAATTTTTTAAAATATTTTTATTGTTACATTGTTTTATTTTATAATTGTATTTATTGTTTTGCCAAAAATAGTTTTTGTTCTTTATTTTTGCTTTTCCAGTTTTTTTTAATAAGTTGGAGTAAGTGACTGACCTACATTATTTGTGACACACTGTATACCAATATACTTTATTGTTTGCTTGTTTTTCTTCTATGTACTTTACATATATACATAAACAGAATATTTCCTTCTATGGCTGGACTAGGTCATTATTTTATTTTCTGTTACATATAATTATATAATAAGATTAGATATAATATGATAATTAGTTAATAATAATAAAAAAAATAATAATAAATATTATTATTATTAATAATATTAATAATAATAATAATAATTCTACTATTATGATTTTTAAAATATTAGGCTATATTCATGCATTGCATTGCATTTTTTTAATTTATTTTTTTGCAAGCATTTTATTTTAATAGCTAAAATAGGAACTTAATTTATATATATATATAATATATATATATATATATATATATATATTAGAAATGTCTTGTTCTCACAGTGCAGGTTCAAATTATTTTTAGAAGAAGAAAGCACACTTGTCTTCTTGAATTTATTCCTAGTCTTAGTTAAAAATAAAAGCATTTTTTGCAGTTTCCCCAAGACTGTGGTAATGGTTTAGAAATCACAATTAAAATACAATTTCAGCAAAAAAAAAACTCATGTAGACAACTACTGTACATATGATCTTGCCACAAGGCGGTAATGGTGCATCAGAGAGCTACGACATGTCTGACCCTTGGAGTGTACACTCAGCCTATACTTCGTACAGTGCACTGCGGTTGTACAACATAATGGAATGTATAAAGTCCTAAAATGCGTTTCTATATTATTCATTGCAGATTTTTAATTTTAATTTTTAAATATGATTATTTTCTAACTTGTTGCCTATAGCCTGAGGGTAGATCTGTACATCTTCTGTGGCTGAAATCAGTTCCATGCAGCTCAATGAAGTTCTTACTGCAGCACTTGCTTGTGAGTTTTTGCTATGGAAGTTTGCCATGTGTGAACATACCCTTAGCCTCATTTACTATATTACAGCCCCAGAGGCGCGTTCATGTGCGTGGGCCTTAAATGGACTATCTGAGTTTTTCCCCAAAGTCCAAAAAGTAATAAAATAATAAAATAAGCAACACTCATCCATTTCATCCCTTTCCATGTCCAGCATCTCTGCTTTGGTCCTCTCCGTCAGGCTTTGCTTACTTGTCAAATGCTCATATACCCTACATCAGTTCTGCAGCCAATCATTGGTCTTAAAGAGGTTGTGCAACAATGGACCAGACCTGTAAAGGAAAGATGACTTACCTGCTGCCCAGAAACGGCTCGCCGCTCCTTGTCCTTCAAGCCTATGATGCTACGCTTGGCTCATTTGATTTGAACATCTGGAAACCAGATCCCTTTGCATCATGTGGTCATTTAACAACCAAACACTAATCTGATCTTAACCTCATCGAGGTAGTACCCAAAAACTTTAAATATGTAACACTGAGGTACACCAATCTCTTATACAAAATATCAATCTTTATTAAATATCATTAAAATACACATTACATACCATAAAAGAGGAGAAACAAGAAAAACATGCGCCAAACAACTTGCCACGCCACGGATACGCGGCTATTAGTGGGTCCTAAACCAGCGGTTCACCGGAATGAACCCTAGACAGAGCAGACCTTCAACGTTCAAATAATGACTACCCCATCAGAGTGTGGAACATTACTCAAATCCCAATCTGTCTAATGGTAGAGTGCTCATTCCCTCCCGGTGCAAATACACTAGCAACTTGTGCCTTACCTCGGCCACATACACCCCGTCATGCAAGTAGGCGCATCCCTCGACGCGCGTTTCGCGTACAGCTTCTTCAAGAGGAGAGCCGCGTATCCGTGGCGTGGCAAGTTGTTTGGCGCATGTTTTTCTTGTTTCTCCTCTTTTATGGTATGTAATGTGTATTTTAATGATATTTAATAAAGATTGATATTTTGTATAAGAGATTGGTGTACCTCAGTGTTACATATCATGTGGTCATTTGTCATGATGAAAAGGGAGCTGGTCACGGCCGTAGCCAGCGACTGGTTGCGGAAATGCCAAACTGGATAAAATCGAAGGAGCCCAGCGGAGAATTGCAGGCCTGGATGAGAAGGAGCAAGGAGCCGATGCTGGGAAGTAGGTAAGTAATCTTTCCATGTCCGGCCAAGGAGGGGGGGCAACCCCGTTAAGAGTGTAAGGCAAAAGACTGGTGAAGCCTAAATGGCTGCATTGTCATGTGGGAAATATGGACATGTCACTGCTGCAGCCAAGTTAACAGTCAGATAGGGAGGATTGGAGCGGTGGTGCTGAAAGCGGAAGGGGAGAAAATGCATGATAATAGCTTTTATTAATAGTGTTGGGTGCGAATATTCGAACCGCAAATTTTAATCGCGAATATCGCCACTTTGAGAATTCACAAATATTTTGAATATAGTGCTATATATTTGTATTCGCGAATATTCTAGATTTTCATCTGAACCCATGGTCCCTCCCTGCTTCTTGCTTGTGGGCCAGTGAGAAGGCTGCAATGTCTTTGTCTGAGCTTAGCAACATCCCTAACAACCAATAGGAAAGTTGCCTACCCCTTACTATATAAGAACCTCCCCAGCAGCCATTTTCTGCAGTTTGTTTTCAGTTCTGAGAGAGACAGCAGTGTTATTGCCGTGCTCTGTGCTTTCCTGTGTCACATTACATTAGATAGTTAGTTAGCTTATATATATAATACAGATCGTTAGTGGGAGATAGTCAGTGAAGGTTAGATAGCGATATAGTGTAGCTGATAGGTTCCAGTGCAGGATGTTAGGTAGTGTGATAGGTTCTGCTGTCCATACATACATGCTACAGGCAAGTCCACAACAATACCTAGTGCACCAATCACTAATATGTAGTCAGACCTGCTAACCTGTGAAGTTGCAGGTATTGCGCCAAAATATGCGCATCATTAATTGCCGATTTGCGCAATCGCGAATATATCGGAGCACTCTATCTGCATATAAAGCTATTATAATGTTCTGCCGTGCCAACTATTTTCTTCAGTCTCAGGAAACTTCTAGCAGCTTGAAAAATGTAGCAATAGTGACCCACGCCTGTATTTCGCGCGCAATACGCGCATACTATATTGCCGATTTTCGCAATCAAAAAAATAATTGCGAATTTATGATTATATAAATATAAAATATTGCGAATTTGAATACTGCCCCTGCCGCTCATCACTATTTATTAATTAATCACATTTTCTAGCTTTGGGGAGCTTAACTATGACAACCCTGATACCTGTAGGCTGTTTGGGCATGCTGGGAGTTGTAGTTTTGCAACAGCTGGAGGGCCGCAGTTTGAGGATGCCTGATTTAGTGTGTATGACCAGCCTTATGATCTAGAGCTGTATAACAGGGAACAACTATTGCTGTGCCATTCTATGTAGTCAGAGCTAATAAGACTTCTTAGACATGCGGTAGCAGCTCATGGTATGTGTTCCCAGTCATGTTCTGATCACTAGGATTTAATATGGATATGGTAAGATCTCACTGGCAGGTGGACCCGGCCCTTCAGCTGCTGCTGCTGCACAATTGTTTGAAAGCCACAAATCCCATGAACAGAACAAAGATGGTACATGGGATTTATAGCGCACCACAATCCCCCATGCATTCAACTACCATTACTAAAAATGTTAACTTTAAAGATTTGCATGTCGCTTTAAAAAAAAAACATAGCAAGTGATTACAGCAAGATTTTAAAAAAGACATTATTTCATTGATGTCTTTGTTGTTGAATATTAGTTTAATACATCCAGCTTGGTTACTTCTTAAGAAAAAATGCCATAATGAATGCTTTTTAAATTACAGATGATCAAACATTGCCTTTGACCTAATTTACAAATGTGCTTTAAAAAAATTTTTGTTAACGAGAGAGAGAGAGAAAAAAAGTTACATTGTACAAATCACTTTCTGCTCCAGTTATTTAGACAAAAGTTGTGCGCGCTTATCATTTTTCCCCCAAATTGGTAATTGCTACATTTTGAAATGTGACAATTTATATGTAAAATGTGATGGAATATTTTATAGTGATGCTTTCTCATCTCACAGAAGTTTAATCAATTGAGGAAAAGTCTTCTTGTTGCATAAAATTACTATATACTTTTATACTATATGTACATATATACACTGATCAGCCATAACATTAAAGGGGCTGTGTCACTAATATAACAGATTCCTGCCCAAAAGATATCACTGTTATATCACGTTCCCCAAATACCATCATTTATCAAAACTTCCTTATTCTAATCTATTCGTTGACCATTGTGCCCTGTGACAAATCCGAGCACTGTTGCTGTTGATTACGTCCTGTAGTGGAGCCTTGTAGTACAGGACGCACATGCTCACAGCGCTTTTTTTCTTTCCCCTCAATAACCACTCCTCTACATGTGGTGTCAGTTAAATGTCAGTTATAGATAGATAGATAGATAGATAGATAGATAGATAGATAGATAGATATGAGATAGATATAAAGATCGATAGATATTAGATAGATAGATAAATAGATAGATAGATAGATAGATAGATAGATAGGTAGATGATAGATATGAGATAGATAGATAGATATGAGATAGATAGATATTAGATAGATAGATATTAGATAGATAGATAGATAGATAGATAGATAGATAGATAGATAGATAGATAGATAGATAGATAGATAGATAGATAGATAGATAGATAGATAGATAGATAGATAGGAGATATTAATTTTGATCTAACAAATTCTGGGCATTAGCATTTGTGTGCTATAAATCCATTTACACAGAGCATTATGAATATGTGGAGGTAGAATATGCCCTAAGGCATGATGGGACAGCAGCCACATGACAAACCAGGAAGTAGGATTTAAGCATGGGAGATAAGAGAAAACTGCAAATGAGGTATACATTTGAAAACAAACAAACAAACAAACAAAAAACAATCCACTGAGGAATGGTAACTAGAGTACTTTATGAAAATAAAGTTTAAAGTAAAAAGTAGTTTATGGCACAACCCCTTTAACAACACCTGCCTAATATTGTGTAGGTCCTTCTATGCAGCTCATTGAGGTATGGACTGCACAAGATCTCTAAAGGCATTGGCAGCATATCCTCTAAAAGAGGTTTGTTAACTACTGGTCTACTGGGAGTAGCCAAGACAGCACAAAAACGGTGTTCTGTTTAGCTGCTAGCAGTGCTGAAAGAATACAGTCACTGATATTCAATGAACAACCTGTCACATACCGCAGAGGAGGTGGGGGGAATACTCTGCTCATTCAGATAGTGCTGTTTGTAGCAAGATCTTTCTGCACTTTTCCCTATTATCCGAATGGAACTGTAGATATAATACACTGCTCTTATCTGGGGCGGCATATTATGCTGATAGATCTGGTATAAGTCCTGTAAGGTTTTTCTTTAATGGCTAATGATCTAGATGTTTTTTTCCTTTTGATCTGTCGTGTGTAGACTTTCATCTGAAACACAACCTGCAGGATAATTTCATCAAATGTAATACATTTCTTACATTTGACACATTTCCAGTCTTGGTAGTTTAGGTAAAATGGATTTTAAAATATATGGTTAAAAGTATTGGAACAACCCTTCAATTTCTAATATTCAACATAAACAGAGGGCTATGATAATGTATGTATTATAGCTGCAACACTCATATCCTACATGGTGCTATGGCAGTGCTCTCTAAAAAAAGGATGGTTTCCTGCACATTTCCTACATTTAGGCTGTTAAAAAACAAAACTGTGATTTACTATGCATTCGTATAGTGTGCTGAGAGTGGTAGAGTGGTTTCCCCTCCATTACAGAAGAAATAGAAGACTCCAGAGACAGATAGGTCAGAAAAGATGAGACAGTCTCAGAGATGACACTTTAGCCACCACTGGATCAAGGTAACAGCCATGGAGAGGCCTGAAAGAGCAAAAGAACTACCAAAGCAGACCAGAAGAGAAGGAGGTGTAGTGAAAGAACAGTAGAGATAACCTGTCCAGAAGGGTGTATTGACTCTACAGCATCCATGATCAGAGGTTGCCTCTGGTGCCTGAGCATACCAAATGACAGTTGGCCAACTGTGAGAAATACCACATCTCAAGGTGGATTCCGTGGAGGCGTACAATATAGCAACCAACCTGTTGAAAAAAAAGTGCAGAGCGTTGGCCTGCCATCAGACAGACCAGCCCTGGGGTTGCATTGCATTGCCTATAGTAAAGTATACACCACATTTCTGTATGCTCATGTGTACAAGACAGCTAGAGAAGTGCAGTGTAAGGAAAAGTGCTCCCAAGCAACAACTGTGCCCATTAACTCAAATCACAGCCGCATAACCTGTAAAATCTATGGAAAGCACTTGTGAAACATCTGCCTGTCCATGTATGCTGATCTTGTGATTAATGCACCTGAACGTGAATCTTCAGTAAAGAATCATTTGCTGTTAACCTGGCCTAGTTGTTTCCTGCGCTGCTATACTGCTACGACATCTGCAGCTGCATCAAGGACACCTTACCTTGCACCTCAAAACCTTCACCACCAAGGACACCAGAACCCTCATCAGGCAGGGAACCACAGAAACCCAGAGGGTTGGCCCAGGGAGGTGGCTGCTTCACCCAATTGGTCATCCGTCTGAAGTTGGCCCAAGATTAATGGCTTTGAGTGGCCATGTAAAATTGGCCTAAAGAGTCCAGACATGTCAAGTGGTTCATAAAATGAGGATGCAATCTCCATGGACAAAAAATTTGTAGAATTTATCTGCCAAAGAGCTTATTTTTTCACATTTTCGTTGCTTTAGGACATCACCTTTACAGCAAGTAAGTTTTCCCTATTTCTGCTGTTTGTGAAATCGAAGGCTTTGGACCAGGAATGGTTGAAAAATCACATCAGCACATGAAATATTCTTTGTAACTTTCATAGCTTGCGTTAGCAATGGCTTATTTGCTGCGCTTAGAAGTCTCACATCACATTATATGTATACGTTTTATGTCACTTTCACATCATATGTCACAATATGGCGGTATTTTCCCCTAAATGCAAATTTTAAGAGAAAGGATCTGTGAAAGGCAACATTGATATGGAACACTATATCGTATCTCACAGAAACCCTACCTGTAAGCCAGAGACCTAAACCATATACTGGAGCAACGCAAATATGATATTTGGAGTGATGAATTACACCTCAGCATCTGCCAGTCTGATAAGGTTGAGTTGAAGCCATTATCAATATTTGACGGTAGAGGAATATGGTCTGAGACTGCTTCTACTAGTTTGGGATGGATACCAGGGAAGAGAAATCTGAATTATGCACTCGCCTGCACAGGATCCTCACCATGAAACAAATTTTTGGAAATATATAATTGAAGAAGATCAGTAGCAGGAAGACGTCACCTGTCATTCTCAGGATCTCTTTTAACATCATAACTGGGACTAGTAGATGTCTTTTAGGGTGCTGCCACGCAGTTTTTTTTTAAATGTCTGACTTGGTCATTGCTTTTGTATAATTTTTCAGGCCTTTATAAGGTGTTTTTTTCAGCCATATAGTGTTTTTTACAATCTAGTATTTTTGAATGGTGTTTTTTGCATGCTTTGTATTTTCATTGGAAAGTTTGTATCCACGTATCACTACCTTTGTAGAGCAGTACAGGAAAAATACATTGGTACAAAAAAAAACACCAGAAAAAAAGGTATTTTTCTCATCTGCAGCATATGACCCCAGCCTTATAGAACTATAACATGTTACTATTTTTTTTAAACTAAAAAATAACTGACTCAAAAATCTTAATGCGGATATTTACACTAATACAAATGACATGTATGTCTAGTCACCTGCTCCTGTGTTCCCGTTCCCAATAAACCTACCTCCCACTCTCCTCTTCTTCCCAGTGGGCCTGTGGTAGGTGTCTCTCTGTTGATAAGCTGTGGCCTGCTTGCTAGCAAAGCCTCTCTATTTACCCAGTAGGCTCTTAAAGGCAACCATGAATGCACCCTCATTCACAGCAGTCAATGGCTGGTCACCTTGGGGTACCTAAGGCACCTTCCTTTATGCTTGTTTCCGTGATGGCAATAGGTTGTACTGCTTGCTAGTTCCCTGCAAAGGTGCATCCTAGTTGCTGTTGCTCATGTTCAACTCCTCATTTTCTGGATTTAACCCTATGCTGCCTGACCTGACCCCGGTCTGATCTCTGTACTGGCCCAGAGCTGCCCTCCCTGGCCTCGGCTGTTTTCTTTGCATTGCACATTCTCTGCCTGTGCTAACCTCAGCCTGTCCCTCACTATGGTTTTGCTTCAGTGCTCTGCATTGGTGTCTCTCGACCCTTGCAGGTTAGCTCTTAACCACATAGAGACTACTCCAGAAGGTAGTAGCCTGGTGGGTCCCCTGCAGCAAAATCCAGATCTTTGTACAGTCCGACTCCTGGGACCCCACTGATCAGCTGGATAAAGAGGATGCTGCGCTTTTTTAGACCAATGACATCATGTTCATCAGTCTAAAGCTATGGTGAAACACCAGACACCATCTTTAAGGAAACAACATCAACCGTACATGTATGGCAGATGTCGCCAAGGGGTTAATAGATGCAAGTGGGGAAGTCTCTAGATATATGACAGAATACTTTCAATTCAATGCTGGTTCGGCATCTATATATTCTGTTTGGAAGACAATGAAAACCTATCTTCATGGGTAATAAGTAAAGCAATTTAATGTAACCAAAACTAAGAATAAAGCATTAGATGCAGCTTTGCACCTAGAGCTTCACCTAGAATCAGCATTTATAGAAAACTCATCTCAGACTACTTAACATAGATTACATTCTGCTCAGTCAGAGATCACGCATCACCTTCTTGAGGTAGCTGATAGGAAAAGATATTTCCTTAAACAGAAGTTCTTTGATGAGGGAGAAAAAACAGGTCATCTGCTTTCAATGGTATCGAAAGCACAACAAGGTATCCCCTATATTAGTTCCATGCAATCCTTTATTTGTCAGATTATTCAGGACACACACACAATTTTGGGGACACTAGAAAATTTCTACACTTCCATATATACCTAAAAAATAACAGTTTCAGTCTCAGCTCTGGGTCAGTACAGAGATCAGGCTTGGGTCAGATCAGGTCAGGCAGCATAAGGTCAAATCCAAAGAATAAGCAGAAGTCGAAACATGAGCAACTGCATGGAAATGGCAAATAATACAATGGCCAATGAGTAGATGCATTACCAACTGAGATATATAAAAGATGAAAAATGTGTTGCTCCCTAAATTACTGGAAGTTTTTCAGTTCTCTTTTAAACAAAGAGTTTTACCACCCTCCATGCAGGAAGCCATAACTATTTTATTGCACAACCCTGGTAAAGATCCAGTTACCTCAATCTTACCAACACATCTTTCATCATTTAACAGATGTTAAGATCTTGGCCAAGGCCCTGTCTATTCGACTAACTAAAGTTATAACGTCCATTAAATATTCAGACCAATCTGGCTTTATGCTTGGAAACTCTACAGCTAGTAATGTGAGACGCCTCTTCTTGAATCTTCTAATCTCCATCTGATAATTGCGAGAATAGAGCTGTCTTTTCACTTGATGTTGCTAAGACATTTGATAGAATGAAATGGCGATATGTTCGAAAGGTCTTAGAACACATGGGCTTCAGACCTAACTTTATCTCTTGGGAGAAAATACTCTATTCCAACTCACATGGTAAGATAAGACAAAATAAATACCATGCACTTGGGCGCTAGTTCTGGCTCTAGAGCCGCCTCCTCCCGACGCCATTTCGCCACAACAAGCTTCTTCCGGGGATATTTATGTAACCTATTGGAGGTATTTACAATTTTTTTTTTGTGTGTGATAGGTATGAAGAAGAAAGAACTAGAAAAACAAGTGCATTACAAAAAAGGCCACTAGATGGGAGCATATAACCAAATATAGAAATACTGCATATGAAATGGTTCAATGAATTAAACTATATACATTCCATATAAATTGTAACTGAGTAGGAGCACACTCCCCGTCTGGCATTGAAAATGTCACTATTTAAACCATAACGGTAGTTATACAAATAAATAATGCAATAAATAATGCAATAAACAACAGTGCAATTTGCTTGATGTACGAAGACCGGAAAAACATAAAAGAGAACATGCATATAATGCAACAACTGTAATGCAAGGCTTCAAGTTGTAACAAAGTTCAAACTCTTCTTCTTGAAATCACAGGTAGGATCCAGCACAATACGCAAACAAGTTCATTCTCCAAAGGGCAAGAGCAGGACAAGTTCCGTGATAGGTCTGATGAAAGTCTTTACAGTCCCTTGTCTTGCAACTTTCACCTCCACCTTGCGTACCTTACCCCTTTCATGGTAGTGCTGTATGGTAATGTGGCGGCGAGCAGGTATTATGAGAGGATTCTGCTCTCGTTCTCCCAATTCAGCCTTGGTTAAAAGTCCACCAACTCTTAACATGTCATCATTGTCTATTAATGGGTTTAGGTTAGCAATTGGCCTGTTTTTTGGAATATCCCTCTTGCCACGGATACATTTAATTTCAGAGCCAAAGACATCCTGTTGTACACTGCGTATTATGATCATTTCACCTTTAGCAATGTCCTTTGTAAAAAGAGGCTTTTGGCACACGTGCCAACCTAGACATCGAACATCGGTGGGCTTTGTGTAAAAGCAGTGTGCGATATGGACTAACCTTGCGTTGATGCGTACAAGCCTTATCCACTTGGAAAAACATTCAAAGCGTTGAGAGCCTTAGACGAGTCTTTGTTCAGTTCTGGTAACAAGAGTTTTAACTTCAGGACGAATCTCTGGATCCTTGTCAGGTTCTGGAAGACTGAAGACATCAGCTGTGGTCTCTTCTGTGTGATCCAGCAGAAATTCAGGACCTGTTAACCAGGAAGAGTTTGCACAGACACTTGCAGACACTGGCCAGGTGGCATGATCTGCAGGATTAATTTCAGATGAAACATAATGCCATCGTTCAGGTTTAGATAATTTCTACAGCTAGCACAGTCCCACAAAGTTCAAGCCTAGGAATTGTGTGCTCAGGCTTAGGTGCTAACTTAGCTTTCATAAACAGAAACCCTATGTGGGTTTGATTAGAAGATTCTTTCACCTTGAGGTAGGCAACAGCCGCTATGGCCTGAGTAGATGCGTTTGAGAAGATGTGAAGTTTTTTTCTCCGGCTTGTAGCAAGAGAGGCTGGGGTGTAGCAGCGTGGTATATGGATTCCATCTAAGGCGTGTAGAAATTGCTTCCAGGACTCCCACTTTTAAAGCTTGTCAGATGGCAGAGGAGCGTCCCAATCTTTAATAGACTCTGAGAGCTGTCTAACTAAGGCTTCACCTTGCATGGTGATGGGAGCCACAAATCCCATTGGATCGTATAAGCTGTTCACCACTGACAGAACACCACGCTTGGTAAATGGCCTGTCTGTAGAGTTGACTTGAAAGACGAAAGTGTCTTTTAATAAGTCCCACCGCAGGCCCAGACTTCTCTGTACAGGTGGCATGTCCATTCCCAGATTTAAGTCTTTAAACCCTGTTGCATGATCGCCAGGTTGAAATGCTTTCATAACAGCAACACTGTTTGAGGCAATCTTGTACAGTCTGAGGTTAGCCTCAGAAAGCATCCCTTGTGTCCTTTGGAGCAGATCTATGGCTTCTTCGTCTGTAGGTTAAGACTTAAAGCGGTTATCCGAGTTATATAAATGTTTGTTACTGAGTTTTATATTACCCTATTATACTTTTTTCTAAATCACTTACAGTATTGATTTTGCGCTGTTTTGCCTCTTCAGATTTGGGTCATGTGACCCCCGACGTCACCAACCCTGCTCAAGCTGTGACGTCTCGTGTACAAGCTTCTCCCTGCTTGAGGGAGTGGCCAGGCTCTGTAAACGAGATGTCAGATTCTCTGGTGCCTGCCCCTCTCTCTCTCCTCACACAGAGCCTCTGCGATAGTAAGCGATCGCGCAAGAGCGATCCTTACCAGAGTGGTGGAGAGAGAATTTTTCGGCAGCTTGGTATGTGTCTGGCCCCGTCCATCACTTCTATGGGCCAGTTAACCCGTTCCCCTCCGGCATCTGGGGATAGTTATTAGAGCCCTGGCCCCCTCAGCAGTAAGTAAATAACTGACCAGCATATAGATATATTTGGCATGCATGCTGCACCTGCACTCCCTGGGTTTTGTGTGGCTGATATGGCCCATAAAAGGTAAGAATTAATGTTAGGGACCACTCGAGAGGCAACCGTGAAGTGGTGGGTGGCTTACATAATTTGGCCAAAATATAAACTAATGCCTCATCTAACATCCAGCATAGTGGCAGGACGGAGCTCTAGCTGCAGTGTGCCATTGCACCTTTGTTTTTACGTGAGCATATAGATATAGCTATTGCTATATCTAATCTATATTAGTATATAGGCTGCAACTGCTTCTAAGCTGTATCTGTATCAAAGTTATATATATAACTAAGCTATATCTATCTAATATAGATATAGCTCAGATACATATATAGCTTAGATACATATATAGCTTAGATACATATAGCTTAGATACAAATATAGATTAGATACAGATATGGCTTAGATACGTACATATATAGCTTAGATACACATATTGTTTAGATACAGACATTGTGAGCTAGGAGATGATCATGTGACTGTTTTTTTATGCACATGTTAGGATGCGCAGAGCAGGGTGAGGGGAAGGTCAGATTGTTCACACCCACAAATATCCATGAGGGAGAGCTCAGGCACTGTTGGTACACGCCCCCTCAGCATGTACTTTAGCATGTAAATGCAGCAATAACAGAACCAGGAAAAGCTGTAAGTATGGGGTTTTCTCTGAAGAAATCAAGCTTAACTAATGCATATGTATGTCCTGATGAGTTTTATGAGGTTTTAATTTTTTTCCCCATAACTCGGATAACCCCTTTAAGTCCATTGTCAACATAAAAGTCTCTCTCAACGAAGTGTCGAGCATCCGCGCCATACTCCTTTTCTCCATCAAGGGC
The DNA here is from genome assembly GCA_033119425.1 of Bufotes viridis. Lineage (NCBI taxonomy): Eukaryota > Metazoa > Chordata > Amphibia > Anura > Bufonidae > Bufotes > Bufotes viridis. Next base: position 39,402,193 of record CM065593.1, on the reverse strand, counting down.
AGTCCTTCGCAAACCGTATGTTGCAACAGCGGGTGAGGGACTATTACCGAGAACATGCACCTTCATGCGGTATTCAATAATCTCATTGTCCATGTTGTGGCTTTTACGGTGCCACAGAAACCTTAGGAAGTTCCTATGATCTTCGCGTACAATGAAGCAATGAAACATTTGCTCAGTTTCAGTAGTTATGCTAACTGGTTTTCTTCTAAATCTCATAAGTACGCCTACAAGGTTGTTGGTTAGATTTGGGCCAGTGAGAAGAACATGGTTCAGGGATACGCCTTGATGCTTGGCACTGGAGTCATTACTATCCTGATTTGTTTTGGCTTACATGGATGATACACTCCGAAGAAAGGCCGATACCAGCACTCATCGTGTCGTTGAAGTGGTGGCGCTGGTTCGGTGTGATCATTGTCAAAGATTCTTTTCATAAAGGCGATGAAATGGTCCTTCATCTCAAGTCTGTTCTTTAGCGTTCGTTGAAGTGAGTTGAATCTGGATAGAGCCTGTTCACGATTGTTTGGGAGTTTGGCCCTTGCAGCTCGAAGAGGTAATAGTGCAACCCAGTTGTTAGACCCATCCTGAAAGAATTCCATGTCCATTATTTTGATGAATTCTCTGTCTTCAACTGACAAGGCTATTTTGTTGTCCTCACTTGTAGTACAAAACACTGTGGTACCCAGGTTGTCATCACAAAGGATAGGGGTAACAAGAGGTAATTGAATGGTGTCAAGAAGCTTCTCCTTTACTTCATAAGGTGAGGGAACTGTTTGAAGTGGGATGCACATCGATTTCCCAACATGTAAGTCTTGAAGGAGTGGATCTCAAATGATCTACATATCCTGTCCAAGCATACATCGCCCACTATTACCCAGCCTTGCGTACTTTATGTATGAATGTCCCTCCCTAACAGGACTAGGATTTCAGCACTCTTGGCTATCGCAGGAATCTCATCAATTAAGTGAGGAAGGTGATATGCAGCTTCTGGAATGGGAATCTCTTCCCTTTCGTCTGGTATCTGGTCGCACTTGAATAATGTTGGTAGGGGTATGCCCTCTCCCTTGTTGATATGAGAGACCATAAACCCATCAACCCTTCTGCCGAAAGTCTTTACATAACCGAAACAGGTTCTAAGAGTATATGGTGTGGCTGACCCTCTATGCCAAAGATCTCAAAGAATTTAGGCTTAACCAGGGATCTGTTGCTCTGTTCATCTATTATGGCATACCTCCTAGCAGCTTTCTCAGGATGACTCACTAGGTATATCTTGACTAGGCATATCTTGGCACAGTATTTGTGGTCCTTGCCTTCTCCACAGACTTTTTCTTTGGTTGGAGCATGACCTTGTTGCTACCCGCCATGATTTGAGACAGGAGTGGAGGTAGGTAGCTGCTGTGGGTTGTTAGAAAGTGGAGTAGGATGCATAGCTGTAACATGTCTGTTGCTACTACATTCTGTGCACTTGATGACAACTTTACAGCAAAATGGCTATAAGAAGCACAGCACTTGTAGCATATGCCAAGTTTCTGGAAAATCTCCCTGCGCTCTTGTAAAGTCTTTGCCCTAAGCCCACTGCATTTCTTTAGAGGGTGAGACTTCTTTTGAATAGGACACTGATGATTAGGGTCTTTATCTCTGTCATCAACATTGCCCTGATCAGTAGGTGAGATTGTAAAGGGTGAGAGGTCTGTCCTTTTAACAGATATTGCTCTATTTAATTCTCTACGTTTAGCTGCTGTGTTATCATACCTTGATGATGGTGAGGATGCAGCAGGCAGGTTGGGTTCACCGAAGCTGAAGCTGGGATCGTTTCTCATCCACGCTTGATCACTAATGAACCTGCAAAAGTATGAGAATGGAGGAAAGGATACATTATAGTCTCTTTTGTATCTTGACTCTTGAGCCCTGTTGTGCCCATTTCTCTTGTAAGCTGTATGGCAGTTTAGACACCACTGGGTTGACACAATGAGCGGTGTCCAGGAAGCTTAGTCCAGGTAGATGTGGGTCAGTCTTTGCCAACTCTAGCTCCATGAGGAGGTCACTTAGAGCTTGGAGCTTGTTATAGTCTTTGTTCCCTATTTTTGGGAAGTTTTGAAGTCTCTTGAATATGGCTTCAGAACTACCATAGGCTTGCTCATATCTTGCCCATGCAGCAACAAGACCTGCATCTGGGTGGTCAACATGTACTGTTCTTAATTTTTTAACACAACCTGCAGACTCTGGTCCCAGCCACTTTATAAGCAAATCAAGTTCTTCCTTAGTAGTAAGGTAGAGATCAGCAATAGCAGCCTTGAAGGTTGATCTCCAGGCTCTGTAGCTCTCTGGACAGTCATCAAACCTTGAAAGGCTGGTGTTAATAAGCTCACGGCGTACCATGTATCTGTCAAAGTAACTTGTGGAACCCCTTGGGTGTAAAAGTTCTCTGGTGATGTAGGGTGAGGTTTACCAGGGTAAAATGATGTTGCATGAGCATTTAACTGTGGTGTAGTCTCCAAGTCTTGTGCTGGCTGTGGCTTGGGCTGCGGATTATCACTGCAAGTCACCTTGTTGTTGGCATGAGTTGATGTGGTTTGCTGCATGGATGTACTTGTGTTGTAGACTTGAAGAGGCTCAGGCATATAGAGCTGAGAGGTCTCTGTGTAGAGAGTCAGAACAGTGTTGTTAGTAGGAGGTACAGGAGATGACTCTGTATAGATGTTATGCTTTAGCAAGTATTTACTGGTGCATTCAGCTGGATCTTCCAGTTCTGCTGGGATAAGGCAGTCTGAATTAGTACTTTGTCCCATCGCTTGTTCAAGGAATTTCAGCCTTGCTAGGAAAGCTGCTTCCTCTCCTTCCATTTGCAGAATCTTTAATTGTGAATCTGCCTCTGCTTGGAGAGCTTTGCTTGGAGCTTTCATCTTGGCTTGATGATCTGCCATTTGAGCTTTCACCTCTGCTTGTTGAGTTGCCCTGCGTGCTTCTACATCTGCTTGCTTTCTTGTAAAAGAGCTTTGCACCTTTTTCGATTCGGCATCTATTAACTTGTCGCTTAATGTTGATCTTCTGGAACGATAGGATCTGGAAGAAGGTGCAGTGTGCTTGGTTGAGGTGGATCTGTGAGATCAGGTCTCCTGCAGTTGAGGAGTTCTGCCTTAAACTTAGCATTTTGCACTGTGAGATCCCTTTGTTGGTTCAGTTCATCAGTCCTGGTCAGTTCTGCTGAGGAATCCTCTATATTATAGTCTTGCAAGAAAGCTGAGTATTTTGCAGACAGCTACTGGTAGCGTACATATGCAGCAAATAGGCGATTTATAGATTCTCTTATTTCATCTGGTTAATCATTAGAGTGTGACAAAACTGACATGCAGTGTGAGGTTATGTGCCAGAGGTCTGACAGATTACTGGAGAACTCAGTCATCTCTAGTGGCTTCATAGTTTTCTCTCAGTTTTTGTGTTGGTTTTATTGTATGTTTGGGTCTTACACTCTGTTTAGTAATATCTGAAGAATCTGCTCCCTGTACGTCTGTTGGTTCAGAGGCATGATGTATCTGCATTGGTTCAGCCATAAAAGAGTGTTCAGAGCCTTGTCTAGACATTTTTTATGGTTTTGCGGAAACTGTCTCTTTAAGAAGACGAACAGCAGCTTAGATAGGTGAGGTAACACAGTGCAATGTAGAGAAAAAGTTTTTAACATTCACTTGAAGTGCAGTAAGCTTGTGCAACCATGTGCTTTCACAAGATGGCGGATGGTACTGAGCTTGATTGCAGATTAGGCACACACATATACACAGCAGGCTGTAGGAATTCTATGCATCTTTTGACTATTCTGACTTTGATTGTTGTAATAGCGATTTATCCCTAGTGAGACTTCTATGTCTGGCCTGTATAAGCAGATATAATCACTGCGGACAATCCTTATCAGATAGCTGAACTCACCAGCACTGTATTTATTCGTGTAAGTTGCTTTATTCTGTCAGTCAGATAACAGGGTACAGCAGAACAGATGGATTCCGGTATTGTGCGGTCAAAAGATGATGCTTTCATTAGCGTACATGAGAATACGTGTGCCCCTGTACATGTGGCTGAAGCAGCATGAAATATACAGGAAGTGAAGAGTGAAGAAACGGCAGGCAGCACTCCGGATATCGTGAAGATAAACGTGGTTTATTAACCCAAAGACAGTAGCAACGTTTCAGCTCTCACTATGGAGCCTTTGTCAAGCCATATTCACACGTGTTCAAATGCCAAAATATATAGTGCCTTCAATAATGTTTCCATTGAAGCAGTGATTAATATAATTAAGTCAAAATATCATATAAACAATAGACCGTGATATACAAAATTCGATTACATGATTGTGTCACATTATATAAACATCATGATGAAACTCGTGCTGAGTGATTATACATACAGTGTAATATTCATATATAAATTCATAATCATGTGAAATTAATTACAGGAAGTGAAGTACACAAAAGAAGGGTGGAACATTGAAAGGAAAGGAGTCATAGGTATGAAGAAGAAAGAACAAGAAAAACAAGTGCATTACCAAAAACGGCCACTAGATGGGAGCATGTAATCCAATATAGAAATACTGCATATGAAATGGTTCAATGAATTAAACTATATAAATTCCATATAAATTTTAACTGTGTAGCAGCACAGTAGGATTAGGGCAAATTGCAGATTTTCCAAGCAATTTAAACTATCTAGGGGTACAAGAGAGGATTGCCCTTTGTCATCATTATCGTTGCCATTGCAGTAGCACCACTAGAAGCTAATATATGCACCTCATTAACCATTAAGGGATTTAAATATGGTAACATTGAACAAAAATCAGATTATATGGAGATGATGTGTGATTATTTTTGACGAATCCACTTTAAAAGATGTTATGTCCATTATAGAGAGTCTTGGTAAGATATCTGGTATTGGCATCATAGTGGGACTTTCAACTGGAATTTTTCAGCAGGATAATGTGCACCCACACACGGAAAAAGTTTCACAGGAATGTCACTAGATACCAAGAATTCCTTGCCCTGTCCGATTGCCAGATTTATTGTCAATCAAGCATTTATGGGACCAGCTGGGGCACCGGCTTCCGCAACCTTGAGTGTACAGGATCTACAAGACCAGCTGCAGCATCTGTGGGCAACTGTGCAGCAGGATACCATACAGAACCTATATACCTCCATGCCCAACCGTATCTCATATTGTAATCAGGCTAGATGTGGTCCAAGAAAGGTCTCCTTTGGCACTAATAACGCAATCACTTCCATATATCATCATTATGTTCACATATATAAAGTTTCATTCCAACATCTACATTTTGGTGTGGGATTTTTTTGGTCTAATAAATCTACTTCCGAGGGTATGAAACTGTCTCATCATTGGTTCCCTCACCCCTCTTCCTTGTTCTGATGTTATGTCAGTCCAGATTTTTTTTGACCTCTATACAAGAAGTGCCAGGCTTATTACCTAGAATTTCAGCGGGTACCAGGTAAAAGTAACATTACTGGATTTCTGGTGGTCAGTTTTCAGATGGGTAAGTTGCTTATTGTATTAAATGACACCAGTTAGTGATGCTGATGTGCTCTTGTTCTTCAAGGATTGGGGCAAACAGACTATTCAGGTGGCGCCAGGGGATTTCATGGACTGTATACTGATGGCCATAACTGATCTGTGGACGTTCCTCTCCTAGTCCTCACCAGTGATCACTTTAATGAAGAGGCCACAGTACTTGCTGCAGCTCAATGAATAAGTTGGCTGTAGTACCAGGCACAGGGTACCTCCATTCAGCTGATCAGAGAGGGTGCCAATAGTTGGACCTCTTATGACTGAACATTGAAGGCCTAAGGATAGGTCATCACTATTGCAGTCTCGGAAAACTTAGTAAAGCCGACTTAGCTCAAAATAGCTAAAATGAACCAAAACCAACTGTTACAGCATTGGTTGTGGATCTACTGTCTCAACCAACATTTTTGACTTTGAGCTACTCCTAAGGGATTCATCCTGGCAGCCCCTGGTTTCCACCCTTTAACCCTTGTACAGGTATCTGAACTTTACTACAGGGGCACCACCAGGCCTAGCGTCCTGGAGTAGTCTCTGTTTGATTGACAGCCGACCCAGGGCACCGAGGGGTCAGGCAGCACCTTAGTCTAGGACAGGCCGAGGTCAGGGCAGGCAGAGTCTGAGCAATCCAATAAACAGTCTAAGACCAGTGAAGGCAGAGAAGGGTCAGTATCCGGGAAACGAGCAGAATGTGTTGCTCCCTAAATGACTGGAAGTTTTCAAATCTCCATCTGATAATTGCGAGGATAGAGCTGTCTTTTCACTTGATGTCACTAAAGCATTTGATAGAATCAAATGGCGATATCAAAAGTCGGTACATAGGCAGACAAACTAATATAGCACACCTTTGTGGGAACTAGAAAGCTAGGAACCAATTGCTCAGGCTCAGGGGCCTTAAGTACCCAAAGGAGGCCAGTCATTGGCTGATGTGGGTTAGGGCGCACATGCACTGACCTTTCAGGGACCAAGGGAGTGCACTCATGAATGGCAGAGGGGAGAGATCTTCCGGGATGATGCAGGCTGCGGCCTGCAAAGAAAGATCAGTTTGGGGACTTTGGCGGCCAGCTTGTCATGAGGGAGCAAAAGAAGGTTGGCGGTGGGTTCGGGCCCCCGGATCAGGACAGAGAAGGTGAGCGGACCAGGAGAGCTGGATGTCCCTTCTAGTGTAAGTGAGTGTCACGGTGCTCCTACCTGGATATGGTTGGACCCCAGATGTTGGCTCTGAAGCAGACAAATAGGGTTAAATAAATGAGGGATAAAGGAATAACTTGAGTCCAGACCTTGTGATGAAGTTGAATAGCAGCTTTACTTTGATAAACTTTAATCAGACACAATCCTCCTGGCCCCTGAGAATCTAAGCTGTGGCCTCCACATCCAGGGGAGCTGAAGGTGCTCTGGCTGGCTTATCTTGGTCTAGGCACGTCAAGCAGAGATGTGCCCAGGACACCTTCCTTTCCCTAGCAGGGGGTAAGCTAGACTGCTCCTAGAAACTGGTCCCCACCCTTCCTGCAGAAAGTGGGAGAGGGGGGTTAGAATGCAATGGAAAGCTCCATTCGACCTAAATGTAGCTCTGCCGTATTTGCTGCCACCTGCTGGTGAACCAGGCATATTACATTTGTACATAACAGTTACAAACATTAGAAATGCAAAGTGTATAGGACCTGAAATAAATACACAAGATGACATGATATTAGCATACACAGATAGAAGCAGGAGTGGTAATGCCACTCTGGGACGTTACATATGTAAACAGGAATTGTTGTGTTACTTTACTTAAACAGTGCAATTATTATCAGCAACAACACTGCATGGCATGTTTTTTTAATTTTTTTTTTTTTTCAGTCTGGTTCATCAGCGGCAAGTTATTTTAAACTCTTTGATGGAACAAGTCTACAGAATAACACACAGCGGTAAGTGATTGTATCTCACGTGAGATAATATCGTCTGTTTGATGAATATACCTTATGGTTCTTTTCAAAGATTCTGCTTGTTTATATCTTATTGCTAAGCGAGGAAATATGATGCATAATTTATTATGTGCATATTCCTACATTTTCTTTTAAACACTTTCCCTATAAGAATGCAATGTTGAAATTCTTATCTTTATTCAAACAAATTGTGTTCTCTCGCTCAGTTCATAAATAAAACAAAAGAATGAAAAAGAGCATTGTAAACTCGTCTAACCATCATCATCAAGAGCTAAACATTCGCTCTGCTCTCTGATACTGGATTGCAGGAAAAGCTGTTCTGGGAAAAAGTCTTGTGTAAAAAAAAGCATGTATACGAGGAATATCATCCAACATATATGCTGGACTTATCCATTGAGTTCTATGGACCAGACTAGAGATGAGCAAACTTCTTGTAATTCGTTTAAAGGGGTTATCTGACTTATCATCAGGATAGGTCATCAGCATCAGATCTGCGGGGGTGCAACACCCGGGACCGCCGCCTATTAGCTGTTAGAAGAGACCTTGAGCGCTGCATCCTCTTCATAAACCAGTGACATAACTATGCATTGGTCACATGGCATAGTTGCAGCTCAGCCCCATTCAAGTCAATAAGGCTGAGCTGCAATACCAAGCACTGCCACTACACAATGTATGGCACTATCCTTTGAAAGCTGCCAGGAGCCTGTTTTGCTCACGAGAGCTTCGGTGACTGCAGTGGCTCCCTGAAAAAGCTGATCGATGGAGGTGCTGGGACCTGGACCCCCACTGATGTGATAATGATAATCTATCCTGAGAATAAGTCATCATTATCTTTCCCAGGTTAACCCCCTTAATTTCTGATTTGCCAAATTCTTTCAAAAATTTGATTCAGATTCGAATCGATTCTACCCAAATCAAATATGCTCCAATTGCCCTGAAAATGAGTACACAACACTCTAAGGTCTCCTAGGACTCTTTCAAATAGGATTTTTTTCAAATACCTGAGAACAATATAAGTCCTAGAAGTCATGAGAGAGAGAAATCCGTGAGTAATACTTCTCAGAGTGAGATATGCAAACCAGTTCTCCTTCCAAAAAATTAAAATCATATTGGCTTAGTGTTCTTTTATTTTTTGGAAGGAAAGCTAATTTGCATACCTTTCTGTTTCTGGGAAAAGAACATTAAGCCTAATGATGGTGATCTCCCTAATGAGAAAGATATATTTTGTTATACGTTTTGTTTCAAAGGAAGTCCTGTAAAACATATTCTTGCTGGTATCCTTTTTTTTTTTTTAACAATATCACATACAATTATATACACATGTCAGGGGAGGGAGCATTGAAACTACACTGTGGCCCAGATTTACTAACTCTAAGGCCCCTTTCACACGGGCGAGTTTTCCGCGCTTGTGCAATACGTGAGATGGACGCATTGCACCCGCACTGAATCCGGACCCATTCATTTCTATGGGGCTGTGCACATGAGCGGTGATTTTCACGCATCACTTCTGCGTTGCATGAAAATCGCAGCATGCTCTATATTGTGCGTTTTTCACGCAACGCAGGCCCCATAGAAGTGAATGGGGCTGCGGGAAAATCGCAAGCATCCGCAAGCAAGTGCGGATGCAGTGCGATTTTCCCGCATGGTTGCTTAGCAACAGGACCAGATCTTTATTATTTTCCCTTATAACATGGTTATAAGGGAAAATAAGAGCATTCTTAAAAAAGAATGCTTAGTAAAATGAAGATGAAGGGGTTAAAAATAATAAAAATTTACGTACCTTAGCCACTTGATCGCGTAGTTGCCGATCTGTCTTCTCTTTCCCTGCATCAGCTAACAACTAAAGGACCTGTGATGACGTCACATCACATGGTCCAATCACATGGTCCATCACCATGGTAAGATAAATAATAAATTCTTCAGAATACTCTACCCGAAACTGGACTTCAGTGATGAAGTCCAGCTTCGGGTCTGGGTACCAAACATGGCGATTTTTCACACGCGCGTGCAAAATGCATTACAAACGTTTGCACCCGTGCAGAAAAATTGCGCATATTCCCGCAACGCATCCGCCTCTTATCCTGGCGTCAAACATGATGCCCGTGTGAAACAGGCCTAAAGGTGGCAAAATTTAGACCGTCTGTATAGACCTGCACCAGACTTATCACCGGGGCTCAGGCTGGATGATAAAGGCGGTTTACCCTAAGTTCACACCTGAGCGTTTTACAGCACGTTCCTACGCGCTGTAAAACGCTGAACAGGGGAAAACCCATGTTTCCCTATGGGCATGGTTCTCACCTGAGCATTTTACAGCGCGTACGAACGCGCTGTAAAACGCCCTACGCATAAACAAGTACTTGAGCTTTTTTTGGGGCATTTGTCGCGTGTATTGTGATTGACACCACAGTATTTTCAAAAACGCGCTGTAATACGCGTGACAAAGAACGTGACTAGAACGCTCAGGTCTAAACCCATGGTTAGGGATAGACACTTTTCTCTGATTCTATACATCTTGGCACATCCCCTTATCCCCTCCTCTCAAATTATTCCAATTTGCGCTGCCTTTTAGACACATTAGTAACTCTGGGTCAGTAAGATTTTTTCTTACATATAACGCCTGACAGATAAAGAAAAATGGTGTGCTAAATGTATAGAGCAACAGAACTTCACTAATTTGCTTCATTGATGATGATGTTTAATTGGTTCTGTAAAACGGTAATGATGTTTATCCAGACCAATGAAAGGACACTCATTTTCATGATGCTACTCTACCCATAACATAGATGACGCATGCACAGTCAGACCAGTGTAATATAGAATTGTATTGCAAAATGAAGAATTTTTTTAAGTCTTCATGTTAATTTGGATCATGTCATGCAGCAAAACCATTGCAGATTTTTGATATTAAAAGGGTTGTCCCATGAAAAAATATTCTACAGTTTTCAAACCAGCACCTGGATCTGATTAGTTTTGTAATTGGATGTAATTAAGAATTTAGTATAGCCACTGAGGTATTCAATAAAATGTATCTGGATAGCGCCACCTGCTGTTTGTTTTTTTCTTATTTCTTTGTCCTGCTCTCTGAGGTGGCCGCACATGCTCAGTTTCATCCTTCAACTTCCTCCTGAGCTGTGATAGGGTGAGCTGAGACACACCCCCTGAGCTGTGATAGGAAGAGCTGAGACACGCCCCCTGAGCGGTGATAGGGAGAGCTAAGACACACACCCTTAGCTATAGCAGAAAAGACACGCCCCTGAGCTGCCAGCTTGATATAAATCTAGCAGAGCAATGATTGGGGAGATCTCTGGATCCATGTGAGGTACAGGGCTGGTTCTAGCTTTGTTAGAAAGACTTGTAAAGAGCCCCTGCTCGCTCTGTTCCACTCTCCCGACACTCCCCAGATTTCAGACAGCAATGTCTGATTGTTCAGTCATTCGATAATCCGGGATTCGAACTACAGCTTTGTGCCATTCAAGACCAGTGGTAATAGCTCGGAACAAACACCAGGCAGGCTGTATGTAAGTTCAAACAGGAATCCTCTTTATTGAATGCACACAACACATTTTTATACACAACACTTTGAACACTCCGCCCAAACAACCACTTCCTATTGGTCAATTGTAAAGTCCCTTCTAGTCCTCACTTAGGTCCTCTAGGCCATGCAAATGAGGACTTGAAAAAGAGAAGTCCAAGGAGATAACCAAATTACATAAGCAAACAAACAGAACAATGCCTTCCTTCCAGAGCATGGAGCCGTTTGGAGTGGGCCATCCCAAAGACAACCTGTGAACAACGAAACAACCACAGAGTAATTCAGACCTAAGACAGGGCAGAGGACCCACCACTGTGTAATACAGTATAATCAAGGAAACATGGTTCAGTATTCTAAGGACCATGACAAGACTGTCATATACTATACAATGTCTGATTTTCATTTTTTACATTAGTCATGGGATAACCCCTTTAAATTGGGTTATGGAGAAGATAAAAAAAGGAAACAATTTGCCCACTTGGGCTTCTGAAGATGTTTTCAGAGATATAAAATTACTCAACTAAAAGCAGTGCCCAGAACAATACGGTGTAAGGGCTCATTCACGAATGTATTTTTTTTCCTTGTCTGTTCCGTTTTTTGTTTTTTTTGCCACCTGTATGCAGAACCATTTATTTCAATGAGGCCACAAAAAAACTGAAATGACTCTGTGTATATTCCGCTTCAGTATGTCTGCAAGTCCGTTGCACAAAAAATAGAACATGTCCTTTTCTTGTCCGTATTGCAAACAAGGATAGGCATAGTTACAATGGATCTGCAAAAAAAAACAAAAAATGATGAAATACCAATGTCATACGGATGTCATCCATATTTTTTGTGGATCCATGTTTTTTTTTGTCTGCAAAATACATATGGTCATGTGCATGAGCCGTGAGTGTGAGCCATGCTAATGTTTTGTTAATTTATTACAAGTAATAACTTATTAACCCCTTAAAAACAGAATTTAACTGATCAGTTTTTATGATTTTTACACACAATGGTTAAACATCTACAAGTAAATGTGTTCTTCATTTACTTGATTTTTTTTTTTTGGTGTATTCATTTTCGTGTGTGTTTTTTTGCCGTGTACACACATACGGGCAGACTTACTAGCCAGTGCAATATTCAGTGTAATATTTATACAGTTTAAACTTAGGCTACTTTTACACTAGCGTTTCTATTTTCCGGTATTGAGATCCGTCGTAGGGTCTCAATACTGGAAAAAAAACACTTCCGTTTTGTCCCTATTCATTGTCAATGGGGACAAAACATAATAAACAGAACGGAATGCTCCAAAATGCATTCTGTTCCGTTTGGTTGTCTTCCCATACCGGAGATCAAACCGCAGCAAGCTGCGGTTTTCTTTTTGTCATGACGCGCATTGCAAGTCAATAGGGAAGGATCTGTTTAACTCTGACACAATAGAAAACGGATCCGTCCCCCATTGACTTTCAGTGGAGTTCATGATGGATCCGTCTTGGCTATGTTAAAGATAATACAATCGGATCCGTTCATAACAGATGCAGATGGCTGTATCAACAGTAACAGCAGCGTTTTTGCTAGACTCTGCCGGATCCAGCAAAAAGGTAAGTGTGAAAGTAGCCTTAGACAGGCAGTCTAAAGTTGTGCCAAATTTATCAAAGTGGCTAAGGCCGGATCATAAATTTGGAGCTTTGGCTACTTTCGTATAACTTTACACCACCTATTAGTTGGCTTCCTTCACATCGAAATGTCGGCACATGCTGGCGCATTTTCAGTCATGTCCCTTTCTCATTTTGGTGTTCCACATTGTCAGTCAAGGTGCAAACATTGGGGGAAATTTATCAATAATGGCGGAATATGTGTGAAAAAATACTAACATATTACAAATCAAAACTGGTGATTTGTTACACCTCATATATCACAAGGCACACGCTACTTTTAAAATGTGACTTTTTTAAATATAAACTTGATTATCCACCAATTTCTCTCGATTTGCGACATTTTAACGCCAATGGCACTAAAATGCAACTTTTTAAAACACAAATGTGTCATTTTAGCCACCTCTGGCAGACCACACCAGACTTTTGAAACATATTTGTGACTTTTGAAGCATATTTGCGACATTTCCACCGATGAATTGCACATTTTGTTTTAGGCTATTTTCACACCAGCTTCAGTATTATCCTAATGTATTCAGAATGGAAAGCATTCTATTCAGGATGCATCAGGATGTGTTCAGTTCAGTCACTCTTACGGTATTTGGCCAGAGAAAATACCGCAGCATGCTGCAGTATTTTCTCTGGCCAAAATTCTGGAACACTTGAAATGTATTAATGTCGGATCCGGTACCAAGTTTTCCGGAAAAATGGAACCGGTTTCCCAGTCTGCGCATGCGAAAAAAATTAATACCGGATCCGGTTTTCCAGATGACACCAGAGAGACGGATACGGTATTGCAATGCATTTGTTAGACGGATCCGCATCCGTTAGCATACGGATTTCTGGATCTGGCAGGCAGTTCCGGCACCAGAACTGCCTGCCGGAATCTTCTAATGCAAGTGTGAAAGTACCCTTAGACTCTGGACGTTTTTGTTATTGTTTTTAATGAATGTCAATTTACTGACAGAACCCTGCTGTTTAGCTCATTTATATTATATTATAAAAATAAACGCATCCTCTTTTATTACTTATCTGTCACTTGTTTCCACGAGTTGGTTTTCTTTTCATAAACGCGACTTTTTGACAAAAAACCAACACTGGCCTAATTGTCCGCAACAATTTGAGCCATTTCTGCCGATAAGAGGATGATAAATGAGGTGTAATATGCGCCAATTTGATAGCCCCGCCCACGTTGACATTTATAACTCACTTCTGGCGTGATGCATTCTTTATGGTGAAAATTCTGGAGAAAACATCTGATATATTTGGGGCAAATCAAACACCATTCTTTTTGGCGCATTTTACACAATAATTCTGGCGCAACATGCTTAGTAAAAGTCCCCATTGCCTAAAACACATAATAAAAGTGGTGCATAGCATGTACCCAGTTCTGTGTGCAAATGAAAGGTGTTTTCAGATTTTTCAATTTTGATGACCCATTCTCAGGATAGGTCACCAATACCACATCGGCGGGAGTCCAATTCCACAGACCCCTACCTCACAAGTTCTTCACATTCATTGACTAGATCTCTATAAGGAGACAATAAAACTTTCACACTCCTTATCTTGAACTGGACAGCTTTTTCCTTCTCCACTCATATTGACCTGCTTTACGTCATTTGTCTGATTTTCCACACTATTCCTATGTGTGTGTAAATATGTGACTGCAGATGCTGTGTTATATTAAGCCTGATGAAGAGACCTTTTGAGTTTTGACCCAACCTGCTTACTACCAACTTGTCTGTAACCTTCTCTTCATCTAAAAACTCCTAAAACACCTGTCTACTCTTGCCTAATAAGCTACCTTTCTGCTAAATCTCTTTTCAACTCCTTACAGTCTGGCTTTCACCCTCTACCAAAGCATCTAATGATCTTCTGACAGCAAAAAGAAACTCTTCTCTACTAATTCTTCTGGATCTCTTACCAGTCTTTGATATGATAGTCAACTTCTCCTCACAATGTCCCACTCTATTGGCCTTAAGGACACCGCTCTCTCTTGGTTTTCTTCCTATCTCTCTGGCCATTCTTTCAGTTTATTATTTTCAGGTTCTACTTCTCCTCTTCCTTTTGCTGTTGAGGTTCCTCAGGGTTAGGTCCTTTTCTCTCTACACAGCCCTGATTGGACAGACCATCATCAGATTTGGTTTTCACTACCATCTCTATGCTGATGATACCCAACTATATATTTCATCCTGTAACATCGCTCCAGCAGTGCTACAAAACACTAGTGATAGTCTGGCAGCTGTCTCTAAAATCATGCCATCTCTCTACCTAAAACTGAATCTTCCCAAAACTGAATTTATTTTATTTCTCCCATCTACTAACCTAACTAAACTTGATATGTCAATTCCAGCTGATGGTACTACCATAACTCCTGAGCAACATGCCTGGTGTCTTGGAGTTATGTTCAACTCAGATCTTTCCTTTGTTTCCCATATTCAATAATTTGCATGCTCTTGTCATCTGTACCTCAAGAACATCTCCAAAATCTGCCCTTTTCTCTTGGTGGAAACAGCCCAAACTATTGTTGTTGCTTTGATTCATTCCCATCTTGACTACTGTAGCTCATTACTAATCGGTCTTCCTCTCAGTAAACTCTCCCCTCTTCAGTCTGTCCTAAATGCAGCAGTCAGGATCATCCGTGTGTTCACCCACTACACCGAAGCCTCTAGCCTGTTCCAGTCACTTCACTGGTTGCCCGTCCACCACAGAATACACTTCAAACATCTCACCCACTTCATTCTCCACATCTCCTCCCTCATCTCTGTCTACTACTCTACTCATGCTCTTCATTCTGCCAAAGATCTATGATTACCATACTGCAAAATTCAAACCTCTCTCCTATCATAAAGACTTCTTGAGCTGCATCAGCTCCCTGGAACGCCCTGCCCTGGACAATCAGGTTAATTTCCAACTTCCTTAGCTTCAAATGTGTCTTTTGAGGCATTCTTATCATGTTCCCTAAACTGACTGTTCCCCATGTACCCCCCACCCCACCATTCTTCAAGGCGTAACTCAATCCCCACACTCAATTCACTCGCTCATGCAGCTCTGTTTGCACCATTCTATCTACTACAAAGATGGCTTGACCACCTAATAAAATGCCTTCTGTTTCAACCCTATTTCCTCATAGATTGTAGGCTCTAGAGAGCAGGGCCCTCACTCTTACTATTTCAATTATATATTATCCTGTAATTCTGCTATGTTTATTTTGATTTGTACATGAACCCTCTGAATTGTAAAGCGCTGCGGAATATGGTTGTGCTATATAAATAAGGATTATTATTATTATTATTACTTTATTAGTATTCTTGAAAGTTTGCCATTTGGTCATCAGTTAGCTATTAAGTTATCAACAATTAAGAAATCTCTATTTTTATAACTTATATTTACTGGCTTACACAGTACAAAGATAGTTTTTATGTGTCGGGTTGCAATTGCCATGGCAGGAAGGTTGTGTCAAGAGGTCGGGAAGGCATCACCGGAGGGGCGTAAGATGAGTAACACGGCCATGACTTTCTGTTTTTATGCTAGGATCAGTGCACCCAAGACCTTGTGGTAGGATTTCCTCACTGGGCCTAGAGGAGGATACACTGTAAACAGCACTCTGTTAGAAGAGTCAGGAGGCAGGCTAGCCTCAGGTAAATGAAACTGAACATAAAGAGAATTCTCATTTCCAAGGCAGCAGACAATGTCTCTCAGGGTTCAACTCTAGTGACAGATATCAGTAGAGCATCTCTAACAAGGCACTTAAGTTCCTTTCCACAAAGCAAAGTGTGCTAACACCAGACCTTTTGTAAGACACATTAAAGGTCATGAAATGCCAGTATGTAAATTTTGCAATGGGCTTCCAGAATGCTGACTGTCTTTGACGTCATTGTCAGTTCCCATCAAGGGTGCCGAGCTCTGCTGTGTAAATCCGCGATACATTCTGTATATTATAATGTGAGCTGACAGGAATGTCAGGTGCAGTCAATACTGTACGAAGACTAGGACGTTAAAAGGAAGAATGGTACGTTTTACTATTTCTGCTGATATAAAGTGACAGTGACGTCAGGTTTAGTCAGAGCTCCTTCCTTCACAAGGTCCAAGGTATTATTTCTGCACTGATAGATCCAAACCTGATCACATGAACTACAGAAAAGCATAGCCTCCTATTCATTGCAAGTCAGTTTCATGTAAGCAGACTGAAAGGCTCCATTCACACGTCCGTAAGTGTTTTGCGGATCCGCAAACTGCGGATCTGTAAAACACAGACACCGGCCATGTGCACATGGCCGGCACTATAATAGAAAATGCCTTTTATTGTCCTCTATTGTGGACAAGAATAGGACATGTTCTATTTTTTTGCGGAAACGAAAGTGCGGATCCAAAAATGCGGATGTGGACAGCACATAGTGTGCTGTCCGCATCCATTCCGGCCCCATTGAAAATGAATGGGTCCGCACCCGTTCCGCAAAATTGCGGAACGGATGCGGACCCATTTTGCAGACGTGTGAATAGAGCCTAAGACGAATATCTGGGAAGTTGAAAGCCAGCCCAAAATGTACAAAATATGGGATCTTGGTCCTTGCTTTATAAATTTAGCCAAGACTCAAGTATTTCAAGCATGATCAGATAAAAATTCTGATATTGGCAGGATTTTCTGTAAATACACATAGTACAATGTCTGGATTATCAAAAATGCCAGTGTAACACTCTATATAGTGTCTTAGTCAAAGACCTAGATGCTGGTTCCTAGGCCAGCTGGCAGCAGGTTAGTACACAGACATCTTTTATGAGATGAACAAAAATTTGTATAAAGAGAGGAGAAACAAAAATGGACTTGAGGACGTTGGAAGACGCTTGGCAGCGATGCAGAGAACAATTCCAGGAGACCATTATTAGGTTGGGGCAGGCTAACTTGAGGTGCATTTCAAGGTATCCTCCATTTCTTCAAAATTAACCTTTGCAAGGGAGTGTGGACTTTAGAAATGATATACCAAGCTTGTAGTTCCCAGGATAGCCCACAAAAATCCTTATGTTTGAGATTTGTCAACTCTCGAAATGGCGGTCACCATTTTACAGTTCAGAAGACAGAAAAGAAGAAAAAAAAACACGGCCAGTGTGCACACCATAATTCGCATCAGCCAATGGCTGGTCACCCCTGGATACTTAAGGCATCTCCCCCTATGGGAGGGTGTCTGTGCAATACGTTATCTTTGCTAGTTCGGCAAAGATGTAATGTATATATTTGTCTGCTCGTATACTGACTTCTTCCCGTTTACTGGATATTGACCCTCTGCCGCTTGACATTTGCCTAATCATATTAATTCTTTGCTGCCTGCCTTGATCTTGGCCTGTCCCTGACTATGGTTTCGTTTGACCCTTCGGTCTTCAAAACAGTGTCTCTGACCCCCCTCCCAAGGGGTCAGATCTTAACCACACGTAAACTACTACTAAGAGTAGCACCCTAGAGATTTCCCTGCAGTGAAGGCCAGATCCCTGTAAAGGGTGAAAAAGGAGACCACCAGGATAACACCCTTAGGAGAAGCCCAACATCAAATCTGTTGGTTGACACAGTGGTGATACACCCACTGCTGTAACATTGCATCTACTTTGTCTCTCTGCACTGGGAATGTTTATTCAATGTGCTCAACAAAAGACTCTAATGGTGCAACTGTTCGTGTGTAGAGTTGAGCGAACACCTGGATGTTCGGGTTCGACGAGTTCGGCCGAACTTTCGAAAAATGTTCGGGTTCGGGATCCGAACTCGACCCGAACTTCATCCCGAACCCGAACCCCATAGAAGTCAATGGGGACCCGAACTTTTGGGCACTAAAAAGGCTGTAAAACACACCCGGAAAGGGCTAGAGGGCTGCAAAAGGCAGCAAAATGTAGTTAAATCCCCTGCAAACAAATGTAGATAGGGAAATGATGAGTTAACATAAAATAAATAAAAATTAAACAATATTAATTGGAGTGAGGTCCCATAGCACAGAATCAGGCTTCAAGTCACCCACCAATGGAGAAGGTCACTTACTATTATTTTGACCACAGCACCCAGACAAAGGAGAGAGGTCCCACAGCAGAGAACCAGGCATCATATCACCCACCACAGGAGTAGGCCACCATTTAGTTACTTTGACCCCTACACCCAGACGGAGGAGAGAGGTTACACAGCAGAGAATCAGGCATCATATCAACCACCACAGGAGAAGCCACCATTTAGTTACTTTGACCCCTGCACCCAGGAAGAGGAGAGGCCCCACAGCACATATTCTGGCATCATATCAGCCACCACAGGAGAAGCCACCATTGAGTTACTTTGACCCCTGCACCCAGGAAGAGGAGAGAGGCCCCACAGCACATATTCTGGCATCATATCAGCCACCACAGGAGAAGCCACCATTGAGTTGCTGACCCCTGCACCCAGGAAGAGGAGAGGCCCACAGCACATATTCTGGCATCATACTAACCACCACAGGAGAAGCCACCATTGAGTTACTTTGACCCCTGCACCCAGGAAGAGGAGAGAGGCCCACAGCACATATTCTGGCATCATATCAGCCACCACAGGAGAAGCCACCATTGAGTTACTTTGACCCCGCACCCAGGAAGAGAGAGAGGCACCACAGCACATATTCTGGCATCATATCACACACCACAGGAGAAGGCCTCTTTCAGTGATTTAGGCCTTTGGACCCAGACAGAGGAGAGAGGCACCACAGCACATATTCTGGCATCATATCAGCCACCACAGGAGAAGCCACCATTGAGTTACTTTGACCCTGCACCCAGGAAGAGGAGAGAGGCCCACAGCACATATTCTGGCATCATACTCAACCACCACAGGAGAAGCCACCATTGAGTTACTTTGACCCCTCACCCAGGAAGAGGAGAGAGGCACCACAGCACATATTCTGGCATCATATCAGCCACCACAGGAGAAGCCACCATTGAGTTACTTTGACCCCTGCACCCAGGAAGAGGAGAGAGGCCCACAGCACATATTCTGGCATCATATCAACCACCACAGGAGAAGCCACCATTGAGTTACTTTGACCCCTGCACCCAGGAAGAGGAGAGAGGCCCCACAGCACATATTCTGGCATCATATCTAGCCACCACAGGAGAAGCCACCATTGAGTTACTTTGACCCCTGCACCCAGGAAGAGGAGAGGCCCCACAGCACATATTCTGGCATCATATCAGCCACCACAGGAGAAGCCACCATTGAGTTACTTTGACCCCGCACCCAGGAAGAGGAGAGGCACCACAGCACATATTCAGGCATCATATCACACACCACAGGAGAAGGCCTCTTTCAGTGATTTAGGCCTTTGGACCCAGACAGAGGAGAGAGGCACCACAGCACATATTCTGGCATCATATCAGCCACCACAGGAGAAGCCACCATTGAGTTACTTTGACCCCTGCACCCAGGAAGAGGAGAGAGGCCCCACAGCACATATTCTGGCATCATACTAACCACCACAGGAGAAGCCACCATTGAGTTACTTTGACCCCCGCACCCAGGAAGAGGAGAGAGGCACCACAGCACATATTCTGGCATCATATCAGCCACCACAGGAGAAGCCACCATTGAGTTACTTTGACCCCTGCACCCAGGAAGAGGAGAGAGGCCCCACAGCACATATTCTGGCATCATACTAACCACCACAGGAGAAGCCACCATTGAGTTACTTTGACCCCGCACCCAGGAAGAGAGAGAGGCACCACAGCACATATTCTGGCATCATATCAGCCACCACAGGAGAAGCCACCATTGAGTTACTTTGACCCCTGCACCCAGGAAGAGGAGAGAGGCCCCACAGCACATATTCTGGCATCATATCAGCCACCACAGGAGAAGCCACCATTTAGTTACTTTGACCCCTTCACCCAAACAGAGGAGAGAGGTTCCACATCAGAGAATCAGGCATCATATCAACCACCACAGGAGTAGGCCACAATTTAGTTTATTTGACCCCTGCACCCAGGAAGAGGAGAGAGGCCCCACAGCACATATTCTGGCATCATATCACACACCACAGGAGAAGGCCTCTTTCAGTGATTTAGGCCTTTGGACCCAGACAGAGGAGAGAGGTCCCACAGCAGAGAACCAGGCATCATATCACCCACCACAGGAGTAGGCCACCATTTAGTTACTTGACCCCTACACCCAGACGGAGGAGAGAGGTTACACAGCAGAGAATCAGGCATTTAGATCACCCACCACAGGAGTAGGCCCCAATTTAATGGGACCCCGGCAGCCATGTCAGATGGCACAACCATCAGCTTCATATCAATCAGCACAGGAGAAGCGACTTTGAAAGACTTTGACCCCTACACCCAGACGGAGGAGAGAGGTTTCACAGCAGAGAATCAGGCATTTAGATCACCCACCACAGGAGTAGGCCCCCATTGAATCAGACCCTGGCAACCATGTCAGATGGCACAACCATCAGCTTTATATCAATCAGCACAGGAGAAGGCGACTTTGAAAGACTTTGACCCCTACACCCAGATGGAGGAGAGAGGTTTCACAGCAGAGAATCAGGCATCATATCAACCACCACAGGAGAAGCCACCATTTAGTTACTTTGACCCCTGCACCCAGGAAGAGGAGAGAGGCACCACAGCACATATTCTGGCATCATATCAGCCACCACAGGAGAAGCCACCATTGAGTTACTTTGACCCCTGCACCCAGGAAGAGGAGAGAGGCCCCACAGCACATATTCTGGCATCATATCACCCACCACAGGAGTAGGCCACCATTTAGTTACTTTGACCCCTACACCCAGACGGAGGAGAGAGGTTACACAGCAGAGAATCAGGCATTTAGATCACCCACCACAGGAGTAGGCCCCAATTTAATGGGACCCCGGCAACCATGTCAGATGGCACAACCATCAGCTTCATATCAATCAGCACAGGAGAAGGCCACTTTGAAAGACTTTGACCCTTTCACCCAAACAGAGGAGAGAGGTTCCACATCAGAGAATCAGGCATCATATCAACCACCACAGGAGTAGGCCACAATTTAGTTTATTTGACCCCTGCACCCAGGAAGAGAGAGAGGCCCCACAGCACATATTCTGGCATCATATCACACACCACAGGAGAAGGCCTCTTTCAGTGATTTAGGCCTTTGGACCCAGACAGAGGAGAGAGGTCAGAGATTAGCTTCATATCCCCAGCACAGCAGAAGACCGCTTTATTTGACTTAGGCCTCCAGCACCCAGACAGAAGACAGAGGTAGCATGGCAGAGGTTATGGCTTCATGTCACCCGTTAGTTTAACCGGCCACTTTCATCTGGTTGGGCCGGCGCCCAGACAGAGAAGAGTTTCATTCAACTGTGGGTTTCATAAAATTTGTATCAAATAAAGAAGTGGCCCGTAGCACAACAAGACATGTTTTAGGCAGTTAATAAGGACTACTCTGCACAAGGGAGGGACAGGTCCTGTGGGATCCATGCCTGGTTCATCTTTATGAAGGTCAGCTTGTCCACGTTGGCTGTGGACAGGCGGCTGCGCTTGTCAGTAATGACGCCCCCTGCCGTGCTGAATACGCGTTCAGATAAACGCTGGCCGCCGGGCAGGAAAGCACCTCAAGGCATAACATGCTAACTCTGGCCACGTGGACAATTTGAAACCCAGTAGTTGAATGGGGCCGAACCATCCGTCCAGGATGTGGAGAGGTGTGCAGACATACTGTTCAACCATGTTAGTGAAATGCTGCCTCCTGCTAACACGTTCCGTATCAGGTGTCGGTGCAGATAGCTGTGGCGTGGAGACAAAACTTTTCCACATTTCTGCCATGCTAACCCTGCCCTCAGATGAGCTGGCCGTGACACAGCTGCGTTGGCGACCTCTTGCCACTCCTCTGCCTTCACCTTCCACCTGTTCCCCTGTGACATGTGGGAATGCTCTCAAGAGCGCCTCTATCAGCGTGCGCTTGTACTCGCGCATCTTACGGTCGCGCTCAGTTCAGGAATTAAAGTGGGCACATTGTCTTTATACCGGGGATCCAGCAGGGTGGCCACCCAGTAGTCTGCACACGTTAAAGCGTGGGCAACTCTGCTAGTCGTTGCGCAGGCATTGGAGCATATATTCGCTCATGTGGGCCAGGCTACCCATGGGTAAGGACAAGCTGTCCTCTGTGGGAGGCGTATCGTCATCGATCCACCCGTATCCCCCAGCCACGCACCAGTGATGGGCCTGGGCTGCCACCCGCTGTGAACTTGCGTCATCCTCGTCCCCCTCCACCTCCTCCTCCTCATCCTCCTCGTCCTCCAGTACAGTGCCTTGGCTGGCGACTTGTGAACCTGTCCTCTGCTGCTTAAACAAACCTCCCTCTGAGCCAATTCGAACAGACTGGCCCGAAAGTGTTAGAAACGAGCCCTCATCCTCCTCCTCCTCCTCCACCTGGGCCACCTCCTCTAACATCATTGCCCTAAGTGTTTTCTCAAGGAGACATAGAAGTGGTATTGTACGCTGATAACAGTGTCATCGCCACTGGCCATGTTGGTGGAGTACTCGAAACAGCGCAGCAGGGCACACAGGTCTCGCATGGAGGCCCAATCATTGGTGGTGAAGTGGTGCTGTTCGGCAGATGCGACTGGCACGGCGTGCTGCAGCTGAAACTCCACTATGGCCTGCTGCTGCTCGCACAGCTCTCCAGCATGTGCAAGGTGGAGTTCCACCGGGTGGGCACGTCGCATATGAGGCGGTGGCGGGAAGGCGAGTTCCGCTGTAGCGCAGACAGGCGAGCAGCGGCAGGATGTGAGCAGCGGAGCGCGCACAGAGCGGCCCGCACTTTATGCAGCAGCTCTGACATGTTGGGGTAGTGGTGAATGAACCTCTGCACCACCAAGTTCAGCACATGCGCCAGGCAAGGGATGTGCGTCAAACCGGCTAGTCCCAGAGCTGCCACGAGATTTCGCCCATTATCGCATACCACCAGGCCTGGCTTGAGGCCCACCGGCAGAAACCACTCGTCGGTCTGTTGTTCAATACCCGCCACAACTCCTGCGCGGTGTGGGGCCTGTCCCCAAACATATGAGTTTCAGAATGGCCTGCTGACGTTTGCCAGGCTGTGCTGAAGTTGGTGGTGAAGGTGTGGCTGACCGGATGAGCTGGTGGAAGCAGTGGAGGAGGAAGCCGAGTAGGAGGAGGAGGCTACAGGAGGCAGAGAATGATGCCCTGCGATCCTAGGGGCGGAAGGGCGTGCGCCAAGGAACTGTCCGCCGGGGGCCCAGCCGCCACTACATTCATCCAGTGTGCAGTTAGTGAGATATAGCGTCCCTGGCCGTGCTTACTGGTCACGTATCTGTGGTTAGGTGGACCTTGCCACAAATAGCGTTGTGCAGTGCACACTTGATTTTATCGGACACTTGCATGTGCAGGGAAGGCACGGCTGTCTTGGAGAAGTAGTGGCGGCTGGGAACCACATACTGCGGGACAGCCATGGCCATCAGCTGTTTGAAGCTGTCTGCGTCCACCAGCCGGAATGACAGCATTTCAAAGGCCAGCAGTTTAGAAATGCTGGCGTTCAGGCCAAGGGCTCGAGGGTGACTCGGGGAATTTGCGCTTCCTCTCTAAGGTTTGAGATATTGAGAGCTGAACGCTGCTGTGTGATATAGTGGAGACGCTAGTTGACGGTGGCGGTGGTGGTGGTGTCGGTGGCACATCCTCTGTTTGCTGCTCGGCAGGTGGCAACATTCCTCTCGAGCGGAAGCCGAGGCAGCAGCGATAGAGGAGCAGGGGAGCCTCAGCGAGTGCCTGGTTTTTAAGGTGTGTACCCCACTGCAGTTCATGCTTTGCATGTAGATGCCTGGTCATGCAGGTTGTGCTGAGGTTCCAGAGCGTTAATGCCTCGCCTCAGGCTCCTGATGGCAGAGCGTGCAAGTCACTCGGGTCTTGTCGGTGGGACATTGTTTAAAGAAGTGCCATGCCAGGAACTCTTTGAAGCTGCCTTTGTGGGGCTGGGTCCCTGTTGGCGATGTCCAGTAGCAGGCGAACTCTGGGGCGGCGGCTCGTCTGCTTTGGCCCCCTGCTCCCTCTTTGGCTTCGCTGTTGTCTCGGTCTCACCACTACCTCTTCCTCTGAACTGTGAAAGTCATCGCCCGACCTTCCAGTCCATGTGGGGTCTAAGACCTCATCGTCCTCTGCATCGTCTTCCACCCAGTCTCCCTCCTGACCTCCTCCTGTTCAGTCTGCACACTGCAAAAGACGCGGCAGTGGGCACCTGTGTTTCGTCATCATCAGAGACGTGCGGACTCCGATGAGGTGGTATTCCCATGTCCTCTTCATCTGGAGACATAAGTGGTTGTGCGTCAGTGCATGGTATGTCTTCCTCCACTGGGGAAGAGGGCTAGGTGGACGCCCTGGGAAACCCTGGAAGCAGAGTCTTCAAACAGAAGAAGAGACTGCTGCATAACTTGTGGCTCAGACCGTTTCCCTGATATGCTTGGGGGTGATGTGACAGACTGATGGGCTTGGTTTTCAGGTGCCACCTGTGCGCTTTCCGCAGAAGACTGGGTGGAAGACCATGTGGTGAACGTGCTGGAAGCACTGTCGGCCACCCAATCGATTAATGCCTGTACCTGCTCAGGCCTTACCATCCTAAGAGCGGCATTGGGCCCCACGAGATATTGCGGTACATTCTGCCGGCTAGTTGAGGGAGTTCGTTCCCTACTGTGTGCGCCTGGGGCCGAACGGCCACGTCCTCTACCAGCAACAGAGGCTCCACGGACACCACCACGACCGCGTCCTCGTCCCTTAATAGTATTTTTCTTCATTGTTGCGATTCAACTCGCACCACAATGAAATATATTATTTTTATAAGCAAAAATCCCTCACTGGAATACTTTCAGTCTTTTGACTGTATGGATTACAGATGGAATGACTGTTATATGTGAGTACCGCTTTCTTTGACAGATTCTAGGATGGGTACATATATGTTTTCCCAACCCCAGCACATTAGTTTGCTAATTCCAGATGTATGAAACGCAGGCCTAACTGTATCTAGTATATTGAACGCCAGATAAACTAACTTGGCCTTTTTTAAATAAAAAAATTCCCTCACTGGAATACTTTCCAGTCTTTTGACTGTATGGATTACAGATGGAATGACTGTTATATGTGAGTACCGCTTTCTTTGACAGATTCTAGTATGGGTACATATATGTTTTCCCAACCCCAGCACATTAGTTTGCTAATTCCAGATGTATGAAACGCATGAGCCTAACTGTATCTAGTATACTGAACAACAGATAAACTAACTTGGCCTTTTTAAATAAAAAAATCCCTCACTGGAATACTTTCAGTCTTTTGACTGTATGGATTACAGATGGAATGACTGTTATATGTGAGTACCGCTTTCTTTGACAGATTCTAGTATGGGTACATATATGTTTTCCCAACCCCAGCACATTAATTTGCTAATTCCAGATGTATGAAGCATGAGCCTAACTGTATCTAGTATATTGAGCAGCCAGATAAACTAACTTGGCCTTTTTAAATAAAAAAATTCCCTCACTGGAATACTTTCAGTCTTTTGACTGTATGGATTACAGATGGAATGACTGTTATATGTGAGTACCGCTTTCTTTGACAGATTCTAGGATGGGTACATATATGTTTTCCCAACCCCAGCACATTAGTTTGCTAATTCCAGATGTATGAAACGCAGGCCTAACTGTATCTAGTATATTGAGCGCCAGATAAACTAACTTGGCCTTTTTTAAATAAAAAAATTCCCTCACTGGAATACTTTCAGTCTTTTGACTGTATGGATTACAGATGGAATGACTGTTATATGTGAGTACCGCTTTCTTTGACAGATTCTAGTATGGGTACATATATGTTTTCCCAACCCCAGCACATTAATTTGCTAATTCCAGATGTATGAAACGCAGGCCTAACTGTATCTAGTATATTGAGCGCCAGATAAACTAACTTGGCCTTTTTAAATAAAAAAATTCCCTCACTGGAATACTTTCAGTCTTTTGACTGTATGGATTACAGATGGAATGACTGTTATATGTGAGTACCGCTTTCTTTGACAGATTCTAGTATGGGTACATATATGTTTTCCCAACCCCAGCACATTAGTTTGCTAATTCCAGATGTATGAAGCATGAGGCCTAACTGTATCTAGTATACTGAACGCCAGATAAACTAACTTGGCCTTTTTAAATAAAAAAATTCCCTCACTGGAATACTTTCAGTCTTTTGACTGTATGGATTACAGATGGAATGACTGTTATATGTGAGTACCGCTTTCTTTGACAGATTCTAGTATGGGTACATATATGTTTTCCCAACCCCAGCACATTAGTTTGCTAATTCCAGATGTATGAAACATGCAGGCCTAACTGTATCTAGTATACTGAACGCCAGATAAACTAACTTGGCCTTTTTAAATAAAAAAATTCCCTCACTGGAATACTTTCAGTCTTTTGACTGTATGGATTACAGATGGAATGACTGTTATATGTGAGTACCGCTTTCTTTGACAGATTCTAGTATGGGTACATATATGTTTTCCCAACCCCAGCACATTAATTTGCTAATTCCAGATGTATGAAACGCAGGCCTAACTGTATCTAGTATATTGAACGCCAGATAAACTAACTTGGCCTTTTTAAATAAAAAAATTCCCTCACTGGAATACTTTCAGTCTTTTGACTGTATGGATTACAGATGGAATGACTGTTATATGTGAGTACCGCTTTCTTTGACAGATTCTAGGATGGGTACATATATGTTTTCCCAACCCCAGCACATTAGTTTGCTAATTCCAGATGTATGAAACGCAGGCCTAACTGTATCTAGTATATTGAACGCCAGATAAACTAACTTGGCCTTTTTAAATAAAAAAATTCCCTCACTGGAATACTTTCAGTCTTTTGACTGTATGGATTACAGATGGAATGACTGTTATATGTGAGTACCGCTTTCTTTGACAGATTCTAGTATGGGTACATATATGTTTTCCCAACCCCAGCACATTAATTTGCTAATTCCAGATGTATGAAACGCATGAGCCTAACTGTATCTAGTATATTGAACGCCAGATAAACTAACTTGGCCTTTTTAAATAAAAAAATTCCCTCACTGGAATACTTTCAGTCTTTTGACTGTATGGATTACAGATGGAATGACTGTTATATGTGAGTACCGCTTTCTTTGACAGATTCTAGTATGGGTACATATATGTTTTCCCAACCCCAGCACATTAATTTGCTAATTCCAGATGTATGAAACGCATGAGCCTAACTGTATCTAGTATATTGAACGCCAGATAAACTAACTTGGCCTTTTTAAATAAAAAAAATTCCCTCACTGGAATACTTTCAGTCTTTTGACTGTATGGATTACAGATGGAATGACTGTTATATGTGAGTACCGCTTTCTTTGACAGATTCTAGTATGGGTACATATATGTTTTCCCAACCCCAGCACATTAGTTTGCTAATTCCAGATGTATGAAACGCAGGCCTAACTGTATCTAGTATACTGAACGCCAGATAAACTAACTTGGCCTTTTTAAATAAAAAAATTCCCTCACTGGAATACTTTCAGTCTTTTGACTGTATGGATTACAGATGGAATGACTGTTATATGTGAGTACCGCTTTCTTTGACAGATTCTAGTATGGGTACATATATGTTTTCCCAACCCCAGCACATTAATTTGCTAATTCCAGATGTATGAAAGCATAGGCCTAACTGTATCTAGTATATTGAGCGTCAGATAAACTAACTTGGCCTTTTTAAATAAAAAAATTCCCTCACTGGAATACTTTCAGTCTTTTGACTGTATGGATTACAGATGGAATGACTGTTATATGTGAGTACCGCTTTCTTTGACAGATTCTAGTATGGGTACATATATGTTTTCCCAACCCCAGCACATTAATTTGCTAATTCCAGATGTATGAAACACAGGCCTAACTGTATCTAGTATATTGAGCGCCAGATAAACTAACTTGGCCTTTTTTAAATAAAAAAATTCCCTCACTGGAATACTTTCAGTCTTTTGACTGTATGGATTACAGATGGAATGACTGTTATATGTGAGTACCGCTTTCTTTGACAGATTCTAGTATGGGTACATATATGTTTTCCCAACCCCAGCACATTAATTTGCTAATTCCAGATGTATGAAACGCAGGCCTAACTGTATCTAGTATATTGAGCGCCAGATAAACTAACTTGGCCTTTTTAAATAAAAAAAAATTCCCTCACTGGAATACTTTCAGTCTTTTGACTGTATGGATTACAGATGGAATGACTGTTATATGTGAGTACCGCTTTCTTTGACAGATTCTAGTATGGGTACATATATGTTTTCCCAACCCCAGCACATTAATTTGCTAATTCCAGATGTATGAAACGCAGGCCTAACTGTATCTAGTATATTGAACGCCAGATAAACTAACTTGGCCTTTTTAAATAAAAAAAAATTCCCTCACTGGAATACTTTCAGTCTTTTGACTGTATGGATTACAGATGGAATGACTGTTATATGTGAGTACCGCTTTCTTTGACAGATTCTAGTATGGGTACATATATGTTTTCCCAACCCCAGCACATTAATTTGCTAATTCCAGATGTATGAAACGCAGGCCTAACTGTATCTAGTATATTGAGCGCCAGATAAACTAACTTGGCCTTTTTAAATAAAAAAAAATTCCCTCACTGGAATACTTTCAGTCTTTTGACTGTATGGATTACAGATGGAATGACTGTTATATGTGAGTACCGCTTTCTTTGACAGATTCTAGTATGGGTACATATATGTTTTCCCAACCCCAGCACATTAATTTGCTAATTCCAGATGTATGAAACGCATGAGCCTAACTGTATCTAGTATATTGAGCGCCAGATAAACTAACTTGGCCTTTTTAAATAAAAAAAATTCCCTCACTGGAATACTTTCAGTCTTTTGACTGTATGGATTACAGATGGAATGACTGTTATATGTGAGTACCGCTTTCTTTGACAGATTCTAGTATGGGTACATATATGTTTTCCCAACCCCAGCACATTAATTTGCTAATTCCAGATGTATGAAACGCAGGCCTAACTGTATCTAGTATATTGAACGCCAGATAAACTAACTTGGCCTTTTTAAATAAAAAAAAATTCCCTCACTGGAATACTTTCAGTCTTTTGACTGTATGGATTACAGGTGGACTGGTATTAGTAGGGGTGACACAAGCACACCCAAGTCCCTGATGTAGGATTTCTATGGCACAGACCACTATTACAAGTGATTAATGGACGTTGGGAGAGATTGTGCTGCAGCACTAGTCCCAAGATGGCCGCCGCCTATCAGCCCAGTAACATGTGCCACAAAATGGTCTGCACAACCTTTAAAAAAATAGCCTTGGACTGTGCTGCTAAATCGCTATTGGTCTGAATCCCAGGTGTAGATGTCTGACTTGTTTGGAGCTTTGGAATGCACACTGTGGCAGCTTCTGCTGCAGCACTACAAGTCGCAAAATGGCGGCCGGCGGTCAGCCCAGGTACATGGATGGAAAATCACTCTGGCCACTCTAAAAATAGCCAATCCCTATCAAAAAAGCAGCTCAGCTGCAGTTGTTCAGATGAATCACAGGTGGAGGAGAGAAATTTGCTTCCAGTTATTCAATTATCCCTGCCTATTCTCGCCCTAGCATCAACTGCGTCTATCCCTGTTCTATTCACATCGGGAGTGAGCACGTCCCAACGTGCGCACAAGCTTATAAAGAGGCTGAGTCACATGCTGCACTCGGCCAATCACAGCCTTGCCAATAGTAGGCATGGCTGCGATGGCATCTTAGGGCAAGTAGTATGATGCATGTTGATTGGCTGCTTTGCAGCCTTTCAAAATGCGCCTAAATACATGCCGAACGACGAACCCGAACTTTTTTGAAAATGTCCGGGTTCGGGTCCGGGTCCCGGACACCCCAAAATTCGGTACGAACCCGAACGATGCTCGAACTGTTCGCTCAACACTATTCGTGTGCTATTAGAGTGCTAATTAGATTGTCTTTGCCTATTTGTGATTTAGGGCTGTATTACACCAACAGATTATCTGACCATTATCTGTCCAATCAGACCAGCGTGTATAAAAAAAAAATCTGTGTGTTTAATAGGCCATCTGACCAATGATTGGTCAGAAAATTTGTCAGATAATCTGTTGGTGTAATACAGCCCTCAGATAACAATCAGACCATATTCTATTAGTAATTAATGCAAAAATCCAGATCCAGATAATTTCAAAGAGTAAAGCTTATATTACACTTGCGGATTTTGCAGGCGAATGTCGGAATGGAAGCATTTCTTACCGGCCATCGCCGGCTATTGCATGCAGCGATTTCCTCCATAGTAATGGGAGGAGCGATCACTTAATGGCATCATTTGTCCCCATACTGATTCATTGCCGACAGCAGACTGTGATTACACAACACGATCTGCCGTCGGCAAACAATGATTTTTAAACATATTGAAAGATTCCAATTACCCAGTGAACTGCCGGATCATCGCTAGCGAGCTTTCATACGATTGCAATTATCTTCACATTTATCTGCAGGTGCAATATAAGCTTTACTGTGCCAGTTCTAATGTACCAAGAACCTCTATTTTCCAAAATCCAAGAAGAAGATCCCTTTAAGAAAGATCATTAATATTATATCGGTGGGGGTCTGAAACCTCAATTGCAACTTTTTAAAGCATATTTTCCAATGCCTATATACACTTGATATGTAATGTTTTTTCAAATTCTTCTGCCTTCCATTCTTCTGATGTTCTTGCTGTTTGGATTGAGCAAAATGTGTTTTCCTTTTGCTCAGCCCATGCACCCGGTGTGTCTTTTCCTCTCTTAACATAGTCTTAATCATAAATCTGTATGTCCCTCTTATTGTTTATTGACAATTGCAGCAGTGAGATTGACTAAACCGCGCATGCGCAGATGCACTCAATAGGAAGAGAAACTAGGCCGCTGTATAGATAGTGGTAAACGACTGCCTATGCTCATCTAGTTAACAGGAACGACTGGACATATTCAGTAATAGCAAGTTAAAAACATCTTGCCACCATGGGACATTTTTTTTGGGGGGGGGGGGGGGGGGAGTGCCATTGTACAAACATTTTCATTTATGAAAATTGATAATTAGATTTTCAAATAGAGATGTGCAAATTGATGCTAAACAAATTACATTTGACACAAATTTTCCCTCAAATTTTTGACAATTCAATTTTGGGCAAATTTTTCAAAATGACTCTAGGCAATGTTCATCTATCTGCCATCAAAAAGCAAACATTTTTCAGACTTTTTTTTAAACAATATTAAAAGATCCTACAGGATTTTTATTACCACCAGCAGCCATGCGCTTACCCATAGCCATGTATATCACTCTCACTTTAACATTACTAATGCTGTCTTGGCGTTAAAAAGCTTGAAGTGGTTGCCTACTGGCGTTTTCTGAAAATAATTACTCTTGTGGGTACAGGTTCTGGTCCCCGGAGTGTTTACATCCGGTGCTGCATGGGCATGGTCTCCACTGCAGCCACTGGCTTCAGCAGTGATATGCCGCTTTTAGCCACACTCCAGGGATGGGAATATGGAGGCAGCGAGAAGTACCGGTGCAGGTAAGTGTGAATTTTTTGTTTCAGGATGAAGGCTGTGGACATTGGATTAAAAGTAATTATTCCCCAACAACCCCTATAAGAATCCACATTAACATCTCAGTGAGCTTTACTAAAACTTTGTTACTATGAATGTTCATTACGTCGAGTCATTTGAGTATGTGATCCTCTCAGCACGAGAGAGAGAGTAGGTAATCTAGCGATGATTGAAAAATGTTTCTCCACGCAGTAAAATTCTCATTATTGCTGCCATCTTTACTTTTATCAACTCCGCGGTGAGCCTAGATATTAAAGACATAGCAACATCCTATTCCAGTAATTACATTTATTCTGGATAAGCAGTCCTTACATGTCTCGGAACACTACATGATTATTTAGATACAATTACCTTCTGATGTCAAAAAAGACGCACAGCGCTCTGAGCTTCCTGGTGAAATTAGCCGGGTCAACAAGTTGGACTGGCAGATGAAACACATAATTATTTTTATGTTTTTAATGTATCTATCACAGGGCGGCAGCAGCAGGACATACGTCTTTTCAATTAAACTTGATTTCAGGCACCTGTGTAATATATATTGTATAATAAAGACATCAGCGGAATACGGCCATGTAACTGACTAACACTGCACACATCACCGGGTTCATTACTTAAATCACTTTACATGAACAGTGTTAAAAAAACGGATTGTTGTCCTCAAAAATCCTCTGTTTTTAAGTGTATAATTATTCTTCCATTTTACATTATTATCTTAAAGGGGCTCTCCAGGGCTAGAAAAAGATGTCTGCTTTTTTCCAAAAACAGGACCACACCTACCTGCAGATACCTTATAGCTCTGCCCCCTTCACTTCAATCGAGCTGAGCTGCAACACTAGGCACAAACGAGGGACAGATGTGGGGCTGTTTTTGAAAGAAAGCCCTTTAACCCTTTGCCCCTTACCCCTTGTTTTGGCCTTAATAACCAAGCCCTATTTTTCAAATCTATGTGTCACTTTCTGTGGTACTTTGGAATGCTTTTACTGATCTAAGGCATTCTGAAATATTTTTCTCGTTATACATTGTACTTCATGTTAGTTGATATGTTTTACCATTATTTATAAAAAAAAATCCAAAATGTGCAAAAAAAGGATAAAAATAAGCAATTTTGGAAATTTGAATTTCTCTGCTTTCAAGACGGAGAGTGATATTTCATAAAATAGTTATTACTTTACATTCATCATATGTCTACTTTATGTTGGTTATGTTGTCATTTTTAGAGATATGTGAATGATTCAAAAATTTGATTTGGTTGCTTTGATGAATTTTACAAAAGAATTTGCTTTGTGACTAATTATTTTGTCACAAAGCGCATTTCTTTGTAAGCAGTGGGGGCAATGACTTTGTGGACTTCGATTCGCTCATCACTAGTCATTTTATTGTTTTAGGCTGTTAGAAAGCTTAGAATTTTAGAAGTAACTTTTTAAATTTTGAAGAAATTTTTCAAAAATGACTTTTTTAAGGACCAGTTCAGTTAAGAAGTCACTTTCAGGGGCTGACATAAACCACACTAATGACCCCATTTTAGAAATTACACACTCAAGTTATTCAAAACTGATTTTTGAAACTTTGTTAGGCCACTTGCACACGACTGTATGTATTTTGCGATCTGCAAAAAATGGATCTGCCAAAAAAACTGATGACATCCGTGTGCATTTCATATTTTGCGGAACGGAACAGCTGGCCCCTAATAGAACAGTCCAATCCTTGTCCGTTATGTGGACAATAATAGGACAAGTTCTATCTGTTAGCGGAACGGATATACGGAAATACAGAAACGGAATGCACACGGAGTAACTTCCTTTTTTTTTGTGGAACCCTTTGAAATGAATGGTCCCGCATACAGTTCTAAAAAAAAAAACGAATGGACACGGAAAGAAAATACGTCCGTGTGCAAGAGGCCTTAACCCTTTAGGTGTTCCAAGTGAAATGGAGATAAAATTTTAAAAGGTCAATTTTTGTGCAGATTTATCCATTTTAATCTATTATTTCCTGTAGCACAGCAAGGGTTAACAGCAAAACAAACCTCAATATTGAATACCTTGATTCTGCAGTTTCCAAAAACACCCCATATCTGATTGTAAACTGCTGTATAAGCACACCACAGTGCACAAAGGGAAAGGCACACATTACTGTTTTTGGAGGGCAGGTTTTGCTGGAATGGTTTTTGGGCACCATGTTGCATATGAGGAGACCCTGAGATACCCCAACAGGGGAAACTCCCAAAAAGTGACCCCATTTTGGAAGCTACACCCACCAAGGAATTTATTAAGGAGTGCAGAGAGCGATATGACTCAGCAAGCTTTTCAAACAATTTAGTAACACTTGGCTGTGAAAATGAAAAACTACATTTTTTAAAAAAATTAAATGTTGCTTTAGCACCAAATGCTTCGTTTTTACAAGGGCTAATAGGAGAAAATGGACCCCACAATTTGTTAGCTATTTTTTCCTGAATACAGAAACACCCTATATGTGGTCATAAACTGCTCTTTAGGGACATGGCAGCATTCAGAAGGGAAGGAGCCATACCTGTATTTCCTAACATGGAAATTACTGTAATCTTTTGTTGATTGAGGTATATGAGGGCTTGGTTTTTGTCAGACAAGATGTCGTTTTTATTGATACCATTTTGGGGTATATATGACTTTTTGATCACTTTTTATGCCATTTTGTGGGAGGTTAGCTGTGCAAAAAGTTCTATTCTGTCAGTTATTAACTTTTATTTCCTATGAGATTCTCCATGCGGTATTTATGATATGATAAATATATTCTGCGGGTTGATATAGTTATGGTGATACCAAATTTAGATCTTTTTATATTCTTTACTACTTTTGCAGCATAAAATCATTTTTTGTTTAAAAAAAGTTACATTTTGCATTGCCATATACTAACATCCATAACATTTTTAGTTTCTCACCAATGTCACTGTGTGAGGGCTTGTTTTTTGCAGGACAAGATGTTGTTCATATTGGTATGATTTTGGGATACATATGACTTTTTGATTGCTTTGTATACAATTTTCTGGGAGGTGAGGTATGCAAAAATTGCAACTCTGTTAGTGTTTTTTTTATTTTTATGGGATTCTCCATGCAATACATTTGATATGATAACTTTGTTCTGTGGGTCGATACGGTTATGGTGATACCAAACATATAGTTTTTTCCTGTTTTACTACTTTTGCAGCATAAAATCAATTTTCTTATGAATGAGGCAATACCAATTATGTGTAGTTTATTTATTTTTTTATTTTTTATCAATTATAAATGTGCAGATATGAGAAAAGGCAATTTTTTTTATCTCCATATTTATTAATTTTTTTATTTTTATGTTTACACTTTTTTTTTCAAGTACCACTTGAAAAAAAAGATCCAGTATTGCTGATGGCTGTACTATACTCTGCACTACTTTTCTATGGCAGAGTATAGTACTCTCAATTTTACACTGACACTAA
Source organism: Bufotes viridis (assembly GCA_033119425.1). Taxonomy (NCBI): domain Eukaryota; kingdom Metazoa; phylum Chordata; class Amphibia; order Anura; family Bufonidae; genus Bufotes; species Bufotes viridis. The sequence continues at coordinate 39,366,430 of CM065593.1, read as the reverse complement.
ACCTGATCAGACCCCCAGGGTCTGTCAGGCTTAGATACATGGCAAGCCTGGATGCCTTTGTGAGGCCTCCGGTTGCCACGGCAACCACGAGACAGCAGCCTTCACAGAGCGGTGGCCCAATGAGGGAGAGAGGGAGCCCTCTCCTTCTGTTAACTCCAATCAGAACGCTCGCCAGCAAGGGACAACTCTGATTGTTCTCTTGCCATCTTCTCTCATTTCTCTGCTCTCGGTGAGAGCAAAGACTTCGGGGCTGTGACACTTTATAGTGTCACAGCCCCATTTTACAGTTCGGACATAGCTGTAAGTCTGATTGCAGCAAGTTACATGCCATTTTGGATGTACAGCTACATCCATTTGCAGCAATGGGTTAAAGGTGTTATCCAACCCCTATAATGACCCTCCCAATGCTCGGGCCACTCATATGGATTATACTTATACCACGCTCCCCTGCACAATAGACCATGGAGTTTTAGTTGGAGCATTGTATTGCTTCAATATACCATGCAAATTTTATTTAACTATTTAACTATTTTACTATTGTTACCACATGCCACTGTTATGCCTACATACCTTAGGCCCTACCTCACCCTTTCCACATGCACACAGTACTGCTTCTCCTCCCTAGAATAAAAGTTGTATCTGTATAAACAGCGGCAGTCATCTGATCCTGTTAAGGAATCATTTTTGGAATGCTTGTTGAGAACAAGATACTGTTTTTTTCTGATAATATTGTCTGTTTAAACATTATGTGCTTCCAATAAAAAACTATTTTTGGAACATTTTTGAATAAAAAAAAACATAACAAATGCGGCGGAACAGTTGATTGTTTTTACATGCTGTTTGTTAACATAGTCAACCATGCATTTACCCATAGTTATATATGTTAGTGTCACTTATTATTTGCTGTTGCTATCATAGTGTTAAAGAGTTTAAAATAGTTGGAGAGGCAAAAAAAAGTTAAGAAAAATTAAAAAAAAGAAAGACACACGAGAAGAGACATCACAGTGTCATATACCAATTTCTTAGACCAAATGGTGCAGTTTTGTTTTGAGTAGAATTTTTTTTTTTTTTTTTTAATGATTTGGTGAATTGGACCTGAAATTAATTACATTCAACAAGGAACAATCTACAAGGATCCCTGCTTTTGACAATAAACCCTGTTTGGACTTTCTGCAATCAGCTGTAATATGTGCAAAAACCTGGCAGTAAGTGTTCAACCTCCTTACAATACTACCAGAAAAGAAAGTAAGCATTACACAGTGTCCATTTAATTAAGTGGTTGTCTGTGTACAGTATAAGAGAACAGGTTCTCCCAAGTGAGTGACGCTTGGCCAAGAGATGACGATCCTAGGCAAAGGACCCCATCCATTAACTTAGGATTCCTTAATCACATCAGCCCCCCTAGCTTAAACACCCTTAATGACCAGGCCACTTTTTACAATTCCGCACTACACTACTTTCACCGTTTATTGCTCGGTCATGCAACTTACCACCCAAATGAATTTTACCTCCTTTTCTTCTCACTAATAGAGCTTTCATTTGGTGGTATTTCATTGCTGCTGACATTTTTACTTTTTTTGCTATTAATCAAAAATGACCGAAATTTTTGCAAAAAAATGACATTTTTCACTTTCTGTTGTAAAATTTTCAAAAAAACTACATTTCTATATAAATTTTCTCTAAATTTATTGTTCTACATGTCTTTGATAAAAAAATCCAATAAGTGTATATTTATTGGTTTGGGTAAAAGTTATAGCGTTTACAAACTATGGTGCAAAAAGTGAATTTCGGCATTTTGAAGCAGCTCTGACTTTCTGAGCGCCTGTCATGTTTCTTCAGGTGCTAGAATGTCAGGAAAGTATAAATACCCCCAAATCACACCATTTTAGAAAGAAGACACCCCAAAGTATTCGCGGAGGGGCTTGGTGAGTTCATGTATCATTTCATTTTTTTCACAAGTTAGCGGAAAATGACACTTTCTGAAAAAAAAAAAAAAGTTTCAATTTCTGATAACTTCTGGCAAAAAAAAAAAATCTCAGACGGACTCACTATGCCCCTCAGTGAATACCTTGGGGTGTCTACTTTCGAAATGGGGTCATTTGTGGGGTGTGTTTACTGTTCTGGCATTTTGGGCGGGGCTAAATTGTGAGCCGCCATGTAAAACCTAAAGGTACTCGTTGGAATTTGGGCCCCTTTGCGCACCCAGGCTGCAAAAAGTGTCACTCATGTGGTATCGCCGTACTCAGGAGAAGTAGGGCAATGTGTTTTAGGGTGTATTTTTACATACACCCATGTTGGAGTGAAGAAATATCTCTGTAAATTGTCAACTTTGTATAAAAATTTTTAAAAGTTGTCGTTTACAGAGATATTTTCACACAAAGTATGGGTATATATAAAATACACCCCAAAACACATTGCTACTTCTCCTGAGTCGGCATTACCATGTGTGCCACTTTTTGCAGCTTGACGCTAAAGGCCCTAAAACCAATGAGTACCTTTAGGATTTCTGCAGGGCATTTTTACACATTTGGATTCCAGACTTCTTCTCACGCTTTAGGGGCCCTAAAATGCCAGGGCAGTATAAATACCCCACATGTGACCCCATTTTGGAAGAAGACACCCCAAGGTATTCTGTGAGGGGTATGGTGAGTTCATGTAAAATTTTATTTTTGTCACAAGTTAGTGGAATATGAGACTTTGTAAAAAAAAAAAAAAAACAATTTCCGCTGACTTGTGCCAAAAATTAAAATTCTGTGGACTCACCATGCCCCTCACAGAATACCTAGGGGTGTCTTCTTTCCAAAATGGGGTCACATGTGGGGTATTTATACTCACCTGGCATTTTAGGGGCCCCTAAAGTGTGAGAATCCAAATGCATAAAAATGGCCTGTGAAATCCTAAAGGTACTCATTGGTTTTAGGGCCCCTTTGCACCCAGGCTGCAAAAAGTGTCACTCATGTGGTATCGCCGTACTCAGGAGAAGTAGGGCAATGTGGTTTGGGGTGTATTTTTACATATACCCATGCTGCGTGTGAGAAATATCGCTGTAAACGACAACTTTTAAATTTTTTATTCAAAGTTGTCAATTTACAGAGATATTTCTCTCACCCAGTATGGGTATATGTAAAATACACCCTAAACACATTGCCCTACTTCTCTGATACTGGCGATACCACATGTGTGACACTTTGCAGCCAAGATGCTTAAAGGGCCCAAATTCCCATGAGTACCTTTTAGGAGAGCATTTTACGCATTTTTCTTCTCACGCTTTAGGGCCCCTAAAATGCCAGGGCAGTATAAATACCCCACATGTGACCCCATTTTGGAAAGAAGACACCCCAATGTATTCTATAAGGGGCATGGCGAGTTCATAGAAGATTTTTTTGGCACAAGTTAGCGGAAATTGATTTTTATTGTTTTTCTCACAAAGTCTCCCTTTCCGCTAACTTTTGACAAAAAGTTTAATTTTTCATGGACTCATTATGCCCCTCAGCGAATACCTTGGGGTGTCTTCTTTCCAAAATGGGGTCACATGTGGGGTATTTATACTGCCCTGGCATTTTAGGGGCCCTAAAGCGTGAGAAGAAAAATGCGTAAAAATGCCCTCCTAAAAGGTACTCGTTGGAACATCTTGGCTGCAAAAAAGTGCCACACATGTGGTATCGCCGTACTCAGGAGAAGTAGGGCAATGTGTTTTGGGGTGTATTTTTACATATACCCATGCTGGGTGAGAGAAATATCTCTGTAAATTGACAACTTTGAATAAAAAAATTTAAAAAGTTGTCGTTTACAGCGATATTTCTCTCACGCAGCATGGGTATATGTAAAATACACCCCAAAACACATTGTCCTACTTCTCCTGAGTATGGCGATACTACATGAGTGACACTTTTTGCAGCCAAGATGCTAAAGGCCCTAAAACCAATGAGTACCTTTAGGATTTCACAGGCCATTTTACGCATTTGGATTCTCACGCTTTAGGACCCCTAAATTGCCAGGGCAGTATAAATACCCACATGTGACCCCATTGTGGAAGAAGACACCCTAAGGTAATCCGTGAGGGGTATGGCGAGTTCACAGAAAAAAAAATTTGGCACAAGTTAGCGGAAATTGTTTTTTTTTTTTTTTTACAGTCTCATATTCCACTAACTTGTGACAAAAAATAAAATTTTACATGAACTCACCATACCCCTCACGGAATACCTTGGGGTGTCTTCTTTCTAAAATGGGGTCACATGTGGGGTTTTTGTACTGCCCTGGCATTTGAGGGTCTTCGCAATCATTACACGTATGGCCAGCATTAGGAGTTTCTGCGATTCTCCTTATATTGAGCATACGGGTAATGAGATTTTCCGTTCAGCCTCTGCGCTGAAAAAAAAAAAATGAACGGCACAGATTTTTCATTCGCATCGGTCAATGTGGATGAAAAATCTCTGCTAAATCAGTGACTGCGGTGCGGTGGGCTGGGCGCTAGCTACCTAACAAGTAGCTAGCTAACTGGCGGTAAAAGGGGCCCTTATGCCCCATTCACACGTCCGAAATTCTGTTTGCGGAGCGGAATTGCGGACCCATTCATTTCTATGGGGACAGACTTTGTCCCGCTCGGATCCGGAATTACGGATCCGCGCTTCTGAGTCTTCACTTCCGTTCTGCAAAATATAGAACATGTCCTATTCTTGTCCGCAATTGCGGACAAGAAAGCATTTTCTATATAGTTCTGGCAATGTGCGGATCTGCAAAATGCGGAAAGCACATTGCCGGTGTCCGTGTTTTGAGGATCTGCGGATCGGATCCGCGGATCGGACCAGCGGATCCGTGAATCCACGGATCCGCAAAACACATATGGACGTCTGAATGGAGCCTTACAAGGGGTGTGATCAATGACAGGGGGTGATCAGGGGTCTAGATGGGGTGATCAAGGGGTTAATAGGTGAGGGGGGTGGGGGGTTAGTGTAGTGTTTGGTGCAACTTTACTGTGTTACCTGGTCCTCTGGTGGTCGATCCCAGTAAATGGGACCACCAGAGGACCAGGTAGCATCTATATCAGACGTTGTTCATAAAACAGAGTCTGATATAGCAGTTTGATGCGATTTTATTCGCATCTACAGCCTGCCAGCAATGGATCATCGCTGGCAGGCTGTAGCCGAACTGCTGTGCCGCGCTTCCCTGTGAACGCGCGCGCGCACACGCGCGCATTCACAGGAAATCTCGCCTCTCGCGAGATGACGCGCCGATGCGTCGTATCAGAGCTACAGGGCCGCCCGCAGGACGCATCCCTGCGTTAGGCGGTCCTGTAGCGGTTAACAGTGTACTGTATATAGAAATGTTTTTCAAAATTGGTAGACCCCATAACATGATTTCTTTAAGTGTTAAATGTGGTTTTTATTTGCAAAGTTATTTTTTATCATCCCAAATTTTACTGATTTGTAACATTTTTTTTTAATTTGAAAAGAGGTCTTTTAAACTTTTGAAACATTTCCTTGTTTTTTAAATATAATGTTACATCATCTTTGTATACAACATTACCTTACTTCTTGTACATATAAAATGCATATACATCTGCATGCTCTAACAGGAAATGATCCGGGGGCCTATGTTAGGCTTCAGGCTGATAGTAAGGTGCATGTTACAGGGCCATACAAGATCCACTCATTCATGAAACGCGTCGATCAGCACTGGATTAAAAAGCCTTTACACTGGCCAATGGCAACTGCATTTGGGATGAATGATCGTTACAAAGAAGGTTTGTCCCCCCTTCACTTTAAATTATGTCCAAAACATATTCCTTCATTGTATGATTAATGTGCTGCTGACCAGCGAGCAGTTTTAGCCGACAGCTAATTGGTGGGCTGTTTATACAGGCCGATGAACTTTCTGGTCCAGCTCTTGGTTCCAGTCCTTTAGTACAGTGACTCTCAACTGCTACAGGCACTAGGCTTAAAGCCTATCTGAATGAATGGTGAGGCAGGGACACATCGCTCCCATGCCCCACTGCAACATTTAACCTTATCGCCATCTAGAGGACAGCTAGGGAGGTCCTGCTTACCGCCTCACCCTGCAACACATACCCTTGTGATACGTATACTACAAGTTGCCTCAGTATTAAAGGGCTGTCTAATATATCGCTGTCTGCATCTTGTTAAACTGCTGACACATTCGCAGTTAGTCTCTTATTTTATATGTAGAATTACAGTGCCTCAGTATTAAAGGGTGGTCTAATATATCGACATCTGGATCTTGTTGAATTGCTGACACATTTGCAGTTAATCTCTTATTTTATATATAGAATTAATGTGCTTCAGAATGAAAGGGCGGTCTAATATATAGCTGTGTGCAACTTGTTCAATTGCTATGACATTCATTGTTAATCAGTTACATTACTAGTACAGTTACTGTACACTTTGGCCAAGAGGGGGCCTTAATGATGACCATACTCGTCTTTTGCTGACTTTACCTCTTGCAAATCATTTTTCAAACTCTCCAATTCCTGGAAAAATCAGCAAAATGCAGAGAGATGAGAAGCTGGATGTTCCTGATGACATATCATTGGTATTAGATGATATGGAAAAGTAGGAAAAACATATGGCAGAAAAAGGGTTCTTCCAACTGTTTAGTCACCATTAGTGTTGAGCGAACAGTTCGAGCATCGTTCGGGTTCGTACCGAATTTTGGGGTGTCCGGGACCCAGACCCGAACCCGGACATTTTCAAAAAAGTTCGGGTTCGGGTTCGGTGTTCGTCGATTACTTCCCGCTTTCTGAAGGGCTGCACAGTAGCCAATCAGCTAGCGTTTTACTTCTTGCCCTAAGAGCCCATCACAGCCATGCCTACTAATGGCATGGCTGTGATTGGCCAAGTGCAGCATGTGACCCAGCCTCTATTTAAGCTGGAGTCACGTAGCGCCGCACGTCACACTGCTCTGATTAGTGTAGGGAGAGGACTCAGCTTCTGTCAGGGCGAGATTAGGCAGGTTAAAGTCAGCAACAGCACCTAATGAGCGGATCGATTTACAGCTGAGAATCATTGAACTTCTGCTAGTTACTTGCTCGCTGGTTTTTAGGCTGCACAGAGCGTTTTTCTGTCACTTATTTTCTGGGTTGATCGGCGGCCATTTTGTGACTTGTGGTGCGCCAGAAGAAGCTGCCACCAAGTCCATCAATCCATCAATACTAGTTTTTTTGCTATATCCTACATCAGGGGCTTGGCTGTGCTAATTGTCACCCCTAGAAACTCAGGAAAGAAATTTCTATATTTTATTAAGGGTTAAATACAATTGCCCAAATACCAATCCCCTAAATCTGGTGTTCCAGCTTTGGCTAGACAAGTATAATACTGTCTGCTGTCTGGCAAAGGATAGATTATTTTCTGGGGTTAAATTCAATTGCCAAAATAGCAATACCATAAATCAGTGGTTTCAGCTGTGGCTGGCAAAATAGAATAGTGTCCGAGGTAACGCACACACGTACAGGCGCACGTACACGATTCTTGAATAGTTGTATTATCGCGATAATAAAACTAACAGTGTAAAGTTGACTGTATTGCTCTAAGTTATATTCGCGTACGAATGTAACTTCTATTTCAACACACCAATACTAAAACTGACTAAGAGACAGCTTTAAGTTCTATTCGAACGCGATTGCAACTTTGGAACTTAAAGTGGTGTACGATTTTAAAAGTTGAGTACTAAAAAGTTGGAATCGCAATGCGATTCTTATGTATTTGCTTAATCGCATTGTGATTACAACTTTGAGCTACCGATCACCATGGGAACGCCTCCTCCAGTAGAATGTACTGTCGGATGTGAGAATTAAGTTGAAATCGCAATGCGATTATTATATATCTGCTTAATCGCATTGCCGTTACAACTTAGCATTGCTAAATAATTCCATCCATATTCGTTAACTTACTGACTCAGTAAGTTAACGATATGGATGGAATTATTTAGCAATGCTAAGTTGAAATCGCAATGCGATTAAGCAAATATATAAGAATCGCATTGCGATTTCAACTTAATTCTCAGATCCGACAGTACATTCTACTGGAGGAGGCGTTCCCATGGTGATCTTTAGCTCAAAGTTGTAATCGCAATGCGTTTATTGCGGTATATTATCCCTCCGGGAGTCTTTTACAGCCTTTTTAGTGCCCAAAAGTTCGGGTCCCCATTGACTTCTATGGGGTTCGGGTTCGGGATGAAGTTCGGGTTGAGTTCGGATCACGAACCCGGACATTTTCCGGAAGTTCGGCCGAACCTCTCGAACCCAAACATCCAGGTGTTCGCTCATCTCTAGTCACCATATTATATGGCAGCTACCAGTATTCAGGCTCCTGTCCATCATCCTGCGGTCATGTTTGATCCATCCAACATGTTCAGCCCATTTGGTATTAACCGTAATACGTGTTTAAAGTGAAATACCATCCGATTCAAAGTATATATTCGTAGTTTTCGATTTTGCACTTGAAAAATGGAAATCATTCTTTTTTTTAAAGGGATTCATGTCTACAGTGTTAAAAAAATAATTTATGTTCTTTCAGTAGTTTTTCATTTGACAGAACAGAACCATTTACAATTTTAATGTGTACATTTTTATATTTATTCTCAGTCCATTTTTGAAAGTTCTTCATTGTTTGTATTGTTTTCGGAGCATATAGTACGAGGCCCATTTTTGCATTTTCATTTTTTTATTCCCAACCTTCCAATAGCCATAACCTTTTACATTTTCTATTCATATAGTCATATGAGGCCTTATTTTTGGGGGATACCTTTTACTATTTAAGAGTACCATTTAATTTACCATGTCTGTTATTGGAAAAAAAAATCTTTGTGGGGTTAAATTGAAAAAAAACAAGGTTTTGGGGGTTTTGACATCACGGTGTTCACTGTGCTCTGAAACTGTCTTAACGTCCTTAATCTTATATTATTTTTTTTATCTACTACTTTAAAAAAAAAAAAACCTTTGAAAAAATCCCAATATTATTTCCATCACCATTTTCTGACAGCCATTTTTATATTTCGTTCTACATAGCTGTATGAGGCCTTGTTTTTTGCGAGACGAAAGTTCAAGTTTTTGATTACTGTTATTCAATTATATATATTTTTTATATTTGCGATTTAAATTTTTTTTCCCATTACGGCGATCAGTGGACGACATTTTTATTAATATTTTAATAGTTCAGACATTTTCGAATGATGCGATATTTGTAAAATTGGGAAAGGGGGGTTATTAAATCTTTTATTTTTATTTTAACTTTTACAGTGACAACTATTAACCCCTTAGGATTCTACAACCTCTGATCTTTTGTTTCCTTCTCCTATTCACCCTAATTGCCATTCCCTGTCATTGCGGCCGGGTGTCTGCAACCGCTGCGTATGGAGCGGGCTCAATCCATACATTCCCTCAGACACCATGACGTACAGTTATAACTGACTTGTAATTAATTAATTAGTAACAAATTTAATTTCATGTCGAAGTTCCGCAAATCTACCAAATCGAATTTTTGAAAACTTCGCTCATCACTAGCCACTAACATAGAGTGGCACAAACTCTAATGAATATATTCCTTCTTTAAATTTAGTATTTTTCAAAACGAGCGTCACTTTTGTCCATGGGCTACATCTAATATTACAGCTCAACACATTTAACTTCAAAGGGGCTGAGGTGCAATTCGAGATTGATAAAGACCCCTACCTGCTCCAAATCTAGAAATTGTATGATTACGCCTCTTCTCTGGTCTAACACAGATTGCAGAGTCCTTTACATCTCCTAAAAATTGTTTTGTATATTCTGAATAAATTCAAGGGAAATGCATCCTTGCCTGAGTGTCTTACATAATACTTAGGATATTTATCATTCAGTCTTAGGAACTGATCCATTGAAATAGAGAATCAGGTGAGCAGAAATTAGACGTTATCTAGAAGAAGCACGCTAGTTGTGCATATAAATAAAAGCAATGTCTTTATCTTACATTTCCATTCTTTCATATTTTGCAAAGTTGTTTAAAGGAAAATCACGTTGGATGTGAATGTAATTCAAATACATTCTGATGTATTCAAATATATGAGCAGCTTATTTGCATATGTAAATACTTTTGAATACATTTGGCTTCTCCTTATTTTTTATCATTCATAACAAAAATAAGAAAATAAACTACTCTCAGAGCAGACTCTTGTGTACATCAGATACACCGCGAGCTGCTTATTATTGCACTGCATGGCATCTGCATTAACTTGCAATTCTATTAATTTTACAAACATGTGCAAAAGTTTTAGGCAGCAAAGTAAGTATATCAAACTTAGAAGTGTTAACAGTTCATTTTGATGAATGAAATCAAAGCAATATTTGGTGTAACTGTCCTCTCTCCTCTGCCCTCAAAACAGCAAGCTTAGGGCGGGTTCACATTCGTGTTATAAATTCCGTTATAGGGTTCCGTTACAACGAAATTTTAAGACCTTTAAGAATAATTCCGTTTGGTTGCTTTGTCCTAATACATGTCTATGGGCACATATAACGGTTCCGTTTTTTTTGTTATTCATGATGGGGAAAAAAGTCCTGTCTACCCTAAAATTCCGTTAAAAATGTCATCGTTTTTGAAAGATCTTCATTGTTTGTATTGTTTACAGAGCATATAGTACGGGGCCTATTTTTGAATTTTCATTTTTTCTTCTCAACCTTCCAATAGCCATAACCTTTTACATTTTCTATTCATAATTCCACCAAGGCTTTGGGGGTTTTAACATCACGGTGTTTACGGCGCGCTGAAACTGTCATAATGTCCTTATTCTGTGGCTCAATATAAATACTGCGATACCAAACTTGAAGTTTTTTTGATCTTCTACTTTTAAAAAATAAAAAAACCTTTGAAAAAAAATCACAATATTATTTCCCTCACCATTTTCTGACAGCCAAAACTTTTTTTTATATTTTGTTCAACAGGCCTGTATGAGGGCTTGTTTTTTTGTGGCACGAAATTTTTATTTTATTGGTACCATTTTTGTGGTACATACCAGTTTTTGATTAATGTTATTCAATTATATATATTTTTTTTTTTTGGGAGGGGGATTTAACAAAAAAAACCTGGCACATATAACGGTTCCGTTTTTTTTGTTATTTATGACGGGAAAAAAGATCCTGTCTATCCTAAAATTCCGTTACATTCCATTATAACTCTGTTATAACTGAACTCTATAATGGAATTTATGATGCGAATGTGAACCCATCTCTGACCCTAGGTTCACACCTGAGCGTTTTACAGCGCGTTCAAACGCGCTGTAAAACCCCCGACGCACAAGCTCGTTCAGGAGCGTTTTTTTGGGTGTTTGTCGCGCTTTTCCTCCCATAGACTTCAATGGGAACGCGCGTAAAACGCGCGTTAAAGTGTAGATATGCCTTTTTCTATTGGTCTCCAGAATCACGAACGCGCGTATGACGCGCGTTTCCTATTTGCAAAAACGTGCTAAAATACGCGCGACAAAAACGCACGTAAAACGCGCGTTTCAAAAACGCTCAGGTCTGAACCCAGTGTAAGATGTAAGGAGCAACCTCCCTGCCAAGTTCCTTCAAAATCTGTGCAAGTGTATCTAGATTTCTCATTTGTTCATTTACTTTCATTTTGATAATTGAAAAAATTAACTATTAACACTTCTATTTTTAAAAGCATTATTTCTTTGCAGCACTTTTTCCACCCTTACCTAAGGCTAGGTTCACATCACTGTTTAGTTTCTTCTGATCCATCTGAAGTTCACAAAATAAACAAAAAAGACGGATCCTGTATTTTAAGCATCGGCTGTGCTAGGTCAGAAGCGTAACTACTAAAGCGGCAGACCATGCGACTGCTGTGGGGCCCAGGGTAAGAGGGGGCCCAGTCTTAGTTGGGATTATCTCCTCTTCTACTGGAGGTGAAAGCTTGGTCAGGACTCTACCCTCTAAAAACCACTTTTCACAAACGAGGCAGTGGAAAAATGGCCCAAGGGTCATTGAAAAGGGTTTAGACAGAAATCTTTCTGTCCTGTGTGGGTGGGATCTGGTTTGCTATGGGGCCCTTACTTCTCTATGTACGCCACTGTTCTATGTTATGCACATTTTGCAAACATTTTAGCCATTTACGTTCGAGATCTGTTATTTTAGAGGGAAAAAAGTCAACACAAAGTATTTTTTGTTCCCGTCTTAAATAATGGCTCTCCGATGGAAAGGCTAAAACAGCGGCACTAGAAATAGCGAATATAGAGAATATAGCGCTATATTTTGTTTGTCTGATGTATCAGAAGAATGGAAAACTAAACAGTGATGTGAACATGGACTTACTGCTGACACCCTCCCCACTGTCACTACTTGAATTTTGGGCCACTGCACAGTTAAGTCCACACAGATAAATTAGAGCTGACTCTAACATTGACCTATGGTGGAGTTCAGACTTCTGTTCTTCGGTCAGTTATTTCCATCAATTCGATTAGATATCATGAATAGATCTGCACCTCTTCTGTGGTTTTGACCCACACCTGCTCTGGGCTGACTAACTGAAGAGAATAACTGCCCAAATAAGCCACCTGTGAACTAAGCCGAATAGTATGTGATGGAGTGGAGAACTAGCTAATGCACACGTAGTAAGATTGAGGCACACAGATTCTTAATGTTGCAGTTAACAAGGAATTGTTTATTCATATAGTAGTTTCATCCAATAGCCCAGTGTTTGTATTAATAAGTGCGGACAGAATTCTTAGACCGGACGTTTCGGTCATATTAGACCTTCATAAGCGGTCACATTTTATCTGTTATAGTGGAAGTGGTGGGTCTCAGGAGGGGTAAACGCTCCCTCACTGTGCCATGTTGTTTGGCCTCTTTTCCAGTCTAACTCCAACTACTTCCTTAACAACATCTCCCTTGGTGGGAAACAGGACTGTCCCACTCCTGCCCAAAAGGGGAAAAGAATGGAATGGTTAGTTCCATTCTTGTCTAAGGTTCTGCCACCTGCTAGAAAATCAGGCACATGACATGTCACAACAGTTGCATAAACACATCACCAAGGCACAGTATGAGAGGACCTGGAAAACAATACAAAGATGACATTCTCTGCTAGATAACATTAGAGACAGAAGCTAGGTGTTGAAATGGTAGTGCTTACTCCAGGTAGTGGTAATGGTAGTGCTTACTCCAGAGTATTACATTTGCAATGCCACAACATGGATTAAAATAATCTTTTTTTTTTCTCCACTACTTTATTGTCACTGCCTCCATGTCCATATTTTGTTCCACTAAAGAGTCATTGGGACACCTGCAGGGCCATGCAACTTTTATTTATTTTTTTGCTATACTGAATGATGCTGTATACTTTTTTTTTGTTTAGCTAGGACTGTTGGTGGCCTGCACGATAATATGCACAGCCATATATGTGACCTGCCTGTCCTTCCAGTGCACAGTAACTGCTTCGCTACCAGAAAAGACTAGCTATGCATGTTGCTGCACTGCACAGTGATGTACACCAGCATACATTATCCCTAAAGTTTAAATACAGGTCAGGATAGACCTGACTAATTAATTCTTTACAAACTTTTTGGAAAAATTTGAGGAAGTGACCCAAACAAATTTGTGAAAACTTCGTTCATCTCTAATTAGAAGAATGGAAAACGAACACCTGTGATCCTGTGCACATTTCCACATCTGTACCTGCAGGGCTTAGTATCTCACCTCTGTGGGACACTTGTATGTATTTTATTGTTGTGTACTGCTCCGGAGGGAAAATAAAAGGATTAGGAGGTGAAGGCAAATAATCCTTTTATTGGTTCTACATATAAAATAACATCCCACTTATGATGAACTTGGTTTCCACAGGAAAAACATGTTGGAACTTGGGACTCACTATATAGGGCAGCGAGTATTATTATTATATACTCATTTGTAGTGGCTTTGGCTATGTCTGTGTTTGCACTACGAGCATTTTGTAAGTGGTGTTTGTTTTTTTCTACATAGTCATCATTTTCTCTCATCTCCTCCCATTACCCTATACCCCTCAGATGCAGAAATTTAAAGGGATTTTCCATTAGTATTGATTTTTAAGCAAGTGCTCACAGCCTGCCCTCTGAAATAGAAGACTCATACTTACCTGCGCCATGCCACTCCGCTCCTCCTCGCTGCCTCCACTTTCTTCATCTTCCAGTCTCCGCACTGTTTACATCCGGCACTGCATGGGCATGGTCACATGCACCGCTCCAGCCAATGACTGGCTTCAGTGATGATGTGGCCACAAGCAGCATGTCACCATTGAACTTAGTTATTGGCTTGAGCACTGCATGTGAGTTGTCACCATGCACTGGAAGATGAAGAAAGTGGAGACAGCGAGAAAGACTGGAGCGGTGTGGAGTGGGTAAGTATGAATCTTCTATTTTAAGGAGCAGGCTGCAGGCACTTGCTTAAAAATCAATATTACCGTAAAACCCCTTTAATAGGGAGCCATTATGGGTGGGGCAGAGGTTGGGTTCTTGGGGCAGGTGTTCTGACTAATGGGGTATTTGATAGGCATTGTGTCCTTATTTTATGTGGCCTCCCCTGTACTACGTGCACAGACTTCTCCTTCTTACCATGCTGATCGGCCGTTGTCATACCGAACTTCATTTTCCCTGTATTAGTCTACTTTCACATTCGCGTTTTGGCTTTCCGTTTGGGAGATCCGTTCAGGGCTCTTAGAAGTGGTCCAAAACGGACCAGTTTGCATTCTAATGCATTCTGAATGGAAAAGGATCCGCTCAGAATGCATCAGTTCAGTCTAAATTCTGCTTTGGAGACGGACTGTCCGTCTGATTAAACTGAGCCAAACGGATCCGTCCTGGCACACAATTTAAGTCAAAGGGGACGGATCCGTTTTCACTGAAACAATCTGGCACAATAGAAAACGGATCCGTCCTCCACTGACTTTCAATGGTGTTCAAGACGGATCCGTCTTGGCTATGTTAAAGATAATACAAACGGATCCCTTCTGAACGGATGCAGACGGTTGTATTATCTGAACGGACCCGTCCATGATGGATCCGCACAAAACGCGAGTGTGAACGTAGCCTTATTTCCATGTCGGAATCCTCTAAATAAGCAGAAACTATTTGTAGCATCTCACACTAAGGCTTTCCAAGGCGAAAACACCAAGCGGGATACAATGTAACAAATCCCTTAATGTGCATCTGAAGGGACACTGCACAGCGAGATATTCCTTTTCCTTAAATTTTTGCACATCAAAACATTCTTTTAAATTTCCCTTCATTTGCAGATTTCAGCGGGCTTGTAAAAGCACACCTGTTGTGCTGTCTGCCTTCCCTTTTTCTGATCATAGGCTTCTAATAAAGAGGGAGGGAAGACTGATTTTATCAAGCCCTCTTCACCGGACAATGCATTTTCTTCACCATTTGAATGTATCTGTGGAATGCCTGAGTGATTCATTACAGCAGATTCTCAAGTATGACAATGGGCCACAGAAATGACTGATGCTATCTTTTTCCTGATTTCATTTCCCTGATCCTCTTCATCCCTTGCCCTGTGTACCTCGATTAATTAGAAACCAGGGATTTTCACTCATCAGCTGATGGGTTTCATGCTCAACTGTGTCACAAATCTTCTGCCTGTACTATCTCTTTTACAGCTGGTGTCTGCTTTAAAAAAAAAAAAAAAGTACGCTTTTTTTTTGTAGATTCTGCTTTGTGACTTCAGGTTTAGGCCTTTTTAAGATTCAGACATTTTTTTTTTCTTCAAGAGATTAAAAATTAAAGTAAAGAAGATTCAAAATCTCTGATTAAGTTAATCCCTATCCAAAAGATACTTGTCCAAAAATGAACTTTTGAAGAGATAATGATGTAAATGTTTCAGAGCTCTCAGCTTTCTGCTTTCCCGCTTTTCTGTGAGATATAATAAGTGAAGAACTGTACACGTGGATGAAAGTGAATAAAATTCAATGTTATTTTTTTTTCTATCTTTTTTATCTCCCGGAAAAAAATTAAGGTTACTTGGAACGTAATACAGTGTTCAGCAGGGGCGTAGTTATAGTGTAAGCAGGGGAAGCGGCTGCTACGGGGCCTGAACTCAGAAGGGGCCCGCCCGGGAGGAGGACTAATGGATTTTATTGTCAGGGCCCCCTCAACAGTATTATACAATGACGCTATATACAG
The DNA here is from genome assembly GCA_033119425.1 of Bufotes viridis. Lineage (NCBI taxonomy): Eukaryota > Metazoa > Chordata > Amphibia > Anura > Bufonidae > Bufotes > Bufotes viridis. The sequence goes on along the minus strand of CM065593.1, from coordinate 39,350,290 downwards.
TGACATAACATACAGTATATACATGTAGGAAACGGATGGAGCCAGGGGTGCACCTAGCCTTTTTGCTGCCTGAGGCGGAAATTGAAATGGCACCCCCATGCCAATTTCTTGACCTAATCCCTTTGCCATAATGAAAGTGCTCATTGCTCCTGGCCCCCCTGCTGCCCCAATCTTGCCCCTTTCTGGTGTTATCTGAGGCCATTGCCTCACCTGGCCTTATTGGTGGTGCACCCCTGGATGGAGCGGCTGCCGGGTCTGGTCTGAGTAAGCTATCTTCACTATCCGCAGGAGTGAGGGTTGCACCGGAGGAGGGGGTTGCTGGGGGGCCCATTCAAAAATTTGATGTGGGATCCAGTCAGTTCTTGCTACGCCACTAGTATTCAGAGTTGCAATATATTTGATATCTGTATAAGGCTTCTTGCACACGAACGTATTTTCTTTCCGTGTCCGTTCCGTTTGCGGTCCGTATGCGGAACCATTTATATTAATGGTTCCGCAAAAAAAAACGGAATGTACCCCGTGTGCATTCCATTTCCGTATTTCCGTACATCCATTTCGCTAAAAGATAGAACTTGTCCTATTATTGTCTGCATAACGGACAAGGATAGTACTGTTTTATTGGGGGCCAGCTGTTCCGTTCCGCAAAACGCGGAATGCACATGAACGTCATCCGTATTTTTTGCGGATCAATTTTTTGCGGACCTAAATGCAAGAGGCCTAAATGTGACCAGCTGCAGGGGCAGATGAGGGGGTAGGTAAAGGAGAACTTCTCCTGCTCCTGACCACTTGTCAGGGTTGGACACAATTCGGCAGTTTTTCAAAAGGTTGTTAGTCATTAGAGATGAGCGAAGTATTGTAAAATTTGATTTGGCTGCTTAGCGGAATTTTACCAAAAATTAGCTTTTTTCAGATGTTGCATTCATTGCTGATTGCGGCATCTAACATTAATATTAAAGTGTAAAATAAAAAATAAAATCATACTTGCCACACCCGGCCTCCGTCGTCTTGATTGACGGCCCATGATGACGTCACCACGTCGGCAGGTATGGTGACATTATACTTCACTGCGCACGGGATTTCACGCGGGATCTTCAATCAAGATGGCTCTTCCCAATCAAACGGATGAGATAAGAATGATTTTTTTTATTTTTTACTACCATTTCAGGGAAATTGATTAGTTACCACGAAGCATAGGGAAATTCGGCTTTGCGGCAAATTGAATTTTCCTTGAAATTTGGATCAAAGTCCACTTTGTGGACTTCGATTTGCTCAGTACTGCTAGTCATGGTAGACCTCCATCATAGCTTTCCAGAAAATCCCTGATTGTGAGCCATTGGATCAATGGCACAAGAACTTTCATGCAACAGTATGGAGTGCTCTCAGCCCTTACAGCTGCGCAGGTTGCACGTATGTTACATCTTTCCTTGCCCCATGTCCAGTACTAGCTCCTGAAACCAACGGCCATTGTAAGCTTAGAATTTGATTGCATGTTGCATTTTTTGTTGCATTTTCTACATTTTGTTTTATAAAAAAATGTAAAAGAGAAAATATTAAAATTTTGGCCAAATTTACACAAGTATGTTTTGCATCTGTAACAAATCTGTATTTGTACTGTGGAGCGATGGTTAGTCTACAGGGATTTCGGGTTAACAAAAAATACATGCAATTTAAATAGACTGCTGCCATGCAAATGTACTAATAATATGGAAAAACAGATGGGAAGAGTTGAGGGGGGCATACACGGAAGAGGGCATTTCTGTTACATGTGGCGTTTCAGGCCATTTACTGTGCAGCAGTTAATTTGTCAAGAACAAAATGATCATCGCAGATCACCTCTCACATGGCTCCTTTTAATTAGTAAAATAAGGAAATATATTCCCTTGAAAGAAGTCCTTCTTGGACATGTTCTTGGAACCGTTCCTGTTGTAAGCGGCATGTGCATATTTCACTATTGCAGGTTTTGTCATTGAAGACTATGCAATATCTAAAACTGGCTGACGACCTTCACAGCCAGTCATGCAATAGATTAATTGGAATCTACAAAGATGAAATGAAATGACCCAAAAATGCACCATGTGAGTGGGGCCATGGCTATCTATTATTATGCTGAGGTTGTATGCCTGTAGGTTCATGACAGATGCCATACACAGGCATATAGCACCCACAGCCACCCACTGTAAAAAATAAACATAAAAAAATATGCCATATATACCTTTTTTGTGGTGGAATATATGTGGCCACCTAAACTTCCCAAACACTTGATGCAAGTTTCAGTTTTATTATGTTTTTGTTTTGTGCAACTTTCTGCAGGAAGGACCTTCAGATAATAACCTGAACACTGAAGGTCCTTAGGCACAGGAGGCAGTAGAGGATCTGTTGGTTAAGTGCATGGCCAAACCACCCACAAAAAAACCTCACAAATCTACCGTATATCATAAAACAATAGGAGCCCATAGGAAACTACAGTCTATGCCATTCTAAACAACAAGACTCACAAAAAAGGTTATCATAAAAAATACCCAGGTTTATTGAAGATGCGTAATTGCCTTCAGATTAGAAAATAAGTAAAGAGGAGAAAGATCAGCTAGATGGAAGAATTCGATACAGAAAAATAACTGGGGTCTGTATAGAACAATAGTATAAAATATTAAAGTCAATGCCTCTCACCTCGAAACACCTAATTATACCAATTATAACAAATCTGTTGCACATGCACATGCACATGAGGGCGATAAACATATTATATATAGAGGGATGTCACTAAAAAGAAAATAACCAAAACATCAAATGTACCTACCCTGTGACATGACTAGTATAGGCTCTAAGCGCTAACACCTCGATGCATGTTTCACCTCAACAGGGTTCGTCAGGAGTATTTTTTTTCCATCTAGCTGATCGTTCTCCTCTTTATTTGTTTTTGTAAACTTATGTTCAACACCCGGGACCCCCACCGATCACCTGTTTGAAAAGGCAGCAGTGCTGGCAGTAGTGCGGCGGCCTTCTCACTGTTTCCCGCAGGCCCAGTGACGTCACGACTAGTATTACTGGACTGGGTGCAGCTAGGCTCCATTGAAGTGAACGGAGCATAGCCGCGAACAGGACAATGATACTAGTCGTGACATCACTGGTCCTGCGGGAAACAGGAAAAGGCCACAGCATTACTGGAGCACCGCTGCCTTCTTAAACAGCTGATCAGTGGGGGTCCCAGGTGTCGTATTCCTACTGATTCCTACTGATATCTAGAGGAACCTCCAGAACCGCTTTAACTATATGGGATCTGCTGTCTGTTGTTAGGGGATCTGAACTTATTTATTTGATCTGGGTTAGTATTTAAGGTTCTGGTTTGGGGCTCTGTATTTATGTATGTGGTCTAGTCTGGGTCTCTATATAGGAGTTCTTATTTGGAGGTCTGCAGTAATTTAGGGCATCTGGTCAAGGGTACAGATTACTGCCTATATGAAAGGTTATACGCCAGGAGCTCCTCTCGGTGTATACGTTAGGTAACATGGTTAGGCTAACTCCCATAGAACAAGCATACTCAGCTCATGCTCCACACATACAGAAATGCTTGTACAGAGGAATGGGGATTCAGGACCTCCATACTGGAGATCAGTGGGGCCTCTTGGTATCGTACAATTGTCACCTATCCTATCACCTAAAGCCTACGCATATCACAAAATTTTGAGAAACTGCAAAGGGACTAATACTAGAGCTTTTATAACTGGGCAGTGTAGGCGTTATTCTTGCACCATAAAGTGTTAATAGAATCAAAGATCCAGTCATTGCACATGCAACCTATAAACCGCGCTGCTGTAAATCATTTAAATATTATTGTTTCTTGGGGGAAATATGTAATAATTGAAATATGTTCTCCTTGAGGCATATACTAAATTAATACATATGGCAACAGGAACCCCGGGGAAACAGAGTATAATTAAATTGTATTTAAAAAGCAGCACATTTGAAATGCTGTTCTGCATTGTCAAAATATACAATGTGGTATCAAAGAGAGCTGAGTGTAACTAAAAATCTAATTTCATTCTTTCTGGTTTACAAAACATATACAATGTTATTTGCATCTCTGATCCACTCAGTAGACATGGCGGTTTAACTTGGTAGAGGAAATTGTTTTTTAAGGCTTTATGGAACATTATTTTAAATTTACCCAACACCTGTCCTTTTCATAGTTCGCATTTATCGTTCCAACAAGCAGCGTTAATAGGTACAAGGAGTCGCTGACTTAGTTATTTGTTTGCCTGTTAAATAGCAGTTTCTTGACATTTTCTTGAAGTGGAACAAAGCTTTAATAATATTTAGTGCTCGGAGTGCACGTCTCGAGTAATACGATTTTAAAACGTTTTATATTGGTTATTAGGCCTCATTCAAGCGACCGTTGTTTGGGTCCGCATCCGATCCACATTTTTTGCGGCTTGGATGCAGACCTTTTCACTTTAATAGGGCAGCAAACGATGTGGACAGAACAAAAAAATAGAACATGTCCCATTTGTTGTCCAATTAGCGGACAAGAATAGGCATTTCTATTATGGGCAGCCTGTTCCGTTCCACAAATTTCAGAACACGCACGGGCAGCATCCGTGTTTTGTGGATCCACAATTTGCGAGGTCGTGTGCATGTAGCCTTAGGTCTCATGCACACGAACGTGTGCACCCCGCGCCCGTGCTGCGGGCCGCAAATTGCGGCCCGCAATGCACGGGCACCATTCCGTGGCCATTCCATATCACGGATGCGGACTCATTCATAACAATGGCTCCGCAAATCGGGAAATGCAAAATGGTGCGGAACGGAATGACGGAACGGAACACTACGGAAGCACTACGGAGTGCTTCCGTGCTGTTCTGTTCCGTACTTCCGCCCCGCCAAAAACATAGAACATGTCCTATCTTTTTGCGAAACGGGCAGATCGCGGACCCATTCAAGTGAATGGGTCTGCGATCCGCTGCGGCTTCCCAGCGGTCGGTGCCCGTGCATTGCGGGCTGCAGTTTGCGGCCTGCAGCACGGGCAGGGGGCGCACACGTTTGTGTGCAAAAGGCCTTAAAGTGTGGGTGTGAGGCTTGTGTATCAGTGCTCAATGGTGCTAGGATTAGGACGTGGACGTTGAAGTCAGTGATCCAATGCTTAACCACAGAATATCAAGACTTGTACCCAAACCACATTGGCGACACATCTGTTCACATACCCAGTGTTGGGTTGGGGTTTCTGGGCCAACCCGGAGAAATGACACCGAGGGTCCTTTTGATAATTACATGGCCAATCTTGTATCATACATTATATGTAGAGATAAGGCCTCTTTCACACTTGCGTTCTGAGGATCCGGCGGGCACTTCCGTCCCGCCAGATCCGTCAGAACGCAAGTCGCCTGAAAGCATTAGAAAACTGATCAGGATCCTGATCAGTCTTCTAATGCTTTCAGGTTACTATGGCAGCCAGGACGCTATTAAAGTCCTGGTTTCCATAGTAGGAGCGGGGAGCGGGGGAGCGGTATACTTACAGTCTGTGCGGCTCCCGGGGCGCTCCAGGATGACGTCAGAGCGCCCCATGCCCATGGATCACGTGATCCATGCGATCACGTAATCCATGCGTGTGGGGCGCCCTGACGTCACTCTGGAGCGCCCCGGGAGCCGCACGGATGGTAAGTATACTGCTCCCCTGCTCCCCACTACATTTTACCATGGCAACCAGGACTTCAGCGTCCTGGCTGCCATGGTAACAATTGAGAAAAAGCTAAACGTCTGATCCGGCAATGCACCGAAACGACGTTTAGCTTAAAGCCGGATCCGGATTAATGCACTTCAACGGTCATTAATTCCGGATCCGGCGTTACGGCATGTCTTCCGGATTTTTGGACGGAGACAAATTCGCAGCATGCTGCGCTTTTGTCAACGTCCAAAAAACGTTCACATACTGAACGGAAGAAATCCTGATGCATCCTGAACGGATTGCTCTCCATTCAGGATGCATTAGGATAATCCTGATCAGTATCTTTCCGTCCTAGAGCCCCGAGGACGGAACTCTAGGACGAAAGCAAAAACGCTAGTGTGAAAGGGGCCTAAGAGAAGTTCTTAAAAGTTCAATTCAGCTGATTCGCTGAATTTCACTAAAAAATTTGTTTCGTGACGATTATCCTGCAATTCGGATCGAACTCCACTTTGTGGGATTCGATTAGCTCATCTCTAGTTATATGTTATGTAATTTTATGAGTTATGTCAACTGTCTCATTGTAAGGGCTCATGCACCCGACCGTATTTTCTTTTTGCTTCCGTATGCGGAACCATTCACTTGAATGGGGTTGTAGAAAATACGGAAGTTACTCCGTGTGCATTCCATTTCCGTTTGTCCGCATTGGCGTTCCGCAAAAAAGTAGTGCAAGTCCTATTATTGACCACAAATCACGGTCCGAGGCCCCATTGAAGTCAATGGGTCCGCAAAAAATACGAAACGCACACGGAACACATCCGTATTTCATCCGTATCTTGCGGATCCATACTGTAGAAATGCTATGACCAGCCCATATTGCTCATGTGTTTGGTGATTAAACTATACAGATATGTTTTGCGGAATAACGGAACGGAAGAGGACTTAGAGAAAAAAACAACTCATATACGCAACAACGGATCCATGAAAAATGGACCGCAAAACAGCAATGGTAGTGTGCATGAGCCCTAAGTCTAATGATAAGATTGTATATTACTAGGAAGTGATCCCCTATTGTGCCCACCCAGTCCTATGTATATATGGGTATATTTATCATATGTATTTTATAAACTCCCCTAGGGTCCATCAGGTCTGGTATACTTTGTGGCTGTATAAACATCCTCCAGATTCTCATTTAGGATTCAATTAGCATTTACCTATTAGGACTAATTCACACGTCCGTAGTGTGTTTTGCGGAAACACGGAAACACGGATCTGCAAAACACGGACGGCTGCAATGTGCATTCCGCATTTTGCGGACCGCACATTGCTGGCACTATATAGAGAATGCCTTTTCTTGTCCGCAATTGCAGACAAGAATAGGACATGTTCTATTTTTTTGCAGAAACGGAAACACGGATGCGGAAATGCGGATGCGGACATCACATAGTGTGCTGTCCACATCCATTCCTGCCCCTTTGAGATGAATGGGTCTGCAACCCTTCCGCAAAATTGCGGATGGGATGCGGATCTATTTTTCGGACGTGTGAATTAGGCCTTAGATGGCAATTGCGTTGGTAGGATCACTGGGCTCCATTTTGAACTGTTCAGTTAGGCATGCACAGTTCCTCAAACACCCAAATCACTCTGTCCCATGGAAATTTATGAAGGGCCCAGAGTCTTGGCTCACACCAGGGGGCCTCGAGACATGCATGTCTCCACATAGGAAGATGAGTGTATATATAATAGGCTGTTAGGACCTAATAATTTTAATAATAATATTTGGTACATCATTGGCTTCTTATGAAGCCCAAACACCCCATACCTTACTGCATGTATCCCGACTTAACAGGGCATCATCTCCTGTAGACACTACGCATGTATTTCTGGCACAAAGGTTATTTGTGCCGCAATCTATGACTGTTCCCTGCTCATGCCTGGTGGGTGTTGTGTGGGCGGGGGATATGTCGGCAGGCCCGTCTCATTCATCGGTTTCTATGCCTATTTTAGGCATAGAAAATGATCTAAATGTAAGAGAAGCTGGCTTACATTTAGAAGCTGCGCTGGATATGCAGAAGTTCATAACTCCGGAGGATCCACCGCCAGATACAGGGGTTATTAAGACTGGCGTCTAAAACGCCGGTCATAATAAATGACTCCCTACATGTCTCATATAGTGTCTATAGGATTTGTATGATGAAATATGAATTATAGAAGTATGTCTATGCTAGTAATACTGTCGGTACTTTGTTTTCCGTCCTGCATAACGGAAACCAGACGGATCCATTATGCTTGCCCATAGAATTCTATTATAACGGATCAAAACTGAATGCCTCTTAATTTTTAAAGGCTTCCGTTTTTCATGTCGTCCAGGAATTCCATTATATTCCTTTATAAATGTAACTTATAACGGAATACCCTAACGCAAGTGCGAATCGGCCCTAAGGTCTAGCCTTTTTGAGCCTTAGGCTAGTTTCACACTAGCGGCAGGGGAGTCCGTCAGGCTGTTCCGGTGAGAGAACAACCTGTCGGATCCGTCCTGCCACTAGTTCACGTGTGCACCTGGACTGCTGCTCCGTCCCCATCGACTATAATGGGGGGCGGAGTTCCCGCAGCAGCATGGCAGCGCATGGCGAGAGGCAGCCAGACTAAAAGTACTGCATGTCGTACTTTTAGTCCAGTAGCCTCTAACCGTGCACTGCCGGTGGAACTCTGCCCCCATTATAGTCAATGGGGACGGAGCGGCAATCCGGGGGCACACGTGAACTAGCGGCAGGACGGATCCGACAGGCTGTGTTCCCGCTAGTGTGAAAGTACCCTTAGGATTAACTTTATTAGTTTTTAATGTTGCATTCCAAGAGTCTTTTTTTTTGTTCATTTTTCTCTGCTAACTTTATTTTTTTGTTTTGTTTTATGATTGCAAAAATAAGAAATACCTGTGTTTTTTATGTTTTTATTTTTTGTCACAAGTTAGTGGAAATATAATTTTATTATTATTTTTTTTTTTTTTACAAAGTCTCATATTCCACTAACTTGTGACAAAAATAAAATTTTACATGAACTCACCATATCCCTCACGGAATACCTTGGGGTGTCTGCTTTCTAAAATGGGGTCACTTGTGGGGTATTTTTACTGCCCTGGCATTTTAGGGGCCCCTAAAGCGTGAGAAGGAGTTTGGAATCCAAATGCGTAAAAATGTCCTGTGAAATCCTAAAGGTACTCATTGGTTTTAGGGCCCCTTTGCGCACCCAGGCTGCAAAAAAGTGGCACACATGTAGTATTGCCGTACTCAGGAGAAGTAGGGCAATGTGTTTTGGGGTGTATTTTTACATATACCCATGCTGGGTGTGAAAAATATCTCTGTAAATGTCAACTTTTTCCATTTTTTTATACAAAGTTGTCAATTTACAGAGATATGTCTCTCACCCAGCATGGGTATATGTAAAAATACACCCCAAAACACATTGCCCTACTTCTCCCGAGTATGGCGATACCACATGAGTGACACTTTTTTGCAGCCAAGATGCACAAAGGGGCCCCAATTCCAATGAGTACCTTTTAGGAGGGCATTTTTACGCATTTTTCTTCTCACGCTTTAGTGCCCCTAAAATGCCAGGGCAGTAGAAATACCCCAAATGTGACCCCATTTTAGGAAGAAGACACCCCAAGGTATTCTGTGAAGGGCATGGCGAGTTCTTAAATTATTTTTTTTTTTGGCACAAGTTAGCGGAATTCGATTTTTTTTGTTTTTTCTCACAAAGTCTCCCTTTCCGCTAACTTGTGACAAAAAGTTCAATCTTTCATGGACTCACTATGCCCCTCAGCAAATACCTTGGGGTGTCTTCTTTCCAAAATGGGGTCACATGTGAGGTTTTTGTACTGCTCTGGCATTTGAGGGTCACCGCAATCATTACACGTATGGCCAGCATTAGGAGTTTCTGCTATTCTTATATGGAGCATACGGGTAATGAGATTTTTTTTCCGTTCAGCCTCTGGGCTGAAAGAAAAAAAGAACGGCACAGATTTCCTCATTCGCATCAATCGATGTGGATGAAAAAATCTCTGCCAAAAAATATGCAAGAAAAAAAAGAGGGGCCTGGCGATTGCCAGGACATAGGGGCTCCGCCCAAACATCCATATCCACTTCAGCTCCTATGTCCTGGCAAACGTGATTTCTCCATTCACATCGACCAATCGATCGATGTGGAGGAAGACATCTTTGCCAGATTTTTGATACAAAATGTTTGCCAAAGCATGTGAACTCCAACACCTCTCCTCAGCTCACATGCCAGGGCAAACGTACCTGTCCTGCAGAGGAGAAATCTCGTCTTGCAGCGCCGCATACACCGACTTCACGTGTCTTCTGACAGCAGCGCAATGCTTCTCTCAGAATTCACATCAGTGCTGCAGCATTTTCGTCGGTTGGTCCGTTGGTCTACCTGGAAAATAAAGGGTGGTTGGGGGAAAAAAAAAAAAAAAAGAAGAAAAAACAGGCAGCAGGCACATAAACTTGAACGTTACAAACTTTATAAAACCTGAACATAAAACTTTTTTTATCAAACCTGAACATCAAAACTTTTAAAACCTGAACTAACTCAAGATTTTTTTTTCTTGCTACCTGTTTAATTTTATTTTATTTTTTTAACCATTTCACGCTTTATTTTCCTAGCAGAAACCTCTCCTTTCCCATGGGACAATGTGTAAAGTGTAAATCGCACTGAGATGGTGCGAAGTACATTATGCACTTTATCCCAAGTGAAAGGAGAGGTTTCTACCGTTTCACACTTCTGCAGCAGCACACCAGCACCGTCCCTATGTGTTAGGGTCTCTCAAAACCTAGTATCCTGAGAGACCCTAGAGCCTGAGTGGATAAACTACCTGTGTATGTGCTGTCCCTAGGTTCCTAAGTGTACTTGAGTGTGGTACTTCCGGAAACACTCCCCTAGGCATAGGGCAGGGTGGGCAGGACAGTCAGGACAGAAATAACGGGTGTCACGCCTTATTCCACTCCTGCTACAGACACAACATCTTTTTCGGGGTGACGGTTGGGTTGAGGTACCAGCAACGACATTGGGGAAATGTCGCTCGTGTAGACGGCTCACTACACTGGTGGTTGGGGCCACGGAACCTCCTGGATACAGGAGGTTCTCGATGATCTCTTCCTGAAATTTGAGGAAGGATCCTGTTCTCCCAGCCTTACTGTAGAGAACAAAACTGTTATATAGAGCCAATTGAATCAAATATACAGACACCTTCTTATACCAGCGTCTGGTCCTGCGGGAAAGCAAATAAGGGGCCAACATCTGGTCGTTGAAGTCCACCCCTCCCATGTGGAGGTTATAGTCGTGGACGGAGAGGGGCTTTTCAACGACACTGGTTGCCCGTTCAATTTGGACTGTCGTGTCTGCGTGAATGGAGGAGAGCATGTAAACATCACGCTTGTCTCTCCATTTCACCGCGAGCAGTTCTTGATTACACAATGCAGCCCTCTCCCCCCTTGCGAGACGGGTGGTAAGGAGCCGTTGGGGGAAGCCCCGGCGACTAGGTCGCGCGGTGCCACAGCAGCCAATCTGTTCTAGGAACAAATGCCTGAAGAGGGCCACACTTGTGTAGAAATTGTCCATATAAAGATGGTACCCTTGCCGAATAAGGGTGACACCAAGTCCCAGACTATCTTCCCACTGCTCCCCAGGTAGTCAGGGCAACCGACCGGCTCCAGGGTCTGATCTTTTCCCTCATAGATCCGAAATTTGTGCGTATAGCCTGTGGCCCTTTCACAGAGCTTATACAATTTGACCCCATACCGGGCGCGCTTGCTTGGGATGTACTGTTTGAAGCCAAGGCGCCCGGTAAAATGTACAAGGGACTCGTCTACGCAGATGTTTTGTGCAGGGGTATACAAATCTGCAAATTTCTGGTTGAAATGGTCTATGAGGGGCCAAATTTTGTGGAGTCGGTCAAAAGCTGGGTGGCCTCTGGGACGGGAGGTGCTGTTGTCGCTAAAGTGCAGGAAACGCAGGATGGTCTCAAATCGTGTCCTGGACATGGCAGCAGAGAACATGGGCATGTGATGAATTGGGTTCGTGGACGAATATGACCGCAATTCATGCTTTTTGGTTAGGCCCATGTTGAGGAGGAGGCCCAGAAAAGTTCTAAATTCGGAAACTTGGACTGGTTTCCACCGGAAAGGCTGGGCATAAGAGCTTCCCGGGTTGGCGGTTATAAATTGAGTGGCATACCGGTTTGTTTCTGCCACGACTAAGTCATAGAGCTCCGCAGTGAAGAACAGCTCAAAAAACCCCAGCGCCGATCCTATCTGAGCTGTCTCCACCCGAACTCCTGACTGGGCGGTGAAAGGGGGAACTACTGGTGCGGCTGAAGTTGGGGGCTGCCAATCAGGATTTGCCAGCACCTCAGGGACTCTAGGGGCTCTACGGGCCTGTCTGCGCGGTGGCTGCGACGGGGAATTACTGCACGTGCCACCGTACCAGCTTCAACTGCCCTTCTGGTGCTCGCCACTTCACCATGTTGTACGGCAGTGCTGGTAGAAGGTCCAGGACGGGCTGCGCTGCTGGTGTATGCCTCACCACGTAATCCGGCAGCGCCAGCCCCACTCTGCTGCCCTTGAAACGGATCCTGCGCTACCTGCGGTCTAGCGACACGGGGCCGGGTACGCCTGGTGCTATCAGGGACCTCAACCTCCTCGTCCGAACTTTGGGTCAGACTGCCACTGCTTTCTACAGGTTCGTATTCTGACCCGCTAGATTCGTCAGATGAGGGTTCCCATTCCTCATCCGACTGGGTCAGAATCCTGTAGGCCTCTTCAGAGGAATACCCCTTGTTTGACATTTGGGCGACTAAATTTAGGGGGTATTCCTGAGACTACCCAAGAAAAAGAGCAAGCCTGTCTTACAAATAGGAGGCTAGCGAAGTACAGAAGCCGCTGCGATTGATAAAAAAGATCAAAACTGATTTTTTTATCGCCGCAGCGCTTGTGAAGTGATTGTGCAGTGATATAAAAAAAAAAAAATTTTTTGTCACTGCGGCGGGGCGGGTGTGGGTGAACGCAGGTGTGGGCGACCGATCAGGTCTGATCGGGCAAACACTGCGTTTGGGGTGGAGGGCGAACTAAAGTGACAGTAATACTATTATAGATCTGACCGTGATCAGTTCTGATCACTTACAGATACTATAAAAGTACAAACGCTGATTAGCGCTACGCTAATCAGCGAATCAGTGACTGCGGTGCGGTGGGCTGGGCGCTAACGCTAACTACCTACCAAAGGGACCTAAACTAACCTAAACCTAGCAGTCAATACTAGTGAAAAAAAAAAGTGACAGTTTACACTGATCACTTTTTTCCCTTTCACTAGTGATTGACAGGTGACAGGGGTGATCAAGGGGTTAATTTGGGTGATGGGGGCTGATCAGGGGCTAGTGTGGTGCTTGGTGTACTCACTGTAGATGTGTGCTCTCTCCTGGGTCCAACCGACGAAAAGGACCCAGGAGAGGGCACAGAAGCCATTTAACACATTATATTTATAAATTTAATGTGTTAAATGGCCTGCGATTCGTTTTTTCAAAAAATCATCAGCCTGCCAGCGATGATCATTGGCTGGCAGGCTGATGAACTATAGTTGAACTTGTTCCCTAACTTTTCCCCGCCGCGCAGTGCGCATGCGCGGCGGCATCGGCACGAAATCTCGCATCTCGCGAGATGACGCGCCGATGCGTCGTATCAGAACTACAGGACCGCCCGCAGGACGCATCCCTGCGTTAGGCGGTCCTGTAGTGGTTAAAGAGGTCTTGTCACTACAAAATGCAATGCAATCTGAAAGCAGGAGAAGCTGAGCACCTTTATATATTTTTGTGGGGAAACATTCAGTAAAATAATTTATACATTTACATCTTTGCTTTTTTCCCCCTCCTCTGAATAGCATTATGTGTATAAGAGTGCATACAGAGATAGCTGTCAATCACTGATTACCTGTCCCTCCTGTACCGATAGCTGTTCACAGGAGGTGGAAAAAAGCAAAGATGTAAATGTAAAAATGATAGGTTTTACTACATTTTTTCCCACAACAATATAGATCAATCTGCTTGGCTTCTCCTGCTCTACAGTATAACATGCTGCTTTCAGATTGCATTGCATTGTGACTGATCCTCTTTAACCCCTTAAGGACACGACCCTATTTCACCTTATGGACCAGGCCATTTTTTGCAAATCTCCCATGAAGAATGGGATGGGAGAGGGAGGGAGCTCCCTCCGTGTTAACACCTTCCATACAATGGTCTGTAACGGACCGCGGTATGGAAGGGGTTAAACGGCTGGCATCTGATCTGTACAAGCACAGATGCCAGCCGTTTTTAGCAGAGTGTCAGCAATGTGCTAAACCACTAGGCACCAGGGTATGGATTAGAGAGGAGGCGGGACATCGCGGTCCCGCCCGCCCGCAATCAGCGCCGCCCGCCGCACCGCCTCTCGCACCTCCTGTCGCACCGCCCGCGACCCCCCTGCACAGCCTACCCGCAGATGTCACGGGGGGGGGTAATTTTTAACATTTTGTGCATTTTTTAACTCTCTGATCCCCGCGGATCAGAGACCGCAAAAAAGCGCTGCAAACCGCAGGTATGAATTGACCTGCGTTTTGCAGCGATTGCCGATACGAGGGGTCACAGGACTCCCCTGGGCATTGGGCCAAGGTACTTGCTGAGTGATTTCAGCAGGTACCTTGTTCCGATCACCGCCGACTAAGCAGCGGTGATCCGAAGTAGTCAGGATGTACCGGTACGTCCTGTGTCCTTAAGGACTCAGACATCAGGGCGTACCCATACGTCGTATGTCCTTAAGGGGTTAAAGGGAACCTGTAATCAACTTTATGCTGATCTCACTGAGGGCAGCATAAAATAATGACAAAAATGCTGATGTCAGCGGTGTGTCACACATCATCTAAAAGTAAGTAGTTGCCGAGAACCAGCATCATAATCATTGCAGCCCAGGCCTTGAAAAGAGTCAAATCTACCTGGGAAGAGTCCTGGTTATTATAATCTCCTGCTCTCCCGCCCATCTGCTGATGATTGGCAGTTCTCTCCTAGAGAGAAAGGGAGAAAACTAGGTAGAAGCCTGTCACTAATCAGAGGCCAATTGCACACGAACGTGTGCGTCCCGTGCCCGTATTGCGGACCGCATTTGCGGATCCGCAATACACGGGCACCATTCCGTGGCCATTCCGCATCACGGATGCGGACCCATTCATTTCAATGGGTCCGCAAATCCGGAGATGCGGAACGGTGCAGAATGGAATGACGGAATGGAACACTACGGAAGCACTACGGAGTGCTTCCGCGGGGTTCCGTTCCGTACTTCTGTCCCGCAAAAAGATAGAACATGTCCTATCTTTTTGCGGAACGGGCAGATCGCGGACCCATTCAAGTGAATGGGTCTGCGATCCGCTGCGGCTGCCCACGGCCGGTGCCCGAGCATTGCGTGCCGCAATTTGCGGCCCACAGCACGGGCACGGGGTGCACACGTTCGTGTGCAAGAGGCCAGAAGGTGGGGGGGAGAGCAGGAATTCGTGAATAACCAGGACTCTTCTCAGGTGGCCGGGGCTCTTTTCCAGGCCCAGTCTGCAATGATGGAGCATGTGATTGGGCCATGTGACCATGTGACATCATCACAGGTCCTTTTCCTAGTAGCAAGCTAACGGAGAGGATGCCGGGCTTCGCGATCAAATGGACCAGGTAAGTTATGATTAGTTTATTATTTTTAACCCATTCTGCACGGGTTCAACATTAGGAAGATGGCCAAGGGTATTATTTTACATTATAACTATGTTATAATGTGAAATAATACTGAACCGGTTACACATCCCGATGGTTGAATAGCAACCATGCGGGAAAATCGCAACGCATCCGCACATGATTGCGGATGATTGCGATTTTCCCGCATCCCCATTCACTTCTATGGGGCCTGCGTTCCGTTAAAAACGCAGAAACTGGAGCATGCTGCGATTTTTTACGCAACGCAGAAGTGATGCGTGAAAATCACCGCTCATGTGCACAGCCCCATAGAAATGAATGGGTCCGGATTCAGTGCGGGTGCAATGCGTCCTCCTCACGCATTGCACCCGCGCGGAAAACTCGCCCGTGTGAAAGGGGCCTTAAGTGAGGCTCCACGGTATTTTTTGTAGCTGGTCTTCCTGAGATCAGCTATTATTGTGTTAGGGCTGGGACAAGGTCCACCACCAACAGAGGCTGAGCTGCCCAAGTGCGCCCCCCCCCCCTCCCTCCCTCCAACTTGTGGATGACACGGCTATGGGGGATCTGTGATGGATGACACTGTTATTGGGGAATCTGTGGATGACACATAAGTGCAGCTGGACTGGGGCGACAGCCTTGAGGGGAGGCTGCCATGATGGGTTTTGGGGGCGAGGGGACGGAGGTTAGGAGGGAGTGGTAAAAGTGGATGAGGTGAGGGACGATTGGCTGGGCTGGGGCATGTGGGGGGCGGAGCTGTGGCTTAAAGAAGGGGGCGCTCGGGTTAGCCGGCGCCATTTTGCCGGATTAGCAAGCTGAGCAGCCGCACTTACCCCTCTGCGATGGACGCGATCCTGGAGCGGTTGCGGGCGGCCGCGGTGGAGCGGGGCCCTGAATGGCTGGAGGCGCAGGTATCCAGCCTGCTGTGTGGGGAAGCATCGGGCGCAAGTGCGGCGGAGGAGGGCAGACGGCCGCGGCGGGCCAGACCGCCGGCGCGCCTTAGCCCCAGCGAAATCCCACGGGCTCGGCGCCGGATTGGGAGCCCCTCCGGGGACCCTCCGCGCCGGGGGGGGCCTAGCAGAACCTCGGCGGCATCCTCCCGGCGCGGGAGGAATCCCGCTGTACGGCGGAGCCATGCGGAGGGCGGGGTTCCTTCCGCCCTGCCTTTCCCTGCTGACGCCGTGGGATCTGGAGCGGGGCCTGCAGGATCCCCCCCCTCGGCGGGGGTGGGGAGGCCTGCGCGGCGGGGGAGTGACGCACGTGCTAGTGCCGAGGCTGGGTTGGTGGTGGCTGCCCCTGTGAGACCCAGGCCTTTGGAGGAAGCTGACGCCCTGCCTGTCCTGGATGTGCGGAGGAGGGATGAAGACTCGCTGTCTGCTGCTTCTCCATCGTCTGCATGGAGGCTGGGGTGCGGGTTTCCAGTACCGTGATGATGCCGGCCCTTGATGACGTCTCGCCGCAGAGGATGGCCCAGCTGGATTCTGGACTGACGGCTGCTGGGTACACAGCGCCCGGGCAGCCAGGTAGGACTGTGGGGAATCCGTTACATGTTTTAGGGAGTGTGGGGGTTGGGAGTGGTCAGGGTGAATTGGTTGGAGGTCTTAGTCAGCTTTTGGGTAGTTTGGCGGGTTGGGTAGCTGGTTTAGGGGGTGCGAGGTTGTCTCCGGTGGCGGCTTGGGGTGGTCCTGGGGTCCCTCTGGGGCAGGGGGGGATCGTGACGGGGAGTTCGGCGGTGGCGGGGCCTGCCCGGGGTGGGGTTTCTGTACAGACTCAGGCGGGGGGTGAGGACGAGAGGCGGAGGGTGGATGATGCCGCACATGGGGAGGTGTACGTCTGTTTTGAGGGCCCCTTGGGGGCTCATTTGAAGCAGGATGTGAAGGAGCGGATTTGGAAGGGGGAGTATATAGAAATTTTTTCATTGTTGCCGCTCGAGCGGTTTAACTTGGATAGGGCGCGGCGGGAGGAAGGGAAGAAGGAGGAGGAGGAGAAGCGCCGGTATCGTTTGATTCCGCGTACCTTCTCCAATTGGTTGCAGGCGTTCTCGATCCTGGCCAGCGTGATTGGGGAAAAGGCGCCGGAGTGTTGCTCCGCGCTTTTTTGTTATATGGATGCGATTGGTGAGGCGTACCGGGTATATGGGGGCGTGGGTTGGCTGCGGTACGATGAGCAGTTCCGGCAGAGGAAGGCGGTCCGCCCGAATGTGCGGTGGGACCATAAGGATATAGGGCTGTGGATGCGGGTGACGGCGCCGGGGCGGCAGGGGCAGTCCTTTCGTGGGGAAGGGGAAGCGGGGGGACAGTCTGGTTTGTCCACGGCGGTGGCAAAGGGGTTGTGTTTCCTCTTCAATGAGGGGACCTGTAAATTTGGTGCAAAGTGCAAGTTTAAGCACGAGTGCACCAATTGCGGAGGGGCTCATGGGGCGTCCAGGTGTTTTAAAGGGGGACGACTGCAGTGGGGGGGTAGCGGTGGAAAGGGGGCGGACCCCAGTTCAGGTGGAAAGGATGCGGCCGTTCCTAAGTAGGTACCCCAATCGGGTGGCGGCGGATTTGTTGTTGGAGGGATTTAGTTGGGGGTTTCGGATTCCTTCGGACCCGGGGCCGGCCCCTTTTGTTGTTAAGAATTTGCGTTCGGCGATGGAGCATCCGGAGGTGGTTTCGGAGAAGTTAGCGAAGGAGGTGGGTTTGGGAAGGATGGTTGGGCCGTTTGGTGGTCCGCCGTTGCACAATTTCCGGGTTTCGCCATTAGGGGTGGTACCTAAGAAGGAGCCGAACAAGTTTCGGCTGATCCATCACTTGTCTTACCCGAAGGGTGCGTCGGTCAACGAGGGTATTGATCCCGAATTGTGTTCGGTGGTTTATACTTCGTTTGATGCGGCTGTGGGGTGGGTTAGGCGTTTCGGTCCGGGGCTTTGTTGGCAAAGACGGATATTGAGGCGGCGTTTCGACTACTGCCGGTTCATCCGGACAGTTTGCATTTGTTGGGGTGTTGTTGGGAAGGGGGGTTTTATGTGGACAGGTGCTTGCCCATGGGTTGTTCCCTGTCGTGTTCTTATTTTGAAACGTTTAGTTGTTTTTTGGAGTGGGTGGTGAAGGAAGTGGCGGGTTCTGCCTCGATCATCCATTACTTGGATGATTTTTTGTGTGTGGGTCCGGCTGATTCCCGCGTTTGTCATGTGTTGTTGGCTACGTTGCAATCGGTGTTTGCGTCGTTTGGGGTTCCCCTGGCGGATGGGAAGACGGTAGGGCCTACGACGGAACTTAGCTTTTTGGGTATCGTGTTGGATACCGTAGCTATGGAGTGTAGGCTTCCCGAGGATAAAGTGGCAGATCTGCGGGCTGCGGTGGCGAGTGCGCGTCGGTCGGTTAAGATTCGGTTGCGCGATTTACAGTCCTTGTTGGGGAAATTGAATTTCGCGTGTCGGATCATGCCTATGGGGAGGATATTCTGTAGGCGGTTGGCTGCGGCGACCGCGGGGGTGTCGGCTCCGCATCATTTTATCCGATTGGGTCGGGAGCTGCGGGGGGATTTTGAGGTCTGGGCGAGGTTTTTGGAGGAGTTTAATGGGCGTGCGCTAGTTTTGGGTGAGGCGGTGGATAGTGCGGATTTTGAGCTGTTTTCTGATGCGGCGGGTGGTGTTGGTTTTGGGGTTTATTGTGACGGGCAGTGGTGTGCTGACCGCTGGCCTGGGACTTGGGTTAAGAGAGGTTGGGTTCGGAATGTGGCCCTGTTGGAATTGTTTCCTATTGTTTTGGCTGTGGAATTGTGGGGGGATAAGTTTAGGGATAAGAAGGTTCGTTTTCATTGTGACAACTTGGGGGTGGTGCAAGCGATTAATCAGTTGTCGGCTTCATCTCCTCAGGTGGTTCGCTTGTTACAGCATTTGGTGTTGCGTTGCTTGTCTCTTAATGTGTGGGCGGTAGCTGTTCATGTGCCCGGGGTTGCTAATGGTGTGGCGGATGCTCTTCTCGTTTGCAGTGGGATCGGTTCCGGCAGTTGGCGCCAGAAGCGGAGATCGTCGGGTTGGTGTGTCCGGGAGTGTTGTGGGAAATCTTGGAGGTACGGTGAGGGGGTTGTTCAGGGCGTCCCTGACGGATGGGACGTGGGCGGCGTACGAGGCGGCTTGGTCGGCCTGGGAAAGTTGGTGTGGTGTTTTGGGGGTTGGGGTGGATGCCGGGGAGGTTCCATTATTGCTTTTTCTGGGGGGTAAGAAGGAGGATGGTTGGTCAGTGGCTCAAGTGAATAGGTGTATGGCGGGGCTGGCTTTTGGTTTTAAGGTGCGGGGGTTGGTCGATCATACCAAAGGTTTTTTGGTTCGGCAGGTGTTGCGGGGTTGGAGGACAGAGGATCAGCGGCGCCCAGTATCCTTTGATTTGTTGTTGCAATTGGGGGTGCAGGTTGGGGAGGTTTGTAGTTCGGAGTCTGAGATTCGGTTGTTTACAGCGGCTTATTCGCTAGCATTTTTTGGGGCTTTTCGGTTAGGGGAGCTGGTTAGTCGGAGTGTGCGGTGTGCGGGGGGTTTGCGGGATGACGATGTTGATGTGCTACCAGATAGGGTGGTTATTAGGTTGCGGGGGTCCAAAACGGATCAGGAGGGTCGAGGTTGTTGTGTTTGTTTGTTCCCCGTGCCTGGTTGTGCTATGTGCCCGGTGTCTTGTTTACGGGCATATTGGACGGGTTCGAGGGGGGAGGGGGCTCCTTTCCTGAGACATGCCGATGGGTCATTTTTGTCACGGTATCAGTTCGTGGCTGTGTTCAAACGGTGTTTGGATAGGTTGGGGGTGGATTCGAGGCGTTTTACGGGGCATTCGTTTCGGATCGGGGCCGCTACGGAGGCCGCGCGTAGGGGTATGAGTGATGAGGTTATTCGGCGTATAGGGAGGTGGGAGTCGCGCCGGTTTCGATCTTATGTGCGACCTTAGGGTTTATGGTGGCTTGTGGTTTGTTTGCTGTTTGCTTATGTGGCTTTGTCTGTTTGTTTTTAGGGCACTCGTCGGCGTTGGTGTGGATTCTCGGCCATTCCTTTGTGTTTTGGGGGGCGTTGCGTGCTGACGTCAGGCCTAGCGGTCGGCAGTTGGGGTTTGGCAGGGACGTGGCGGCAATCCGGTGGCTGGGTTCTCGAGGTATGCTGTGGGGAGGGGTGTTGAGGGAGGTGCATCGCTTTGTTCAGCTTGACCGGCCGCCGGATGTGCTTGTGCTTCATGCGGGGGGAAATGACTTGGGGGTGAAGCCGGTGAGGGAGCTAATTCGGGATATTAAATTCGATTTGCTCCGGATTTGGTCGTTGTTCCCGGGTCTTGTCGTGGTCTGGTCCGATATTGTGCCACGGAAGTGCAGTATACGGGCACTTTAATACCCGTTTACCACCAATCTGTTATGCTCCTTTAAGTGTCTCATATAATTGCCTGCAGCAATGTGAAGGTTGTCATGTAGGTATTAGACCACTGGGGGGAGCTGGTGAGCAGGATATATATATAGCTAGGCCAAGGCAGGCTAGTGTTAGTGCAGACCCTGGAGTCTGTGAAGGCCACATGTCTCAGGCCTAAGCGAGTCAGCAGAAGTCAAGCAGAGGCAATCCCTAGAGCAAGAGGTACTAAATGTCAAGAGGAGGTACACTGTCAACTGGAGATTCAAGGATATAAGCCAGAAGTAGGGCATTGGGGCCTTGAAGCATCAATTCCAGTCAGGACAAGTCAGGAAGAAAGTAAGGTTCACCTGCAATTCTAAGTCCTGTTGTCTTTCCCTCTGTTATACCTTGCTGGATGTAAGCCTGCTGTAACTGCGACTGTACAAACGTCTATTTTCTGCAACAAGAACTGTGTTAAGAGGTTGCCTGCTGTATTTTCTACGGTTTTCAGTAAAGTTGGAATTCTGTTTTCAAGTTACAAGTCTGCACCTCTGTTATTCCTACTATAAATACGGTGTGCCACCGTTTACTGGCACTGGCGTCACGACACCTCAGGGACCTAGCCATAGGCACGTTAAACTACAACACCAAGGGCACCTCACATTCCACCTGGCTGTGTCCCGCAAGAACCCAGAGAAGTCAAGCAGAGGCAATCCCTAGAGCAAGAGGTATTAAATGCCAAGAGGAGGTACACTGTCTACTGGAGATTCAAGGATATAAGCCAGAAGTAGGGCATTGGGGCCTTGAAGCATCAATTCCAGTCAGGACAAGTCAGGAAGAAAGTAAGGTTCACCTGCAATTCTAAGTCCTGTTGTCTTTCCCTCTGTTATACCTTGCTGGATGTAAGCCTGCTGTAACTGCGACTGTACAAACGTCTATTTTCTGCAACAAGAACTGTGTTAAGAGGTTGCCTGCTGTATTTTCTACGGTTTTCAGTAAAGTTGGAATTCTGTTTTCAAGTTACAAGTCTGCACCTCTGTTATTCCTACTATAAATACGGTGTGCCACCGTTTACTGGCACTGGCGTCACGACACCTCAGGGACTTAGCCATAGGCACGTTAAACTACAACACCAAGGGCACCTCGCATTCCACCTGGCTGTGTCCCTCAAGAACCCAGAGAGTGCCCCAGAGGAACAGCGTGCCGGCCTCTCCATCACTGGCATTCCCCAGGTTAGTTCCATACATTGCCCTGACTTGGGGATGCTACATTTTGGCGTCACGAACAGGATACGCACGTTTACGGACTGTGAGCAAAAACGTGAACTTTGTGCCTTAACCAGTTTGCCAAGTGACAAAACGCCTGTTTATTTGAAGTAAACTTTGAGGACTTAAAACGTACAGAAAAGTGTCCCAAAAACCTCCAGGAAGCGCTGTGCAGTGTTGCGCTATCAAGAGGAAGAAAATCGCCACTTCAAAGTGCATTTTTGTGGACTTTTATGCTGTTTTACTACCGCTGCTTGCTGTCATTGAATTGATGCATCATGGCGCCCAAGATGGCCGCCTGAACTGTGGACTTATCTACTGCGCCATCACTACTCATTGCTGGCGGGAAAACTTAGCGCCAAACTCTGCAGCGTCACCACTTTATTCAAATTTTCCAAGCTGGACTCCACCTACCTTGGACTTGGAAGAACGCATGAGCGCTGTTCCCGTCGGAGCAAGTCGAGCTCCGCCCCTCCAGCCCGACGTCCTCGCGGGAAGGGACGCTGCGCAAGGGATTCCCGAAGACGTCCTTCCGGATCTCGCGTGATTTGGACCGCCTGCACCGGAGTAAGTACAAACTCCTGGGAGAAATAATCCTACACCGGAGAGGAGTCGCCTGGTTAGTAAGGCCCAAAAGGGGATACCAGACTCTGTCCATCGATCGCGCTCACCGGCCAGTAACCCCGCCAGCGCGACATCGGACCTATCGCTAACTCTTAAAGGGACCGCTCAACAAATTAATCTGCATCATGTCGGACTCAGAAGTAGCCGAGCAGCCTGCCCCCAGGGAGCCAGTGGCCACCAACGGTATTGCAGCTGCCAACATGATGCCGCTGACGATGCCGTACTACTTTGGGGCTCCATGGTTTCCCCGTTATGCCGGGAGGCTCATAATTTAAAAGACTTCCAAGACAAAATCCTGGCTCTGTTCGGCTCTATCCTATTAACCCGGAGCAGCAAATGGAGATTCTGTTAGCCCAGTTGGAAGGAGCGGCCCGTCGAGAAGTCATGTCCTGGCCCAGTTCTGAGAGGAGTACCATAGAGCAGATCTTTGACCGCCTCAGCACTACCTTTGAAGTCAGGACGGTGTCTGAAATAAAGATGCGCTTCTTCAGTAAGAAACAAAAGCCTGGTGAGTCACTCCGTGATTTTGCTTTATCCCTCCAAGAGGCCTGGAGAGCCGTCATTCATATAGACCCTAGAGATTGACACCCAGGATCAAACTCTGAGAGAGCAATTTATTGCGGGTGTGAATAGCGAATCTTTAAAAACACAATTGAAAATGTTGTCGGCTCAGCACCCTAACAGTGTTTTCCTGGACTTTAAAGAACTGGCCATCAGTATTCTGGGACAACATCTGCCAACGGAACCAGTGGCCCATCCCGAACCTCCTGTCCGTAATCCTAAGCCAACGGATACCAGCCTGCCAGGGGCCAGCCAAGCCGCCCAGACTCCAGTTCCTGATACAGTAGCTGCTCTGATGGAACAGGTCAATTACCTCACTAAGAGCCTGGAAAAAGTCTGCAGGAAACTGGAAGAGTGGGAGAAACCCTTAATGCTGGAAGATGAACTCCTTTTGCCTCAAAAGCCTGGCCCCCTGCGTATCAAGAAGTTTATCCCAGAGATCCTGGAAGACGTTCAAGTGACCGGTTTAGGAACCATAGCGACCTTCCTGTAATTACTGCAAGAAGTTGGGTCATACTGAATCTACTTGCTGGCAGTTAAGCGGGTCACCCTCGAGGCTGAGGACCGCCCCTCGGGAGGTAGAACAACAGGTCCAAGGGATCCAAACTGGATGCCCCGTTATGTGGGGTCCCGTCCCAAAATAAGCGTCCGGATCAATGGAGTGCCTTTTGAAGCGTTGCTGGACACTGGATCTCAAGTCACCACTATTCAGCAGTCCACCTTTAATCAGTTCTGGAGTTCCAGCCTGCTTACCCAGCCACCTGAGTCCTGGTTGGAGATAATTGCAAGCAATGGTAAGCCCATAAAGGTCCATGGATACTGGGAACCCACGCTCCAGGTGGGAGAAGCCACTTTACCACAGCAAGGAGTGATCGTGGTACAAACCGGGGATAAAGGGGTCACCCTGTGATTGTTGGGACTAATGTTTTCAAAAATTGCTACCCTGAGGTACTTGAAGCTCTCCATCAGTCCCTGCCTGCAGCTTCCTCTGCCTCCAAGAAGGTCCTCCAAAAGACCATCAGCGTACTGTGTGCTCAGCAGAGGTTTGCAAATGAAAAAGGAGAGATCTGCACCGCCAGGATCGGTGATAATAGACCAGTGACTCTACCTCCAAACTCCCAAACTCTCCTGTGGTGCCGTGCTGTCCTGGGAGTCCAGGGCCAAGACTATCCGGCCCTGGTGGAACCTGTCCAGATGGAGAACTACCCATATGTGCGAGCTGCCAAGTGCCTGGCGACCGTCTCCCAAGGTAAAGTACCTGTCCGTCTGATTAACCTCAGCGATCATCCTGCTGTGCTTACTAAGCACTGTCCTGTTGCCCAGCTTTCCCAGGTTTCCTTCCAGGATGTCATCCGCCTGCCTGTCACCGAGAAGCCATCAGCTGCCACTCGAGGACCTCTTCCTGCGGACGACTCTCCAGTGCCCTGGTGGAAGGAACTCCATGTCGGGGACGAAGCTACCCCGCAGCATCAACTAGAGGGACTCCTGAACCTAGTAAAGCAACACCATCAAGCCTTCAGTAAGCATGCAACGGACTATGGAGAGGTCAGTGTTATCCAACACACCATACCCACTGGCTCTCATCCTCCCATTAAAGAGAGGTATAGACCCATACCACCAACTTCATACCAAACTGTTAAAGAGATGATCCAAGAAATGAAAGACTCAAACGTAATCCGGGACAGTCGTAGTCCCTGGGCTGCCCCCTGGTTTTAGTAAAAAGAAAGATGGTGGCATCCGGTTTTGTGTAGACTATAGAAAGATAAATCAGATCACTCACAAAGATGCTTACCCATTGCCACGTATTGAGGAGTCTCTAACTGCTCTAGGCTCCTCCGCCTATTTCTCCACCTTAGATTTAACCAGCGGATATTGGCAAGTGCCCATGGCCCCTGAAGATAGGGAAAAGACTGCTTTCACCACCCCTATGGGCCTGTTTGAATTTAATTGCATGCCATTTGGACTGTGTAATGCCCCGGGACCTTTCAAAGATTAATGGAGCGGTGCTTAGGCCATAAGAACTTTGAGACGGTGCTGTTGTACCTGGATGACGTTATCATCTATTCTAAAACGTATGAGGACCATTTAAAACATTTAGCTGAGGTGTTTGAAATCCTTATTAAATACGGCCTCAAGATTAAACCGTCCAAATGTCACTTGCTGAAACCTGCTGTAAAATACTTGGGACATGTTGTAAGCGCAGAGGGTCCAGCCTGATCCTGATAAGTTGGCTGCTGTCCGAAGTTGGCCGGTTCCCACTACAGTGAAGGAAGTGAGGAGTTTCCTTAGCTTCGCTGGCTACTACCGGCGCTTTATCCCCCACTTCGCTCAAATAGCGGATCCAATCCAGGAACTCCTGAGGGGCAACCAAAAAGAGCCCAAAGACTCCTGTCCCCATTGAATGGAATGAAGAGAGGGAGGTTGCATTTCAGTTGTTAAAGAAGAAGTTGACTGAACCTCCTGTGCTGGGGTACCCAGATTACAGTAAGCCATTTCACCTTTACACAGATGCCAGTAAGAAAGGCCTGGGAGCAGTGCTGGCTCAAGTGCAAGAAGGGAAAGAGAGGGTGATAGCTTATGCCAGTCGGTCCTTAAAGGGAGCTGAAAAGAATGATCAGAATTATAGCTCTTTCAAATTAGAGTTTCTGGCCTTAGTGTGGGCGGTAACAGAAAAATTCAAAGACTATTTGGCTGCCACTCCATTTATTGCCTTCACTGATAATAATCCTCTGGCCCACCTGAACACCGCCAAACTGGGGGCCTTAGAACAGAGATGGGCCTCCCGCCTTGCTAATTACGACTTCACCGTAAAATACCGGGCTGGCCGTTCAAGCGATAATGCTGATGCCCTGTCAAGGCTCCCCACTGAGATAGCACCAGATGACAAACGGGATGCCTGGGAAGATGTAGAGATGCCAGCATTTTACAACAGGTTTGCTCAACAGGACCAAGCTCAAGCTGCCAACAGTGGAACCTCTGACCCTCCATCCTTTGATAAGCCTGCATCCAGAGAAGAAAAGTGGATTAAGTTGCAATCAGAGAGTAGAGTTCTCGGTGAACTGCTGGACTTCTTCATCAGTGGCAGAACCCCTGAAAGAATTCGGCGAAAGACCGCAGACCCAGAACTCATCAAATTGTGGAAGCAACGTCAACAACTGTTCCTTCGAAAAGGCCTGTTGCTGCGACGAAGCCTGGATCCAGTGTCAAATGACAGAGTGCACCAGATCCTCATCCCACGTCGTGATGCAGGTATGGTTCTAGAAATGTATCATGATAGGTCTGGACATTTTGGGGTTCAAAAGACTGAGGCCACTATCCGTAGGCGGTTCTACTGGGTTGGAATCAGAGAGGACATTGAGAAGTGGTGTCGGGAATGTACAGCCTGTGCCCTAAAGAGAGGTGAATATCATGATCAGAGAGCACCGCTGCACCCTATTATAAGTACCGCCCCTCTTGAACTGGTTGCGATTGACCACGTGAAGTTAGAGCCCAGTCACTCAGGGTATGCCTATGCCATGACTATTATTGACCATTTTACTAAGTTTGCCGTAGCAGTGCCTGTGAAGGACCTAACAGCCAAGACGACCGCTGAATTGTTCTGGAAACACTTCCTCCTGCCTTACGGCTGCCCAGAAAAGATCCTCACCGACCAGGGGTCTGCGTTTGAGTCTCATCTGTTCCAGGAGCTGTGCCGACTACACAATTGCCAAAAGGTCCGGACCACGGCCTATCATCCACAAGGTAATGGACTCTGTGAAAAGATGAATCAGACCCTGATTGAAATGTTGAGAGCCGTGCCTCCTGAGACCAGAGGAGATTGGCCTAACCTGTTACCACAGCTCATGTATACGTACAATAATACTATCCATTGTTCCACTGGATACACTCCTTTCTACCTGTTGTTTGGGCGTCAGGGTAAATTGCCTGCAGACCATTCCCTGGACGTACAAGTGCTGGACGACATTAATCCCCTGCCTAAAACTGACTGGGTAATGGAACATCAAAGGCGCTTGCTTAATGCCAAAGAAATTGTCCAGGAGCGCATGGAAGGTGCCCGGGAGCGACAACAAAAGACTATGATTTGGCGGCCCATGCAGAGCCCTTGGCTGTGGGGGACACCGTGTGGTTAAAGAACAATCACCGTACCAGTAAGCTGGACAGTAAATGGGAGAGAACTCCCTATCTTGTGTCTGCCATCCCTAATGCTGAAACTCATACCTATGAGGTCACCAGAGAGGGTAAGGGTCCCCAAATTGTTCACAGAAACCGCCTAAAACTCTGCATGACAAAGGGGCCCATTGCTGGAGACTCCGGACCCCAGTCTCCTGTGCCAGGACTTGCTGCTCAGCCTGTGGAGCCTATGCAGGCTGTGGCAGATCTATTTAATGATGCTGAACCACTTCATTGGTTCCTCACACCCTGGTTAAATTTGTTAGTGCCCGCTCCGGCACCTACTGTGCCTTCACCTCCCGGAAGAGCCGGTTCAAAATGTCCCGGATCCAGTCCCCCTTGTAGAGGATCCTCCGGCTCCTGTTGTTCCTGACCAGGGTCTCACTGGTGGAGACCCTCCTGTTGCTCCTCTCCCTTCTACCTCGATTCTAAGGGAGGAGGACACTCCTGTGTTGAGAAGGTCCACCCGGATGAACAGGGACGTCCGCCAGTCCGTTTAGGGGACTTTGATTATACTGGTGGTGTCTCCTCCCGGGCAGTTACTACTGGAAATAGTTTGCTTGACGTTTGTGCGCAAGAATGGACTCCTCCACGTGAGCCCTTGCCTGTTATACACCCCCAGGACACCTCTGTGTGAGCATCATCCTTTTTAAGTTTGTGCCCAGAGATGGACTCCCTGTGTGCGAGCCTCTGTGATATGTTCTTATTATGAACTTATACATTTTCATATGGACTATGTGATGTTTTATTATGTTCTTATTATGGACCCTGGCATTCTCTTATGGACTATCCTGGTGTTAACCATTGATTTGCTGTACCAGGTCAGCATCACAGCTCTGCATTAATAGCCTGCAAGCAGAGGACGTCGCCCTTGTCACCGCGCTCCACCTTTTCCAGCTGGACCTGATATGATTATTTATGCAGATGTCATTCATTTGTGTCTATGTATGCCTGCATGTTTTCCTTTTGTCTTTCAGGAGAAGAATCCAGCTGGGTGGACCCCTGTGGGAGTACGAGGTCGTACTCAGTTTAAAGTCGTGGGGTATGCAGTATACGGGCACTTTAATACCCGTTTACCACCAATCTGTTATGCTCCTTTAAGTGTCTCATATAATTGCCTGCAGCAATGTGAAGGTTGTCATGTAGGTATTAGACCACTGGGGGAGCTGGTGAGCAGGATATATATATAGCTAGGCCAAGGCAGGCTAGTGTTAGTGCAGACCCTGGAGTCTGTGAAGGCCACATGTCTCAGGCCTAAGCGAGTCAGCAGAAGTCAAGCAGAGGCAATCCCTAGAGCAAGAGGTACTAAATGCCAAGAGGAGGTACACTGTCTACTGGAGATTCAAGGATATAAGCCAGAAGTAGGGCATTGGGGCCTTGAAGCATCAATTCCAGTCAGGACAAGTCAGGAAGAAAGTAAGGTTCACCTGCAATTCTAAGTCCTGTTGTCTTTCCCTCTGTTATACCTTGCTGGATGTAAGCCTGCTGTAACTGCGACTGTACAAACGTCTATTCTCTGCAACAAGAACTGTGTTAAGAGGTTGCCTGCTGTATTTTCTACGGTTTTCAGTAAAGTTGGAATTCTGTTTTCAAGTTACAAGTCTGCACCTCTGTTTATTCCTACTATAAATACGGTGTGCCACCGTTTACTGGCACTGGCGTCACGACACCTCAGGGACCCAGCCATAGGCACGTTAAACTACAACACCAAGGGCACCTCACATTCCACCTGGCTGTGTCCCGCAAGAACCCAGAGAGTGCCCCAGAGGAACAGCGTGCCGGCCTCTCCATCACTGGCATTCCCCAGGTTAGTTCCATACATTGCCCTGACTTGGGGATGCTACAGAAGCGTTGGAGGGAGGCTAGATCTGTGGACAGGATTAACAAGGCCCGTATTAAGGTGAACCGGGCAGTTGGGAAGTTTGTAGCCCGCAATGGTTCGGTGGTGGTCCGGCATTTTGACTTGGAATCTGGGGAAGGGGAATTTTGGAGGTGAGATGGGGTCCATCTCAATGCGGTGGGGATTGATTTGTGGGCCCTGGGCCTGCAAGGGGGGATCGAACGGGCATTGGAGGTGTGGAGGGCCGCGCGAACTTGAGGATGGTCAAGTTGCGCGTCTGTGGCGGTAGGAGGTCCTGGAAGCTGAGTTTAGGACATGGTTTTTGTGGATGGGAGGGCCTCAATCGGTGGGGCTGGACTCCCAGGTTTTGGTAATTGGCGGTTTAAATGGATATACTACACTCGGGGTCTCCGAGCTGGTGTGGTGTGGCTGGAGGCAAGTGTTAGGTACCCGGGTGTTTTGGTGGAACACTTATTATTATTTTAAGAGGAAGATAGGGCTTTCAGGACCTCCTTCGTCGGGTTATACTGTTATTAATTGTTCATGTCATGTTTGTTTTAATAAAAGGCTGCTGTGGCCATTTAATTCCAACAGATGGCTCAGTGTCATTATTTGGGTTGGGGGGGCAGATGTGGGGCTGGAGGTGAAAAAAGGGAGTGTCAAAGAGGACCCGAGTGTACTTCCCCAATAACCCTATCATGTGTCATCCACAGATCCCCCCTCCCCATAACAGGGTCGGTGTAGGAATGACCCCCAATACAAGGGGTGAGGCTCTGGGGTTGTATCTGCTTTTATGATGACAGCACCAGTGGGGCCCGTGCAGTGACTGTATTCTACTACACCCCCCCCCCCCCCACACACACACACACACACACGCACACTGTATAATCTTAACTATATAACTGTAGTGATTTACTACAGTTATATAGTTAATAAGATTATATCCAGTGAGCGGGGGGATGGGGGGTGTAGTAGAATACAGTCACTGCACGGGCCCTGCTGTCATTATGACATAGCATCTGTGACCCCACCTCTTTTATTGGTGGTCATTCAGTAAATTAACCCTGTTTTGGGGGGGGGGTGGGGGGTGTCTGTGGATGACAAATATGTGTCATCCACAGATTCTCCCCATAACAGGGTTCATTTAGTGAATGACCACCCAAATTGTGGTGACCCAATACATGGGAGTTGCATCTGCAGAGCTTTTGCATAATGCCACCCCACACTGTAGTGTCCCCCACACAGTAATGTCCGCCACACTGCCCCCCACACAGTAATGTCCGCCACACTGCCCCCCACAGTAATGTCCGCCACACTGCCCCCACACAGTAATGTCCGCCACACTGCCCCCACACAGTAATGTCCGCCACACTGCCCCCACACAGTAATGTCCACCACACTGCCCCCCACACAGTAATGTCCGCCACACTGCCCCCCACACAGTAATGTCCGCCACACTGCCCCCACACAGTAATGTCCACCACACTGCCCCCACACAGTAATGTCCGC
Organism: Bufotes viridis; assembly: GCA_033119425.1. Lineage (NCBI taxonomy): Eukaryota > Metazoa > Chordata > Amphibia > Anura > Bufonidae > Bufotes > Bufotes viridis. The sequence continues at coordinate 39,319,567 of CM065593.1, read as the reverse complement.
CACACTGCCCCCACACAGTAATGTCCGCCACACTGCCCCCCACACAGTAATGTCCGCCACACTGCCCCCACACAGTAATGTCCGCCACACTGCCCCCACACAGTAATGTCCGCCACACTGCCCCCACACAGTAATGTCCGCCACACTGCCCCCACACAGTAATGTCCGCCACACTGCCCCCACACAGTAATGTCCGCCACACTGCCCCCACACAGTAATGTCCGCCACACTGCCCCCACACAGTAATGTCCGCCACACTGCCCCCACACAGTAATGTCCGCCACACTGCCCCCACACAGTAATGTCCGCCACACTTCCCCCACACAGTAGTGCCCCCACTCTGCCCCCTACACAGTAATGTCCGCCACACTGCCCCCACACAGTAATGTCCGCCACACTTCCCCCACACAGTAATGTCCGCCACACTGCCCCCACACAGTAATGTCCGCCACACTGCCCCCACACAGTAATGTCCGCCACACTGCCCCCCACACAGTAATGTCCGCCACACTCCCTCAACCACACAGCAGTGCCCCCACATAGTAATTTGTCATGCTCTCCCCTCTTGTCATTCTCCCCCTCTTGTCATAATCCCCTCTTCTTGTCATGCTCTTTCTGCCCCCTGTCATTTCTCCCCCATCTTTTCATGCTCTTTATACCCCCCCCATGTTGTCACAGACTTCATGTAAGGGGGCCTCCTCTCACCTCCATTATGTTCACTGCTCCAGGCTTCCCGGATCAGGCCCCAGCGCTGCCACACATTAAGCAGGTGGGCGGAGCCTAACGGACGTCCGTTAGGCTCCGCCCACCTGCTTACTGTGTTTCTAGTTAGAGGCAGCGGGGCCTGATGCTGGAGGCCTGAAGCAGTGAACATAATGGAGGTGAGAGGAGCGCTCTGACGGGGCCCAGCTCAGGGAATGACAGGAGGGAGCGTTAAGCGGTTACCCCCTGTCAGTCCCTCTCCCTCTGGCCGGCCCCGCCTGCACCCTGAGGCTGGAGCGCCCTGAGGCTGGAGCCTCCCCAGCCTCTGTGTCGGCCCGGCCCTGATTGCAAGGATGTTCTCAGTCCTCCAATGGGAGATGCTCTTTGTAGCCATTCACCGGACTAAATCATCTATGAGGGTCCTGAATGGAGGATTTAATAGTGCATTTCAGAATGGGTTTTCCAAACCCTTTTAACTGAACTAGCGAATGATCTTAACTAATTTTCCGACACATTGCACTCCAGAACTCTGGCTTCAAAAAGTTGCAAAACATTTTAGGGATTTTCTTCCGTTTATTTGCACAAAACTTTTTGCCGATCAGCTTTTTGAGGAGACGGTGCATGCTGTGTGCACGTGCCATCTCCCCTCTCTCTTCCTGTCCACTGCTGCTGTCCCATAGACATACAGCGGAGAGCAGGAAGAGAGAAGGGAGACGGCACGTGAGCACAGCAGGTGCCATCTCCTCAAAAGGCTGACCCCTGCCGACGTGATATTGATGAGCTATCCCAGGGATAGGCAAACTGCGGCTCCACAGCTGTTGTAAAACTACAACTCCCACCATGCCCTGCTGTAGGCTGGTAGTTGTAGTTTTACAACAGCTGGAGAGCCGCAGTTTGCACATCCCTGACCTATCCTATCCCCTCAATATGAAAAAACCCAGAGAACCTCTTTAATTATTTTCACTCCAGACTCATCAACTGACTTGTTGCAGTGTTACTCCAGTACAGAGATGGTGTACACAGAAGGGTAATGGTCCATTCACATGGTTTTTGAGCAGAATCTGCGCCAAAAATGCCTCTAAAACCTCCTATTCATTTCAATGGGAGCCAGAAAAAAAACCGCATGGGAAAAAAGAAGAAAGGGAAGCTTCCCTTCAAAATGAATAGGAGGCTGTTTTGAGGGATATTTTGGATCAGATTTTGAGGTAGAAACGCTAAAAAAAGGCCAAATAACTCAGTGTGAACTAGCCCTTAGACTTAAAGATACATCAAATTTATTATACAGCATGCAAGATTTGATAACTTTGGCCCAATATGACTTCTCCTTATCAAAGGGAGCTCGGCTGAATACATATAAAACTTACTTTTTAATTTTAGAAGTAAAAGTTAACAAAATACCCCCTCAATAAAGAAAGAGCCGGACTGTGGGCAGAAGCCTTAAGGGGAGGCGACCATGACAGGGGGGTGGTTTGTGAGGCCCCCAGGGAAAGGGATTGGGTCATTCGTTATGGGGGGAGGAGTTGGAAGGGTTAAAAGGGCTGGTAGGCGGTTGATGGGGGCCATTTTGTTGAGAAAAGCGTCCACCCACCCACCCGCCCTGGTGACCTGGGAGTTAAGAGTTGTGACGTCTGAAGGGGAGATGGGTGGTGAATAGAGGACTGGGGGAGAATTGTCATGGCGGCGTATGCGGTGGGAGGTCCTTGGAGTCGGTGCGATTTTATGGTAAGGAGGATGGGAGGGCCCTACAGGTGGGGCTGGACTCCCGGAACGGTTGGCGGCTGTGGTGGAACTGTCAGGGTGAGCCATCAGGAGTGCCTCTGAGCTAGTGGTCAACGGCTGGGGGTAAGGCGGCTCACCTCGGCAGGGTTGTTTTGGGTTTAGGGCTTCAAGGACCTCCCCCTCGGAAAAGAGGGACAGACATGTTAGTGTGTTTGCGGTATTTATGAGGTTATTATTTTGTTACATGTTTGTTTGTAATAAATAGGCTGCTGTGGCCAAAAAGTCGGTGTCAGTGTCTTTATTGGGATAAAGGGGGGAGAAGGGGTTTGGAGAGAGGCATAGTGATTGTGTTGGGGTCGGTGTGTGCGGAAGGGAGTAACATAGTAACATAGTATATAAGGCCGAAAAAAGACATTTGTCCATCCAGTTCGACCTGTTTCCTGCAAGTTGATCCAGAGGAAGGCAAAAAACCCCTGTGAGGTAGAGCCAATTTTTCCCACTTAAGGGGAAAAAATTCCTTCCCGACTCCAATCAGGCAATCAGAATAACTCCCTGGATCAGCGACCCATCTCTAGTAGCTATAGCCTGAAATATTATTACGCTCCAGAAATACATCCAGGCCCCTCTTGAAATACTTTATTGTACTCACCATCACCACCTCCTCAGGCAGAGAGCTCCATAGTCTCACTGCTCTTACAGTGAAGAATCCTTTTCTATGTTTGTGTACAAACCTTCTTTCCTCCAGGCGCAGAGGATGTCCCCTCGTCACAGTCACAGTCCTGGGGACCCCTGATATATTTATACATAGTTATTAGATCAAAAATAACCAGTACCTCCGTCATGTGCTCAAATCAAAGGTGCAAAAATTATTTAAAAATCATATATAAGTATATTCACGGTACAGTAGCTGGATACAAAATATTCTCAACAATTGTATTGTAGATATTGATATTGACAATTGTGTACCTTATAAGTGTCCTATAAATCCTAATAACGGAACAGAACCATGACTTATAATAAATGGAACATTCTTACCAATTCGTTGTGATGAATGCTCAAATGGACATGACTCGTTCTAGCCGTCTTGTGTATTCAAATGGCGGGGTTGAATTCACAAGACGGCTAGAACGAGTCATGTCCATTTGAGCATTCATCAAAACGAATTATTGTGCATATAGTAGTGGATTTTTTCCAATATGACTTCCCAGCCCCGTTATATCTTCATTTTAAGAATAATCTTTTAGCTTATTTGTCAATTAATAAAATCTTCAAAGCTCCTGTCTGCCAGACGTGTTTTATTTAAGCAGTCTTATGTGTGTTATACGTATGCCCGCTAGGTCATGAATGTGCTATTGTCTCCACTCCTCATTTGCATAGGTGATTTGCATATCACATGTATGTGCATACTGTGAAACCAATCACACAAAACAAGCTGCCTTGGCAAAGACAGCTGCATGGTCTGGACAGGCGATGAGGATTAAATGATGAATAACATGAGCAGAGGGAACAGTCAATTGTGAATAAAAATATAATTATTGAAACTGTTTCCCCGATCTAGAAAGAATCAACACTAGAAGATTTATCTGTACAGGGTCTAAATACCACGCACATACCAGTTCTGTATATTCAAGGGAAATTCTAGATATAGAATGCTTTAATAATGTGTGCACAAGATATATATCCACTGAGAAATAATGTGAGTAACTGTAAATTACATGAAAAATAAAAAAACACATACTGTATGTACATATGTATTAATATATATTTATATTATATTTATATTGTATTCAGAATTTTGTTTAGCAGTGCTAAAATTATAAAATTAAAAAAAAATCAAGCCCCCCCCCCCCCCATTAATCGGAACTCACTACCCTATAACGAGAAAGGGAAAACTAGATTTTAGAAATTTTGGCATAAGTATTCAGATTCAGACCTTTGCTATGACACTTGATATTTTGCTCTGGGGGCCTCCCATTTCACTTGATCATATTTGAGATGTTTCTCCACCTTGATTGTAGTCCACCGGTGGCAAATGCAGTTGATTGGACATTATTTTGAAAGACTGAGCCCTGTCTATATAAGGTCTCACAGCTAACATTGCCTATCAGAGCAAAAACCAAAGCCTTGAGGAGGAAATAACCATCTGTAGAGCTCATGGATAGAAATGTGTGTAGGCACAGATCCAGAGAAAGGTAGAAAAACATTTCTACTGCACTGAAAGTTACCAAGAGCATAGTGGTCTCTATAGTTCTTAAAAGAAAGAGGTTTAAAACAACCAGAACTCTTCCAAGAGCTGGCTGCCCATCAAACTAAGTTTTCTAGGGAGAATGACCTTGGTAAGAGAGTTGAGCAAAACCTAGTGGTCACTATGGTTGAGTGCCAGAGATCCTGCATGCAGAGGGAAGGTCAACCATCACTGCAGCACTCCACCAATGTGAGCTTTATAACAAATGAAAGCAGCTTAGAGTTTGCTAAAATGCACCTAAAGGACTCTCAGAATGTGATAAACAAGATTCTCTGGTCTGATGAAACCAAGATTGATGAAAGCAACTTTTTGGCCTCAATTCTAGGGATCATGTCTGAAGAAAACCAGGCACCGCTCATCACCTTTCCAATTTCATCACTACAGTGAAGCATGGTGATGGTAGCATCATGCTGTGGGAGTGTTTTTCAGTGGCAGGGACAGGGAGACTGGTCAGGGTTGAGGGAAGGTTGAATTGAGCAAAGTAAAGAAATAAGTAAAGAGAGGCTCACCTTCCAACAAGTCAATGATCCTAAGCACACAGCCAAGACAACACAGGAGGGGCTTAGAGACAACTCTGTGAATGTCCTTGAGTGGCCTAGCCAGATCCCTGAGTTAAACCCAATCAAACATTTTTGTAGAGACCTGAAAATGGCTGTCCCCTAACGGTCCCCATCCAACCTGACAGAGCTCAAGAGGATCTGATGAAAAGAAGGGCAAAAAATCCCCAAATCCAGGTGTTCAAATCTTGTGACACCATCCCTAAGAAGACTGAAAGGGTCGAATCACTGACAACGGAGCCTCAACTAAGTCCTGACTCGTGAGTAAAGTGACTGAATACTAGTGTTAAACGAGCATGCTCGGCCGAGCACTTGGCCGAGTACCACATGTGCTCGAGCGCCATGCTCGAGTCATCTCCCCGCACGTTTGGCGCTTGCTAAGCAGCCAATAAACGTGCAGGTAAGTATTGCCATCACTGTAATGCCATTAGACATGTTTTCTACTGGCATTACAGTGATTGGCTGGCCGGAACGCGTCATCGGGTACTATATTGCACCCGGTCACGTGGGTTTGGCTCATTGCGAGTCAGGGAGAGCTGCTGTTAGGAAGGGACAGTCAGTGTAGGGCGAATGTCATCTAAAAATTGTCATTGAGACGTTTCAAAGAACTAACGGTCCTTTTAAGGACTATTGTTAGAGGTGGCAGGCAGCCAAAATTGTTTTGGGGGAATTTTTTTTTGTCAGGGCGACCGTTAGTGATATTTTCTGTATTCCACAAACTCTGCTTGCTGTGAGGAGTGGGACGCAAATCTACACTTATATCTAGACTGTGTGCTGCTATATTTAATTCAAATACTAGTGACAGACAGTCATTTTCTGTATTCCACAAACTCTGCTTGCTGTGAGCAATGAGACGCAAATCTACACTTATTTCTAGACCATGTCAGCGTACTTAGTGATCCCTCAGTGCCTTACAACTACTGGGTATCCAAGCTGGACACGTGGCACAAACGCTCTAAGCCTTGGAGGTGCTGGCCTGCCCTGCCCTGCCGCCAGCGTTTTGTCTGAGCGGGTATTTAGTGCTGCTGGTGGCATTATAACAGATAAGCGTATCCGGCTGTCAACTGAAAATGCTGACAGGTAGACTCAGATAAAAATGAACAAGGCCTGGATTGCCCCTGACTTCTCCACTCCACCAGAGGAAAGCCACGACTGAAGGCACTTTAAATGTGTTCTTTAGAATGTACTGAATACTCTGTATTCCCATGCACCCCTTCCGCCACAAAAAAGGGTATATGGTTGCATCTTCCTTTTCTCATCCTCCTCCTCTTCGTCCATAATATCTACATGCTTAATTGTCGCATATAATGCCATCGCTTATATTCCTTCTCATATAATTTTTCGGATGGTCAGCTCACCCCCAGGCCCTCGCATAAATGATGTTTTCAATGGTCAGCTCACCTGCAGGCCCTCGCATAAATATGGTTTTCAATGGTCAGCTCACCCGCAGGCCTTAGCATAAATAATGTTTTCGATGGTCAGCTCATCCACAGGCCCTTGCATATAATTTTTCGGATGGTCAGCTCAACTGCAGGCCCTCACCCATAATGTTTTAGATCAGGCATGCTCAACCTGCGGCCCTCCAGCTGTTGTAAAACTACAACTCCCACCATGCCCTGCTGTAGGACGATAGCTGTAGGCTGTCCGAGCATGCTGGGAGTTGGAACTTTGCAACAGCTGGAGGGCCGCAGGTTGGGCATGCCTGTTTTAGATGGTCAGCTTAGCTGAAGACCTTCACCCCTAATGTTTTAGTGGGTCACCAGCAGGCAATGACAGGCTCTCTTAAGAGTCCTGTATTGTTATTTATCGTCACTACCTCACTGAGGTGGTACTGGGAAATTGGAGCGCCCCCGCCTTCCTTTCTTGGAAGTGGTGGCCGTGGCCATCCCTCAGGCTCCCTCTCCGGAAGCTAACCCTGATTCCCCAATACTCGTGGTCACCATGGTAGGCGCATAAAAGAACATCGAAAGTTGAAAGAGTGGACATTGATAGATCATTAACATCACGGGGACGTGCGATCAGCTTAGAAGTTATCTAGAGTTAGCAAAGCGGCAGCAGACCCTCACCTACAATTTTTAACACGGTCAGCTCAACGTCCGTTCCTCTTACAAGTTCATTATCATCAGATGATAGTCCGGTCAAGACAATCCTAATCCCCGGGGGTCACGTAACAAATTAGCACGGAGGAGTGTCTTTGGTTATCGGAATGAACCACACAAATCGACTCGATCCACACTCTCAAAACGTCCATGCACCACCACCCACGGAATCGCGAAATAGGTATCAATCTGTCAATCCTTTCCGTGTCCGGGCCGGGTGAGGCACCCGTGCGTAGTCAAATTAAGCCGCAGGCTCCACTCCTGGTGGTGTCCTTCCATCAATTAGTTTAAGTTTCAGCTTTGCAACCATACTCCCCCCGGAACCCAAAGACATTCGTTTCCCAGAACATGCTCGGGGGGAAATGGGAATAACGCTGATGGGGATCGTATTCGAACCTCCAACTTAAGTTGTTGATTAATAAAAACGTTTGTGGCAACAAAGCTTTCGGCTGTGGTTCGGCTTGCGCCGTTAGTTACAAGAATTTCACCTCTACAGGTACAATAAGGATGCCGTTCCTCTTCCAATAAGTTCAGTTTCATCGTCCAAGAGTCCGGTCAACACAATCAAAGCCACCGGCCATCCCTCTTAGTCATGGCCCCATTTCCGAAAATCATGAAAATTTTTGCCTGAACTTGCTATCACCATGGTAGGCGCATAAAAGAACATCGAAAGTTGAAAGAGCAGACATCGATAGATCGGCAACATCACGGGGACGTGCGATCAGCTTACAAGTTATCTAGAGTTAACAAAGCGTCAGCAGACCCTCACCTACAATTTTATATAAACGGTCACTGGTCAGCTCAACATCCACTCCATTCCTCTAACAAGTTCATTATCATCAGATTAAAGTCCCGTCAACACAATCGAAGCCACTGGCGTCGCTCCTAGTCATGGCCCCAGTTCCGAAAATCATGAAAATTTTTGTCTGAACTTGCTATTTATATAAAAGTTAATATACAGGAAAGAATGTTTCCTAACAATTTTTCATCTAAAATCGCTTTTATCTTCGGTTTTGTGAGTTTTATGGTCAGTCTGTAAAAGTGACGTACAACTCGGGCAACATTGTTCGCAGCAGCGACATTGTAGTCCAAGATGCATCCAGACATCCTCCCCATGCTGTCCCCGACCCATTTCGGTGGTGTTTCCATCAATTTCTGACCTTTTCCTATGAACCAGGCACCCTCACCTCTTCAGAGCAGGGGGTGCCTGGTTTAATGCTCGGGTTCTCCCATTGACTTCTATAGGGCTCGGGTGCTCGGTAGAGCACCCGAGCATCCCAATGTGCTCGGGCAGAGCACCCGAGCACCTGAACATCAGGGTGCTCAATCACCACTATTGAATACCTTTGTCAATAAAAGATTTTTTTTTTCTTTTTAATAAATTAGCAAATATTTCTAATATTCTGTTTTTACTTTGTCATTATTGGTTACTGAATGGAGAATGATGGGGAAAACTTTTATTTTTAATTTTATCTCAAAGCCGCCACATAACAAAATGTAAATAAAAAGCGGCTTTCCAAATGCATTATATATATATACTGTATATATAGTATATAGTCATGAGAAACACAAAGTACACACCCTCTTTGAATTCTATGGTTTATGTATCAGGACAGAATACAAAAAAAATCCGGTCCTTTCAAAGGCCTTAAAATTAGGTAAATGCAACTTTCGATGAAGTACAGCACATAACAGATTCCACCCTGCCATTATACCTTTAAAAAAGCAGGTTGAAATGAAAAAGCCATGTATAAAAAAAACAGAGAATAAAAAATAGGCAAAAATGAACCAATAGCTTTCTTTTAGCTAGCTGTTGGTTAGACGGCCTAATATTTGGTTCTAAAATATTTTGGTATACAGAGGAGTTTATGGTTGACTCAATGACTGCAAGATGCACAGGTCCTGTGGCTGCAAAAAAAGCTCAGATCAACACCCCTCCACCACCGTGCTCGACAGTTGATATAAGGTGTTTCTGCTGATATTCTGGGTTTAGTTTCACCAAATGTGTCTCTGTGCATTATGGTTAGTCATCCCCACTTTGGTTTCTCTGTCCAAGATACATTGTTCCAGAATGTCTTGTGGTTTGTTCAGATGCAACTTGTGAAATAAACCTATCTTCCCATGTTCTTTTTAGAAAAAAGAGGCTTTCTCCTGGCAACCTGTCCAAACAAACCATACTTGTTCAGTCTTTTCATAATTGTACTTCCATGGACTTGAATATTTAACCTGCTAACTGTGGTCTTCAGATTCTTAGGTTAGTTTCAGACTAGAGTTAGCTAGATCCAGCAGGCTGTCCTCTGGATATGGTATTTCCGGAAACTACATGATTGCCGTCTTGATTGGCACCATTAACTATAATGGTGGGGACCGGCAGAGATCTGGCTGCAACCTGGCAAATATGCCGAGAATCGGGCCAGACTAAAACCACTGCGTGTTGAGTTTTTTTCCTGCCAGTTGATGCTGAAGGTTGTAGAAACCTTTAAAGATGCATCACATTTAACAAACAGCATGCAACATTTGGTGCATAAGTACTCCAATGAAGACTACTGCAAAACTCACTTCAAATATTACCATCATGATAAATTCCTGTCAAGGTGTAAAGAAAAAAACATTGTGCCAAATAGAATGCAAAGTCACTCACCTCTAAGCAACGGAAAAAAATCGCCAGCATATGCTTAGGCAAGACATAGATATTGACTCATATGGAATATAGAGATCTAGAGACAAATCCAGCTGACATATTAAAATGCAAAACTGTATAAACAACAAATGCTATGCTAATAAGTGTACATAAATGGTAGTGCCCAATTTACTGGATTCCTTGGGGGACAAAATGTAAACAGGGTAGTGCAACAGGGACATGAGGTGCTCACCACAACTGAGATGGCTGCAGTTTCCACCAAACCTCATTTAGAATAATCCACATACAGTACCTTAATTAATTAGCTAGCTCAGTATAAATGCACCATGCAACTAAAGACAACTTGGCCTAGACCCCAGAACACCAGTCCTATGCTGCTGAGTACTCCAAATTATTTGCTTTTAACTTACTTTGTACTGCTCCTGATGAAGGGGGTTGTAGTCCCCCAAAATGCGTAGAGCCCTCCTGTGATTTATTGAAAATAAAATAAAAGGAAAAACACCAGAAGTGTGAACACGGCCGTGTTTTTTTTTTCCTACAAAACCACAAGCGATCCTGTCGGGGGAGGTTTTGGTGAATGGGTGTCTTGAGCTTTATCCCACTTACCGACTCCTAAGTGAAGTAAGTATTTTCCAACTAATCCAGATTGATTTTAATATTCATATTTTATGTATAGAACTTTTTGAACATCATAAGAAGACTATCTTCATAGATACATATATATAAGATACTATTCTAAATATCTCCCGTTTTTATTGATATCTCAATTCACTATACATTTTTTATTACATTGCAGAAAGCTGCAGCAGTTGGCACCTCTGTTTCGTCATCATCATCAGAGACGTGCTGCGGTGGTATTCCCATGTCCACATCCTGAAACATAAGTGGTTGGGCATCGGTGCACTCAATCTCTTCCACTTCTGGGGCAGGGCTATGTGGATGGCCCACGGAAACCATTCCAGCAGAGTCATCAAAAAGCATAAGAGACTGCTGCATGACTTGGGGCTCAGACTGCTTGCCTGATTTGCAAGGGGGTGATGTGAAAGACAGATGCCCATGGGCTGCAGGTGCCAACTGTGCTTTCAGCAGGGGACCGGGTGGGAGACAATGTGAAGGAACTGGAGGCATTGTCGGCCACCCCTCTACTTGTTCTGGCCTCACCATTCGTACACTGGTATTCGGAGCTACAAAATAACGCTGAATGTTCTGTCGCCTACGTGCACCCGAGGAAGGTGTTTTATTTGGGCGTGAAGCTGGCAAAGATCGACCATGTCCTCTCCTTGAAACAGGAGCTCCACCAAAACCAGCAGCACCACGACCAGGGCCACATCCCATATTTTTGCAAAGCACATAGTGTGACCGCGTTCACATTACTGTTAATTTTCTGTTCTTATCCAAAAATATATAAACCAAAAAAAAATATATAAAATAACAGATCCTGTATTTTAAGCATCCCTTATGCTCAGTTATGAACATTTTGCATCCGTTTTATCCATTTATGTCTGAGATACATTATTTTAGACAAAAAAAAATACTTTGTGTAGAACTTTTTTACACAAATAAAAACCGATCTCAGACGGAAATGGCTAAAGAGGATGCAAAATGTGCAGAACTGAGCATAATGAATGCCTTAAATACAGGATCAGCACAGTGATGTGAACGCGGCCTAAGGCTTCATTCATATCTCAAGTGACTGTATCCGACAGAGAACATCCTGCCAGAGCTCACCGGATCCAGCATTTGAAGATTTTACCGTTCACCACTAGACCCCATAGACCAGGGATGCCCAACCTGCAGCCCTCCAGCTGTCTACACCTATTAGGGCATGCTGGGAGTTGTAGTTTTGCGACAGCTAGAGGGCTGCAGGTTGAGCTTTCCTGCCATAGACTATGGGAGACTACCAGCAGGGTTTCAGCATGACAAAACTGTTCTACTGGTGAAGGGCAGAATCCAGCAGTGCTGGAACTGGTGAACTGGCAGGATGTCCTCTACCAGATACCGATCACCAGAGATGTAAACGAAGACTAATACGCATCAAAGTGCAGCGATCAGATTACTTTATTTTGTCTGGGTTCAGAGCTGAACCCGGACATATCCCCCTTCTTCCCCCACTCAGCTCTGAACCAGGACAACGCCTTTAACAGTCGCAGTCGTAACTAGTATTGAGCGAACTTGTGTTTTCAAGTTCGGCGTACAAGGTTCGGATTCTCTAAGCTAAGAATCCCGTTATGGATTCCACTTCCACGGAAGCCCATAAGAGGCATGCTGTATTGTATTCCGTCATGAAAGAAGTCTATGGCCAGCATGCAATGCGGAATGCCTCTTATGGGCTTCCGTGGAAGTGGAATCCATAACGGGATTCTTAGATAATCCGAACCCGAACCTTGTACGTCGACCTTGAAAAAACAAGTTCGCTCAATACTAGTCATAACACATTAAATAAATGTGAAAACTCATCAAGTGTGTGTTAACTCTGCTATATCTGTGTGTGAATATATATATACACACACACTGTATATACACACATGAAAAACATCTACAGTATGACTGACTAAGGGTAGTTTCACACTAGCGTTTTGGATTCCGTTTGTGAGATCCATTTCAGGGCTCTCACAAACGGTCCAAAACGGATCAGTTCAGCCCCAATGCATTCTGAATGGATAAGGATCCGTTCAGAATGCATCGGTTACGCTCCGTTCCGCTTCTATTCTGCTCTGGAGGTGGACACCAAAACGCAGCTTGCAGCATTTTGGTGTCCGTCTGACGATGTGGAGCTGAATGGATCCGTTTTGACTTACAACGTAAGTCAATGGGGACGGATCCATTTTCAATGACACAATATGGTGCATTTGAAAACGGATCCGTCCCCATTGACTTTCAATGTAATTCAAAACAGATCCGTTTTGACTTTGACATTTTTCTTTAAAACTAATGCAAACGGATCCGTTCTGAACGGATACAAACGTTTGCATTATAGGTGCGGATCCGTCTGTGCAAATAAACAGATGGATCCGCACCAACGCAAGTGTGAGAGTACCCTAAATGTATGTGTGTATGTATGTATGTGTAAATATATATATATATATATATATATATATATATATATATACACACACACACACACACACACACACACACACATTATACAAGCATACATATATTACACAGATTACTCAGTCATACTCTAGATGTATTTCACATCTCTAATTAGACAATCACACATACATATATCACATACATATGTACTGAATACAATACACTACACAGGAACACAGACATCTTACACTTACCTTCTGAGCAGGTCTCCATGGCATACAGTCAGGATTGATGGGAGGCCATCTTCTCCTCAGCAGGCCCTGCAGCAGGCTCTCTAGTCTTCCCCCCTTTCTCTGTCCCGACTGCTGCAGATGGTTAACATAACAGCAGAGGAGGAGCAGAGTGGGGGAGGGGAGCACTGGGGAGACTTCTGATGGCAGCAGCACATCTTGCTGTAGCTGCTGAAAAACGGACCTCTCCTCATCAGTGCAGCTCTGTGGACATGTTGCAGACTGCTGACTGATGGTAGGATCGGGTCCTTGCTGGGGGGTGGGGGGAGGAGAAGCAGTGAAAGGAACTGGAAGGCGAGCCAGAGGCCCTGGCAAGGACTCTAGGCAGGAGCTGTTACAATAGCTGTAATAAGGGGGCGGAGCCTTTCCTCCACAGCCGGGCCCCCTTCCCCTACGGGCCCCATAGCAGCTGCGTGGTCTGCCTCTATTAGAGGTACGCCACTGTTTGTGTGTCAGGGGTACAAAGATGTTGCATTGCACCCACAAAAAAATTGCTGTAGGTCACCCACAGAATTAACAGCCAGAGGAAATTCCTAACACTCTCCCTCACTTCAGCTGCCTGTTCCTGTCCCTGCACTACTCAGAGCTGATGGGCGGTGCTACACATGATCCAGCTTATATAGAGGCTGGGTCACAAGCTGCACCGGCCAATCACAGCCATGCCATTAGTAGGCATGGCTGTGATGGCTTCTAAGTGCCGACAGCTTAAAAGCTTGTTGATTGGCTGCCCTGCAGCCTTTCAACATGCTTTATTAAATTCCTGAACACCGAACTCAAACCCAACCTTTTCCGGCAAAGTTCGGGTTCGGGTCCGGATACCAAAATATCTACTCAGTTTTGACAAATAATGTGCCGGACAGATGGATTTGCCAAAAAGTGAAACATCAAAGCTTCATTTATCTCTAATTGTAACTAAATGCTGAGGGTCACAAAAGGTCCAGTGATGGAGTGCTTGGCAGATGTATGGTATACAGCTGAATAGTAGATGATTGACAGGGAACAAAAAAATTGAGCAATATTGAACTGACAGCATCCAAAAACAGCTACACAAAACTCTGTGGAACTACAGATCCCAGAATACACAGAAGACACACCAAACTAGAATAAGATCATAATAAAAGAATCTGGATGGAAATGTACATGGCAAACACTATACCTGATGACTAAAATAAGTGAGTCTTGGATTTAAATAGACTCAACAATCAGCACTCCACCCTAGTCAACCAAAAAAAGGCTAGACATTAACCATACCCAGATTAGAATGCAAGACACTTGCATAACAACTCTGCAAACAAAGTAGTAGTTACTGTAGGTAAACTTGAAGAAAAGGCACTGTCATACTCCAGATTTAGTTAAAAGTCAGTTGGAGTAACATGCACCAAGTTTATTAACAGGCATCTCCCTTTTAATGAATTTGGTGCATTTTTTGACAGCCCGTGAACCAACACATCAAATCTACTACAGCGGGAGGCCATGCCCTCGACTAAGCCGCACACAGTTTTTAGCACTTTTGAAATCTGACAAGAAGTGTTCAATGTCGCAAGTTAAAGCACTAATATACTGTGTGCAGCATCCCACATTTATCAACATAGTTGCACCTATTTTGGTGCACTTTATGTGTTTTATTGGGTACAAAAACTTTCCACGGATTTGCAAGGTAAACTTAAGCCATAACTGTAGTTATTGAAATGGGGAACAAATATAGAGAATTAAAATAAGAAGAACATTGCCTTGCAGTTGACAGATGCACTTTATCTCCTGCTCTGATGCTCATAATCACAGGTGATGCCTGATATTTGATAAGCTGCACCCATCAAATCACCACACATTGGCCTTTATGTTCATGATGTCATGTGGATGCAGGTGGCTCTTCTTTGAATACAACGTGGAGTTCCTAACATAGTGGCTATTGTCTGGGTCTTACAGAAGTTACTCTTATCTTACTCATCTGTCTCATCTTCTCTATGATGATTTTGGATTGAAGCCATTTCTATCTTTCTTCTTATTCCTTTGTGGAATTCATATTGCGTACTGAAGCTTTTGCTGAACTACATTGCACCCTATTAGTATTACTATATTTCACTATTTTATGGTTAGCTCTGGTTTGAACGCTTCCCAGTATACACATTGGAGCTTATTTCCAAAATAAAAGTATTTTCTGGTGTACAAAAGTCACATATTTTTGCTCGAATGGCATTTGGTGGAAAAATATGCAGTAGAGATGAGCAAATCTTTCAAAAAAAATTGATTTGGGTCCAAATTGATTCTACCTGAATCGAAAGTGCTCCAATCGGCCTGAAAATTGGTATATGACAGGTGTTTAACCCTTTCAGTACTGAGCCACTTTTCACCTTAAATCCCAGGCCAATTTTTGCAAATCTGATGTGTCACTTTATGTGCAAATAATTTTGGAACGCTTTTACTCATCCAAGCCATTCTGAGATTTTTTTTCATGACACATTGCACTTCATGACAGTGGTAATTTTGAGTCGATATATTTCACCTTTATTTATAAAGTAATGCAAAATTTACCAAAATTTTAGAAAAATTTGAATTTCTCTACTTTTAAGACAGATAGTAGAACCTCATAAAATAGTTATCAATCCTTATATGTCTGCTTTATGTTGGCATAATTTTGTAAAAATCATTTTATTTTTTTAGAACGTTAGAAGGCTTAGAATTTTAGAAGCAATTTGTCAAATTTTCAACAAAATTTCTAAAACCAATTTTTTAAGCACAAATTCAGTTATAAAATGATTTTGAGGGGCTTACGTAATGGAAACCACCCATAAATGACCCAGTTTTAGAAATTACGCCCCTCTAATTATTCAAAACTGATGTTACAAACTTTGTTAACTCTTGAGGAAAATGGAGATATAATTTCAAAATGTTATTCTTTTGTAGATTTTTTATGTTAATGTTTTGTTTTTTCTTGTAACACAGCAAGGGTTAACAGCAGAATAAACCTCAATATACATTACTCTGATTCAGCAGTTTGCAGAAATACCCCATATGTGGTGGTAAACTGCTTTATGGGTATGTGGCAATGGTCAAAAGGAAAGCTCCTGTGCCCGCCCGATCAGCACTCTGTAGCTGTATGGCGCTGGGACTTAAGAGTAGAATCTATACACAGGGGAACATGTGTATAAAAGGGGAGCCCTTATTCTGTAGTGGCGCCAAAACCTCACTTAAACTAGCCGTCGCAGGTAGATGGATATAAGGGAGTGGTATGCAGAGTATTAAAATCAGCAGTATAAAAATAAAAATATATACACCATATCAATAAATAAAACTTGTGTGTATAAAATCAAATCAAATTAGGTTTTGACTCACTTCACCCAGGGGTCTCCAGGTGGGATAAGCTCAAGACACCCACTGGAGGAACCCCTGCGCCTGGGTCGCTTGTAGAGTGAATACAGATGACAGCAAGCTGGAGGGCTTTCTTGTCCAACGTCTTTATTGTTACACAGGCAGGTGGGGTACAGCTCAACGCGTTTCGTGGTCAATACACCCCTTCATCAGGAGCATAATACACAAAGGGTAACATACACACATTTATACGAGTAAAAGGGCGCCAAAATGTGATTGGAAACGTCACTTCCGGTTTGCGTTCCAGCGTGGAACGCAACCGGAAGTGCCGCGATTTTATTCAAAAGTGAAGGTAATAACTATACAATGTATATTATATTGATAAAATAGATAAAAAAGATCCGTTAGATGGACGGAGTGAGTACAATAACAATGAGCCCACCTGCCTGTGTAACAATAAAGACGTTGGACAAGAAAGCCCTCCAGCTTGCTGTCATCTGTATTCACTCTACAAGCGACCCAGGCGCAGGGGTTCCTCCAGTGGGTGTCTTGAGCTTATCCCACCTGGAGACCCCTGGGTGAAGTGAGTCAAAACCTAATTTGATTTGATTTTATACACACAAGTTTTATTTATTGATATGGTGTATATATTTTTATTTTTATACTGCTGATTTTAATACTCTGCATACCACTCCCTTATATCCATCTACCTGCGACGGCTATTTTAAGTGAGGTTTTGGCGCCACTACAGAATAAGGGCTCCCCTTTTATACACATGTTCCCCTGTGTATAGATTCTACTCAGCTCTCAGCCACTACTCCCTTTTAGTGGTTTTATAGCCCTTAGGCAGCCTACCCTCCTGTAAAAAATTCCTAAAATTGTTATAACAACGATTACCTGATATATCCATTCTGGTCCGTTCTCTGGCGCCCTGCCAGTTATTTACAGATTCGTTACTTTGGGACTGTGATTTAACCCTCTAATTTTCATTTTTTTACCGCTGGGACTTAAGACACAGTTCCCAGTGCCGTGCAGCTACGGCGCTGGTATCCTACAGGTTAAAAGATACTGGGGTGTTGCATTTGTTATGACTTTCAAAATTTAAAAACTTTCCAAAAAATTGTTTCTTATTGGGGCAGCCAATAGCGGCAGTGTGTGACAATAAACAGGAATGGACACCAGTCTCATTTGACTTTTACAGGAGGTTAACATGATTGGGGTTCTCTGCTTTGCACAATTCGTACATGTTGGAAGGGTCCCTTGTATAGATGAGCGAACTTGAGTTTTTCAAGTTTGGGTTCGGGTATTAGTGCAATTCTGTTATGGATTCTGTTATCATGGAATATAACGGAATGCTATGATGGAATGCACCACGGAAGCCTTTGTGAGGCATTTTGTTTTGCATTCCATCATAATGGAAGTCAATGGGTATCATAACGGATCCGTCTGGCTTCCGTTATGCAGGACAGGACTGATCCATTATGCTGCCGCTTGACTTCTATCATGAGGGAATGCAAAATGGTATGCCTACTTAAGCCCTTCTACCCCGGGACAGTTTTCGCCCTTCTGCCCAGGGTAATTTTTTGCAAATCTGACATGTGTCACTTTATGTGGTAATAGCTTTGGAACACTTTTACTTATCCAAGCCATTCTGAGACTGTTTTTTTGTGACACATTGTACTTCATGATAGCCATAAATTTGAGTCAATATATTTGACTTTTATTCATGAGAAAATCCCAAATTTTTCAAAAAATTTGAAAATTTCGCAATTTTCCAAATTTCAATTCTCTGCTTTTAAAACAGAAAGTGATACCTCATAAAATATTTATTACTTAACACTCCCCATATGTCTACTTTATGTTGGCATCATTTTGTAAATGTAATTTTATTTTTTAGGACGTTAAAAGGCTTAGAAGTTTAGAAGCAAATCTTGAAATTTTAAGAAAATTTCCAAAACCCACTTTTTAAGCACTTTGTTAACCCTTTAGGTGTTCCACGAGAACTAACCACATCCCGACCGCCTAACGCAGGGATGCGTCCTGCGGGCGGCCGGGATGTTCCTCCTTGACGCGTCTGCGCGTCATCTCGCGAGAGGCAAGATTTCCTGTGAACGCGCGCGCGTGTTCACAGGATCGTGTCGGGAGGAAGTTTTACTACAGCCTGCCATCCTGGCAGGCTGTAGATGTTAGAAAAAGGCCATCTAAATCGCATATCAGACGCTGTTTTGTAAACAGCGTCTGATATGCCTGCTGCCTGCTCCTCTGGTGGTCCCTTTTGCTTGGTGCACCAATCACCCCCCCTCCCGTCACTGATTAACCCCTGATCACCCCATGTCACCCCCCTGATCACCCTCTGTCACCCCCCTGCCTGTCACTAATCATCCCCCTGTAAGGCTCATTCAGACGTCCATATGTGTTTTGCGGATCCGCAAAACTCGGACACCGGCAATGTGCTTTCCGCATTTTGCAAGTCCGCAAATTGCCAGAACTATATAGAAAATGCCTTTTCTTGTCCGCAATTGCAGACAAGAATAGGACATGCTCTATCTTTTACAGAGCTGCGGGTGTATTTTTACATATACCCATGCTGGGTGAGAGAAATTTCTCTTAGGTGCGTAAAGAGGCGTAAAGTCCAACGAGCACCTTTAGGCTTTACAGGGTTGCTCACAATTTAGCCCCGCCCAAAATGCCAGAGCAGAAAACACACCCCCCAAATGACCCCATTTCGGAAGGTATTCACTGAGGGGCATAGTGAGTCCATGGAAGATTTTTTTATTTATTTTTTGCCAGAAGTCAGCAGAAATGGAAACTTTATTATTTTATTTTTTTCCTCAGAAAGTGTCATTTTCCGCTAACTTGTGAAAAAAAATGAAATCATACATGAACTCACTATGTCCCTCCGCGAATACTTTGGGGTGTATTCTTTCTAAAATGGTGTCATTTGGGGGGTATTTATACTATCCTGGCATTCTAGCACCTGAAGAAACATGACAGGTGCTCAGAAAGTCAGAGCTGCTTCAAAATGCGGAAATTCACTTTTTTGCACCATAGGTTGTAAACGCTATAACTTTTACTCAAACCAATAAATATACACTTATTGCATTTTTTTTTATCAAAGACATGTAGAACAATAAATTTAGAGAAAAATGTATATAGAAATGTAGTTTTTTGTAAACAATTTTACAACAGAAAGTGAAAAATGTCATTTTTTTGCTAAAATTTTGGTAATTTTTTATTAATATAAAAAAAAAAAATGTCAGCAACAATAAAATACCACCAAATGAAAGCTCTATTAGTGAGGAGAAAAGAAGGTAAAATTGATTTGTACAGTGTCCATATTAGGACATTGTCAGGTCAGACATCATCCACAACTCAATCCTCCGTCAGGCAAAACACCCTCCTTCGTCAGCCCAAACTCCATCAGTCCTCTTCCCTCAGGCAAAACTCCATCCTCTGTCAGCCAAAACTCCTTTCTTCCTCATACAAAACTGCCTCCTCCCTCAGACATCAGCCAAAATGCCCTCCTCCATCATCCAAAACTGCCTCCTCTCTCAGACCTCAGCCAAAACGCCCTCCTCCCTCATCCAAAACTCCATCAGATTTCAGACAAAACTCCCTCAGACATCAGCCAAAAATTCCGTCAGACCTCAGCCAAAACTGCCTCCTCCCTCAGACAAACCTCCCTCATCCAAAACTGCCGCCTTCCTCAGACCTCAGCAAAAACGTCCTCCTCCCTCATCCAAAACTCCCTCAGAAGTTAGCCAAACTCCCTTCTCCCTCAGGGAATCATCCCTTCTCCCTGAGGTAAGAGGACTGATGGAGTTTGGGCTGACGAAGGAGGGTGTTTTGCCTGACGGAGGATGGAGTTGTGGATGATGTCTGACGATGTCCTAATATGGACACCGTACATTTGGGTGGTAAGTTGTATAACCGAGCAATAAACCGTGAAATAGTGTAGTGCAGAATTGTAAAAAGTGGTCTGGTCATTAAGGGGGTTTAAGCTAGGGGGGCTGAGGTGGTTAAAGGAGAATGGAGATGAAATTTCGAAATTTCACTTTTTTTTAGCAGATTTTCCATTTTAATCCATTTTTTTCTTTAACACATCAAGAGTTAACAGCCAAACAAAACTCAATATTTACCCTGATTCTGCAGTTTACAGAAACACCCCACATGTGGTCGTATACTGATTTAAGGGCACACGGCAGGGTGCTAAAAAAAAGGAACGCCATATGGTTTTTGGAAGGCAGATTTTGCTGGACTGGTTTTTAGATGCCATGTCCCATTTGAAGCCCCCCTGATGCGCCCTAACAGTGGAAACTCCCAAGAAGAGACCCTATTATGGAAACTAGGAGATAAAGTGCAGGGTGACCAAAAAATTGTTAGTTTTGGCACAGTTTTTATTTATTTATTTTTACAGCGTTCATCTGAGGGGCAAGGTCATGTGATATTTTTATAGAGAAGATCATTATGCACGTGGCAATAAATAATATGTCTACTTTTTCTTATTTATTTAAGTTTTACACAATAATAGCATTTTTGAAACCAAAAAATGTGTTTTAGTGTCTTCGTAGTCTTTTTTAATTTTTGACCGATTGTCTTAGGTAGGGTCTCATTTTTTGCGGGATGAGGTGATGGTTTTACTGGTACTATTTTGGGGGGAATACGCCTTATTGATCGCTTGGTGTTGTAATTTTTGTGATGTAAGGTGACAAAAAATTTCTTTAACACTTTAATACTTTAACTTTATTTCTGTCCCACACTGGGACTTTAACATTTGGGGGGCTAATCCCCTCTGCAATGCTTTACTATACATCTGTATTGTAATGCGTTGGCTGTTAGTGTATGACACTGAGTCATACACTAACAATTTGCCTAGGAGACGCAGCCTGAGACTGGATCTCCTGGGCACCAGTAGAAGGCAGATCCCAATGCCGTTCAAGGCATTGGGCAGCCTCTACATGGCATCAGGCTGCCTTGTCACCCATCGGGTCGCCGCCACAGCAGAGCGGTCTATGTCGCAGTCAGCGTTGATCGGGGCATAGAAGGGGTTAATCCAAAACCAAACCCGAACTTGAAAAACAAGTTTGCTCATCCCTAGTACCTTGTCAAGAACTTGATCAAAAACGGAATTGTACTAATAACAGAATTGCACTAATACCCGAAAATCGAACCCAAACTTGAAAAACAAATTTGCTCATCCCTATTTCCTTGTCAAGAACTTGATCAAAAAGTGCCCCGCTGGCGGGTGGCGGGGCCTCAGCAGTAGTCTGCAGGAAGTGTTCACCGGCAGCAGGCGTTCACTTTCCCTGCAGCGCCAGGGATAGAATAAGCATTACACAATACAGATTTAATAGTCTTGACAAAAAGGTAGTCTTTTGGTTTCTTATTGCTCTATTCATTCCAGTTGGGGTCTTCTGCATATACTGTATTGAAAGAAAAATGATCTTTGTCATAATGTACACACAAATTAAAAGTTTTTTTTTGGACTTAACATTGATAGTCTATAATTTGGCTAGGCCATTAGTGTTTGATTGGTTGGGGTATGACTAGAGCAGTGTTTCCCAACCAGCGTGCCTCCAGCTGTTGCAAAACTACAACTCCCATCACGCCCGGAAAGCCTTTGGCTGTGCAGGCATGCTGGGAGTTGTAGTTTTGCAACAGCTAGAGGCAGAGCCGGATTAAGAGCATCATGGGCCTGGTGCTGAAGATTTTAATGGGCCTTTTTTTTATGTCAGCGAATATCACCACCCCACCCCCCATCATGTCCAGCATGTCAGTCAATATCACCACCCCACCCCCCATCATGTCCAGCATGTCAGCCAATATCACCGCCCATCATGTCCAGCATGTCAGCCAATATCACCACCCCACCCCCCATCATGTCCAGCATGTCAGCCAATATCACCACCCCACCCCCCATCATGTCCAGCATGTCAGCCAATATCACCGCCCATCATGTCCAGCATGTCAGCCAATATCACCACCCCACCCCCATCATGTCCAGCATGTCAGCCAATATCACCACCCCACCCCCATCATGTCCAGCATGTCAGTCAATATCACCCCCATCATGTCAGCGAATATCACCACCCCACCCCCATCATGTCCAGCATGTCAGCCAATATCACCACCCCACCCCCATCATGTCCAGCATGTCAGCCAATATCACCACCCCACCCCCATCATGTCCAGCATGTCAGCCAATATCACCCCCCACCCCCATCATGTCCAGCATGTCAGCGAATATCACCACCCCACCCCCATCATGTCCAGCATGTCAGTCAATATCACCACCACCCCCATCATGTCCAGCATGTCAGCCAATATCACTACCCCACCCCCATCATGTCCAGCATGTCAGCCAATATCACCACCCCACCCCCATCATGTCCAGCATGTCAGCCAATATCACCGCCCATCATGTCCAGCATGTCAGCCAATATCACTACCGCCAGCGTCAGCCAATATCATCAGCCCATCATGTCCAGCATGTCAGCCAATATCACCGCCATCATGTCCAGCATGTCAGCTAATATCACCACCCCACCCCCATCATGTCCAGCATGTCAGCCAATATCACCCCCATCATGTCCAGCATGTCAGCGAATATCACCACCCCACCCCCATCATGTCCAGCATGTCAGCCAATATCACCCCCCATCATGTCCAGCATGTCAGCGAATATCACCACCCCACCCCCATCATGTCCAGCATGTCAGTCAATATCACCCCCATCATGTCCAGCATGTCAGTCAATATCACTACCCCACCCCTCAGCATGTCAGCCAATATCACCACCCCACCCCCATCATGTCCAGCATGTCAGCCAATATCACCGCCCATCATGTCCAGCATGTCAGCCAATATCACCACCCCACCCCCATCATGTCCAGCATGTCAGTCAATATCACCGCCCATCATGTCCAGCATGTCAGCCAATATCACCACCCCACCCCCATTATGTCCAGCATGTCAGTCAATATCACCCCATCATGTCAGCAATATCACCACCCACCCCCATCATGTCCAGCATGTCAGCGAATATCACCACCCCACCCCCATCATGTCCAGCATGTCAGTCAATATCACCCCCCATCATGTCAGCGAATATCACCACCCCACCCCCATCATGTCCAGCATGTCAGCCAATATCACCACCCCACCCCCCATCATGTCAGCCAATATCACCCCCCCATCATGTCCAGCATGACAGCCAATATCACCCCCCAAATCATGTCCAGCATGTCAGCCAATATGACCCACCCCCACATCATTCATGTCAGGCTTGATTTAAACCCCCCAACACGGCACCCCCCACCTGCTCCAAGCGACTCAGTTTCTGTGAGGGTAAGCAAGTCACACTCACAGTCTCAGCTCCTCCTCAGTCAGGACTCCGACACACAGCAGCAGGCAGTCACGTGGGCCTCTCTCTGGCTGAGGCTGCTGCTGTGAGAGACAGTCCCTGCGGCGCCACTCGTCTCGCCGGCCACGGCCGGGTCGGCCACGCCCCCAATTATCATGTGACCCGGGCCGGGCCGTGTGCAGCGCAGCCAGCCCAGGAGGGTGAATAATTACTAATAATGATTATGGCGCAGCGGGGATGGATATGAGGCACACGCCGACCCACCCGCGGCAGGCTGGTGCTTAAAGCGCGTTATATAAAATTAAAAGAAAGTTTTTTTCTGGGCGGCTGGGGCTGGGCCTATCTTCACACAGGGGCCTGGAGCAGCAGCTCCATCCGCCCCTATGTTAATCCGGCCCTGGCTAGAGGCACACTGGTTGAGAAACACTGGACTAGAGAAAAGTGAATCAAATCATTAGAATTTAAATTTGACCCACATTTCAAAACAATTCAGATTCTGTAGAATCATAATTTTGTAAAATTAAAGGGCTTATCCAAATCTAAAACTTTCCCACCAATGCCTAGGACCTTCATATAGATTACACTTACCCCGCTCCCTGGCACCTGCGTCGCTCCCGATTTCCGCATGGCTGCCCCTGCATCTCCCCATTGTGCGGATCAAAACATCCGACAATAGGGATGAGAAGCCAATAGCAGGCCGCAATGGGGACAAGCCTCCCTAGAGTCACTCGGGATGTTTTGATCCGCGCCACAGGGGAAAGCAGCCAATAGCAAGCTGTGATGGGGACGAGCGTCCCTAGCATCGCGGGTGATGTTAGGGAGGCTCATCCCCATCGTGGCCTGCCATTGGCTGCTCCCCCATTGCAATATTTTAGGTCTGCATGATGCAGCGGCGGCTGTGTGGGGAATCAACACAGGTGCCTGGGAGCGTGGTTAGTATAATCTATATGAGGGGCCTGTGCATTGAGGGGCATGTTTTAGAATTTGAATAACCTCTTTAATTTGGGTACAATTTTTCAAACTTTAGGACATTCGCTCATCTCTAGGTTTGACCTTTGGACCTCAATCAAAACTGATGGTCTATCCCACAGCCATCTTGAGGCTATAAGGGTGCAGACGTAGCAGTTAAATCAGGTACTCATGTACCTGGCCAGTGATTGCACATGCCCTCCTGAATTCAGCTATGGCCCGCATCTCAGATCCTAAGCCCCCTGCTCCATATCTTAACCACCTCCTGACCGTCTAATGCAGGGATGCGTCCTGCGGGCGGCCGGGATGTTCCTCCTTGATGCGTTGGTGTGTCATCTAGCGAGACACGAGATTTGTAGTGAACGCGCGTAGATGCGCGCGTTCACTGCAGGAGGCGGGGAAAAACTTATTGTACAGCCTGCCAGCGCTGATCATTTGCTGGCAGGCTGTACATTCAAAAATAAAAGTGATCAAAATGTAAAATTATTAAAAATGTAATATTAAACTTTGTGGCTTGCTGCCTGCTCCTCTGGTGGTCCCTTTTGCTTAGGACCACCAGAGGAGCAGGCAGCTATATAAGTTGCACGAAACACCACACTACTCCCCCCTGTCACTGATTAACCCCTGATCACCCAATATTAACTCCCTGATTACCCCCCTGTCACCCTCCTGCCATTGATCACCCCCCTGTAAGGCTCCATTCAGACGTCCGTATGTGTTTTGCGGATCCGCGGATCCGCAAAACACGGACACCAGCAATGTGCTTTCCGCATTTTGCGGATCCGCACATTGCCAGAACTATATAGAAAATGCCTTTTCTTGTCCGCAATTGCAGACAAGAATAGGACATGTTCTGTATTTTTGCGGATCTGCAATTCCGGATCCGAGCGGGATAAAGTCTGTCCATATAGAATTGAATGGATCCGCAATTCCGTTTGGCAAAATTTTGCGGAACAGAATTGCAGACGTGTGAATGAGGCCTAGGGGTCCCTTAGCAATCGTAGCTTTACAAGCACTCCTATGTCCTTTCCCCGCTTTTTTTTTGCACATTTTTTGGCAGAGATTTTTTCATCCACATTGATCGATGCGAATGAAGAAATCTGTGCCGTTCATTTTTTTTTCAGCCCAGAGGCTGAATGGAAAAAAAAAATCTCATTACCCGTATGCTCAATATAAGGAGAACAGCAGAAACTCCTAATGCTGCCCATACATGTAATGATTGCGGTGACCCTCAAATGCCAGGGCAGTAGAAACACCACACAAGTGACCCCATTTCAGAAAGTAGACACCCTAAGGTATTCACTGATGGGCATAGTGAGTTCATGGAAGTTTTTATCTTTTGTCACAAGTTAGAGGAAAATGAAATTTTTTGAAAAAAAAATTCAATTTCCGCTAACTTGTGACAAAAAATAAAAACTTCCATGAACTCACTATGCCCATCAGCGAATACCTTAGGGCGTCTACTTTCTGAAATGGGGTCATTTGTGTGGTGTTTCTACTGTCGGGGCATTGTAGTACCTCAGGAAACATGACAGGTGCTCAGAAAGTCAAAGTGCGGAAATTCCCTTTTTTGCACCATAGTTTGTAAACACTATAATTTTTACCCAAACCAATAAATATGCACTTATTGCATTTTTTTTAATCAAAGACATGTAGAACAATAAATTTAGAGAAAAATTTATATAGAAATGTAGTTTTTTTAGAAAAATTTTACAACAGAAAGCGAAAATTTTTGTTTTTTTTGCAAAAATTTCGTTAATTTTTTATTAATATCAAAAAAAGTAAAAATGTCAGCAACAATGAAATACCACCAAATGAAAGCTCTATTAGTGAGAAGAAAGGGAGGTAAAATTCATTTGGGTGGTAAGTTGTATGACCGAGCAATAAACGGTGAAAGTAGTGTAGTGCAGAATTGTAAAAAGTGGTCTGGTGATTAAGGAGGTTTAAGCTAGGGGGGCTGAGGTGGTTAATCAGAGACAACTGGAGGAGGAGGATAGAAAATTGAAGTTATTTATGGCAGAGGGACAGGTTTTGGGGCAAAATATTCTGCTGCACTGTGGTATATAGGTCTGCTGGGATTGCATTTTCTGCTATGGTATTGCTTACCCCACCCACTTTTTCTGTCATGCCTTCTAGCAATTTGGACCCACCTACAACATGGGGCCACTTTTAGGTTCTTTTTTCTTGGGCCACTTTAAGTTCCCAGTCTGCCCCTGGAATGACACATAGAGATTTAGCATGGGAGCATCAAAGTTATGATGATAAAGAAGAAGAAAATAGGGAGGAAGATGAAGACCATGAACACTTACTGATGACAAATTACCCACAAATTGAATCTTTTGGACCCAAAATAATGGAAATAAAAACTGTCAAGAGAAATTTCTATGAATAAATAACTATATTACCCAGTTCTACATTACTCAAGGAGCTAGTACATATTTACTTTGTCTAATTAAAGTGCATGACTCATCATGAGAAAAATGAATTGATTAAAAATAGAACAGCTCAGACTATGAAAAAATATTTTTTCAAAGTGCATATTTTCATAAATGTGAAGGTAGTATTTTTAATACTGATCTCCATCACTTTTACAGTATCTGCTCTTCCTTCTGATTGCTGCCATGATAATGTCGTTCAGAGCGGCCAGTAATGTGTCAAGCATTTGCTTAGAGGAAAGACAGCTGATGAGCAATGGAAATGACTTACTATCTATTGAAAAAAATGCAGTAAAAAGCAGAGGGCTGAACTATATATCATTGCTATCATGAAACCAATGACCATAAGGTTTGTTACCCTGGTCAAACTAATCATGATCATTTTTTGTGTTGGTTCAACTGGGAATCTTATTCTTAAGTTGATAAAGGAATATTAAATATAAAAAATATTCAAAAACAATAAAAGATATCCAATTAATCTAGTGATGCTTCTTAATTCTTCTCTATGTGGGTCATTTATTCACTTTTATCCTCATCAGAAATCTCATATAAGATCAGTCTCTGGCTGTAAGGCATTTGTGGTAGATTATCCAGCTCACCTTTGTACACATGTGTAATAGCATTATCCCACGAAAATAAGTGAACGGACTGGTGAGATGAGATCCCCAAGCGTATCCAAGACAATAAACACGTCCAGCACTTTTCGATTAAAAGATTTTTCTTTGGTTTCTTTATTGAATACGGTACAAAAAATGTATTTGTGCAGCAAGAGAATCCCAACCTCCTAACGTGGGTCTGCATAGGATCGTCTACGCGTTTCGAGCATACCTGCTGTTAATCATGACTCCATGTTGGACCTTGGCTCGCTCAGTTTTAAATGCTCCCAGAGTTCGGACTCCACCCTCAAAGTAGGAGAGAGAACTCAGGTGTAAAATAATTAGGTAGTTCTACTGAGCTCAGCCAGGGACCAACATATTATCTGCAGTGTTCAATAAACAGTGCACCACCCAAGTGACAAATACATGTATAAATAGTAAACTAACAAATGTCTTACTGGTAACATTTGTTTCCATGCCAAACATAGCCAAATGCACCAACTTCAGGAGAGTGTGGAGAGGCCTGCAAAAAAAAAAATAAAGGCAACTGTAAGGCAACTGATTGCAGCAGAAACCTGCTTTTGCTCTGTTCGTTGTATGCTGTGGGCAATGGGTGTGGAAGCACTGTGCCAACCAACCAGTTTGACTTAAGCTAGTCCTAATGGTGTTATCCCAGAAGTCCCCTCTTTTTTTATCTTTCGAGCCCCCATAGTTTGCTGTGGGGGAGCTACCAGGATGCTACCCCTTGGAATAGTCCTGGTATAATTGGCTGCTGACCCACAGGAGTTAGAGACACTGGTGTGAAGCAGGGATCAGGCAATACGTGTAGTCAGGAAACAGGCCGAGGTTAGGGCAGGCAGAGTATGTGTGAATTCATGAAACTAGTCCAAGGCCAGGACAGGCAGCAGAAGGTCAATACAGTAAACAGGCAGTGGTCAGGTCAGGCAGCGGAAGGCAAGAATCAGCAAACAAGCTGAGGTGTGTACATGGGCAAACAGAACAGCTCACTTTTGCAGGGAACAAGCAAGCTAGGTAACCTAAAGCTCAGGGACCTTCTTCTAGGGAAGGTGTCTTAAATACCATGAGGTGACCAGCCATTGGCTGAGAAGATTAGAATGCACGTGCTGGCCCTTTAAGAGCCAAAGAACATGCTTGCGCTAGGAACAAACAAGAGAGGCCTGACAGGAAAATGCAGGCCATGGGCTGCAGCAGAGAGATCACTGTATTGTACTATAGCAACATGTCAACCTTGATTTTGTCAAGTTGTCCAGATGTGGCAATGTTGAGTGCCATAGTAGATCTGTAGTCAATAATGAAATTGATAATTTCCTGGAAAAAGATTTTAACATTCCATAACAATTGTGTTTTATACCAGGAAACATTATACTTCCTCAATACTCATCCAAGGTCTTTATTTCTAGGCCTTCTGTAAATCTTGGACATATTCTCCACAGCAATGAAGATGGTGGCAGTGATATGACTTACTGAAGTGAATGCTTCCCTAGCTGCTCCCAGACATTGTCCACTTCTGAGAGGGTGCTGAACATGTTCAGAGGATGTTTGGGTACAGACGGGAAAATCTACTGTATCTACGCCTACAAAGAAGTGGAAAGAGCTGTAGGTAAAAGCCAAGGAGGAATCACCTGGGCAAATCACCTGACCACCGGCATCTTCATTCCTATGGTTGTGAAGCGCGCCAAGTCCAGTCATGGGGTCTAGAAATAAAGAGATCACCGTTCCCCATCATTGCACCTGCTCCATACAATGGAAAGTGATTTGTGATGAAATAATTTGTGACGAATCAAATTTCTTGATAAAATTTGGCGAAGCTGCCAAATCGAATTTTTTAAAACTTCGCTCATCTCTAGTCACCAGCTGTTTGAAGAGGCCCCAGCGCTCATGGGAGGCTCACTGGAGGACAGTGACATGTCCAGAGGATAGATCATCAGTTTTAAAAACTCAGAAAACCCCTTTAACGATTTGTTTTTTTATAATCTATGTAGATTTTATGCTAACTTTTTTAACATGCTAGCACTTTTAACTAATGATATTATAAGCAATCCGCTACGGCTCCAGAAAGAAATAAACAAGAGCTTATAAGTGGACTAATTCAATCATGTAAGTTCACAAAGTCCCACTGATCATCTCTTAGGAAAGTGAAAAAAATATATATATATGTTGATTAAAAATGCAGGTGCTAGTGTACTATGACAGATAATTATAGAATTCAAGGCCATTTACAGTTCTAAGTCTCACACCTTCATCCAACATGCAGTGTATATAACTGAATTCCCATTTACAAGTGATAACTGTGGTGTGCATAATTAAAAAGTGGCTATACTATAGTGAAACACTATCACAATCTCCTTATTCTTGGAACTATATCAGTAATTACCTCGCCATCAACATAAATGAGAAACATTTGACATCTGGCCTAAATACAAGACAGTAAGCCACGAATACTTTGATTTATTAACAAAAGAATGAGAAAGGAAAATAAACTTTTAGCAGTTTTCTCTTTGGGAGTTTTTCCTTTTCTGCTGTCAAATGAAAGTCTCTTTCAACACCTGCAAATTACCCACCGCAGAGAAAACAAGAATGTCTACTAATAGATGTGCAGGGGGGTCATTGTGTTTCTGCAAATAAAAGCCTTTACTAAGTATGTTTGTGAAAGAAATTCAGAGACAAGAAAAAGTGGTCAAAATTTGATTAGGGCATTTAAATCTTTTGGATAAACCTGGGCAAAATTTTTGGAAACAATAAACCATAATATTGAAAATATTTCTAAATACTATACATAAATGAATGAAATATAAGGTAATGTCCATATCTACTTCAATTGGCAGTGGTATTACATTTGATTTTGATGGCAACCACAGTGGAACCCAACATTCTCCACTATAAATCAATGGGGTCTATTAGGCGCAATTGGAATAAAGCTGGATTTACACAGCCCAATGTTTAGGATGATTATTGGAAACAAATGTTCCTGCTACCGCTCATTCCCGATACTCTGCCAATCTAAAGGTGCTGTAAATGATGAAAACGCAAACCACTTGTTCATGGAGTGAAATTATTCCTTTTAAATTCATGAGGGAGAGGGATGTTTCTCAACTATATATATATAATTTATTTCTTTCTTTATTTCTTTATTTATTATAGTCTAGGGGGTATTCTTTCTCATTATGGAGAGCCCAGGCTACTCTGAGTGTGCATACGCAGTATTGTAGGCCAGGCGCTCTAGGTTGCTGGGAAAGATATTTTCACTAGCTCTCCTAAACCAATGATGTTAGACATGATGATTTGCATATCTTTGACCCAGAAATCCAGAGAAGTGTTGGCTAACCTAAAATAGTTGTCATGTGTATCAACTGGTCTCCATAATAGAAATAGTACCCACCCAGCAGTCCCCCTTAAGGCCTTGCAAACACAAATATTATACTTTTCTAAAGGTTTTCTGTCTTGAAAGAACTTGTTGCAGATGTGAAGTTGGCTTTGCTATATTAGCCTTTTTAAAAGGCAGGGAAGCATCCCTGCCAATCTGCTGTGTGAAACCGTTGTAGTGTTTACCTAATTGTTGTGCAGCAGCAAATAGATATAATTATAGCTTCTGCTGTCTCACTTTAATGGGACAGCTCTACCAATCTACTGTGTGAAAATAATGCAGTGCTCATATTGCTGTTGTGTTGTTCTTAGTGTTCCCTTGCTACGCTGCAGCACGTAAGTATAATTATAGCTCTCTTATTTACAACTGAGCAAAACAATATTATTTCACCATTTTGAGAAAGTTAGACAAGAGAATTATAACATCCCATAAAATTTATATAACTCTCAACAAAACATTCACCCAAGATCTCTTTCTAGAAGTAAAAGAACTAGGATGCTTCAAGTAAAGTATGTCTTGCTTTGTTGACATGCATTGTGGGGTTCTCTTTGGGTGGATCTTTATCATTAGGGAGACCAAAAAATAATCTTAAGTATTGTATGCCAGGCAATACTACTATTGGTTTCTAGGAAGAGTATATCACAAATCAAAAAACTTTATTCTTCTCGTATTTACTATTCAAGACCAGGCCAGTTTTCACCATAAGGGCCAGTCCACATTTTGCAAATCAGACATGTTTCACTTTATGGGGTAATATCTCTGGAACGCTTTTACTTATCCATGCATTTCTGAGTTGTTGTTTTTTTGTGACATGTTGTGTTTCATGTTAGTGGTAAATTTGTGGTAAATTTTTGACCACTTCCAGACCGCCCATGACTGTAAACGATTCTGGGCAGTCAGGTTTATCTCTGATAGGATGTTTTGAAACATCCTTTCAGAGATAGCAGCTGCACACTAATCGTACAGCTGCCGAGCGGGGGGCCCAATGTCAGTGACAGTAGGGCACCCCAGAGGGAAGGCAGGGACTATTCCTGTGTGTCCCTGCCTTCTAGATCACTGTATACACAGCCCTGAACTAACACTGTGTATACAGATCAGGAAGCAATGTGCGAAGTCATGTGACCGCCGGGGCCTGGCGAGTGCAGGAGCTGTCAGGTCCAGTTACAGGAGAAATCAATAGTGGAAACAAAAAAAGTGGAGTTAAATGTCCCCAGAGGTCTTGTAAGACACAAAGTGTTAAACAAAAAATTAAAATAATAAAGTGTTTTATAAAAATAAAGTTTCACATGTAAAAATAAAATGTCACGAATTAAGTCATTTCAAAAATGTTAAAAATAGAAAAAAAAATAGACATATTTGGTATTGCCGCATCCGTGTTGGCTGGCTCTATAAAAATATCACATGATCTTCCTGATCAGGCCATAAACATTAGCCAAAACAGCTTTTTTGGTTACCTCACCTCCCAAAAAACATAATATTAGAAAGTCGTATGAACCACAAAATGGTAGCAATAAAAACATCACCTCATCCTGCAAAAAATGAAATATGGGTCTAAGAAAACTGCAACATGAAAACATGATTTTTTTCTTAAAATGCTCTTATTGTGTAAAACAAAACAAACATAGAAATATTGGTATTGCTGCATCCATAACAACTGGCTCTACAAAAATATCACATGATCTACCCAGTCAGGTGAACGCTGTAAAAAAACTAATAAAAATGATGCCAAAACAGTAGTGTTGATCGAGGACCCAAGTGCTCGGGTGCTCGTGCCGAACACATCGGGATGCTCGGGTGCTCTACAGAGCACCCGAGTATAATGGAAGTCAATGGGAGAACCCAAGCATTAAACCAGGCACCCCCTGCTTTGAAGAGGGGAGGGTGCCTGGTTCATAGGTAAAGGTCAGAAATTGATGAAAACACCACCGAAATGGTTCGGGAGCACCATGTGAAGGATGTCTGGATGCATCTTGGACCCTCAGGTCCCTCAATTATGATTAATGGCCTGCTGATGACCCTCAAAAACATTTGGACCAAGGGCCTGCTGATCTGACCATTTAAAACATTAGGGGCGAGGGCCTGCTGCCGAGCTGACCCTCTAAAACATTAGGGGTGAGGGTCTGCTGGTGAGCTGACCCTGTGAAAGATTATAGGTGAGGGCCTGCTGGTGAGCTAACCCAGTCATAATATAAACATAATCTCATGCACCAACACGGTAAACCAAACTGTAACACCAACAAAATACTGCGGGTAGAGTTTAATTATCACAAATTTCATTAAAATATATCACAATAGGTCATAAAAATGGCAAGATAATGGATCCAACATAGGCTGAGGTGCACACCAGAACTCCCGATCAATTGTCCATATATAATAAGGAACTGTAGTATGAGTAAGTTCACAATCGTAAATGTTGTGGAGCAAGTTGCGCATATGTCAGTAACTAGCAAGGTGCCAGCAGTGTAAAGTATCAGGGATACAATCTAATAGCAAAAATGCTAGTGAATGTAAATACCAGTACCAGAACACTGACAGCCAGAGTAACACTGATGACACTGTGGACTAAATCCCCATCAACATTGTAAAATATAATCACATATCATATACATCCTACAAAAAAAAGTGTATCACAAATAAATAATGGATAGATCGGGCCTAGTGGCAGCGTCCTCACCTCCACCTCCCCAACGTACGTTTTGCCCAATGGGCTTCTTCACGCCCCCTGGAAGAAGCCCATCAGGCGAAACGTACTTTGGGACCATGAATGATTAAAAAAAGCTGTTTTGTAGTGTTGAGCGAGCATGCTCGGCTGAACACCAGTTCGGCTCGAGCGCAATGCTGGAGTCTCCTCCCGGCACGTTTCTTGGTTAGCCATGTTGGCTACTAGCATTACAGTGATTGGCTGGCCGGAACGCATCATCGGGTGCTATATTGCACCCGATGACAAGTGTTCAGCTCAGTATTAGTCAGGGAGAGCTGAGCATAGGAAGGGACAGACAATGTAGGGAGTGTTATTGGAAGATTTTTATTACAAAAACTTTTCAGAGACCCAAAAGTCCTTTGAGGGACTATTGTATGTGACAGCAGCAATATATGTTTGTAGCGCAACCTGCGCTAAATTGCTCAGTCTTAGGGAGAGCTGTGCATAGGAAGGGACAGACAGTGTAGGGAGTGTTATTGGAAGATTTTTATTAGAAAAACTTTTCAGAGACCCAAAAGTCCTTTTAAGGACTATTGTGTGTGACAGCAGCAATATATATTTTTAGCAAATTCTGCGCTAAATAGCGTCTAATAGGCCGCTGTGGACAGTTAAATTATCCGCGCCACATCTCCTGTGTAAAGTGTGCGCATTTTTGGGTACATATATTTTGATCATTCAACATTACAATTTTTGGGGGCAAAAAATGGCTATTTTGGCAGCTTTTATTATTTATTTTTCTAACAGCGTTAACCTGAGAGGTAGATCATGTGACATTTTTATAGAGCAGGTCATTACGGATTTAGCAATACCTAATATGTCTATAGTTTTTAAAAAAAATTCAGGTTTATACAATAAAAGCATTTTTGTGTCACAATTTTCTAAAAGCTATATTTTTTCTATTTTTCTGCCGATCATCTTGTGTAGGGGCTCGTTTTTTGTGGGATTGGTTGACGTTTTTATAGGTGCCATTTTTGGATACATATGATATTATCACTCAATATTACACTTAATGGGCAAAGTGACCAAAAATTGGTTGTTTTGGCGCAGTTTTTTTTTTTTTTTACGGAATTCACCTGAGGGGATAGGTCATGTGATATTTTTATAGAGCGGGTTGTAAAGGACGCGGCAATATCTAATGTTTCTACTTTTTATTTATTTATTTCAGTTTTAGACAATAAAAGCATTTTTGAAAAAAATGATGTTTTAGCATCTCAATTTTCTGAAAGCCATAATTTTTTTGGGGGGATGAGATTACGCTTTGATTGGTATTATTTTGGGTACATATGTCTTTTTGATCGCTTGATATTACAATTTTTGTGATATAAGGTGACAAAAAAATGCAATTTTGGCAGTTTTTCTTTGCGGCGCTCAACTGAGGTAGTAGATTATGTGACATTTTTATAGAGCCAGTCATTATGGACGCAGCCATACCTAATATGTCAGTTTTTTTTTAGATACACAGTAAGATGCTGACAGTTGCCTAGGAGACCTAGCCTGGGGACTGGATCTCCTGGGCTTCCATAGCTGGAAGGCTCCGATGCCTGTATGAGGGATTCCATGGCAACCATCGGCCCTCTGGCACCGCAGCACAGGGGGCCGATGCAGTCAGAGGGAGCCCCTTCCCTCTGTAAAGCCCACATGTGCCACGGTCAGCACTGACCGCAACATATGAAAGGATTAATCCGTCAGTTAATGTCAGTAATAGCCGAGCCTGTGCTGCTGATCGGGCAGGTGCAACTCCTGCACCCACTCAATCATATCATGTGCGTGCATGTGAGGATGCGGCAAGAGACATGTACATGTACCTGACAATGTGTGAAGAGGATAAATAGGATACCTCCCCTTTTCTTTTTAGTGTCAGGCAAGTTAATTTGCATACCTTTGGCTTTCTGGGAAAGATATTCAAATGAGCTTTTCTTCCAAAATAAAAAAGTGCTAATCTTTTCTCATGCCAGCTGAATTAAGATATGTGATTTGCATATACTCTTCCTAGAAACCAAGAATAGTGTTGCCTGGCATACAATACTCTTGCTTATTTTTTGGTCTCTATAATGATAAAGAACAACTCAAAGAGTACCCCACAAGGCAAGTCGACCCAGTAAAGCATGTTTCTTTTGAGACATTCTAGTTCTTTTTGTCCTTCTGGAAAGCAGGACTAGCTTGCATATTTTATTGACAGAGGTATAAGCTTTGTAGGATGTTGTAAGTCTCTTGTCAAACTTTCTGTTAAAGACTACTTCAAAGGTGTGTCTGGTCTGAAGTTATTAAAAAGAATAAATTAATTGGTGAGTGTGTTATATGGCTTTACTGTACTGGTGATGTATCCTGAGGTTAGTTGGACAGAGCTGTTCCATTAAAGTGAGACATCAGGAGCTATAATTATACCTATTTGCTGCTGCACCGCAAGTAACTAAGAAGAACACAGCAATAGTTAGCACTTCAAATTTTTTCACACAGCGGATTAAAGACGATGAAGAAGAAATGCTAAATGAAAATATTTAAAGAAATAAAACATAAGGTTACAATTATGAGAGGCCTTGTTTATTTGTAGTTGTATACACTGCATTTTGGGAATCATTTGCAGGTAATTAGTGACGGAGGGGGCACACTAACAACTGCAAGTACGTGTGCACTATTGATGCAATTTAATGGCTAAAATAACATAGTAAAAGGTCATATAAAAGTCATATATAAAAAAAAGTCATATATAAAAACACTGACATGCAGTAAAGGTATATAAGCATATAAACCTTACATGTGTAATACCAAAAACTGTGCAAATTAGATGGCGAGAGAGGGGGGGGGCTATATGTAGGGGCCTTGATTTATCTGAACAGGGAATATTCGGTTCCAGAATAATTTGTCCCTGTGTACTGGCGGAATATTCATTTATTCCTGGTTGTGGGTAAACCATAGGGAGCGCACCAGTCCTAACGTCCCAGACAGGTGGAGCCGCAGGTTTCTTTTCATTCAAATATATGATAAAATGTAATGTATAAGCTAATATGTTATAGCTGTATGTCATATGAATAGAAAGTGAGGATTTAAAAAAAAAATGTTTGTTTTCTTCCTAAAACAACACCATACTTGTCCACAGGTTGTGTAGTATTCTAGTTCAGCCCCACTCCCTCACTTGAAGGGTGCATTTACACGACCATAATTCTGGGTCCGCACCCATTCTGCTTCTGCACTGTTGTGCTAGGGATCGTTATGGGTCCAGGAAAACATAGCAATATGGCATCACATTATATGATGAGAGTGACCCTTTAAGGTGACTCAAGGACTTCTCAACTTGATTATCTAGAGACAAAAAAAAATTTAAAAGTCCAGAATTTTGATATCTAGTGTGCAGTCAGCGACAAGAACGATAGTTCTGTAAAGAGGGAAAACCATCATTCAAATCTTCTTCTTCTTCACAGTATCAATATTCAGATTGCTAAAAAAGAAACCTTTCGGTGCAGAAATACGAGAATATTTGAATAAAGAGCCGTGAGGCTGCAATATCACCATGAATTAAACTTCTAAAATGAGACACAAGCTTCTGGCCCGAGAGACCGGAGCTCAGTGAACTTCTGTAAGTAACACTGCAGTAATGAGCCGTCGCGCTGCCTCCTTTCTCACAGCAAGCCATTTATGTGACAAAAGCAGGTGCTCAGGTAATTTTTAATATATCTGCTCTAAGGTTAGAGACAAAAGCTTTAACCAGGAGAAAATGCATCCAATCTGTCCACTAAATTGCAGGCATAATGCTCTGATAAACTTATCCTGGTGCTAGAGATCAATGGATATTCTGTACAACATAACAGCCCCATAAAATTGACTTTCAAATGTATGAAAAGATACAGAGCCTCATTTACAAAGGACAAATGCTGAGAGGTACTGGAAATTCTTTTAATTCCTACCTCATTCCTAGAATTCAGCAGAGAGGAGTAGATTTTATTGGTCACTTAAAATCAGGGTTTTTAGACAATTAGACGATGCAATTTTTTGACTGAAAAATCAAAACAAAAATGCAATTCCGCCACAGTTTTGTGGGTTTCGTTTTTACTGCTTTCTCTCTGTGGTAAAATGACCTGTTACTTTCACTCTTCAGGTCACTACTCCACACTGATGAGGGGCCACACCCCGAAACAGCTGTCTGTGTCTGGATAACTGGCTTAGGTTTTCCCCGTCACATCCTTCACCCTCAGTTCACACCTTAGCGTTTTTACGCGCGTTCAGACGTGCATAAAAACGCACAACTGTACAGTACCCATGCATTCCTATCGGACTGGTTCACACTTGCGCGTTTTTAAGCGCGTTCGGACGCGCGTAAAAACAGCTGACGCAAAAGCAAGTATGTTTGCGTTTTTTGGCCCGTTTAACGCGCGTCCCCATAAACAGAGTTTAATAGGGACGCGCGTTAAACGCGCGTTTCCTATTTGCAAAACGCGCTGAAATACGCGCAACAAAAACGCGCGTAAAACGCGCGTTTCCAGAACGCTCAGGTCTGAACCCAGGGTAAAGCTTGTAAAAAAGCGGGATCTTGACATAGGGGCCACTTAATATGGTGGATTTGGTGATCTCTATAATGGAGACACCCCTTTGCTCGGTTTTCCTTCCTTTGAGGGATATCTGGCTTTCATTGTGTTGTAGACCCATAACTGGGGCTCCACATTTGTTTTGCATATTCCTGTTTCCCAGGGAGCTTTGCACTTTGGATTGCTGCGTTGAGACTCTTAACTGAGGCTCCGCGGTGTTTCTGTGGCTGGTCTCCCTGAGATCAGCTATTGTTTTGTTTGAGTCTTCAGGTCAGTATGATTTTGACGATACCATATTTGCATACCGTATATACTCGAGTATAAGCCGAGTTTTTCGGCACAAAATTTGTGCCGAAAAACCCGAACTCGGCTTATACTCGAGTCATAAATTAAAACTGTGAAGAGCGGAGCGGGGGGAGGAGCTGGGGGCGGGCATTTGCGGCAGGGCCGATGCGCTCCGGCCCCACCGCTCATGTATACTTTTTAAATTTGATTATACTATACACTTATTACAATTCTTGCCCCCACTGTACCTCATTACATGCGGCAGGCGGGCAGTGAATACTTCAGGCCGGGCGGACGAGAGCAGCGTGACTTGCTGATGTCACGTGCCTGCCCGGCCTGCTTTATGAATGAAGCAGGCGGCGCAGGCACGTGACGTCAGTCACACTGCGCTCGCTCTCCCGCCCGGCCTGAAGGATTCACTGCCCGCCTGCCGCATGTAATGAGGTACAGTGGGGGCAAGAATTGTAATAAGTGTATAGTATAATCAAATTTAAAAACTATACATGAGCGGTTATGGAGGGATGGGGGATGTGGATGGCACTGTTATGGGATGAGGGGATGTGGATGGCACTGTTATGGGGGATCTGTTATAGGATGGGGGATCTGTGGATGCCATCCACAGCCCCCATCCCATAAGTGCCATCCACATCCCCCTTCCCATAACAGTGTCATCCACATCCCCTCATCCCATAAGTGCCATCCACATCCCCCATCCCATAACAGTGTCATCCACATCCCCTCATCCCATAAGTGCCATCCACATCCCCCTTCCCATAACAGTGTCATCCACATCCCCTCATCCCATAAGTGCCATCCACAGCCCCCATCCCATAACAGTGTCATCCACAGATCCCCCATAACAGTGCGTCATCCACAGATCCCCCCATAACAGTGCGTCATTCACAGATCCCCCCCATAACAGTGCGTCATCCACAGATCCCCCATAACAGTGACATCCATTTCCACCTCGGCTTATACTCGAGTCACTACTTTTCCCAGGTTTTTTTGGGTAAAATTAGGGGGGTCGGCTTATACTCGAGTATATACGGTATTTATTTTTTTGTGTTTTAATACTGAAAAATAAAAATACCCTGAAAAAAAATTTGTTTTGTCATTGCCATATTCTGACCCCTATAACGTTTTTGTAGTTATGTGCACAGAGCGGTTTGAGGGCTTATTTTTTTGGTGGGGAAAATTATACTTTTCAGTTATACCAAAGTGAAGTGTGTGTGACTTTTTGATAACTTTTTATTACATTTTTGGGGGAGTTAAAGTGACAATAAATGGCGAATTGGCCATGTTGAACTTTTTTCCATTACACCATTTACCATATGCGATAAATATTGTTATATTTTAATAGTATAGGGGTTTTTGGATGCCTATAATGTTTTTTTAAATTGTTTATTTTTATTTTGGGAAATGCAGTGGGATTTGATGAATTTTATATATTTTTTTATTTTAAAAAACTTTTTTATTTTTACTTTTTTTAAGTAACCCTAGGTGACTATAGTTAGCAATCATTAGATTCTGTGATGGGTACATATCCATCACAGAACACACCATTCCAATACAGTGCTGCTACCTGCTGCCCCGTATTGGAATATACCAGTAATGCCTGCTTGAGGCTCATGGCCATATTACAGCTTTCCCGGTCTCAGCCGGGGAACACTGTTACAGACGTCGAAGCGCACAGCTCTGCAACACTCAGATGCCATGTTCACATTTGACTACGGCATCTGAGGGGCTAAAGATGTGCGATCAGCCTTCTCAGACGAATGTGTCACTCAGTATGCTATCAGTAGAGATTAGAGAACTTTGAAAAATTTGATTCGGCAGCTTTGCCAAAATTCGGCAAGAAATTATATTTGTTACGAATTAATTCACAAATCGCTATAAATATAAAGGTATACCCAGGCCACTCTCTGTTAGGGTACTGCCACATGGAGCGGTCGTGCTGCAGGTGGGTTGCGGCCATGCTGCAGCTAAGAACCACACAGACAATTAGCCTGCAGCTGCCTTTTATTTAATAAGGAAGACCGAACTGTATAGTCTTTCTTCATTGTTAACCTCCTCAGGACCGCCTAACGCACGGATGCGTCCGGCCGGCGGTCCTGTTGCTCTGGCTGGACGCATCCGTGCGTCATCGCACGAGACGCGAGATTTGCTGTGAACGCGCAGTTATACTGCAGCCTGCCAGCGATGATCAATGATGCCAGCGATGATGAAATAAATCGCATCAAAGATGTATATCAGACGCTGTTTTGTTAACGGCGTCTGATATACCTGCTACCTGGTGGTCCCATTTGCTGGTATCGACCACCAGAGGACCAGGTAGCTATGTAAAGTTGCACCAAGCACCACACTACACTACCCCCCCCCCGTCACTTATTAACCCCTTGTTAACCCCTTGATCACCCCATCTAGATTCCCTGATCACCCCCCTGTAAGGCACCATTCAGACGTCCATATGTGTTTTGCAAAATACGGACACCGGCAATGTGCTTTCCGCATTTTGCAGATCCGCACATTGCCAGGACTATATAGAAAATGCCTTTTCTTGTCCGCAATTGCGGACAAAAATAGGACATGTTCTATATTTTTGCAATTCGGTAACCGAGCGGGACAAAGTCTGTCCCCATAGAAATGAATGGGTCCGCAATTCCGTTCCGCAAACAGAATTGCGGACGTGTGAATGGGGCATAAGGGTCCCGTTATCACCGTCAGTTAGTTAGCTACTTGTTAGGTAGTTAGCGCCCAGCCCACCGCACCGCAGTCACTGATTTTGGCAGAGATTTTTTCATCCACGATGATTGATGCGAATGAAAAAATCTGTGCCGTTCATTTTTATTTATTTTTTTTCAGCCCAGAGGCTGAACGGAAAAAAAAAATCTCATTACCCGTATGCTCAATATAAGGAGAATCGCAGAAACTCCTAATGCTGGCCATACGTGTAATGATTGCGGAGACCCTCAAATGCCAGGGCAGTACAAACACCTCACATGTGACCCCATTTTAGAAAGAAAACACCCCAAGGTGTTCCGTGAGGGGTATGGT
Source organism: Bufotes viridis (assembly GCA_033119425.1). Classification (NCBI taxonomy): domain Eukaryota; kingdom Metazoa; phylum Chordata; class Amphibia; order Anura; family Bufonidae; genus Bufotes; species Bufotes viridis. The sequence goes on along the minus strand of CM065593.1, from coordinate 39,277,661 downwards.
GAGTTCATGTAAATTTTTATTTTTTGTGACAAGTTAGTGGAATATGAGACTTTGTAAAAAAATAAAAATAAATAATATCAATTTCCGCTAACTTGCGCCATTTTTTTTTTTTTCTGTGAACTCGCCACCTTGGGGTGTCTTCTTTGCACAATGGGGTCACATGTGGGGTATTTATACTGCCCTGGCATTTTAGGGGTCCTAAAGCGTGAGAATCCAAATGCGTAAAAATGGCCTGTGAAATCCTAAAGGTACTCATTGGAATTTGGGCCCCTTTGCGCATCTTGGCTGCAAAAAAGTGTCACACATGTGGTATCGCCGTACTCAGCAGAAGTAGGGCAATGAGTTTTGGGGTGTACTTTTATATATACCCATACTTTGTGTGAAAAATATCGCTGTAAACGACAACTTTTTAATTTTTTTTATACAAAGTTGTCAATTTAAAGAGATATTTCTCTCACCCAACATGGGTATATGTAAAAATACACCCCAAAACACATTGCCCTACTTCTCCTCAGTACGGCGATACCACATAGGTGACACTTTTTTGCGGCCTGGGTGCACAAAGGGGCCCAAATTCCAACGAGTACCTTTAGGTTTTACAAGGTTGCTCACAATTTAGCCCCGCCCAAAATGCCAGAACAGTAAACACACCCCACAAATGACCCCATTTCGGAAAGTAGACACCCCAAGGTATTCACTGAGGGGCATAGTGAGTCTGTGGAAGATTTTTTATTTTTTTTTGCCAGAAGTTAGCAGAAATGGAAACTTTATTATTTTTTTCCCTCAGAAAGTGTCATTTTCCGCTAACTTGTGAAAAAAAATGAAATGATACATGAACTCACCATGCCCCTCCGCAAATACTTTGGGGTATCTTCTTTCTAAAATGGTGTCATTTGGGGGTATTTATACTATCCTGACATTCTAGCACCTGAATAAACATGACAGGTGCTCAGAAAGTCAGAGCTGCTTCAAAATGCCAAAATTCACTTTTTTGCACCATAGTTTGTAAACGCTATAACTTTTACCCAAACCATTAAATATACACTTATTGGATTATTTTTTATCAAAGACATGTAGAACAATAAATTTTGTGAAAAATTTATATAGAAATGTAGTTTAAAAAAAAAAATTCCAACAGAAAGTGAAAAATGACATTTTTTTGCAAAAATTTCGGTCATTTTTGATTAATAGCGAAAAAAGTAAAAATGTCAGCAGCAATGAAATACCACCAAATGAAAGCTCTATTAGTGAGAAGAAAAGGAGGTAAAATTCATTTGGGTGGTAAGTTGCATGACGAAGCAATAAACGGTGAAAGTAGCGTAGTGCAGAATTGTAAAAAGTGGCCTGGTCATTAAGGGTATAACTCACAGAAAAAAGATGCACCACATGGATAAGCAACTGACAACACTGGCTAATCCCTCACTCTGGTGTTAAAAGCTGAGAGATTCGCCAATATTTCCAATCAGGAACATATCGGAGCCCCTTTAGGCACCACTACACGGTATCTCAGCATGACATGGGGTCCTACCACTAGACTACCTATGGTGTGTGAACAAGGTCTGAACAGGTATTAAGCAGCCTACAGCCCCATCCCACTCACCTGCACTGCAGGACCAACAATGCAATGGGGAACACATGAGGCCGCAAGCTACACCTACAACAGACCATGTGACACCGGCTTCCAGGTGCAACAGAATGTTTACCAGCCATATGCAATGGCACATTCAATACATATAAAACAAGAATCACAAAAATAAACGTGGCCTAAATGGGTGGGACTGCTCCAGACCCCAAACACTGTGGCGTGTTTCTAACTGGGAGGCAGTTCCTCCGCATGTGGTTCGCAGCGACGGCTATCCCCAGCAAAAATTGCATACAATGGAGGATACCGGCGCGAACCACAAGCACCACACAAACATCCTACACAAAATAAAACATGTGCGGATGAAAATATATAAACACATAACTCACAGAAAAAGATGCACCACATGGATAAGCAACTGACAACACTGGCTAATCCCTCACTCTGGTGTTAAAAGCTGAGAGATTCGCCAATATTTCCAATCAGGAACATATCGGGCCCCTTTAGGCACCACTACACGGTATCTCAGCATGACATGGGGTCCTACCACTAGACTACCTATGGTGTGTGAACAAGGTCTGAACAGGTATTAAGTAGCCTACAGCCCCATCCCACTCACCTGCACTGCAGGACCAACAATGCAATGGGGAACACATGAGGCCGCAAGCTACACCTACAACAGACCATGCATTGTTGGTCCTGCAGTGCAGGTGAGTGGGATGGGGCTGTAGGCTGCTTAATACCTGTTCAGACCTTGTTCACACACCATAGGTAGTCTAGTGGTAGGACCCCATGTCATGCTGAGATACCGTGTAGTGGTGCCTAAAGGGGCTCCGATATGTTCCTGATTGGAAATATTGGCGAATCTCTCAGCTTTTAACACCAGAGTGAGGGATTAGCCAGTGTTGTCAGTTGCTTATCCATGTGGTGCATCTTTTTTCTGTGAGTTATGTGTTTATATATTTCCATTCGCACATGTTTTATTTTGTGTAGGATGTTTGTGTGGTGCTTGTGGTTCGCGCCGGTATCCTCCATTGTATGCAATTTTTGCTGGGGATAGCCGTTCGCTGCGAACCACATGCGGAGGAACTGCCCCCCCCAGTTAGAAACACGCCACAGTGTTTGGGGTCTGGAGCAGTCCCACCCATTTAGGCCACGTTTATTTTTGTGATTCTGGTCATCAAGGGTGTTTAAGCTAGGGGGGCTGAGGTGGTTAATGACCATGCGCAACTTCAATGCACCCTTAAACAGAGGCTGTAACCACTTCTCAAACCCCAGCGCTCTCCTGCCCTACAGGTGGGAGTCCTTCTTCTACCATCTGCTTTTCCTCTGTTTACACATCATGAACATCCAGCTCTTCTTCTCCCTGTATCTTGCTGACTTTTCTAGAACATGGATACCAAGAAGTATAATTTGGAGAAGCAAAGCCAAAAAAAGATGAGAATGGTCATTAGTAAGACCTGGCCCCCTTAAGGGGTGCAGACTGGATGGCATTGGTTGGCACGTTGGCACCGGAATAATAAAGGCTTCCTTCTTATTGGTACTGAATTACATATCTTAGTTTATGTCTGATGTAGGAAAAAGTAAATAAAACTGGCACAGAATAAGTCTCCCTGCACTCTCCCTTTGCTCTCCCTGCACTCACTGTGCAGTCTCCCTGCACTCTCCTTTTCCAATATTCTTCTATTAATCATTTTCAGCAACACTGTCCCTAGCAAATGAGCTCTTGCCATGTCTCTCCCTATCCTCATCTCACAGGAGAATGGCGTAGACCATGCGGGATGAGGGTTTTATACAGCTGTGACATCACAGACGATGGCTATCTGTGGATTGGCTGGCTGCTCGGCATTATAGGTGATCCTGCATTTCCGGGCTTGTCTCCTCTACACTTAGTTTCGCTTTGTTACCCATGCAGTCGACATTTTAGGAAAAACTGATTCGTTCCCATAAAGAGCGAGGAAATTCAGATTTGTTGCAAATCAAAGTTTTCCTAAATTTCAGACTGAATTACGCTTTGAATGCTTTGCTTCACTCAACACTAGTTATCAGCACCAGGACTAATATTATAAAAGATATGTGTCTGTATATACCACTCAAAAAGTTGACATTTTCACTGCCAGGCCCTGTCAATCAAACTGCAGAGGGTACGGCAGTTGCAGAGAGGGCAGAGCCTCTAGGTGTAATGGTAACGCCCCCGTTGCTCCTCGAGGCTCATTTGCATATAATAAAACACAATTTTACCCAGCAATGCGGACACATAGGAACATGGGACCAACACAGACGCCTTCAGCTGCCGAGCGCACATGTAACAGGTCAGCCGGTGTCATAGGGACAAAACTGCTGACAGATGCCTTTTAAGAGAAGATTTTTTTTCTTTCTCAGACGTCTTAGAAACACATGTTTGGGATAGTTCCTGTGGCACATGTCAGTGTAGTCCCTCCTGATTGAGTCTGATTGAAAGGCATAGACATGTGTGCTATCTTCTGGTTTGTGAAATGGCAGAGGCCATTTGAGCGTATGTTTTGAATTAATATGATCCGAATTTTGGGGAACAATCATAAAGAATTCAATTAGCTTAGAATATTTATGAACATGTTACATACGATGAAGAAGTGACATCAAGGAGATGCTATGACGTGATGTATTAAGTGGCACACTGCCATACAAGTAGTGCGTATAACTAAAATAAAAACAAACCCTTAAAGGGGATTTCCATGACTCTGATGGGGGTCGAACAAAGGTTATTTGCGCCATAATCTGCGACTTTTCCCTGCTCCTGCCACGTCTAAAAAGAGGAGTATGACGTGGTCAGGGAATTTATCATTTTCTACACCTGTTTTAGGCATAGAAAATGGTCTTAATTTAAACCAGCAAGGAAGCTGTCTTATATTTAGACCAGTGGTGGATGCGCTGAGGTAATGTAGAGGCCGGCGCCTCTTTATAACTTCGGTGGATGCACCGCCAGCGCACGGGGTTATTAAGACCATCCAAAATGTCAGTCTTACCAAATGACCCCCTTTAATTTAAATTTCAGTTAAGTAGTATGGACTGCCAGAAGCAACACCTAATTGATGACGAGGTCTACACCTTATCATAAATCAAGTGCAACATCTGGCAGCGCACCTGGTTATCATAGCCCAGAGTACGCCACTGCACCAAATCTACCCCAAGACGTTTATGTAAATTTCAGAACGCAGGTAGGATGGATCACTAAAGACGGTTCCACACAGTCTCTTACATACTGCGGGGCAGATTGATGAAACTGTCTAAAAGACAAACTGTCTTTGTTGTCCACAACAATCAATCACTGCACAGTTTTCAATTTTAAAGAGCAGAATTTCAAATGTAAGCAGTGCCGAAATTGGGTACTATGGACAACAAAGACAGTTTTCCTTTCAGACAGTTTCATACATCTTCCCCACTGTAAATCATTGTGTTAGAAACTGTGTTTCAGTTTGCAGTGCTGCTTTGGAGAACAATCTGCTGCCATAACAAGTGATAAGCACTTTGGGGGTCATTTACTAACAGAAATTCACCTATTTTCGTTATATTTCTGGCACATATTGTGACACAAAGGTTATTTGTGCTGCATTCTGCGACTTTTTCCTGCTCACACATGGTCTAAAAAGGTGGCGAGGAAGAGGACAGGCTAGTAGGCCCATATCCTTTTCTATGCCTGTTTTAGATGTAGAGATGGTCTAAATTTAAGCCAGCAAGGAAGCTGCCGTAGATTTAGACAGTCAGCACATGGGATTATTAAGACCAGTGTCTAAAAAGCCGGTCTTAATATATTACCCCATTTGAGTATTTTCTCTTTGACATTACAGTAATTTAGGCAGGGAGCTGAATCTCCTTGAAAAGACCAGTCCTGTATGGAGACTTACTGGAAGTACCCTAGGGCAAGGAGACATATTGGCAATGCTCCATGGGAAATGAATATGCAAAGAGGTATTTCCCAAGTAGGAGAACATCTCGCCAGAGCCAGCTATTGGAAGTGGCTCCCTATGAGTCAAGATCCCTTGTTTCAACAAGCCTTAGGATTTGAAAAAGGAATATAGCCAAGCCATCCGTAGACAGCTGTTTCAGGTTTTTGGTGCTTGCCCCTCACAGTTTGGAGTAGGATTCTGACTGGCTCAATGTGATACGTTGGAAATGGCTTATGCAGGCTTCTGAATCTCCTTAGAGACTAGTCCTGTATTGAGACTTACTGGTTTTCTTTCTGTTTGCACACTAGAGTCATCAAACCCAAAAATCATAAACTTTGCTGAAATCATATTAGAGAAGATAATAAACACTATAGTCACCAAATATCAAAATACTTTGGATAATTTGGTTTTCACGGGTTCTCATTTCTTCCTTTTTGGTATCGTCAGCTTTTGTGTGGAGGAAGCTCACTGTTTGGAAAGTTTTATAGAAAATGCAAGTAAAACATTTTGACAATTAAAAACTCTAATAGACTTCTGGCAGTGAACGTGGACTTGTTTGTCTTCCTCCTATTAAAATGCATCAGCAACAAAGGAACATTAAACATTTAGTTCTGTTTAAACTCATCTTTCATTTGTTTCTATAGCTTGAAAAATTCACTTTCTTCAAATTACTATTTAAATTGTATTTGTGTACATTCTCTACACATTTCATGGAATATTTGAAAGGTTTCATGCTTGAGCAGCATTCCCAATGCCAGATGGAAAGAGGACGGCACATATCTGTCTCTTTTAGGTGCATCACAAACTTATGTTGTTTCGCAGAAGGGTAACTTGAAGCTACTGGGCCCCAATGCAAAATCTGTATCAGGGCCCCTGCTGCAGTTTTTCAAGCTATTTTTTGCACCACACCAGGAAGCGGATTCAAAAGGAAGGGAAACACAACTGTAGCGGTTGTAAATGTGAGCGTGATATCATATCTTGAATTTTTATCACGAATATCAGCACTTCGAGAATTCGCGAAAATCTAGAATATAGTGCTATATATTCTTAATCGTGAATATTCTATTTTTTTTTCATCAGAACTACTGCTTCTTGCTTGTGGGCCAATGAGAAGGCTGCAATATCTGTGTCTGAGTTTAGCAAAATCCCTAGCAACCAATAGCAAAGTTGCCTACACCTTACTATATAGGAACTTCCCCAGCAGCCATTTTCTGCAGTTTTTTCATTTCTGAGAGAGACAGCAGTGTTATTGCTGTGCTCTGTGCTTTCCTGTGTCACATTACATTACATTAGATAGTTAGTTAGGTTATATATATATAACACAGATAGTTAGTGGAGATAGTCAGTGTAGGTTAGATAGTGATATAGTGTAGCTGATAGGTTCCAGTGCAGGGTGTTAGGTAGTGTGATAGGGAATACTGTGCTGTGATAGGGATTAGTGTCTCTCTTAGACACAGTGCTGTGATGTCACAACAATACTTAGTGCCCCAATCAGTAATATCAACTGAGACCTGATAAAATGTGAAGTTGCACGTAGTGCACAAAAAATAATGCGCGTCATTAGTGCCAATTTGCACAATCGCGAAAATAATGATTGGTGAATTTGCGAATATTATGCTAAAAATTTCCAAAAACAAATATTGCCTATGCTGCTCATCCCAAATGACATCACGAAAGCCATTGAAAAAGTCAATAAAAAATGTCTTACCATTGTTTACTTAACTTGTTAAAAATTAAGATGAGGATTGCTGCATCTGTATAAAGGAAGGACTTCAGCTTCTCCTTCCTGCTGGATCTACTTCTGGTTTTGGCTCAAAAAACTGCACGGGCTTTCACAAAAAAAAAAAGCCTGTATGTTCCCACAGTGAGATTATTTTTTTTTCTTGAATAAAGGCTTATTTTTCTCAAATTAAATTGTTTGGATTCTGTATGTCAATTATATGGTGAGTTTAAAGAGATATACAACATTTGTACAAATTTTCCTGTGGTACACACAAGGGTATGTTAATCTAGGGAGAGCCAAAAAACTTCCTTGGAGACCATTGTTCATTTAAGCCTTAAAGGGAACATGTCATTAGAAATTGACTTATTTTTTTACATCATGTTTTTATGTTTAACATATTTTTAAAGAATTTTTGATATTTTTAATTTTCAGTGTCATTATCTATATTCAAACAAAAATCATAAAATCCTTCAGTTTTCGCACTGGCCACTAAACCCAATAATAGTCTCTGTAATGATTCTGCCTGTAATGATATCACCTCTGTGTAGAGATAAGACAGGATCCACCATTCACAATAGGCGATTGTCAGAGCTTGTATGTGTATTTCGCCATAGCAATGTGCACCTGCATATAGGGTTGTGCTGACTGAACCCCCCACCTTTTTTTCTTTGTAGTATATATTGGAGGAGTGGCGATCTCCATGCAGTCGTGCACACCTGACAAATTAGTCTGCCCTGGAGGCTGGTTTTAAAGTCAGTATAAAACGAAGTCTGCTTTTATAGAGCCTACCAGTAGCAATTTGGCTCCAGGAGAAGTTTATAGTGGACTCAGCATGCATGTTGGTACTTGCATCCCTGGATCTGATTGAAGCTGTTATGGCACCAGACGGGGTTACAAGCAGAGTGTACCTGGCATGCATGCTGCACCTGCGCTCCCTGGATTTTGTGTGGCTGTCATGGCCCATAACAGGTAGGAACTAGTGTTAGGGACCACTCATGGAGTCGACCTTGACATGGTGAGTGGCTTATTACGCTTTGGCCAAAATGTACAGGGTGGGCCATTTATATGGATACACCTTAATAAAATGGGAATGGTTGGTGATATTAACTTCCTGTTTGTGGCTCATTAGTATATGTGAGGGGGGAAACTTTTCAAGATGGGTGGTGACCATGGTGGCCATTTCGAAGTCGGACATTTTGAATCCACCATTTTTTTTTAATAGGAAGAGGGTCATGTGACACATCAAACTTATTGGGAATTTCACAAGAAAAACAATGGTGTGCTTGGTTTTAACGTAACTTTATTCTTTCATGAGTTATTTGCAAGTTTCTCTTTATTTACAGCCATTGACATGTCGCCGAGGTTAACACGTGAGGAGCGGATAGAAATTGTGTTGATGTCTGGTGAACGCAGTAACCAGCAAATTGCAGAAGATTTCAATGCAAGACACCCTACGAGACCACCCATCTCCCATGCTACAGTTAGCAAACTGCTTGCTAAGTTTTGTGAAACTGGTTCAGTGTTGGATTTGCCAAAATGTGGACGCATGAAATCTGTCACTAATGAAGAAACATCAGTGGCTGTCCTAGCTTCATTCAGCAAGAGCCCACAGCGTAGCACACGCCGCATGTCACTGGAGAGTGGCATTAGTCGAACATCCCTTCGGCGGATATTAGCTACTCACAAATGGCACCCTTACAAACTCCAGCTACTGCAGAATCTCAACGAGGATGACCCAGATCGGCGCACTGAATTTGCAGAATGGGCAAAACAAAAATTGGAACAGGACCCTCAGTTTATGCAGAAGATTTTGTTCAGTGATGAGGCAAACTTTTATGTCAATGGTGAAGTTAACAAACAAAACCATCACTATTGGTCTGACACTAACCCACATTGGATAGATCCCTCCAAGACTGTTGGAACAAAAAAATTGAAGGTATGGTGTGGTATATGGGGTACAAAGATAGTGGGGCCATTCTTCATCAATGGAAACCTCAAGGCCACTGGATATGCGAAATTGCTACATGATGATGTGTTTCCCTCTTTATGCACTGAAGCTGGCATGTTCCCTGAGTTTTTCCAGCAAGATGGTGCACCACCACATTATGGGTGTCAGGTCCGAGCATTCCTAGATGAATAGTTTCCTGGAAAGTGGATTGGTCGTCGTGGGACAGTTGAATGGCCCCCAAGGTCTCTTGATCTGACCCCCTTAGACTTTTATCTTTGGGGTCATCTGAAGGCAATTGTCTATGCTGTGAAGATACGAGATGTGCAGCATCTGAAACTACGGATACTGGAAGCCTGTGCTAGCATTTCTCCTGCGGTGTTGCTATCAGTGTGTGAAGAGTGGGAGAAGAGGGTTGCATTGACAATCCAACACAATGGGCAGCACATTGAGCACATTTTATAAGTGGTCAGAAACTTGTAAATAACTCATGAAAGAATAAAGTTACGCTAAAACCAAGCACACCATTGATTTTCTTGTGAAATTCCCAATAAGTTTGATGTGTCACATGACCCTCTTGCTATTAAAAACAAAAGTTGGATTCAAAATGGCCAACTTCAAAATGGCCACCATGGTCACCACCCATCTTGAAAAGTTTCCCCCCTCACATATACTAATGTGCCACAAACAGGAAGTTAATATCACCAACCATTCCCATTTTATTAAGGTGTATCCATATAAATGGCCCACCCTGTACACTAATGCTTCATTCAACATCCAGCATGGAGGCAGGGCAGAGTGCTGGTTGCACAGTGCCATTGCATTTTTGTTTTTGCGATTGTCAGATCTGATTTATTCCTTCCTTGTACAGTGACCTCTGCACAGGGCACAGAGCATGCCTAGAAAACTCTTCCATAGAAGTCACTGAGGTCCCCTCCTGACTATTGTGTCTATGGCCCATGGGGCTGCCGTAAAGCAATTTTCTTAACGCTCTCTAAACTCTGTTAAGCATGGCTCAGGTAAGATGGCCACCCCCATAATCATGTTCAGGAACTAGAATAAAAAAAAATCTGCGATCAGAAAATAAAAACAGATTAGAAAAAAGGAAAGTGTTACTATCTGGTTTTAACTGGCAGATAAAAAATTTGGTGACACATTTCCTTTAATTAGATTAGGCCGGTACTGACTGTTCTTAAAGCGCACCTTTCACTGGAATTTTCTAGTTTAATTAAATACTTTTCCTTGCGGAGTACAGCTGATGCTGACACTCTGGTTGTTTTTTTTTTAATATCGCTCCTACGCCTCGCTATGCCCCCCGCAGTTTTCCCGCTCAGTATGTTAAACATGAGCATCGGTACAGGGAGGAGGAGACACGAGGGTTTCTTAATGGGTGTCTTCTTCTCCCTGGTAGTGCCATGTCCAATCACATCGGAGAGCATCAAAGCCAGGGAGAAAAACAGTTCACCTTCTCCCTGGCTGTGACTTTTTCCGCTGTGATCCACAGCCAGGGAGAAGGAGACGCCCATTGAGAAACCCTCGCGTCTCCTCCTCCCTGCAGGGGGGCACAGCGAGGCATACGAGCAGTATTTAAAAAAAACAACCAGGGTGTCAGCAATGCATTTAGGAAAGGTATTTGAACTAGAAAATTCCCATGAAAGGTCCTCTTTAAAGAGACCAGTCCTGTATGGAGACTTACTAGAAGTGCTCCAAGGTATCAATGCTTATCAGCAATACTTCAAGGAAAAAAATATGCAAAGAGATATCTCCCAAGGAAAGAAAACCTCGCTAGTGCCACCTTGTAAAAGTGGCTCCTTATGAGTCAAAATCCAACTTTTTAACAAGCCATGGAACAAGAGAAAACAGCCAAGCCAACTATCATGGAGTACTTCCAGTAAGTCTCGATGCAAGGCTGGTCTTTTTAAGGAGAGCCAGTATCCTACCTAAGCTGAATCCATGGCATCACACTCAGCCAGCCAGAATTGTCTACGGATGGATATTTGGCTTAACTATTTTTACTTGCCATGTCCCAAGGCTTGTTAAAAAGTAATATTTTGACTCATGCTCAGCCTTAAGTGGAAAAGTTCCTCAATGATCCTTTACTGGCCTTCAGACAGTTCCATTGAATACACTATTAAGATCAATAACCCTGTATTTTGTGTTCCTAGAGAAAATCAATGAAGTCACATTGTGGCTACTTCTTTCTAATGCTAGTTTCACACTAGTATTCAAAAGATCCAGGAGGCTGTTCCTTCAGAAAACAGCCTGCCAGATCTCTCTGGGTTCGGCATTGCCAGACGCTACATGAATGCCATCCATCCCCATTAACTATAATGGGGACCGGCGGAGATCCTGGCCGCAACCTGGCAAATATGCCTATCCTTGGCCAGTGAAATTTGTCCAAGCCAATTCTTGGCATACTGTATTTGCCAGGTTGTGGCCGGATCTCTGCTGGTCCCTCGAGGGCACCATGGAGTTTTTTTTTTTATTCATGTCAATAAAAGTTACGTTTTATTTTAAATTAAAGGCGCTGTTTCCTGAGAGAAGGCCGTGGCACTATTGCGAGTGCTGCTGACTTCTCAAACAGCTTTTCAGCAGGGATCCTAGGTGTCGGACCCCTTTCGATCAGATACTGATGACCTATCCAGAAGATAGCATTAGACAGTGTAGATTGAGACAGCACCATTAAAGGTCATTAGACCAAAAGTCCATTTAGTGGCGGTGCAGCGCAATGTCAGATCCCGGCCTTTGAACCCCCAGTTTATTCCAGTTAAATGAAGAAAATCGCAGCACTCCAACGTCTTGTAGTAGAAACTTCTTTATTCCACCTCAGAAAAGCGACGTTTCGACTTACTTGAAGTCTTTATCAAGCAGATAAAGACTTGATAAAGACTTCAAGTAAGTCGAAACATCGCTTTTCTGAGGTGGAATAAAGAAGTTTCTACTACAAGACGTTGGAGTGCTGCGATTTTCTAAATTTAACTGCTATCCAGAAGATAGGTAATCAAAGTAAAACTTCCGGAAAACTCCTTTAACGTCCATCACTAGAAACCCACTCATAGTCTAGAGCTATTGGTGGGAAGTTCTGAACTCTTCTACTTTTCCCTGTTGTCCTGTCCTTCTGTCAGAGGCCACCACAATCAAATATACAAAGCAAAATAGCAAGCACATTTATAAAGTTCTTCTCTGTATCATTCCATAACTAATATTCACTACACCGTACCAATTCCAGCTTCCCAGACATGGCGATAAACAGAAACTAATTTATAGAATCTATTAAACCTCCAGTGTACATCCATTCATTATATACAGCCTAATAATAAAAACAAGAATTCTGAGATTAATTGGCATAAAAATATAGTTGTAATTCTTCAGGTAGAAATAATAGCAGTGCAAAATAAAAGCCTTTGAAAGTCACTCGAGGTCTGAGAAGAAAGTGAAGCCGTGAACCATCCAGATGCTCCACAAGAAGTGATACTAACCTTGCAAAACAAAGTATTTTTCATTACGATAAACTCGGTTTAATCAAGTGAAATGACTTCTGGAAGCCACAGAAGGGCGAGAAGAACAAACCTGCAATCTAATATCCTCTTCAGAAAGCCTCGCAAATGTCCAAATGTTCATGTTTCTCATGGAGGAGGCGGTAACAATTAAGTTGCACTTTATAACATTTTTTTTCTCACATCAGACAACTTTTTGTTATGTTCATGTTGGATCATTAGCCCCCAAGCCTCAAATATCTCTGGATTATGCTCTTTTATATGAAAAAAATGAATTGCCTAAATTGGATAGCATTGGAAGTTGGAAGGTTGTTGGTAGGGGTCAATATATTGAATTGATATTGGATCAATTAAAAAGATTAGCAGCAGAATATTAAAACTAATAAAAAATATATTTAAAAAACCATTTATATCACCTCCTTTCTAAAGGTCAACATCATCTCACCTTGTTTATGTCCGAAATAAAGGAAAGAAAACTGCACCACTGCTGTAAGCGTGGTATTACCTGGAACTGGAGATTCAGTTCTAAGGGAATGAAACCTGAATTTGCCAAAAAGTCGTATTGTAACCAAATTCAGTATTTTGACAAATTTTTGAAAATGATGTGTCATGGGGTTTGTTTGCTCCTTGTGCAATCAACAGTACAAGTGCCTTGGGGAAAGTCTCCACAACGTTTATTCGGGGTTTAATAACAAATGCCCAACCATCACTGCAACGTACAGGAAGCAGAATGGTCCATGGAACCCTGTTTAGTCCAATGGCACAGAAAATACGGTCCAGTGAGCAGAGTATAATCCAGTAGAATGGGATATACAGTGAAGGGAATACAGTCCACGGAACAGCTTACTGGTCACGGATGCAGGAAACTTCCAGATCTTTCTCCTGATGAATGTCCCTCCCTGATGTTGGCCTCAGCTACAACTCCTCTCTTGAAGGTCACCCTAAGCCACGTGTGTCCTTCCTGGGTGCTTTTAGGGTTTTAGCATCATCATCAATTCCCTAAATCTGCCTTCAAGATTCCAGGCAGGAACTCTCCTCTGGAGCCTCTTGCCTCTGTTTTTTAACCCTTGACATCTAGGCAGTTTTAAAGTTGCACTTCTGCATTGAAAATTGACTTCCTCAATCAAGGCTCTGTAGGAACTGGACATAAAACAAGTTAAGGCCCCTTCACAGTTTTCAATTGAGCAGAAGATTGTCAATGAGGGAGCATTCCTTCCCGACAATTACTTGCTCATCAGTGGAGTAGACCACTGCATTTACATGCATCAATGCCATCCACAGTATGGGGAGGAAACGATCACTGATGCCATCGCTTGTCCCTATAGTGAATCATTGTTAGCCGGTATGATCTGCTCCCGGCAAACAATGACTGCCTCAACGATTCTATTACTAAATGAACGAACGTTTTGCTTGTTCATCAGGTAATTAGCGGCACCGTTCCAACTGCAGATTATTGCTAATGAGTGTCCATACGAATGTTCGTTAGCGATAATCTGCCAAACCATGGGGCAGTGTGAAGCACCCTATAGAGATGCCAAAATGTCCAGTCTCAGAGGGCGGTCTTTCGGTGAAGGTCAACATCATTTACCTAGGATGTAGACAGATAATGAAGCTGAACTATCTCCTCCTGTAGTGCTGACTTCCAGGCTGGCTGGGCAATACACAGTAACAAAGACAAAATCAGCCATGATATAGAGACATATAAAGAACATAACAGGAAATCACAATGTACCAGCACATCTTGTCAGCCATTTTTCAGATCAGAAGACAAGGACAAAGAAGGAGGAACACATGACTTTGGAAGGTGCAGCTGGCATTTGCCACCAAAAATTGTGGACTATTTAAAAAAGAAAATTTTAAAAATCCAACAGCACGGTATTTATTTATTTTTTATTGAAGAGGCTGTTTGGTTGTTACCACCAGCTGCCACGTGCTTACCCATAGCCATGTATGTCGCTGTCACTCTGACATTACTAATGCTGCCGTGGCATTAAACAGCTTGAAAGAGGTCGGAAACAGTCCTAGGAGACCCTATTTAGCTGAATATAATCAAATTTGAGGAAATTTGCTCATTACTACCAGGCAGGCACCTATTCAAATGAATGAATTAGAGACCATATACATGATGAGATCAACCCCTTCACGCATTTTTATGTACATGTACGTGATGGAATGCGACTTCTTGCCGTATCCTCACATGCATGTACGGTGATGTGATCGGGCGGGTGCAGGAGCTGCACCCGCCAGATCGCAGCACGGGCCCAGCTGTTACTAATAGCCGGGCCCCTACTGCATCTGCCGGCATTGCTGTATGTGGTGATGCCGGCGGATTAACCCTTTCACATGCCGCGGTCAGCTCTGACCGCGGCATATGAGGGGTTTACAGATGGAGGTGGCTCCCTCGGATTCCATCGGCCCGCTGTCAGCACAGCGCGGGCTTCCACAGGCATCGGAGCCTGCCAGCTACAGAAGCCCAGGAGATCCAGCCTGAGAGCTGAGTCTCCTAGGCAACTGTCAGCATCTCACTGTGTAAGACGCTGACAGTTCAATTCAGTACAATATAAAATGTATTGTACTGAATTGAAACAGGGATCAAACCCTGAAAAGGTGAAGTCCCACAATGGGACAAATATAAAAAGTTAAAAAAAAAAAAGTGAAAAAAGTTTTTTTTTAATAAAGAAATAAAGTTTTTTAAAAAAGTGTTTAAAAAAATTAATAAATAAAAAACAGACATATTATGTATCGCCGCGTTTGTAACGATGTTCTCTACAAAAATGTTACATAATCTACCACCGCAGGTGAAAGGCATAAAAATAAAAACTGAGCAAAAAATGCTCTTTTTTGTCACTACATCACAAAAAGTATAATTCCAAGCGATCAAAAAGTCATATGTACCCCAACATAGTACCAATCAAACCGTCATCTCTTCCCGCAAAAAATGACACCCTACCTAAGACAATCGCCCAAAAGATTAAAAAAAATATGGCTTTCAGAAAATGGAGACACTAAAACATGATTTATTTTTCTTCAAGAATGCTTTTAATGTGTAAAATGGAAATAAATGTAAAAAAAAAAAAAGACATATTTGTATCACCGCGTCCGTAATCATCTGCTTTATAAAACTATAACATGATCTATTTCTTCAGATGAACGCTGTTAAAAAAAAAACTATGCCAAAATGCTATTTTTTTGTCACTTTCATCACAAAAAGTGTCATTCCAAGCAATCCAAAAGTCATACACACCCCAAAATCGTCCAAAAATCGTCCCCCAAAAAAATGGCTTTCAGAAAATGGAGACACTAAGGCTGCATTCACACGAGCGTGATTTCCGCGCGGGTGCAATGCGTGATGTGAACGCATTGCACCCGCACTGAATCCTGACCCATTAATTTCTATGGGGATGTGTACATGAGCGTTTTTTTTCACGCATCACTTCTGCAACGGGTGTAAATCGCAGCATGCTCTATCTTATGCGTTATAAACGCATCCGCAGCCCCATAGAAGTGAATGGGGCTGCGTTAATAACGCATAGCATCCGCAAGCAAGTGCGGGTGCGTTGCGTTTTTCACTGATGGTTGCTAGGAGATGTTGTTTGTAAACCTGTTTTAATGCATCAAAACGCATTGCATCCGCGCGGAAAAAACTGAACAACTGAACGCAATTGCAGGCAAAACTGAATGGCTTTGCCTGTGAAAACACTCAGTTTTCACTGAACGCATCCACAACGCATCCAGATCTAATCCAGACACGCTCGTGTGAACCCAGCCTAAAACATGATTTTTTCCCCCTTTAAAAATGCTTTTATAGTGTAAAACTGAAATAAATTTTAAAAAGTACACATATCAGGTATCGCCATGTCCGTAACAACCATCTCTAAAAAAATAACACATGGCCTAACCCCTCAGGTGAACACCATAAAAAAATTAACACTGTGCCACAAATGCTATTTTTTTGTCACCATACATCACAAAAAGTGTACTTCCAAGCGAGCAAAAAAACATATGTACACCAATCAAACGTCATCTCTTCCCGCAAAAAATGAGCCCCTACATAGGACAATCGCCCAATTGATAAAATAATATTAGGTATCGCCTCATCAGTAAAAACCTTATCTATAAAAATATTGGATGATCTACCCCCTCAGTTGAAAACTGTTAAAAAAAAAAAACTGTACCAAAATAGCCATTGTTTGGTCACCTTGCCCCAAAAAAGTGTCATATTGAATGATCAAAAAATCATATGTATTCAAAAATGGTACCAATAATAATTTCAGCTCTTCCTGCAAAAAAAAAGAGCCCCTGCACAAGACGATCGGCAGAAAAATAAAAGAAATGTAGTTTTCAGAAATGAAGACACAAAAACATTATTTTTGTTTTCAAAAATGCTTCATTATGTAAAACTGAAACAACAAAAAAATACACATATTTGGTATTGTCACGTCTGTACCAACCTGCTCTATAAAAGCAACACATGATCTATCCTGTCAGGAGAACTCCGTAAAAAATAAAAAATAAAAACTGTGCCACAACAGCCATTTTTTAGTTACCTTGCCTCACAAAAAGCGTAATATTGAGCAAACAAAAACCATATGTACCCCAAATTAGTACCAAGAAAACTGTCATCTGATCCTGTAGTTTACAAAATGGGATCTTTTTTGGGAGTTTCTACTCTAGGGGTGCATCAGGGGGTCTTCAAATGTGACATGGCAGCTTAAAATTATCCCAGTGAAATCTTCCCTCTAAAATCCTTATGGCGCTCCTTTCCCTCTGCACCCTGCCGTATGCCCGTACAGCAGTTTACGACCACATATGGGGTGTTTCTGTAAACTGCAGAATCAGGGTAATAAATATTGAGTTTTCTTTGGCTGTTAAACCTTGCTGTGTTACAGGGAAAAATAGATTAAAATAGAAAATCTGCAAAACCTCCATTTTCTTTTCATTCTTGTGAAACACCTAAAGGGTTAACAAAGTTTGTAAAATCAGTTTTGAATAACTTGAAGGGTGTATTTTCTAAAATGGGGTCATTTATGGGTGTTTTCTACTATGTAAGCCCCTCAAAGTGACTTCATAACATAACTGGTTCCTAAAAAGTGTGTTTTGGAAATTTTCTTAAAAATTTTAAGAATTGCTTCTAAAATTCTAAGCCTTCTAACATCCTAAAAAAATAAAATGATGTTTACAAAATGATGCCAACATGAAGTAGACATCTAGGAAATGTACAACTATTTTATGAGGTGTCACAATCTGCATTAAAAGCAGAGACATTCGAATTTCAAAAATGGTGAATTTTTCAAAATTTTCTGTAAATTTTTGAATTTTTTATTTAAATAAAGGTGAAATATATTGACTCAAGTTTACCACTAATATGAAGTACAATAAGTCACGAGAAAACTGTCTCAGAATCGCTTATATAAGTAAAAGCGTTCCAGAGTTAGTACCACGTAAAGTGAAACATGTCAGATTTGCAAAATGCGGCTTGGTCCTTATGGTGAAAACTGGTCTTGGTCTTGAAGGGGTTAAAGAGAATCTGTGAGCAACTCTGACCCCTCAAAACTGCTGACATCACTATAGAGGAAAGCAGTGCAGATAGGGAGGTATCTAGAAAAGATCTATGCCTGAAACCTGACAGGCGCCATTATATTCAGTTCGATTCGTCAGGTGATGATTCTATACAGAAAAGAAACAAATAATTTTGCCTCAGATGTGAACCTAGCCTTATATATACTTATTAACACATATCAACTAAGAGAATGAAATGGATTGTTCGGTTTTAATTATAATGTAAGTTTTAAAGACTTCATAAACTGCAACCTTATACCTGCAGTTGAGAAGAAGAAATAACAGATGGCAGAAACATTGCAGGTAGACTGTCAGAACCTTGGGTTAAATATCTCCAGCAAAGTGTTATTGCGAGGGAGGCTCATTGAAACCGTAATAATAATAATCATTATACTAATAAACATGTGCGTTATTATAACTATTAGGGTGCCATTGATATAAGGGGTTAATGTGACGTTTTAAGAGTATTCTAAGTCTCTTCCACTATTGATCATTTTGCATGACACACTAAGCAGAGCCATAGCTAGGGGTGGGCTAGTGGGGTATATGCTCCACATTTTGGATACCAGAGGTGACACCAATAAGCCAGTCAGCCTTGACTAGCGTATTTAGATACAGAGCAAGGACAACAACCTCAATTTTTGCTAATCCTAGCTACAGAGTAACTCTTCTGACCATTAGAAGGGGTGGACCTGCAACGGACAGCGTGGTGGTAATAGCGTCAGCGTCTGGGGTATCCCTTACCCTTTAAGAGGTTTGTACGATATTTGTCCCTCTGATAGAGCAAGTTGCTGTGACGCCAGTTGCATTTAAGCAACGAGGACATGGAGTCCCCTTTAAGTATGGTGGTGTTGGTACCCAGGTGTAGGATTGCCAGAGTGGTGTAAGCGCTGCCTGAAGTGTCCCTTAGGTGTGGCTTTTGCACTTGTCACAGTGCTCCTACCTTGATATCCTGGATCCCAGACGTGGCTGTCTGAAGCAGTGCAAATAGGGTGAATAGTTAAGAGATTGGTTAAATAAATTGAGTCCAGACTTGTATTAACATTGAACACAGCTTTACTTGGCATAAACTTTCATCAAGGAACAATCTTCCAACTTTATCGTGGTTATCAGCAGGTTTTAGCTTAACTTCTGGCAGGCGAACACATTCAGCTCTGCTACATCTGTACTCTCTCAGTTGGATTTAAATAGGAACGTTTTCCTTTTCTGCTATAACTGCAACTTATCTGTCTGTAGTCTCTTCTCTTCTGTAATACTAGGAACTTCTTCCTGGCTTCAAGCTTACTCAGCTTGGCTTTAGGCAATGCAAGCCCAGGAGGGTACATGCAACCCTTTAGAACTCACAGGCAAGGCCTGTCAGGAAGGGACGAGGCCTGCTTCCTTCCCCAAGGAGGGGATCCTCTAGACTGCTTCTAGCTAACTAGAACTACTCCCACTCTAAAGAAGGCTCGAATGGAAAGAGGGTATCATCCCAGAGAAACTAGCACTACCCAGATTGCACATTACATTTGAACAGTAATTTAGGTAATTTATAAGGAAATACATACACACATTATGCAGGACATTGTATTATATGCATGAGATGACACAGGATTAACCATTACAGTACAGATAGTGTGGTCCAAAAGAGGTGGTAATGCCTCTCTGGGGCAGACTTTCATAATGCATCATATGGATACATGAAAGTGATCTGTAGCTTTTCTGCAGAGAAAGTACTTTAAATCTTAAAGGGATTCTGTCACCAGGTTTGACCCCTGTCAGCTAAACATATGCTGACACTCAGGGTCTCATCAGGAGTCCTAATGTGTGCTCATCAAAGCGATCAGTACCTTTATTTAGCCGAAAAACAGGTTTTACTAACCTGTCAATCAAATAAATAAGGTGCCCAAGGGGAGGTCCAGGGATGCAGGGTGCCCGGCCGCACCCAACGCCGTTCGTGCCCAGCGCCGCCTTTCCTGACTTGTGCGCCACCTCCTAATGCTCTGTGCCGCCTCTCCCTCCCTTCCCCTCCTCCTGCTTAAAGATCTTGCGCGTGCGCACAGGGCTCTGCCTGATGTGCCCGTGCGGACTTCGGGAATCGGCTTCTTCAAGCGAAGTGCGCATGTAAGATCTTGAGGAGGGGGAGGGAGGAAGAGGGACTCCTGATGAGACCCTGAGTGTCAGCATATGTTTAGCTGACAGGGGTCAAACCTGGTGACAGAATCCCTTTAATGTAGATGAGCAGTTAGGTGCACCAAAGGCTGATCTAAGTCACTCTGTGCACCTTTGCTCCTCCTGCTTCCTCTGCCAGCCATGTGACTGCTTATTTGCTTTTCATACTTTTAAACACTCCCCTGTGCTGCTCCACCCTCCGTCCAGGTCTCTAGGGCAGTGTACCGAATAGTGGTAGTCACTCACCTCCACTAGTTAACTACCACTCAGTGCAGCCGGTCCTCTCTTTACCAGTGGCTATGGTCTTCTATCCATCCCTCCCAAAGTCCTCCTGGGCCCATCTATTTTTAGAAACAGTAACCTGCTACATACACAGTTTGGGATCATTCTAGGTGTGACCCTTATGCGGACCCCTCACCCAGCCTAGCATTGTGGCCTGCATGGAAATCTTACTTCCAGGAACATCTTCTTATTTACTTCCAGGAACATGCCAACAACTTATAGTAAATTTTATCTGTATATATATAATGCGGTTTACATCAATAGCAGTACAGTTTCACATCAATCCATCTGCTGTGCCCACCAACATTTTTTGGGGCAGGCGCAAGCATTTTTTTGGGGTTTATTTTTGCGTACGCTGACTGTGGCCGGCGCTCTTTAGCGTCAGGCCACTGTTAGCACATCGCCCACCCCACCACTGAACAGCTTCGGACCGCTGATCAGCGAGTTGGAATTTTTTTTTGCCCACGCACACTAAATAAAATTTTCCATGCACACACACACACACGCACACACACACTCCCCTATGGTCAGCCGGACATTCTCGGTCGAGGAGGCATACGCCCAGCTAGCCTCCGACTCCGAGAGACCCAGTGAGGACGAGGATGACCCCACTTTCCTCTTGTCATCCGTTTCCTTCTCCTCATCTAGCGATGATGATGAGCACCCAAGGCGACGGAGAAGCTGTGAGGCGGAGCAAGGGGACCGCCATGCCAGGGACCCTGGGTCCCACACTAGTACGAGCAGCTCTGGGGCTCGTACTAGTTTTCCGGCCCACCAGATAAGTTCACCTGAGCCCCCTACCGGTGAACTTGCATGGTGTACCCCAGAGGATTTTGAGCCCGTGATTCCTGATTTTGTTGGCCAACAGGAATCCAGATTCCCACAGTGGGCTTCACTGAATACGACTATTTTAGTCTTTTTTTCAGTGGCTGGATTCCAGTCAGTGCAGCCGAGATGAGGATGTTTTGGGGCCTCGTGCTGCACATGGGCCTAGTTAAAAAACCAGTGTCAGGCAGTACTGGAGTGGGGACATCCTCTACCAGACCCCACTCTACTGTATGGCCATGACACGCATAATGCAGCATGTGCCCCCCAAGGTAATCCTGCCTTTGACCGCCTGTACAAAATCAGGTCGGTCATCAATCACTTTGGGGCCAAATTTTTGGAGGCCTATGTACCTGGAAGGGAGGTCGCGGTTGATGAGTCTCTCATTGCTTTCAAGGGGAGACTCATTTTCCGCCAGTATGTTCCCTCAAAGCGGGCGAGGTATGGCGTGAAACTGTACAAACTTTGTGAGAGTATCTCAGGGTACTCAAGCCCGATGGTATCGTCGACTACAATCGGTATATGGGAGGAGTTGATCTCTCTGATCAAGTCCTCAAGCCATATAACGCCATGCGCAAAACCGGGACATGGTACAAAAAAGTTGCGGTCTACTTGGTACAGGTTGCCTTGTACAACTCTTTTGTGCTGTTCCAGAGTGCTGGCAACACAGGGAAATTCCTTTAGTTCCTTTAGACAGTCCTCAAGGCCCTGATCTTTTCTGACCGGGAAAGAGCAGGCCGGAGTACCTCGGGAACTGGAGGCGCCCGAATAGTCCCTGGCCAACACTTTCCAGGTGTGGTCCCCCATACTGGAAAGCAGGGACGGACCCAAAAAAAGTGCAGAGTGTGTCACAGGAGGGGGATACGGAAGAACACCACCACTCAGTGTGACACGTGCACCGATCATCCGGGCCTCTGCGTTATTGGTTGCTTCAGGGAGTACCACACTTCCATGGAGTATTAAATTTATAATCCCCTTCCCCAATTTTAATTCCATTTAGCCACTGACAATCGGAAAAAAATAAATAAATATGGTTCTCAGACTTGAAACACAAAAAAATTTTTTTTTCTCAAAAATGATATTTTGTAAAACTAAAATAAATAAAAAAAGTAGACAAATTAAGTATCGCTGCGTCCGTAACAATCTGCTATAACATAGTAAAAACAAAAGAATTTTATTGTCACCTTACATCACAAAAAGTGTAATACCAAGCAATTAAAAAGTTATATGCCCCCCAAAATAGTGTCAATAAAACCGTCCTCTCATCCCGCAAAAAATGAGCCCCTACCTAAGACAATCAACTAAAAACTAAAAAAAAAATTACTCAGACTATGGAGATACTAAAATGTTTTTTTTTTGTTTAAAAAAGGATAATATAGTGTAAAACCTAAATAAATATTGTACAAAAGTAGACATATTAGGTTGACAAATTTTCCATTTTAATCAATTTTTTCCAGTAAAAAGCAAGGGTTAACAGCCAAACAAAACTTAATATTTATTACCCTAATTCTGCAGTTTACAGTAACACCCCATATGTGGTCGTAAACTGCTGTACGGGCACACAGCAGGGCACAGAAGGTACGCCATATGGCTTCTGGAAGGCAGTTTTTGATGGCCTTTTTTTTTTACACCATGTCCCATTTGAAGAACCCCTGATGCAGTTCTAGAGTAGAAACTCCATAAAAGTGAACCCATCTAAGAAACGACACCCCTTTAAGATATTCAAAACTTATTTTACAAACTTTGTTAACCCTTTAGGTGTTCCTCAAGAGTTTATGTTATTACATCGGAAATGCATAAAGCTATTAAAACAGACATGTCAGGAGTCTCAGGACAAGTGAAAGGTCCTCTTTAAGGTCAACAAGCCCCCAGGAGCCTCAAACATAGAAACATAGAAGCAAATACCACATTGAATTTCATATCCCTATTATAACCTCAAGAAATTCCAGGGGGTTAGCCAGAATTTGAATGAAAGCAGCCCACCAACTAAAGGTGTCTCCTGACATCCTGGATATGTAGTGTCTTTAGTTTTTTAATTCCTTCAAGTTGTATAAAATCCTGTTCTTTTTTTCTTGATTATAAACAACTCCCTTAGGACACTGGGACTCCATTAGGACACTTATGACTGTAGGTCTGCTATATTAGTTAATGTAGTCAACTAGGTTCAAAAATCCATCTCTTGTGTAACAGAGACAAATGCTGTATCCCAATCTATGTCCCTATCCATGCTTTACACCACAACTCTTCTTCTTTCTGTTAAGAAAAGTCCACCACTAAACCAAACTGAAAATTTGTGCCAGGTTGGGCTTTTTGTAGATCACCCACAATCTTATTTCTAATAGGGAAACATTTCAGTGATACACTATCATGTTTCCGTAACTCGTCAGTGACTGATAATCACAGTACAAATCAGTATAACTAACCTGGACACAAATCCCATTTGCAGAACACTATATGATATACTGCACACTGTTACATTGTTTTGCAGGTTTTTTCTTTTAAGGAATTCACGTTCTTCCACCTTTTACTTATCTACCGATCGGTACAACTCATTAGTATTAGCAAGCAAGAGAAGAAAGTCGTGTTTACTGTGATAGAAATATTTACAGAATTAACAGACGTTGTCACGGAGATTTTAATATTGTTTTATCAATACCAATATTGACTTCTCATAGACTGAAAAATTGCTTTTCTAAATGACATTTCATGGGACTGAAAAAATAAACAGAACATCTCGGCGCGCTCAAGATGTGAAATATAAATTGTATTTAATTTCTATTGAGCTAATGTGCCTTCGGGTCTGTCTTGAGGAGAACGGTTTGTTGAATTGTGATTTTTATGAGTGTATTTCGTCTCCATGATTGAAGATGTAACTTGGGACGTAAATAGAGTTACAAAAAAGTTTCAAGTCGACCCATCATCGAAGGACTGATTCACACGACAGTCATTAGCCCAGGATACAAGGTTCATGTGTCGACCGCATCTCCAGGACCTGAACTGACTGCATCGCAGTGGTTTATGATACAGTCAGTTCCGATCTAATCATCATGTTAGCACAGTACAATAGACCTGAGGATAGAAACTATCATAAAACACTATGATGCAGTCAGTTCAAGTCAGGGGAGACCCGGATGGTCCTGGGACATGTGGCCGACACACCGACCTTGTTTCCCAGACAGAGCACGGTCATGTCAATCAGCCCTTCTATGTATTAGATTGACGGCTGGTCATGGTGACATCTGCAGGTTTGGCAAACATTAGTCTAATGTGTATGGTTAATGTGTATGGTCTAATGTTGATCACGAATATTCAAATCGTGAATTTTTATCGAGAATATTGGCACTTCGAGAATTCTCGAAAATCTAGAATATAGAGCTATATATTCGTAATTGCGAATATTCAAGTTTTTTTTTTTTCATCAGTACTACTGCTTCTTGCTTGTGGGCCAATGAGAAGGCTGCAATGTCTTTGTCAGAGCTTAGCAACATCCCTAGAAACCAATAGGAAAGTTGCCTACCCCTTACTATATAAGAACCTCCCCAGCAGCCATTTTCTGCAGTTTTTTGCAGTTCTGAGAGAGACAGTAGTGTTAATGCTGTGCTCTGTGCTTTCATCTGGATCCTTATTTAGTTACATTAGATAGATTAGTTAGCCTATATATATATATATATTATACAGATAGTTAGTGGGAGATAGTCAGTGCAGGTTAGATAGTGATATAGTGTAGCTGATAGGTTCCAGTGCAGGGTGTTAGGTAGTGTGATAGGGATTACTGTGCTGTGATAGGGATTAGTGTCTCTGTTAGACACAGATATGTGCAATCCCCCACGAAGTTTTATATGCGTGAGGACCTTCTTTGGCTGAAGTTATTATTATTAGCTAGAGTTATTATAGTCAGAGATTGGGGCTCAGACAGACATCCTAGTTTCTCGGACTGGCTTTCTCTGGTTGACAGGGTCAAGAACTACGAGAGGTGCGTCTCACAGAGCCGTCAGCAGATAGAGAAGTGGAAAAAAATATGGTCCTTGTGGATTTAACTGGGGACTGATTTATTTATCAATTTTTTTTTTTCTTCGGGGTTTAATATGGTTTTATCAACAATCCAGGGCGGCCGGGCCCCCGAGACAATGAGGGGTGGGGGTTGGGGAGGGTTCATAAATGTATGTATTATGATATTAAATAATATTACTATGTATCAGTTTTTTTATAAATGTATTCAAAAAGGATGTTAATGTAAAATTAATTTTGGAGGGTATCGCTGCTATGCTGCTTTTTACTCTGGTTTTATAAAGAAAAGTAATAAAAACTAAATTAAATTAAAAAAAGAAAAGAAAAAAAAGACGCTGTGATGTCACAACAATACTTAGGCTACATGCACACGACAGTGAAAAAAACGTCTGTTAAAAACTGACATTTTTAACTGACTGTTTTTCACTGATGCCTTTCTGAGAGACGGACGTTAAAAATGGACCTATTCAATTGTATGGGGTCAGTTTGTCAGTGAAAAACAGACAAGATAGAGCATGTCCTACTTTTTGATGTCCGTTTTTTACTGACAGTCGAAAAAACTGCCATATGAATAACCCTTAGACTACCATTGGTCTTAAAATATACATTTAATTGCCGTTAAAAAAATGTACATCACATGTCCGTTTTTCACTGTCGTGTGCATGTAGCCTTAGTGCACCAAACAGTAATATCTACTCAGACCTGATAAAATGCGAAGTTGCACGTATTGCGCAAAAAAAAAAATGCGCATCATTAGTGCCAATTTGCGCAATTGTGAAAATAGCGACAGGAGATCGCAAATTCTAGAATTCGCAAATTTATTGCGAATATTATGCGAAAAATTCCCAAAATGTCGTGAAAACGAATATTGCCTATGTCGCTCATCACTAGTCATCAGCAGATTAACTGATAAACCAATGCCTTGTAGGACTAGCTCAGCTGAATGCAATGACGCCTTTCAATTAGTGATCCATTGCTTCATTCTGGAGAAAAATGACTTTTGATCTATAAGTAAAGGAGCAGTTAAGTGCTCCGAGGTTGGGGCATAAAGCACTCTGTGCACCCTTGCTCCTCCTTCTTCCTCCGTCATTCCTTTTCTCACATTCTTGATTGACAAGACAAGACGGGATAATCATGCAGGAACCTGGCCCTGTCAGTCAAGAAGGCGGGAAGGGTCTGGCAGAGGAAGCAGGAGGAGCAAGGGTGCACAGAATGGCTCGGACCATGGGCGTAGGAAGCCCCAAAAGTCTGGGGGGGACAGCACTTATGGGGCCCGTGTCCCCGCCCACCCTCAAGCCACACCCACATATTTTTCCGCCCCCCCCAAGTGCCAAAAATCTCCCCCCCTCCCTCCCTTATGGGCCAGTGGGTCCAGTTTAAAAAAAAAACACACACACACAGACACATCCAAAACAAGATACTTATACTTACCTCCATCCGTCACAGCGATGCGATGCAGGCCTCTTCCGGCCTGTGTCCCGCGCTGTACGGCTCTCAGACGGCGCGATGACGTCATCGTGCCGCCTGTACCAACATCTGATAGGCTGCCGGCCTAGTGCCGGCAGCCTATCAGAGGAGCAGGGAAGGGAGACGCCTCTCCCTCTCCTGCTCCGCAGCACAGCCATCTGTATCGCTGTCCTGGGGACGGCGATACAGATAACTGTGGAGATGAACGCTTCCACAATGGAAGCGTTCATCTCCCTGTGCCCCGCAACCGCCGCACACATTGCGCTGCCGCTGGGGGGGATTTTTACATACCTGTCCCCCCTGCATTATTTCCTGGGGGGGATTCGTCCCCCCCCCCCCCCCCGCTTCCTACGCCCGTGACTCGGACCCACCCTCGGTGCACTTAACTGCTCATCTGCATATGGATTATGGGAAAACTGATATCAATGGAAACTAAAATGATTCGGTCTTCACAACAGCAGAACTACATTGTCTCCAAGTGTCCTAGTCAGGGCCGGTGCAAGGATTTTTGCCGCACTAGGCAAGATAAAAATTGCCGCCCCAGCCCCCCTCCATATCTATTAGGCCTCCCATAGATATGTTTAGCTTAAAGTTGGATCCGGATTAATGCTTTTCAATGGGCATTAATTCCGGATCCGTTCTTGCGGCTTGTTTTCAGGATTTCTGGCTGGAGGAAAATCCGCAGCATGCTGTGGATTTTGCTGTGGCCAAAAAACGTGTCAGTACTGAACGAAAGACATCCTGAACAGATTTATATCTATTCAGAATGCATGGGGATAATCCTGATTAGTATCTTTCCGTCCTAGAGCCCCGAGGACGGAACTCTAGGACGGAAAGGAAAAACGCAGATGTGAAAGGGGCCTTAGTTTGTCATATAAGGGGAGGGGGGAAGAAACCGCAGAACTAGAGTGTGCTCCCCAAAAGAAGACTGCTGGCATCTATTTTTAACTTAAGATCAGACTCACTTACTAATTACAGCACACACCCCTGTAGTGTCCACCATCATCAGTGTGCAGTGGCACACTCTAGTTCTGGGGTTTCTTCCCTCCCTGTCTGATGGTGGACACTACAGGGGTGTGTGCTGTGATTAGTGAGATTCACTCTGATGATCTGAATTTTGAAGTTAAAAGAGCTGCCTGCATACCTGCAATGATAAGGAGGGTGCCCTCCTTCACTTCAGCTCTGCCGGCAGCTCTTTTTAACTTCATATTTCAGATCATCATTATCAACAGAATCAGATTAGATTATCATTAAGATAGCTCACTTTCTTTCTTTCACTTCACTTACTTTTATAGCAGGCCAGGCAGGCACAGAGGACTGGAGACAGTGGGGAGGAGGCAGGAGCAGCACCAGTGAGCGAGCAGACTCAGCAGAGAAGAGAACCCGGTCCCACAGCGCAGGCTGGATAGCAGGCAGCAGTGAGACTGACTCGGAGACACTCAGTCTCAGTCAGACACTGCTGCGCTGCTCAGACTGGTTTCAGCCAGAGAGCGGGAATCTGACTGGCGCCGCGGCGGGACCATTTGCTCCTCCCTCCACTTGACTTTAGGTACACCCTGTCCCGGCCCCCTCCACCACGTGACCGTGACATGACCTACCTCATCTTCTGCTGGCTGCTGCCCTCCTCCACCTGACTACCTTCTCCCCAGCCAGGCCCGGGCCGCGGACAGGCCACTAGTGTAAATAAAAAAAAATAATCAACAGAAGGCGTCCCGGCGATCCCTACGCCACTGGTGCTCAGGCGGCGCAGCATGAGAGCAAGGCAGGGAAGGGCTGGCAGCCTTAGTCCTGGGGGGCAAATCCAGTGAAGTGGCCTATTGCACCACTGAATCATCATCACCACTCACCATCCACTCCCACCTTTTCCCTGTTTTATAACGGATATTGATGTTATAAAGCAAGCATATAATATACAGTATAATCCCTGCACCACGCTGTATAATATACAGTATAATCCCTGCACCACGCTGTATAATATACAGTATAATAGCATTCTTAATACAAAATGCAAAGTAAAATTTCCATTGAGGGGTTAAATTTAAAAAAAAATTAACTCACCTCATCCACTTGATCATGCAGCTGGTCTCGTCTTCTTTCTTCTTCTTCTGGCAGGACCTGGCTGGAAAAGGACCTTCAGTGACGTCATCACACGTCCGGCTGAATGAGAGGAGTTATTCTGTATTAAGAATGCTATTATTTTCCCTTATAACCATGTTATAAGGGAAAATGATACAGTGAATAGGGGTCGCTCATCCCGATCACCTCCTAGCAACCATGCGTGAGAATCGCACTGCATCCAGACTTGCTTGCGGATGTTAAGCGATTTTCACGCACCCCAATTCTTTTCTATGGGGCCTGCGTTGCGTGAAATATAGAGCATGCTGCGATTTTCACTCAACGAACAAGTGATGTGTGAAAATCACAGCTCATGTACACAGCCCCATAGAAGTGAATCGGTCAGGATTCAGTGCGCGGAAAACTCGCCCGTGTGAAAGGGGCCCATGGGAAAATCCAGCACTGTGTGCAGTGTCAGCTCCAAGTCTGTATTTCTCTAACTACAGAGCAGTAGAAAAACGGAAATTATAAGGCACATGTGAACACAGCCTTATCAAGAACAACACTGGCAGTTATGCACAATAAGACTCTTTTGTAACCTCAGTGTGTACTTCACAGACAGGATGCCGGATAAAGCCTCATGCAGACATCCATGGAGCACGGTCCGTGAAATCCCTGCCTGCCGGCGTGCATAAAGCGCACAGCGTTATTGGTTACTATGACGCCGTGTCGCTTTAGAAGGACAGGATTTCACGGACCGGGCTCCACAGATGTCTGCATGAGGCTTAAAGGAGTTGCTCAGGTTCAGAGCTGAACCTGAACATAACCCCATTTTCACCAAGGCAGCCCCCTGCGGAAACTTCAGCCCAGCAGTGTGTTCGGTGGCGTCACCGGCTCTGATGGGCGGGCTTTAGCGTTGCCCTAGCCATATTACACAAATGAGCAGCGCTAAAGCCCACCCACCAGAGCCGCTGACGTCACCGGGCTTCCTGCCAGCCCCACAGAGAGCCCCAGGGCTGCCTGGGTGATAATGGGGGTACGTTCAGGTTCAGCTCTGAACCCGGACAACCCCTTTAAGAGGTGCTATACTGATACACCTAGCAGATTAGACATGAGTAGAGATGAGCGAACATTAAAAAAAAAGTCCGTTGTTCGGCGTTCGGGTGGTGGTAAGTCGCACATCCCGTTATGGATTCCACTATAGTGGCATATGGAATCCATAAGGGGCGGCTGCCACCAACCCAAACTGTTGAACAGCCGAAGGACCTGGGGTGACGTCACTGTCATGTGATCAGTGCAGGGCGTGGCTCATCACTGGATTTGATCCCGTGCTGAGCCACGCCCCTGCACTGATCACATGACGGTGACGTCACCCAGGTCCTCGGCTGTGCAAAGTTCAGGTTGGTGGCAGCCGCCCCTTATGGATTCCATATGCCGCTATAGTGGAATCCATAACGGGATGCGCGACTACCACCACCCAGCGCCGAACTACGGACTTTTTTAATGTTCGCTCATCTCTAGACATGAGTCCAGCAGGAGGCCTGGAGCTTCCCACAGGGCACTGTCCCCTAGCTAGCCTGAGCTGCAGCAACTTCTCTCACCCCAGTAAGTCCCTAGAGCTGCAGACATGGCTCCCAGGGGCTGACTGAGGGGGAGACAATCAGCCTGGCTGCCAGTGCTCCCCCCCCCCCATACCTTTCATTATGAAGTTCTTCTCTCCTTCCTAGAAATGAGGCATGGCCTCACGGAGGATGGCGGGCGTGACCTCACACAATTTAGGGGCGTGGCTTCGCGGGTCGGTGGGCGTGGCCTGTTAGTCTGCAGAAACTGACAGAGCCGTCTTTCATCTTCCTGGCTGCTGGCTCTCTGCTTCCCCCTGCACAGAGGACCGCCCACTGTCCGCCTCCCGCACTTGGTGAGACTGCCCTCCACCAGGCTCAGACGCAGTTGTTCTGCGCTGCGGCCGTTTTTTAACATGATTGAGGGCGGCCAATTGCCTGCCTGGCCCCCGGAGCGGGGCGCCGCGACGGCCGCCACTTAACAAGTTTTTTTTTTTTTACATCCAGGGTTCCGGTGGCGCCCCCTGCTAAATTGCGCCCTAGGCGATTGCCTAGGTCGCCTTACAGGTGGCGCCGGCCCTGGTCCTAGTATTATATGCACTAAGGACTTGCAGCAATGAGGTTTTAGGCTG
Organism: Bufotes viridis; assembly: GCA_033119425.1. Taxonomy (NCBI): domain Eukaryota; kingdom Metazoa; phylum Chordata; class Amphibia; order Anura; family Bufonidae; genus Bufotes; species Bufotes viridis. Next base: position 39,246,450 of record CM065593.1, on the reverse strand, counting down.
GATTCCACCCAGGGCATCCTCAAAACTGGAGCAGTTGCCTATTGCAACCAGTCAGATTCCAGCTCCCATTGCTTAGAGGTCCTTTTTGTAAATGAAATCTGGGATTTTGTTGGTTGCCATGAGCAACTGCTCCCTTTTTCCCATCCACCAGTTTTGATAAATCTACCTAAATATTTTCCCAGTGTTTTTCTTTGCTATTCATCAGGTAATTCAGTTTTCTTCTATAATAAATAATTAATCTGCTTTTGAAATGAGCTGTGTGTGCTTGTAGTAGAGAAATTTGATTGTGAGCACCAGGGTCAGTCGGAAGAGGTTCTGCTTTCGCCTGAAGTTCCTTGACCCACCTTAGGAATTGATTCTGAAGACCCTTTCTTCATATAGCACATGCCTGCCTCCTGAAAAAGAAGATGCATACATACCTGCTCCTTGCCGCTCTCGTCCTTCTCGTTGCCTCTGCTCTCTATGGTCATGGTCACATGTACTTCTCCAGCCAATGACTAGCCTTAATGGTGACGTACTGCTTGTAGCCACATCACTGCTGGAGCAGTGTGACCATGACCATAGCCAGCCAGGTCTAATCAGCAGGAATCAGGTAAGTAATGCACATGAACGTATTTTGTTTCAGTGTCTGTTTCGTTTATTTGCGGATTGAATGAGGACCTATTCATTTCATGGGTCCGCAAAAAATGCAGACAGCACACCATATGCTGTCCGCATCCGTATATCCGTTCCGTCCATAGCCCCGCAAAAATGATAGCGCATGTCCTATTCTTGTCCATTTTGCGGACTAGGATAGGCATCGTTACAATGGATCTGAAAAACAAAAGGGATGCAACACGGATGTCACATGGACGTCATCCGTATTTTTGACGGATCCGCGTTTTGCAGACCACAAAATACATACGGTCGTGTGCATGTAGCCTAAATCTCTAGGATGGTGGCATTACTTAAAATACCCCTTTAGTTATTTTTGTTGTTTGCATATAGAGGACTTATCTGGAGTAATTTCTCAAACTTGTGTAAAGTAGAACTGGCTTAGTTGCCCATAGCAACCAATCAGATTCCACTTTTCATTTTGGACAGCTCATTGATAATTGCCCCCGATCGTCTGTAAGGTGTTTATTGAATCCAAGGTAAGTTCTAAATTATCTTCTGCGAGACCCTAGGGGCCCTATTTTATAAGGGGCCCATTATAGTGCAAGTGGTTGAGCCCCCCAGAGGATCCTCTGGTACTCTGCTGTGCCACTCCTACCCTGAAAAATGATAGTTGCCCGCTCCTTTTTGGAATTTAAATTTGGAAATAGTGCCATATAAAAAATGTTGATGGGTGGGGGTCTGAGTCCTAACACCCCCTCTTCGCTAGAACGAGAGGAGAGAAGATCTTACATACAGTAGCGCTCTCTTTCTCCTTGCTGGAGGAGACAGAATCCAGACGAGCCCATTGGCTTTCTATTGAGTCCATTCCCTGGGGGTGCTTCTCTCTCCTCGTTCTAACAATCGGTGGGGGTGTCAGCACTCGGACCCCCACTGATCAAAACTTTTGATATGTTGCTATGACTAGGGTGTTGCACATATGCTGAAAGTATGGTCAATAATTCCAATGTGCGATTGACATCTCTTACAAGGGCACTGAACAAAAATGGAAATTTTTCCAGTATACTTACCTCATCTATATGGCGCCATTCCTAGATCACTGTCACCCAGCGCTCCCTGTTTATAGCGGTGCATTGTGACTTTTTGTCCACAGCATCAGACGTCCACCATAGTGATGTAAAATGGCAATGACACCAACGTTAAATTAAAATCCACAGTCCACCACCACTACTTCCAGTTATCTGCAAGGCTCAGGAGAACAGGATTCATCCACTAGAGAAGTCACGTTATGGCCGACTCATACATCAAGAAGAAGTTCTACAAGCTCTGATAAAAATGTAAATGTCTTATAATATATTATCAACTCTTTGTGATAAAAAAGGCAAACAATAGGAAAACATATAAATGGTTCCATAGAATTTACCTCTTTAATTATAGCCACCTACGACCATAGTGAGTGAGGGGCTCATTAACTCATCAGCAAGGTCTAAGAAATGCCATTGAAATCCATGAACCAGGTCATATTTTAGCGCCAGCACCATGTGTTACATTGCAGGAAGCAGTGATTTATTTTGTATTGAAAGGGTTTCCATGTAAACATATATCTTCATTAATTCTGTCCCAGTGACCCCTGAACACACCACCCAACTCACTGGTTTGGACGTCAGCGTGTAACAAACAAGAGTCTCATCTGCTATTTGGGCATTGATTTTACCCTGGAACAAAGCATGCTCTTTAATAATTCATGAGATAGATGGATAGATAGCAGATAGGTAGATAGATAGATAGATAGATAGATAGATAGATAGATAAAATCGATAGATAGAAGATAGAGAAGAGATACAAAGATAGATACAAAGATAGATAGATAGATAGATAAATATTAGATAGATAGATAGATAGATAGATAGATCGATAATAGAGAAGAGATACAAAGATAGATAGATAGATAGATAGATAGATAGATAGATAGACAGATAATAGATAGATAGATAGATAGATAGATAGATATACAGGACAATAGATAGATAGATAGATAGATAGATAGATATACAGACAATAGATAGATAGATAGATAGATAGATAGATAGATAGATAGATAGATATGAGATACAAAGATAAATACAAAAATAGATTTCTCTTCCTCCTCCATGGAGCTCAAGTCTGGGAGTAGATCAGAGAGTCTACTATAGTGAATGTCCCTCACTGCTGAGTATTTGGGACAATATATCAGGAAGTGGGCCTCATCCTCTACCGCCTCCAGGTGGCACTGCTGGCACAGTCTGCTTTCTCTAGGCATGTAGCTCTGTCGATGCCGTCCGGATTCGATGGCCAGGCTGTGGGTGCTCAGTCTGTAGCGGCTCAGGATTTTCTGGTCCGGGGTTCCTTAGTTTCTCCAGATATGGGGCCAGTTTTTTAGTCTCTTCTGGGATGCTCTCACCTCCTCCCTCCATTTACTGACATATCTTCTTGTCTCTTGTTTACTGTGTTCCTGATCCCGGCTTTTGCGAGGTGGTGTGGGGTGATTTTCTGGTCGGGCTGGGTTTCAGTAAGTTGATTTTGGGGCTTTGCCTTGCCTGGGATCCCTTGGTGTAGCAAGGCTTTATGGTGATGGAAGCCTTCACTACTACCATGTAGATGGCCCCAGAATGATAGCTTCTTCTTCTGGATTGTAAAGTGTAAAGGGAATCTGCCCAGCTCCCCTCGACAGGCGCTGTTAGAGGTGCTCAGATCGACCTGGAGGAGATGCTTACAGAATTCAGGGTGGAATATTTCTGTTGGGCTGGAATCCCATCTTGACCAGTCGGGGTACATGTGAGGGCCCCAGACTTCACTGCCATACAGGAGGATTGGTGCAATGATGGAGTGAAAGATTTTAAGCAAGACCCTCACAGGTGCCTTGAGGTTGTACAAGTCGTCTTCTGATGTTGTAGAAGGTCTTGCATGCTTTGTCTTTCAGCTTCTCAATGGCTGATTTGAAGCTCACAGTCTGGTCAATTATCAGGCCCAGGTAGGTTACCTGTTGGTGGCTGTAAGAGGGTGGTTGTGTAGCATGAAGGTAGGGGGCCTGGCTGACTTTGTTTTCCTTCTCTGGAACACCACAGTGTTGGTCTTTTTTAAATTGATGGGAAGGGCCCATGCGGTGCTGAATTTCTCCAGAATGACTAGTGATGAGCGGCAGGGGCAATATTCGAATTCGTGATATTTCGCGAATATTTGGGCGAATATTCGCCATATATTCGAAAATTCGCAAATTCGTAATCTGCAGACAATATTTTCTTGTTTGCGAAAATTCGCATAAAAAATTCGCATAAAAATTCGCATAAACTGGCATTTAAAAGATACCTTTTAAATACCAGTTTATGCGAATTTTTATGCTAATTTATGCGAATTGTTATGCTAATTTATGCGAATTTTTTATGCGAATTTTCGCAAACAGAAATAATGACAGTATTTTCTTGCATGCGAAAATTTTCATATAAAAAATTCGCATAAAGCGAATATTCGCAATTGCGAATATATTTTGCGATATTCTAAATATTCGCGAATTCTCGAAGTGCTGATATTCGCGATTAAAATTCGCAATTCGAAAATTCGTGATCAACACTAAGAATGACTAGCTGGTCTTGGAGACCTTTCTCAGTTGGTGATAGTAGGAGAAGGTCATCCACTAACAGGAGAACTTTCACCTCAGTGTCATGGAGGATGAGACCTGGTGTTGAGGAGGACTCCAGAGCCGCTGCCAGCTCGTTGATGTAAATGTTAAGGAGAGTTGGACTGAGGCTGCAGCCCTGTCTGACTCCTCGGCTCTGCTGGAAGTAAGCCGTTCTTTTCCCATTTACTTTCATGCTGCATCGGTTCTCTGTGTAGGAGCTTTCGATGATGTTGTATGTCTTTCCTACTATTCCGCTCTCCAATAGCCTCAGGAGCAATCCTGGGTGCCACACTGAGTCAAAGGCCTTTTTGAAGTCCACAAAACAAGCGTATATCTTTCCCTTCTTTGTGTTGTGGACGTGGCTCTGGATGAGGCGGTGCAGGGTGTAGACTTGGTCTGTGGTGAGGTGGTTTGGCATGAACCCTGCTTGGCTTTTACTGAGTACATTGTGCTGGGTGAGAAAGCCGAGGATTCTCTGGTTCAGGACACTGTTAGATATTTTCACCAGATTGCTGCTGACACATATCCCTCGGTAGTTGGTCGGGTCATACCTGTCCCCGTTCTTGTGTATTGGGGTTATGACACCTTGTTTCCAGGCTTAGGGAAGTAGCCAGCGGCCAGCACAATGTTGTGCAGTTTTTCTATGGCTGCCTGCATTGCTGGTGGGCTGTACTTAATCGTTTCGGGTGGGATGCCATCTGTGCCGCTGGCTTTCTGACCTCTTATGGTTGATATTTCCTCTGATATCTCCTGTAGTGTTATGAGTGAGCCTAGCGGGTTTTGTAAATCTTTAAGTATCTCTTCCATGCTCTTCAGTTTTGACCTCATTTGTTCTTGGTCTGGGTTACGTTCTTCTTTTGGGATGTCTCGGAAGAGGTCTCTGAAATACTGGAGCCAGATGTTGCCGTTCTGAATATGGAGGTGGTTTTTCTTCTCATTTCTGCTCAGGTGGTTCCATAGTACCCAGAAGGAGTTATCTTGGAGGGCACCTTAAAGCTGTGTAAGTTTGGTTGAGGTATATTCTTGCTTTTTCCTTCTGAGGAGGGGTTTGTATTGCCTCTTTGTTGTGTCGTAGACTTCCTGCAGGTTGGTGTTGTTGGGAACTTTATGCTTTTTATTTGAGGCCGATCTTAAGGTCTTCCGTACAGCTCTGCACTCATCATCAAACCAAGTGTTGGGGTTATCTTCTTTTTACTTTAGATGGCTGTACTTTTTCAGGTCAGCCATTTCTGACATCTATCAATCAATCAATCAATCAATAAAGCTTTAATGGCAAGTCTAAAATTATACTTTATTATTGCCAAATTACAGTATGTGGGAAATAGAGGGTTGAGAAAGGTAGCAGCCCAGGAGTAAGCAGCACTGAACATGAGCTAGTGAGTTTTCATCATTTTATACCTTGTAATGAGCAAATTTTAAGATAAAATCTGGGAAATATCGACTTCATGGGATACAGAAGCTAAATGAAAAAGGAAAAACTCATGGATTTTAAAGGACAAAACAAGATTTTTGCTTAGAGGACAGACGGCAATTAACAGGACAGACTACAAACAACCAACACCATCATCATCCAAAGTACAGAGAACTGAGCAACCACAGGTAGGAGCTCCTGCTCCAACACCGGACCCCATACAACCTCACTAGAAACTGCTAAGGACCAAGCTCCATAGAAATACGGATATCATTTAAGAAATGGAAAACCCCAATTTAGAACAAGGAATGTCCAGTAGTGATAAGCCAGCATGCTCAGCCAAGTACTGGTTCGGCTCGAGCATCGCTATGCTCGGCAAATGGCGGTACTCGGCCGAGTACCTCATGTGCTTGAGCGGAATGCTCTAGTCTCCGTCTCGCACGTTTCGCGGGTTTTAAGCGGCCAAGAAAGGTGCAGGTAAGTACTGCCCTCACTGTAATGCCAGTAGTCATGTTAGCTGCTGGCATAACAGTGATTGGCTTGCCGGAACGTGTCATTGGAGGTTATATAGCACCCGATCATCAGAGCATCAGGTAGGAAGGGAAAGACAGAGCGGAGAGCGAATTTCAGCGATTTTAGTTACAGAAAGCTTTTCAAAGGCCCAAAAGTCCCTTTAAGGACTACTGTGTGTATGTGTGTGTGTGTTTTAGATCAACAATATTTTTAACAGCAGTGTCAGGGGCATCCATGCTAGGGAAGGGACAGATAGTGCAGGGAGAGAAATTTGTTGTATTTAATACCAAAAGCTTTTCAAGGAACTCAAAATCCTTTTAACCCCTTAAGGACACGGCCCTATTTCACCTTAAGGACCAGGCCATTTTTTGCAAATCTGACCAGTGTCAATTTATGTGGTGACAACCTTAAAACGCTTTTACTTATCCAGGTCATTCTGAGATTGTTTTTTCGTCACATATTGTACTTCATGATACTGGTAACATTTTGTCAAAAAAGTTCATTTTTTTGTATAAAAAAAATACTAAATTTACCAAAAATTTTGAAAAATTTGCTAATTTTCAAGTTTCAATTTCTCCACTTCTAAAATACAAAGTAATACCTCCAAAAATAGTTATTACTTAACTTTTCCCAAATGTCTACTTCATGTTTGGATCATTTTGGCTTTGAAGTTTAGAAGCAAATCTTGAAAATTATTAGAAAATTTCAAAAACCCAATTTTTAAGGACCAGTTCAGGTCTGAAGTTACTTTGTGAGGCTTACATAAAAGAAACCACCAAAAATGTAGGTATTCAAAACTGATTTTACAAACGTTGTTAACCCTTTAGGTGTTCCACAAGAGTTCATGGCAAATGGACATAACATTTCAGATTTTCGATTTTTTGGCAAATTTTCTATTTTAATCAATTTTTTCCAGGAACAAAGCAAGGGTTAACAGCAAAACATAACCCAATATTTATTGCCCTGATTCTATAGTTTGCAGAAACACCCCATGTGTGGTTGTAACCTGCTGTATCGCCAAATGGCAGGGCGCAGAAGGAAGGGAACGCCATATGGTTTTTGGAAGGCAAATTTTGATGGACTGGTTTATTTACACCATGGCCCATTTCAAGCCCCCCTGATGCACCCCTAGAGTAGAAACTCCAAAAAAGTGACCCCATTTTGGAAACTACTGGAAAAGGTGGCAGTTTTAGTAGTATTATTTTTATAGAGAAACATATGATTTTTTGTTTCTCTATAATACATTTTTGTGAGACAAGGTAATAAAAAATCTCCATTTGCCATAAATTCTTGAGGAACACCTAAAGGGTTAATAAAGTTTGTAAAATCAGTTTTGATTACCTTGAGGGGTGTAGTTTCTTATATGGGGTCACTTTTATGGAGTTTATACTCTAGGGGTGCATCAGAGGAGCTTCAAATATGACATAGTGTCAAAAAACCAGTCCGTTAAAATCTGCCTTCCAAAAACCATATGGCGTTCCTTTCCTTCTGTGCCCTGCCGTTTGTCCATAAAGCAGTTTACAACCACATATGAGATGTTTCTGTAAACTAAACAATCAGGGCAATAAATATAGAGTTTAGTTACTTGCTTTGTTACTGGAAAAAAAAATGATTAAAATGGAAAATTTTTGAAACAAAAAAAAATCATGTTTTAGTGTCTGCATAGCCTAAGAGCCATAATTTTTTTTTATTTTTTGGGCGATTTTCTTAGGTAGGGTTTATTTGTTTTTACCTTTTCTCACATTTTTTTACATTTTTTTTTGGACCCAGACCCACTTGGTTCTTGAAGATCCAGTGGATCTGGTGTCTGTATAATACAGTACAGTACATTATATAATGATCGGGGGGGTGGGCAGAGGATCGCGCTCCTGCCCGCCCCCCCCGCACCGCCTGCCGCACCGCCCGCAAGCCTCCCCCCCTCCCCGCCCATCACAATGAGGGCACAGGGGGGGAAGGTAATAGGAATAAAAAAAAACATTTGGCAGCATTTTAAAGTATCTGATCCCCGCGGTCATAGACCGCGGGGATCAAATACATCGCAAAGCGATGCAAACCGCAGGTCTGAAATTGACCTGCGGTTTGCAGCGATCGCCAATACGGGGGGGTCACAGGATCCCCCTCGGCATATGAACATGGTTCCTGCTGCACGATCGCAGCAGGAATCATGTTTCTATCTCGATTATTTTTCTTTTTACAGTAGATTTAATTTATGGGTACGCCCTGTGTCCTTAAGGACTCGGACATTAGGGCATACCCATACGCCCTATTTCCTTAAGAGGTTAAGGGCTACTGTGTGTGTTTCACAGCAGCAAGATATTTTTATTTTATAACTATTAATGACATATACTGTACATCATCCGCAGACTGACTCTTTAATAATCTGGGTCACATCTAGTGCCCATAATCTGTGATGTTCTCTGTAACCAATACTGTCCTGCCTCAGAAAACACTGTCAGCATTACAAATTCCAATAATCTGGTCCTCATAAAGTGTCCGTAATCTGTGGTGTTCTATAACCAATACTGAAGTTAATCTGAAAACACTGTCTATATTACAAATTGCATTAATCTGGGCCTAGTAAAGTGTCCACAATCTGTCGGTTTTTGTATCCCATACTGAACTGAATCGGAAAAAAGTGTGTACATTACAATTTCCATTAATCTGGGCCTAGTAAAGTGTCCACAATCTGTGGGATTTTGTACCCATACTGAACTGAATCTAAAAAAAAGTGTGTATATTACAACTTCCATTAATCTGGGCCTAGTAGAGTGTCCACAATCTGTGGGTTTTTGTATTCCATACTGAACTGAATCTGAAAACTCTGTCTATATTATAACTTCCCTTAATCTGGGCCTAGTAAAGTGTCCACAATCAGTTTTTTTTTGTATCCCATACTTAAATGAATCTGAAAAAAGTGTGTATATTACAATTTCCATTAATCTGGGCCTAGTAAAGTTTCCACAATCTGTGGGTTTTTGTATCCCATACTGAACTGAATCTTAAAAAATGTGTATATTACAATTGGCATTAATCTGGGCCTAGTAAAGTGTCCACAATCTGTGGGTTTTTGTATCCCAGACTGAACTGAATCTGAAAAAAGTGTGTATATTACAACTTCCATTAATCTGGGCCTAGTAAAGTGTCCACAGACTGTTGGTTTTTGTATCCCATACTGAACTAAATCTGAAAAAAGTATGTATATTACAATTTCCATTAATCTGGGCTTAGTAAAGTGTCCACAATCTGGGGTTTTCTGTATCCCATAATGAACTGAATATGAAAACCCTGTCTATATTACAACTTCTATTAATCTGGGCCTAGTAAAGTGTCCACAATATGTGGGTTTTTGTATCCCATACTAAACTGAATCTTAACACTGGGTTCAGACCTGAGCGTTTTGAAGCCTAGCGTTTTTGGTGCGTTCAAGACTGGCGTTTAGGCGCGTTTTTGTCAAGCGTTTTGGTAAATAGTGTAGGCGCGTTTGACGCGCGTTTATGTGATTGACTGCATAGTTGGCCAATGACCAATGATATCGTTTGGCCAATCTGAGTGCTTTAGAGGTGTTACATTCCATGGTGGCTGATTCAGCATGTTGCAAACTTTGTAAAACGCGCATCCATAGGCGCGTTTTACGCTGCACAAACGCCCGAACAACACGCCTATCGCGTTTCCCATTGAAGTCTATTGCCACCAAACGCTCGAAAAACGCCCGAATTAACGCGAACATACTTGCTTATGCTTCGGACGTTTTTAGGCGCCTTCGAACGCGCATAAAAACGCGCAAGTGTGAACCACCCCCATAGGAATGCATGGTTCCTGTACTGTTGTGCGTTTTTTTGCGCGTTCGAACGCGGCGTTTTACGCGAAAGTGTGAACTGAGTGTAAGAAATGTGTATATTACAATTGCCATTAATCTGGGCCTATTAAAGTGTCCACAATCTGTGGGTTTTTGTATCCCAGACTGAACTGAATCTGAAAAAAGTGTGTATATTACAACTTCCATTAATCTGGGCCTAGTAAAGTGTCCACAGTCTGTTGGTTTTTGTATCCCATACTGAACTGAATCTGAAAAAAGTGTGTATATTACAACTTCCATTAATCTGGGCCTAGTAGAGTGTCCACAATCTGTGGGTTTTTGTATCCCAGACTGAACTGAATTTGAAAATACTGCCTATATTACAACTTGCATTAATCTGGGCCTAGTAAAGGGTCCACAATCTGTTGGTTTTTGTATCCCATACTGAACTGAATCTGAAAAAAGTGTGTATATTACAACTTCCATTAATCTGGGTCTAGTAAAGTGTCCACAATCTGTGGGTTTTTGTATCCCAGACTGAACTGAATCTGAAAACGCTGCCTATATTACAACTTGCATTAATCTGGGCCTAGTAAAGTGTCCACAATCTGTGGGTTTTTGTATCACATACTGAACTGAATCTGAAAATTCTGTCTATATTACAACTTGCATTAATCTGGGCTTAGTAAAGTGTCCACAATCTGTAGGTTTTGTATCCCATACTGAACTGAATCTGAAAAAAATGTGTATATAACCATTTCCATTAATCTGGGCCTAGTAAAGTGTCCAAAATCTGTGGTGTTCTGCAACCAATAGAGTCCCGCATCAGAAAACTGTGTATTTAGCAGACAGTAAAACAATCTGCGCCACATGTACAGACAAAACCATTAATTTGAAGAAGGCGAGCACAAAGGGACGGTGAATTGGGCGTGATGCTGATGGTGCAAGCAGACGCCATGAAACTGTGCCTGCTGCCAGTGCACCAGAAAAAACAAAAAAATCCACCTTACCCAGCTTCATGTCCAACTTAGTCATGTCCAAGTCGGATCAGTGTGAACAGGTGGTCGGTTGGATTGCTGAAGATAATGTTTCCAGTCGGTTAAGCACCACCCTCTTTTCCACTAAGTCCAGTCTCTGTAGCCAAGAGTCTGGTCAACCAAATCCTCACTCTGATCCTCCTTCCTCCCACCATGTCGCGTCTGGCCAAACAAGTGATCCCACACTTGGATATTTACATGACCTCTTTTCATCGCCAGTACTTGGTTTGGCTCTCTCGCCAAGCACCCTTGAATACGTACCTGAGATATTGATAGATGATGAGACACAGTTTCAAACACTGAGGTTGCGGTTAGGTCAAGTCAGGAGGATGAGCGGAGTGAGGAATTGTAATAGGAGGTGGTGGACGATGAGGTCACTGACCCAACATGGGAAGGTGAAAAGCCGAGCGAGGACAGCAGTACAGAGGGGGAGGGATCCGCAGCACCACAACAGTCTGGAAGAGGCAGTGGGGTTGCAAAAGGGAGATATCGGCCCACACCAAACAGGCCCGCAACCGTTACACCGAGCACCCCCATGCATAAATCTACCTTGCCAAGGGGTAGGTGTTCCGCAGTATGGCCCTTTTTTTTAGTAAAGTGCAGACGTCAAAAGATTGGTAGTTTGCAACCACCAGCATGATTTGCCACATGGCATCCAAGCACCCTTATAAGTGGGCCGAACGACTGGTTCCACAATCTGGGTCTGCAGGTCACACCACTGCCTCCTCTTACCCTGTGTTACGCACTGCTGGCCAATCCCCTGTAGAAGGTGCATGCCCGGATGCCCCTCGCCCCGCACCTGGACCTTCGTAAGAACCGTCAGCAACAACATCCACTTCCCTGTCCCAGTGCAGCGTCCAAATGACGATAACACAGGCATTTGAATGCATGCGCAAATACCCACCCACCCATAGGGCATAGCACTAAATGCGAAACTTTCAAAATTACTGGCCCTAAAAATTTTGCCATTTAGGCTTGTGGACATTGAGGCCTTCCACAGCCTGATGTCGGCGGCCATCCCTCGATACGCAGTCCCCAGCCGCCACTATTTTTCACGGTGTGCCGTGCCCGCCTTACACCAGCATGTGTCCCAGAACATCACCCGTGCCCTGACCAATGCACTTACTAGGAAGGTCCACCTCACCACGGACACATGGACAAGTGCTGGTGGCCTGGGATGTTACATTTCCCTGACTGCACACTGGGTGAATGTTGTGGAGGCCGGGAGTGAGTCGTAACCTGGGATGGCACAGGTGCTACCCACTTCCAGGATTGCAGGCCCTACGTCCATCAGGGTCTCCGCCAGCAGCTATGTTACTCGCTCCAACCCCCACTTCTCTGCTCCACCACCTCTTCCTCAACTTCCACCTCCAACAGAAATCAGCCATCAGTCGCTAGCTGGAAGTAGTGTAGCACCGCTGTGGGTAAGCGTCAACAGGCCATGCTGAAGCTGATCTGCTTAGGGGACGAACAGCACACCGCCGCAGAGCTGTGGCAGGGTATGAGGGACCAGACCGCTCTGTGGCTCTCACCACTGAACCTACAAACAGGCATGGTTGTGTCTGACAATGGCCGTAACTTGGTGGCGGTCTTTGGGGCTCAGCAACCTGACACACATCCCATGCCTAGCCCACGTCTTAAACTCAGCGGTTTAGCGGTTCATCAAAACCTTTCCCAATTTGCAAGAGCTACTAGTGAAGGCGTGCCGCATGTGTGCCCATTTTCACAAGTTGTCCACAGGGAGAACAATACATAGGATAATAGCCAGACCACCCACAGTTCTTCTTCTCAGCGAGCATAAGGCCATAAGGCGGAGGAGGAGGAGAAGCTGGAGACAGTTGCCTCTGTGCTACAGAGGGTAGTACCCATGGAACTTTAATTCCATCTGTTCAGCGTGGATGGACAGAAGAGGAGGAGGAGGACGATGAGGGGATGGAGAGTCATCCTGATGTTGACCTCAACGTCTTGCCTGTTGGTACTCTGGCACACATGGCTTACTTCATGTTAGGCTGCCTTTCCCACAACCTCGCATTATACGAATTTTAGATAACACTGATTACTGGGTGTTCACCCCTCTCGACCCTCACTGCAAAGAGAACTTCTAATCTCTCATTCCTGTGGTGGAGAGGACGAGTAAAATGGTGCAATACCAGAAGGTACTTGTTGAGAGATTGCTCCAAAATTTTCCATCTGACAACGCGGCCGCCAGAGTCACCCTGAAGCGCGGCCTAGTGCTACACGGAGGGAAAAGTTTTGGAAGATGGTGAAGGAATACATAGCAGCATATCGTGTCAGAGTCCTAAATGATCCCTTAGTGCCTTACAACTACTGGGTGTCCAAGCTGGACAGGTAGCACGAACTTGCGTTCTACGCCTTGGAGGTGCTGGCCTGCCCTGCCGCCAGCTTATTGTCTGAGCGTGTATTTAGTGCTGCTGGTGGCATTATAACAGATAAGCGTATCCGCTTGTCCACTGACAATGCTGACAGGTTGACTCAGATAAAAATTAACAAGGCCTGGATTGCCCCAGACTTCTCAACTCCACCAGAGGAGAGCTGAGATGATGATGAACATAAAGGCAATTTCAATGTATTGTTTATAATGTACTCAGTCTACTGTAGTGTATTCCCATGCACCTTTTCCACCACAAAAAGTGTATATGGTTGAATGTTGTTTTCGCCTCCTCATCCTCCTCCTCATCCAGATTGTATATATTCCCTCTACTACAATTTTTACAGAGGGTCAGCTCACCAGCAGGCCCTCAACCATAATATTTTAGAGGTTCAGCTCACCAGCAGGCCCTCACCTATAATGATTTAGAGGGTCAGCTCACCAGCAGACCCTCAACCATAATGTTTTAGAGGGTCAGCTCACCAGCAGGCCCTGAACCATAATGTTTTACAGGGTGAGCTCACCAGCAGGCCCTCAATCATAATGTTTTATAGGGTCAACTCACCAGCAGGCCCCAACCATAATGTTTTAGAGGGTCAGCTCACCAGCAGACCCTCAACCATTATGTTCTATAGGGTCAGCTCACCAGCAGGCCCTCAACCATAATGTTTTACAGGGTGAGCTCACCAGCAGGCCCTCAATCATAATGTTTTATAGGGTCAACTCACCAGCAGGCCCCAACCATAATGTTTTACAGGATCAGCTCACCAGCAGGCCCTCAACCATAATGTTTACAGGGTCAGCTCACCAGCAGGCCCTAAACCATAATGTTTTATAGGGTCAGCTCAACAGCAGGCCCTGAACCATAATGTTTTACAGGGTCAGCTCACCAGCAGGCCCTCAACCATAATGTTTTACAGCGTCAGCTCACCAGCAGGCCCTCAACCATAATGTTTTACAGGGTCAGCTCACCAGCAGGCCCTAAGCCATAATGTTTTATAGGGTCAGCTCACCAGCAGGCCCTCAAACATAATGTTTTACACGGTTAGCTTACCAACAGACGCTCAACCATAATATTTTACAGGGTCAGCTCACCAGCAGGCCCTCAACCATAATGTTTTAGAGGGTCAGCTCAGCAGCAGGCCCTCGCCTTTAATGTTTTGGAGGGTCACCAGCAGGCCCTTGCTCCAAATGTTTTTAAGGGTCACCAGCAGGCCACAAATCATAATTTTTCAAGGGTGTGTATGATGCCCTCCTTTGTGTGTAATAAAGGGTGTATTGTAGTGCCAGTTCCTTGTAATTTTTGGCAGCCCTTTCACTTAGTGCATAGGCATTATGAGTGTAGGAGTCCCACTACATGAACAATTGTACCACAATGTGAACGGGGCCCTCCTTTATGTGATATACATGCTGTTTCGGAGTGGCTCTTGCTTGCAATTTTTGGCAGCACTTGCACTTTATATACAATTGAATATACAGGAAAGAATGTTTCCTAAATATTTTTCCTGTGAAATCATTTTTTGTGCGTATTTTTGTCAGTCTGTAAAGGTGGTGTGCAACTCGGACAACATGGTTTCCAGCAGCGACCTTGGAGTCCAAGATGCATCCATACATCGTCCCGATGCTGTTCCCGATCCATTTTGGTGGTGTTTCTGTCACTTTCAGACCTTTTCCAATGGACCAGGCACCCTCCCCTCTTCAGAGCGGGGGGTGCCTGGTTGTCTCCCATTGACTTCCATTATACTCCCGTGCTCTGCCAAGAGCCTGGTTATCTCAATTAGAAAGAGACTTCGTTCAATTCAAGGAAGAACTTCAAAGAAACCGAAGTGACAAAAATGCAAATGACAAAGCACTTAATGAAATAAACAAACTGAAATGTGAATTTACAGCAGTTCTGGGAGAAATGCAATGTAAACTGCGTGCCCAACAACAAGAAAATAGAAAGCTACAACAAGAGATAACAGATCTAAAGATGTAGATACAGAATCCGGAAGGGGGGTCAGGGAAGAGCACAGACATAATGACAACAAGCATCCAGAACTTTATACCAAAGATCCGTAACACATTAACAACACCAGAAATGAATGTAAGCACCAACCAACCAATAGCGGATTGCTACACGCGGAGACAGAGTCAACAATTACTAAGACCTTAAGCACAAACCAACATGAAGACCCAGTAACAGTACTGAACAGCACCCAGGAAACCTTCACCAAACATCAAGCGGCCTGTAAGCCCCAATGTCCGGATACAGTACTAATCATAGACTCCAATAGGAAATACCTGAACATTAGTCAGCTTCAAAAAATGAATTGTGCAGCGATTGAACAAGTCACAGCAGCTATCAATGATCCACGCTTCACCAATTCAACCAATATCATCATACATACGGGTAAAAGCAACCTTCAAGACCATCAGCAGCAGATCGCGGAACAGCTGACAAAAACTGCACAAAGAAGTTCCCGGCCAGAAAAATAAAAGTGTCATCGCTGCCGCCCAGAAAGGATGTGCCCATCAATACTATCCAAACCATTAACACTGAACTAGCAGCTAAGATCAACTCTGTGCCAAAAGTCACCCTGGCACAACACCCCGCCATCAACTGCCTTTATCTATAAGACAGCAAACACCTCAATAAGCAAGAAGTCAGCTTCCTGGTCAAAGAAATGAAGGACATTGTACTAAACAGAACACAGGAGACCTAAATAATATATTTTACACCATAGCAGAAATGGCTGACCTGAAAAAGTACAGCCATCTGACACAAAAAGAAGATAACACCAACATTTGGTTTGATGATGAGTGCAGAGCTGTACGGAAGACCTTAAGATCGGCCTCAAATAAAAAGCATAGAGTTCCCAACAACACCAACCTGCGGGAAATCTACGACACAACGCAGAGGCAATACAAAACCCTACTCAGAAGAAAAAAGCAAGAATATACCTCAACCAAACTTAAACAGCTTTAAGGTGCCCTCCAAGATAACTCCTTCTGGGTACTATGGACACACCTGGGCACAAATGAGAAGAAAAATCACCTCCATATTCAGAACGGCAACATCTGGCTCCAGTATTTCACAGACCTCTACAGAGACATCCCAAAAGAAGAACGTAACCCAGACCAAGAACAAATGAGGTCAAAACTGAAGAGCATGGAAGAGATACTTAAAGATTTCCAAAACCCGCTATAACACTGCAGGAGATATCAGAGGAAATATCAACCATAACAGGTAAGATAGCCAGCGGCACAGATGGTATCCCACCCGAAATGATTAAGTACAGCCCACCAGCAATACAGGCAGCCATATCAAAACTGTACAACATTGTGCTGGGAGCTGGCTACTTCCCCTAAGCCTGGAAACAAGGTGTCATAACCCCAATACACAAGTGCGGGGACAGGTACCAACTACCGAGGGATATGTGTCAGCAGCAATCTGGAGAAACTATTTAACAGTATCCTGAACCAGAGAATCCTCGGCTTTCTCACCCAGCACAATGTACCCAGTACAAGCCAAGCAGGGTTCATGCCAAACCACCTCACCACAGACCAAGTCTACACCCTGCACCGCCTCATCCAGAGCCACGTCCACAACACAAAGAAGGGAAAGATATACGCTTGTTTTGTGGACTTCAAAAAGGCCTTTGACTCAGTGTGGCACCCAGGATTGCTCCTGAAGCTATTGGAGAGCGGAATAGGAGGAAAGACATGCAACGTCATCAAAAGCTCCTACATTGAGAACTGTTGCAGCGTGAAGGCAAATGGGAAAAAGAACGGCTTACTTCCAGCAGAGCCGAGGAGTCAGACAGGGCTGCAGCCTCAGTCCAACTCTCTTTAACATTTACATCAACGAGCTGGCAGCGGCTCTGGAGTCCTCCTCAACACCAGGTCTCATCCTCCATGACACTGAGGTGAAAGTTCTCCTGTATGCGGATGACCTTCTCCTACTTTCACCAACTGAGAAAGGTCTCCAAGACCAGCTAGTCATTCTGGAGAAATTCAGCACCACATGGGCCCTTCCCATCAATTTAAAAAAGACCAACACTGTGGTGTTCCAGAGAAGGAAAACCAAGTCAGCCAGGCCCCCTACCTTCACGCTACTCAACCGCCCTCTTACAGCCACCAACCCTACACCGACCTGGGTCTGATAATTGACCAAACTGGGAGCTTCAAATCAGCCATTGAGAAGCTGAAAGACAAAGCATGCAAGACCTTCTACAACATCAAAAGATGACTTGTACCACTTCAAAGCACCCATGAGGGTCTGGCTTAAAATCTTTGACTCCATCATTGCACCAATTCTCCTGTATGGCAGTGAAGTCTGGGACCCTCACACGTATCCCGACTGATCAAGATGGGATTCCAGCCCAATAGAAATATTCCACCTGGAATTCTGTAAGCATCTCCTCCAGGTCCATCGGAGCACCTCTAACAGTGCCTGTCGAGGGAAGCTGGGCAGATTCCTTCTACATTTTACAATCCAGAAGAGGGAGCTATTATCCTGGGGCCATCTACATGGTAGTAGTGAAGGCTCCCATCACCATAAAGCCTTGCTACACCAAGGGATCCCAGGCAAGGCAAAGCCCCAAAATCAACTTACTTAAACCCAGCCCGACCAGAAAATCATCCCACACCACCTCACAGAAAACGTAATTAGGAACACAGTAAACAAGAGACGTCAGTCAATGGAGGAAGGAGGTGAGAACATCCCAGAAGCTGACGGTGTATCAGAGCCTGCAGAGAGACTACAAACTGGCCCCATATCTGGAGAAACTAAGGAACCCCGGACCAGAAAATCCTGAGCCGCTACAGACTGAGCACCCACAGCCTGGCCATCGAATCTGGACGGCATCAACATCGCTACATGCCTAGAGTAAGCAGACTGTGCCAGCAGTGCCACCTGGAGGCGGTGGAGGATGAGGCCCACTTCCTGATATATTGTCCCAAATACTCAGCAGTGAGGGACATTCACTATAGTAGAGTCTCTGATCTACTCCCAGACTTGAGCTCTATGAAGGAGGAAGAGAAACTGCCCATCCTGCTGGTAGAGGAAGAGAAGACTGTGGACATAGCAGCACAATATATCAGTGCCTGCCACAGACTGAGAGGAGCGTGATATGCCATGGACTCCGATACCCTGACCCGGGGTGTGTCCGCACCCTTCCCCCCTGTCATGATAGGCCAAGGACTCCTATACACCGATCCCGGGTATGTCCCCATTCCTCAACCCCCTATTTCCTACATGCTTTGGCAATACCAATGTATAATTTTAGACCTGCCAATAAAGCTTTATTGATTGATTGATTGATTGATTGATTGAGAAGAGATACAAAGATAGATAGATAGATAGATAGATAGATAATAGATAAGAGATAGATAGATAGATAAATGGATAGATAGATAGATAGATAGATAGATAGATAGATACTAGTTAGATAGATAGAAGATAGAGAAGAGATACAAAGATAGATAGATAGTTAGTAAATAGATGATAGATAGATAGATAGATAGATAGATAGATAGATAGATAGATAGTAGATAGATAGATAGATAGATACCTCTCGGGCTATCTATCCCCTGGACAATGTCCTCATCTTTGGAGACCTCAATGCAAGAACAGGGAGTGAGAGAGACGACCCGACAACTGACAAAAATGTCTATATATTCGGAGCAGACACTGACTGTGACAGCTCAGTGCACACCGAGAGGAACAGCTATGACAGCACAGTCAATAAAAGTGGCAGAAAATTGCTGAACTTATGTCAAAGCCTCGGACTTCATATTCTCAAAGGCCGCACCAAGGGACACTCTCTCGGTAGATATACCCTAAACTCCCCGAAAATAAAGTAGCACCTTTTTTTCACCGACAAGGAAGTGCTGTGGAATTTTTCGTATTATATTTCTGCGGACATAGGGGATTGTCCTCTCAGCCACTGGCACTCCATTATTATACCATGGGACTTGCTGTGCGATCCAGTGCATTTTTTTATATTTTTTTCTAGATAGATAGATAGATTGATAGATAGATAGATAGATAGATAGATAGATAGATAGATAGATAAATAGATAGATACCTCTCGGACTGACATCTACCTCTGTGCAGCATACATAGCTCCACTAGAGTCTCCATACTTCAATCCCGACAGCTTTGAGATCCTACATAGTGATGTCGCGAACATAAAATTTTCAGTTCGCGAACAGCGAACGCGAACTTCCGCAAATGTTCGCGAACGGGCGAACCGGGCGAACCGCCATAGACTTCAATTGGCAGGCGAATTTTAAAACCCACAGGGACTCTTTCTGGCCACAATAGTGATGAGAAAGTTGTTTCAAGGGGTCTAACACCTGGACTGTGGCATGCCGGAGGGGGATCTATGGCAAAACTCCCATGGAAAATTACGTAGTGGACGCAGAGTCGGGTTTTAATCCATAAAGGGCATAAATCAACTAACATTCCTAAATTGTTTGGAATAACGTGCTTTAAAACATCCAGTGTGTGTATACGATCAGGTATGATGTTGTATCGATCAGGTAGTGTAAGGGTTACGCCCGCTTCACTGACATTGACAGACCAAACTCCCTTTTAATGCACCGCAAACAGTTCATTTGCACAACTGCAAACTCCCCATTTGCACAAGGTTGGATACCAAGCTAGCCACGTCCCGGTGATGTCATTGAAGGTTTCTTCCTCCACCCAGCCACGTACAACACCAAGGGTCCACAAAAGATGAATTGAATTGATTTTTCGAACGGTGAGATGGTTAAAAAACGCTGGCTCCCTCCACTCTGTTTTAAACCACGGTGACTGCGTCTGCGCCGTGCAATTTACTGTCACACCCGATATGAGTGGTATTTTCTGTAGTACTATTCTCATCAGTTTAATCTCTCTAACGTCCCCAATCTGGGGCCATTTATTGAATAGATTTTTCGAACGGGGAGATGGTTAAAAACGCTGGCTCCCTCCACTCTGTTTTAAACCACGGTCACTGCGTCTGCGCCGTGCAATTTACTGTCACACCCGATATGAGTGGTATTTTCTGTAGTACTATTCTCATCAGTTTAATCCTCTAACGTCCCCAATCTGAGGGCCATTTATTGAATAGATTTTTCGAACGGGAGATGGTTAAAAACGCTGGCTCCCTCCACTCTGTTTTAAAACCACGGTGACTGCGTCTGCAGGAAGCAGCTGCGGGTACATCATCATCATCATCACACTGTACGTCCATGTGTGTAATCCTGCCTGACTGAGACATATCCCTGTAATCTACATCATCTGTCAATAATGGTTGTGCATCACTAATTGCATCCAACTGATGTGTAAATAACTCCTCTGACGGATCAAGTGAAGCGGCTGTGGTGGCTGTGGTGGTAGTGGTGGTGGTGGCGACGGGCGGGTGCGTGGTAACTTGAGAGCAGGTGACCGAAGCTAAGCTGGAGGAGGATGGTGCGTCAAGGTTCTTAGCGGAAGCTGTTGAAGATTGGGTGTCCTGTCTAAGCCAGTCAACTACGTCCTCTGAATTTTTCGGGTTCAGGGTACGTGGCCTCTGAAAACTGGGCATTATTCCAGGGACAGTGGAAATCACAGCACCACGACCACGACGGCCCCTGCGGGCTGGCCTGCCTCTGCCTGTCATTTTTTTTAGATAAGTGGTACTACGCGTGCTAGGTACTGTGCCACCCGGTATGAGTGGTTGGCACTGGCAGTGGGCAAACTACAGTCAGTGGAAGCGGGCCTGACACACACTGGCAGCAGGCAAGCAACTGAATTTAGACTACTGTCTAAAAATTAAATGCCTTATTTATCGGCAAGCTACTGTGCCACCCGGTATCAGTGGTTGGCACTGGCAGTGGGCACACTACAGTCAGTGGAAGAGGGCCTGACACACACTGGCAGCAGGCAAGCAACTGAATTTAGACTACTGTCTAAAAATTAAATGCCTTATTTATCGGCAAGCTACTGTGCCACCCGGTATCAGTGGTTGGCACTGGCAGTGGGCACACTACAGTCAGTGGAAGTCAGCCTGACACACACTAGCAGTAGGCAAGCAGCTGAAATTACACTAAAGTGTAAAAATTAAATGCCTTTTTTATGCAAAGTACCTGTGCCAGCCGGTATGACAGTGGTGGGCACTGGCAGTGGGCACACTACAGTCAGTGGAAGTCGGCCTGACACACACTAGCAGCAGGCAAGCAGCTGAACTTAGACTAATGTGTAAAATTAAATGCCTTTATGCAAAGTCCTGTGCCAGCCGGTATGAGTGGTGAGCACTGGCAGTGGCACACTACAGTCAGTGGAAGTCAGCCTGACACACACTGGCAGGCAACTAACCTTAGATTAAAGTGTAAAAATTAAGTGCCTTTTTTTTAAGCAAAGTCGTGTGCCACACGGGATGACAGGGGTGGGCACTGGCAGTGGGCACACTACAGTCAGTTGAAGTCGGCCTGACACACACTAGCAGCAGGCAAGCAGCTGAAATTACACTAAAGTGTAAAAATGAAATGCCTTTTATGCAAAGTCCTGTGCCAGCCGGTATGAGTGGTGAGCACTGGCAGTGGGCACACTACAGTCAGTGGAAGTCAGCCTGACACACACTGGCAGGCAACTAACCTTAGATTAAAGTGTAAAAATTAAATGCCTTTTTTGATGCAAAGTCCTGTGCCACACGGAATGACAGGGGTGGGCACTGGCAGTGGGCACACTACAGTCTGTGGGCCTGCAGCTCCTCACACACAGGCAGGCCAGGCAACTGCAATATGTATATAAAGGAGAAAAAGCAGACTAATGTTGCAACCCTAAAAGGGCTTTTGGGGTGCTGTCAGGACGCTGTCCTTACAGCAGAGATCAGATGAGTCTTTCAGGACTGGAGTGGACACTGAATTCACTAGCCTAGCTATCGATTTCCCAATTAAATCAGCAGCTACTACACTCTCCTTCCTCTCACTAAGACTGCAGCTTCAGAATGAATCTAAAATGGATGCTGTGCAGGAGGTGGGAGGGTCTGGGAGGGAGGGTATGCTGCTGATTGGCTGGAATGTGTCTGCTGACTGTGAGGTACAGGGTCAAAGTTTGCTCAATGATGATGTATAGGGGGCGGACCGAACATTGCAAATGTTCGCCCGGCAGAGGCGAACGCGAACAAGCTATGTTCGCCGGGAACTGTTCGCCGGCGGATAGTTCGGGCCATCTCTAATCCTACAGAGGGAAGCCGCTCATTTCCAGACCCTGGGCAATGTCCTCATCTTTGGAGACCTCAATGCAAGAACAGGGAGTGAGAGAGACGACCCGACAACTGACAAAAATGTCTATATATTCGGAGCAGACACTGACTGTGACAGCTCAGTGCACACCGAGAGGAACAGCTATGACAGCACAGTCAATAAAAGTGGCAGAAAATTGCTGAACTTATGTCAAAGCCTCGGACTTCATATTCTCAAAGGCCGCACCAAGGGACACTCTCTCGGTAGATATACCCTAAACTCCCATGTAGGCAACTGTGTGGTAGACTATGCCATCACAGATATGGACCCCAAAAATGTTGGTGGCTTCATAGTCACCAAACAGACAGACCTGTCAGACCACAACCAACTGTTCCTATACATTAAATCCACAAGTAAACCACCGGCACAAACATCACAGCAGACTGGCCTCTTCAGCCTACCTCCATCTTTTAAATGGTCCAACATGTCAGCCCCAAAGTATATAGAGACCATAAACAGTGCAAAGATCCAGGAGATGCTCCATAACCTCCATAGTAAAGTATATGAGCTGAACCCAGAAGGAGTAAATCTCGCGGTAAGGGACTTTAATAATATACAGCACACCATGGTGGAAATGTCTGACCTCAAAAGATGCAACAAAAGGCCAAAAAAGCAACAACCCAACAATTGGTTCGACTAGGAGTGTAAAGATATATGGAAGGCACTAAGAATAACCTCAAATAGGAAACACCAATACCCGAATAACCTCAGTCTGAGGGAAGCCTACAACAACATACAAAGGCAATACAAAACCATCCTCAGAAAGAAAAAGCAAGGCCACATCTTAACCAAGCTCCTCCAACTCCAAGACAGTCTCCAGGACAACTCCTTCTGGGAACTATGGAAGCACATGGACAAAACCAGTAAGAACACCAACCTCTACATCCAAAATGGCAACATCTGGCTCCAGTACTTCAAGGATCTCTACAAAGACATCTCAAGGGAAGACAAAACCCAGAACAGAAAGAAATAGCGAAAAAGCTGAAGGACATGGAGGACAAAATCAAAGATTTCCGAAACCCTCTAGACACACCGATCACACTGCAGGAGCTAACAGAGTGGACCTCAGTGATAAAGAATAAAAAAGCCACTGGCCCAGATGGGATCCTTCTACAATGTTGCGCTGAGTGCCTGCAACTTCCCCCAGAGCTGGAACCAGGGCATCATCACCCCCATACACAAGAGGGGAGACAGGTACGACCCGGTCAACTATAGTGGGATATGTGTCAGCAGCAACCTGGGGAAACTCCTCAGCAGTATCCTGAATAAGAGGATCCTCAGCTTCCTCACCCAGCACAACCTTCTCAGCAGAAGCCAAGCAGGCTTCATGCCACATCACCACACCACGGATCACATCTACACCCTGCAGAGCCTTATCAAGAGCCATGTCCACAATACATAGAATGGAAAGATCTATGCCTGCTTTGTGGACTTTAAGAAGGCCTTTGACTCAGTCTGGCACCCGGGCCTATTCCTGAAACTTTTCCAAAGCGGAATAGGAGGAAAAACATATGATGTCATCAGAAGTTCCTACACTAAGAATAGATGCAGCGTGAAGCTGAATGGGAGGAGAACGGCTTATTTTCGGCAGAGCCGAGGAGTCAGACAGGGCTGCAGCCTCAGTCCAACCCTCTTTAACATCTATATCAATGAGCTGGCGGCGGCTCTGGAGTCCTCCTCAGCACCCGGTCTTACCCTCCATGACACCGAGGTGAAATTTCTCCTTTATGCAGATGACCTTCTGCTACTATCACCAACTGAGAAAGGTCTCCAAGATAACCTGAAAATCCTGGAGAAGTTCAGTACCACGTGGGCACTGCCCATCAATCCAAAGAAAACCAGCATCATGGTGTTCCAGAAAAGAAACCGGAAAGCAGCCGGGCGTCCTCCCTTCCTGCTAGACAACTGTCCACTTTCAGAAACCGACCGCTACACCTACCTGGGACTAGAAATCAGCCAATCAGGGAGCTTTAAGAAAGCCATGGAAACACTGAAAGACAAGGCGAGCAAAACCTTCTATGCCATCAGAAGGGGTCTGTATTATCTCAAGGCACTAGTGACCGTCTGGCTCAAAATCATTGACACCATCATCACCCCAATCCTCCTTTATGGCAGCAAAGTCTGGGGCCCAGACACATACCCAGACTGGGAAAAGTGGGACTCTGGGCCAACAGAACTATTCCACCTAGAACTCTGCAAACACTTTCTCCAGGACCATCAGGAGCACCTCAAACAGCGCCTGTCGAGCAGAACTGGGCAGATTCCAGCTCTACTTTGCTGTCCAGAAGAGGGCGCTATCATTCAGAGCCCACCTGCATAGCAGCAGTCCCAGCTCCTACCATCACAAAGCCCTGCTACACCAAGAAGCCCCAGAAAGACAACGCACCCGGCAACAAGTCACCCAAACCCAGCCTGCCCAAGCCAGCAACCAATACAGCCTGGCAAAGGGGGAAATCCACAGGTTGATACACAAGGGCAAAGAGGAGTATATCAGCGTCTGGAGGAACGACATACGAACATCACAGAAGCTGACGGTATACCAGAGCCTGCAGAGGGAGTACAAACTGGCCCCATATCTGGAGAAACTCCCCAATCCAAGAGACCGACAGATCCTGAGCCGCTACAGACTGAGCGCCCACAGCCTGCTCATTGAATCTGGGCGTCACTGACAGAGGTACCAGCCCAGGGAGAGCAGTGCATGCCAGCAGTGCGACCAGGAGGTCGTGGAAGATGAGGCTCATTTCCTGCTGCGGTGCCCCAAATACTCAGCAGTGAGGGACTCTCACTTCAGGAGACTGTCTGATCTCTGCCCAGACTTCATCTCCATGGAGGAGGAAGAGAGACTCTCCATACTGCTGGGGGAAGAGGAGAACACAGCGGCCATAGCAGCACAATATATTACTGCCTGCCATAGACTGAGAGGAGCCTGATATACTATGGACTCCTATATTCCCACCCTGGATGTGTCCCCATCCCCCAACCCTACACAATTATTTCCCACTTGCTTTGGCAATGCAAATATGTATTTAGTCCTGCCAATAAAGCTTATTTGATTTGATTTGATACAAAGATAGAGAGATAGATGATAGAGAAGAGGTAGATGGATAGATAGATAGATAGATAGATAGATAGATAGATAGATAGATAGATAGATAGATTATAGTTAGATCGATAGACGATAGAGAAGCGATACAAAGATAGATAGATAGTAAATAGATGATAGATAGATAGATAGATAAATAGATAGATAGATAGATAATGATTGATAGATAGATAGATAGATAGATAGATAGTAAATAGATACATGGATAGATAGAATAAAGTTAGATTGATAGACGATAGAGAAACGATACAAAGATATATAGATAGATAGTAAATAGATGATAGATAGATAGATAGATAGATAGATAGATAGATAGACACACAGATAGATAGATAGATAGATAGATAGCAAAGAGGTAGAAAGATAGATAGATAGATAGATAGATAGCAAAGAGGTAGAAAGATAGATAGATAGATAGATAGATAGATAGATAGATAGATAGATAGATAGATAGATAGATAGATAGATAGATAGTAAATACATGGATAGATAGATAGATAGATAGATAGATAGATAGATAGATAGACAGCTCTTAATTACCGCACACATGTCCTCCAATTACATTATTTGTTTGCCTGAGCTTCATGATTTTATGAGGTTTCAATTGCTGGGTCCGAACATTTACAGAAGATAATTTCATCTTTTTAATATAAATTTTACGGACATGAATTGTTTTGCTTCTATGATGGAGGCAAAAATAGTTTAACATAAACCATGGCCAAACTCCAAACCGTGTTGACATATTTTATGAATGTTATGGGATGCCAGATTGGAGGTGTACATCTGTGTGGGTTGGCTGGTCATCCCACTGCCGTCTGTGTATCTGTATGCTTAAATGAATTAGCTATTATAAAAACACTTGCATAAACAAGCAAAATGTCCTAGAACTTCCTCGCTTTAGTTCAAAGCGGCAGACTCTGCAGAAAGAGGAAAATAACAGCATTTCGTTCCATGGAGATCATGTGCAAAAACCTGGATCACTGGCTCAATATCTATAATTAACGTGTGTGTCCAATTCTGCATGTGTGCTTGTCATAAGAACTACTGGTTGTCCCTCCTGGTCTAAAAGGTAGGGTGGTGGACTAGAGCATCCTCTCCGGCCCTTCAGACCCTTTCTTCTTCTCGATAGATTGTATCCTAGTAAACTTATTCACTTAATAGAAGCATTATCTAGGCCTTTTATAACCTAGAGGGCACTACATGAAAATAAAAAAAAGGTTCCCGGGGGAAGAGATTTGTGATGTACAGGAATTGGGCAGAGCAGATGTAAGTCATGATCCTGTGTATATCAAGTAAACAGCAAAGCAGAGGACAGTGTGGTTCAGCACCATAAGAGAACTCGAAGAGGTGGCCTAACAGTAAGAGATAGCAGGAACATTGTGGGGCTGGTGAGAGGACAGCAGCAGCCTTCCATTTAATGCCGAATGTGCTCCAGAGTGGTGGAACTTGCATAAAGGTTGCATCACTCCTGTTCGCCACTCCACTCACCTTGTGCCTGACGCAGGTCCAGCACTCCAGCAGCAGACCCAGGCACGAGGGTCCTGTCTGTCTATTTTGAATATTCTTCATTGAACTTCATCTCATTTTGCAGTATTGCAAGGGTTAACCCTCCTCTGGTTCTGTGTGCAGCTGCCTGGCTGTTTTTAATGTGTTAATCCACTTCTGATATTTACGACATGCTGTTTATCTCATTCTCTGCCTGAGCAGTAGGTTGATTAGCTAGTCCCTGTGTAAGGTGTGCTGTTCCATTTGTCTGCCAAGTACTGACTGACCCTCCACTGTCTGACCTTTGCCTGCTTACCTTATTGACCTTTACCTGCCTGACCTCGGACCTGTTTCGTGGATTTTCACAAACTCTGCCTGCCCTGACCTGACCTGTGCCTGTTACTGACTACAAGTTTCATCTGATCCCTTGGTGCTCTGCACCAGTGTCCCTGACCCCCATTTGTCAGCTGTCAACCACCCTCCAGACTTACTCCAGGAGGTAGCAGCCTGGTGGCTCCCCTGCAGTGATCCAAATCCCTGTGTAGCGGTTAAAGGGTAAATTCCAGGGGACTGCCAGGATAACATCCTTGGTTTTATCCTTAGAGTACCTGCTGCATGCCTAAGAGAGACTTACTGTAAGTTGTACACTTGAGTTATTTTATTGCTGCTTGCTATGTTACTGGAGTGTTCAGTTGTAATCCGTTAGAGCAGGGATGAGCGAACCTGAACTGTTTGTACCGAATTTTGTCAGTTTGGGTACCCGGACTCAAACCTGGACTTTTTCACTGAAGTCCGGGTTCAGTGATTTTATTATTTTTCAGTTATAACCTGGTTATATCGGAAAATAATAGCATTCTGCAGACAGAATGCAAAACAATATGCCCATTTAGGGGTTACGCAGGTCCTTTGGCAGGTCCTGTTCAGCGAAGATAGAAGAAGCTGCTGCAGCGCCATGAAGTGGATGAGGTGAGTTGTTTTTTTTTTGTTTTTTTTTAACCCCTAAATGGTCATATTGTTTTGCGTTCTATCTTAAGAATGCTATTATTTTCCGATATAACCTTTATAACGGAAAATAATAAAGTGAAGTCCGGGTCCCCATTGACTTCAATAGGGCTCAGGTTCGGGGTTAAGTTCGGATCCAGAATCCGAACACTGACCTGAAATTCGGCCGAACCCGGCGAACCCGAACTTCTACGAGTTTGCTCATCCCTATTAAAGAGTTTTACAGGAATAAGAAAAGACTGGTTAACATTTTCTATGCTATCTTCAGCCAGTCCCACCACATTAGCAAAACAAAAAGGATAGCCATAGGGAGCAGTCACTGCAGATTGTTATCTGAACTGAGCCCAAAGCAATGTTTATCCGCCGTATATGCAAATATCGTATGTACGTGATTCCTCCTATTTCAGCCACTAATAAGGACTGCATTGGAGTGCAATGGCTGCCGCTGTCATTACATTATTATATCTGGTTCCCAATAGTATACTTTAAAATGACGGCAAAAATCACCCACTGAGAGAGATTCTTGACAAGAGGCAGAAAGTGCGCTCACACAAAGCGACATTATCATCGTGCAATTGCTTTTGCATTTTTAATAGGACGGCTTTTCTTATTTTGTCTATTCCTCTATTTGTTCTCATTTTAGGGTCTGTCCATAATGGATACTAATACAGTAGATTAGGTATTTAGAGCAGTGAGGACTGGAACTCTGTAAGCTGCTTTAGTTATAATTACCTCTGAGTTAATTGGTTAATTACATGTTAATTAGAGAAATCTAAAAAATCAGTTCTGTTGGTAGCCTAAAGGGGTGAGCTTAAAGCAGACTGATGTACTCTCGTAATACCATTTATTTATGTTAATTTTCAATTACATTTAGTGCAAGTAAAGGTATTTAGCCCTGTTTTCCACTTGCCTTTCATTTACCACTGGGATCCACAAAAATGTATTTGCAAACCAGTGGTGAAAAGGTTAACTTTATTTGGACTTTATTATTTATGTATTTATTTATTTATATAAGAGAGATCACAATAAATATTTAAGAGGAAAACATGTAGGGTTTTTATAATGTTTTTTATATACTAATTATAGGGATGAATGGGGCTACATGGTCAACTAGCTTAAAGGGGTTGTCCCATCTCAGACCATGGGGGCATATCGCTAGGATATGTCCCCATTGTCTGATAGGTGCAGGTCCCAGAGAACGGAGCAGGGAAGGTGGTGGCCAGAGGACCCTGGGTTTTCCAAGGTCCGGCCACCACCAAGCGCTCTCCCCATAGAAGTGATTGGGAGCGCACCACGCTTACGCGGCCAATGCTCCCATTCATCTCTATGGGACCAATGGAAATAGCCAAGCCAGCGCTCGGCTATTTTCAGCTGCCCCATAGAAATGAATGGAGGGCTGCTGCACACGCGCCGTGTGCCCTCCACAACTTTCAGGGACTGGTTCTCGATGTGGGTGCTTGTCCCAGAGGTGGCACCTGCACCTATCGGACAATGGGGGCATATCCTAGCGGGTGGGGGGGGGGAAGCTGGCAGGTGTATGGCAACCTTTACAAGCAAAGATAAACTGAAGACATGATGCCAATGTCACCTGATCAACTGGATGACCCACCATGGTTTTGGCTTATTCGGTCTCAGGTGACACATTGTCACAAAAACACCCCTATAGTCCCATGGGCAGTTTAAAAAAAGGTAGTGAACTTCACATATGTGTATAGAAAATACAGATACTCTTTTGTTTTAAGACCTTTATTACATAGGCTATGAATATGCACTTTTATTGGCAACATTTTATAGGAAGGGGCATGACTATTGGCTTCTACACCTGTGAGGTCCATTGGAGGCAACTATCTACAAACAGATGATACAGTAAATCTTTCATGCAATGCCTTACTAATGGTCCACTTACAAAGCCCTATACATCGCAAATTACATGCAGCAATCATCCCCTCTGCATGGGTATGAATGATCACTACTGTGATCGCTCATCCACATAAAGGTGCAGCTAACAAAGGATGATTGGGTGAACAGCTCATTTGCTTGTTTGTGGGGCAATTATTGGGATCAACCATTCTATGCATGTTCGTTCCCAATAATTAGTCCATTAATCACTGAATAGATGATGAGGGTTGCAGTTACAAGTACAAGCAGTAGGTACAGTTCTCCGGTATTTCGGAGTCGGCTTTTCCAAAATGCTGTATATAGGAGGTGGCTGTTATGATGGTAGCCCTTTGTGAGTCTTTCTCTTTATAGTCACCAGCAATCTTCTTAATATGACCAAAAGGTTGCAATTCTTCAGTATTTCTCTGCAATCCCTAACTGCCGGGTGCAGTCCTGGACTGGATGGCCAGGACATTTTCTAGGAATATGTACTATGAAGAAAAGATTCCTAGCCTGCATCGCTTTCTGAAAGATGAATACTTACCTACTCCTCTCTGGTCTTGTGTCCTGGCTCCCGTTCCTCCATCTTCCGGTCCCTGGCTTGTTTTCGTCTAGCCACCTCAGCTAAAGACTGGTTTCAGTCATTGGCTGCAGAGAAGCAAGTGGTCATGTTCGGCCAGATCCGATTGTATCAAATCAAAACTGAACAAACCTGATCAAGGCATGAAAATCATTGTAAAGCCTCATTCACAGGTCAGTGTTTCACGGACGTGTGCTGTACGTGTTCTTCAAGGACCGCACACGTCCTCATTCATTTTAATATTTGTATTCACACATCAGGTTTTTTTACCACTGTCCGTGGGTCCGTGTTTTTAGCACGAATACATGCTCTATTTTGTCCTGGTTCACGGATCCATCATACCCATTATAGTCTATGGGTTAGTGAAAACCACGGATGCAACACGGATCCCATCAGTGTTTCATCCATGTTTCACAGATCATTAGAAATAGATGCTTTGAAAATTATTCTTCAGCTGCATGGAAACACGGATGACACATGGACAGTAAAAAAAAGACACACGGACTACACACTGATCCATCACGGACAACTTCACGGAGGCATCAGTGACCACCTTTTCACGGATTTAAGCACGGACGTGTGAATGAGGCATAAGTCAATGGGCACCTGATCTGTTTTTTTTCTGTAACGAGAAAAAAAAAATCAATCAGGCAGCATTGATTTTAGATTTTTAACGCCTGATCAGGTTTGGTCAGTTTTGCACACAACGCTGCTTGCTCCTGGCCCTAAAGCGCAACTGAACTTTTCTGATGCATACTGTTCAGTTTTGTCCCCATTGGCAATAAATGAGAACAAAACTGTTTTCAGTTTATTTAAGTTTTTTGAGATCCTCTACCGGATCTCAATACCTGAATTAAAAACGCAGGTGCAAAAGTATTCTTAGCTACTTTAACACTAGCGTTTTTACTGGATCTGACAGGGTTCAGCAAAAACGCTTCCGTTACTGATAATACAACCATCTGCATCCGTTATGAACGGATCCGGTTGTATTATCTTTAACATAGCCAAGACAGATCCGTTATGAATTCCATTGAAAGTCAAAGGGGGACAGATCCGTTTTCTTTTGTGGCAGATTGTGGCAGAAAACGGATCCGTCCCCTTTGACTTGCATTGGGGGTCATGCTCCGCATCCCAGGACGGAAAGCAAACTACATGTTGCGGTTTGCTCTCCGTTATGAGAACGCAACTAAACGGAACGTAATGCATTTTGGAGCATTCTGTTTTGTTCAGTTTTGTCCCCATTGACAATGAATAGGGACAAAGCTGAAGTGTTTTTTCCCGGTATTGAGCCCCTATGACGGATCTCAATACCGGAAAACTAAAACGTTAGTGTGAAAGTAGCCTAAAGTGGGCATAGCTATAGGGGATGCATCCGTAACAGTCGTAGCAGTCGCTGGTGCTTATGGGCTCGTCTGCCACATGGAAGACACCAGCATTATAAACAGGACATGATAGGTGGGGGAGGGGGTCATGTTACATTGGGGCCCAGGACAGGAGCTTTAAGTTACACCTCTGATTGATATCTATGGGTAACATCATTGTTTTTAGCATTGCTGTATTATCTTTTAATAAATCTTTAAATTGTATTTTTGCCCTATCCCAAATCACGCTCATCTCTATCATTAAAACACTTTTATCACAGATTTTTATACCACAAGGAAATAAAATCTGTAAGGGGTGCAATCTGTATTGGCTCATTGTTGCACAACGAGGCGCCATAAAACACATTTTTGACTCTTTTATGGGAACAATTTGCGGAATCATTTGAAATCTGACTTGTTTCCAAGCCGAATCCGTTCAAGCTTGCCCCAGATGGATATTGTGTACTGTTCATTGGCCTGACAGCTCAATAATGCCAATACCAAAACCAGCGGGTAAGGCAAAGACGACTTGGCACCGCAACCCTTTGAAAAAAAAAAAAAAATGTGATTTAAAAAAAATATATATATGTAAAATCTCACACAAAAATAAATAAATTTCACACACCCGGCCGAGCCGATAAATATTATAATGATAATATAAACCATCACTTAAGTTTTAACACAAAGCCCACATTTTTGGAAAGCGACGCGAGCAGATTCCCACTGTATATATTTTTCTAATCTGACTGACTCACCGTCTTGCGATAGTGAGATAAGCCAGGTAGGCAAGTTTTTATAGAGCTGCAATTACTGAAATTGTCATTACGCTGCTCACTGTAAAATAAATACAGATAGAGGTAAAATTATGCACAGTCTAGAAGTAGAAAGTGTTTTGCTTCTGTTTGCTAAATTAATCTCTTCCTAAATGGCTGCAGGCCAGGTAGGTTAGCATTTGTGGTTTCAAAGGTTTTCAGAGCCTGCAATGAGGCATGAAATTACTGCATGCTGCTGAAAATGGCAACTGATGAAAGAGAAAGAGTGAATCCCAAAGGCAGCGAGACAGGGGGAAGCAAAGTAACAGGCACAAAGTCTGATTTTTGATGTTGCTCATTGTGAAATGTACACCCAAACTTTCAATAAAAAACAGAAAACCTTAATAAACCTGCTAACAATTCCTTCCAATTTCTCCTTTCTTTTTTTTTTTTTTTTTTGAAGTCCTGATGTAATTTATCACTTCTTATTAAAATAAGCGGCGATGCAGCGATTGCTCTCCGCATTTCCGTTCGCTGCCGTATAAGAATACACTTGTGTACTTGACTTGTGATCTTACCAATCAGATTTTTATTGATGTTTTGTAATTGAATTTGCATGGAGGATTGATGTCTCTCATTAAGTAATTGACCTCGTTGCTGTGTTTGGGCTTTTTAGTTGTTTAGATCGCGTTCATTAACGCTACGTGTTAGCAAAAAAAAAAACAGCTTGCAATGAATCTGATCAGGTCATACGCAAGTCCAAAGGAGAGTCTTATTCTTATCGTGCGTATTTACAGCACCGACATATCCCGCCGTGCTTTACAGTTCGGTTGGTAAGCAAACACAAATAGGGAGCCTGCGTGGCAACTCGGGTCCCATGCTGTGGTGACATAAGCGCTCTGTAGGCCATTGCATGATATCTCCATAAGGCACTGTATTATGGAGACATTACTCCTCGAGGAGAAATGCTTTCGAGTAGAATGAAAGTTATTAAGAATTACTCCCAAATTCAGAGAATCCGAAACACAAATCACTCAAAATGGCGCCAGTATATTACGATTCAGAAGAAGGCATCTGCTGCTCAAACAGGATCATTTTTGGACCTATTATTTATATCACGTTTTTATGTTTAACATATTTTTAAAGATTATTTTGTTATTTTTAACCTTCCAAGTCAATATCTATATTTAAACAAAACCCGTAAAATCCTGCAGTATTCACAGTGGCCACTTAGCTTAATAATTGGCGTCTCTTCTTGGTCTGTACAGATCACTTTACTGCAGTTATCTGCTTATCTGTCATTCTAATCCAGCCTGTAATGATATCACCTCTGTGAATAGATAAGACAGGATCTACTATTCACAATAGGTGCTTTTTAAAGGTGCTTTTTAAAGCTTGTCTGTTCTTTCCTTGCACAGTGACCTCTGCACAGGGCACAGAGCATGCCTAGAAAACTCTCCCATAGAAGTCAATGAGCCCCCCTGACCATTGTGTCTATGGACCATGGGGCTGCCATAAAGCAATTAGCTTAATGCTATCAAAATGCTGTAAAAGGGGTTGTGTGGGGTCATAGCCGAACCAGGGCATACCCACATTTTTTTCACCTAGACAGCCCTCTGATATATGACCATGTAAAAACGGCCTTCCTTTACACATAGTATTTTGGTGTTTTTTTCTGGCCATTTTGTGTGGCCTTTTTTTAGCCTTTTTTTGTAAACATTTTTCCACACCCTTTGAAGTACTTAAGTGAAGACGCCTTAAAAAAGTTGTCTGAGATTTTGATATTGATCGCCTATCCTCAGGATAGGTCATCAATATCTGATCAGTGTGACTCCAGGCACACCCGCCATCAATTGTTTGAAGAGGCTGACATGCTCCAGTGAGCACCATGTCCTCCCTCTATGCCAGTGACGTCACGTCCATTGATGGATAGGTGCAGTTCAGTTCTATTCTATTTTATTCAATTCTATTCTAGTGAAGGGGCTGAGCTGCAATATCAAGCAGGGCCACTATCCATTGGACGGCGCTGTGCTTGGTAAGCTGTGAGGAGGCTGCAGGCTCCTCGAATAACTGATCGGCAGGAGTGCCGAGTGGTGGACCCCCAGCTGAGGCTAGATCATCAATATAAAACACCTGGAAAAACCTTTTAAATGTTTTTTTCAGGGATTACTATGGTTTTCACAGATATGCTTGTGTAGTTGCCTAACTAATGTCCATCTTCCCCATGCTTTTTTTCCATTTTGGACTCATCTGACTCGTTTTCATCTTGTAAACCAATCACTCTGGTTTACCTCCTGTATGCAGCACTTACTGTATGGATAATAGCCAGTAAGCATGCCCCCCAACCAGGTCAGGGGCCCCAATGCAATATTTGTTCTCCTGATCATATGTGCATTGACCCAGGATCACTGCTAAAGGTATAGCTTCATACTGTGAAGCCGGCAGCAGTATTTTTTGCTGCTCTGTGGTATTTGGTTTCCCAGAGGCAGTATTGTGTTCTGTACTGTGATATCTGGTTCTGCTAGGACAGTATTTTGTGCTGCACTGTGGTATTTTTTCCTGCACTTGGTATTTCTGGCCCCGCCTCCTCCTGTTGCCCCACCTTCTGTCAATTTGGACCCGCCTACAAGATGAGACCACTTTTAGCTTTTTCTTTTTGCGCGGCCACTTTAAGTTTCCAGCTCTCCCCTGCTGTGGAGACTGGCTGGTCCAGACTCCTCGGGTTAGTTAGAGAGTCTGCATGTTGCAGATAGAGAAGCAAGTCCTACATGTTTGAGCTCCTGCCAAGTAGGCCCAAAGAGAAGCCTCATCCAGGTAAAAAAAAATCCTGGGACTAAAAAGCTGCCAAAGAACAATCTGGGAGACTAGCTCTGAGGGAAAGAGAACTGACATTTAGTAAGATACGTGTACGACAATAAGACTTTACTGCTTGTGAAAAGGGTATATAGCCTCCGGCACTCACCACGCTGAGACAGACTGACCTTCTGGATCTAAGATCTGCACCCCG
Organism: Bufotes viridis; assembly: GCA_033119425.1. NCBI lineage: Eukaryota > Metazoa > Chordata > Amphibia > Anura > Bufonidae > Bufotes > Bufotes viridis. The sequence goes on along the minus strand of CM065593.1, from coordinate 39,210,632 downwards.
CAACCTGGGAATTGTAGAAAGAGTTAATAAGATCAGAACTGCATGCCTGTGATTATTTGGAAAGATTGCAAACTGTATTTGGACAGATAGTATGTTCCACGGCGGTTCTACCCACTACTCCAAAAATGATCAAGGTGAGCTCCCCACAGTCCACCATAATACCGTCTCTTCAAATATGATAATAGAAAAATGTGTTTTTTTGGGGGCACTCTATTCCACTGTCACACACGGAAAAGATGTAATACCCTCAAATTAGTGCAATATTTATTCAACACAGATTTAGTATAAAAACATATAAAACAATCCTAAAAACAAACAGCAACTAAGCCAATATTATTGATAGTCCATCAATGCATATGATGTTGATATATCAACCACAAATTTTAGTGGAAATGTCCTTATATCCCAGAAGGAACCTAAGAGTTCTTTCACTCCGTATAGTCCTGTCTTAAAGCCTTTTAATCTATGTCCAATATTAGGCGGCCATGTAGAATCTGGTAGTAGATTCTTTTATTCTTTCCACAATATGTAGGAACTTGCTTTTGCTATAATTGCCGTAATCAGACACCACCATTCGCATAACTATTACTTGCGTTCTTAAACCACATGGGTATTAGCATATACAGGGCTAGGTAAGTGTGAAAAGAGGTTTACTTTATCACCTCTCTGCTGATTCACAGACCGGTCTTTCCTCCACGTTGTTCCCCAGAGTATTCACCTGCCAGGACCTGCCGCGGCGTCCCACGTGGTCCTGCCGTCATACAGTGGCGTCCCACATGATGGAGACAGGGGCGTCCAATTGGTTGTATTATCCGATTCATCAGGACGCTGTAAGCGGGGTCTTTTCAGAAATATTCCTGTGGATGAATATAACAAGCACCTCACTTATTGAATCCCTAACTCGTTTTGGGGCAATTGAACTGGCCCCTTCTTCAGTGGTCAATTAGTGAGGATTTCAGGATCTCTTTTAAAGCCTTCTTCTTTTCCCAATGGTCACTGCGAAAGTATGGACATATTCAAAACTTGGATCTGGATCCCCTCAGATATCGGCAATATTGATCTACATGACCCATTGTGGTTTATTTTGACAGTGGGTGCTCTTATAAATATAAATATACTTAAAAAAAAAAAAATATATATATATATATATATATATAATAAAAACTGGACAATCATAAAAATCATAAGAACCATAAAAATCATAAGAAACATATCAGTAGGGAATTAAAAAGATACAGTCGGCCCGGCTCCTTTTTCTAATTATATTTAGGGACCCTCTTATTGGTGTTTTAAGAATTTATTTGGGGTGCGGAAATTGTCCTGTATTTGGAGAGAGACTCAGGGCCTACTACTACCATCATTTCTATCACCTGTAATAACTAAGAACTGTGCCTTTTGAAGTTCTACTCCCATTATCTATTCAGTAGAGAGGCTTTATTTACTGCAAAAAAACAGGCCTAGTCATCGATTTGATTAACCCTTTGCTGGCCCTGCACATGCTCTTCTGCTTTACCCCCTGCCAACTGATCACCATGAAGGGCACCCCAACTTCCACCAGGTAGGAGTCACCAAAAGGCCACGGGTGTGCAACAAGGGAAAAAGGGGTGTGCCCTCCAGGCACTGCATGGCCCCAGAGAGTACCAGCCACCATGAACCATTACTGCTCCTATTTGTTCCACTGCTACCACTCCCTTCCTCCTCTAAGCTCTCCCCCTGCGGGTTGCTGCACATGCAATTTGTATTGAGTTCTTTTCCAAGGCCTGGGTGCACACACAATATTTTCACCGTTGAGCTAACCCTTTTATTAATAGCTGCACTTAGCTGGCCCAATGGTTGCTCAGCAAGTTCTTCCTTCCAATCTTCACATACATGGCCCAGAAGTTAGCACTGGTGCCTCATAGTGCTGCGGTCCTGGGTTTAAAACTGGCCAAGGTCAACATCTGCATGGAGTGTGTATGTTCTCCCCATGTTTGCGTGGGTTTCCTCTGGTTTCCTCCAGCACTCCAAAGACATAATGATAGGGAACTTAGATTGCGAGAACCATTGAGGACAGCGTGCTGTGCTACTAATGTCTGTAAGGTGTTACGGAATATGTCAGTGCTATATAAGTGAGTATAATAAAATAATACACATGCCCACTGGACTCAGCTGACTGTGCTTTCGTACTCAGTAGGGAGAGGACAATAATGCTGGCCATAAACATGAGATAAAAGTTGTCTGGAATGGGTGATCTTGGCTATTTCGGCTGACAGTTGTAAATGGCTAGGCTGGAAACTTTCTGGATGTTTATGACATGATCGGCCAAATTCGACTGATCGTTTACCATTGTTCTCAAAGATCAGGGAGTCGGTTTTTGTAAAAACATAGGGGGTCATTTCTTAAGACTGGCATTTTAGTCTTAATAAGCCCCTTAGCTGGATCCGCAGAAGTTACCGTATTTTCCGCCCTATAAGACGCACCAGCCCATAAGACGCACCTAGGTTTTAGAGGAGAACAATAGGAAAAAAATATTTTCCATTACACCTCAGGTCAGACCAGCAATCAGACCCCCAATGTCAATCAGACCTCAGATCAGACCCCCAATGCCTCAGATCAACCCCCCAACCTTCAGCCATTTATTAGCCCCCATATGTCAGCCATTAGCCCCCATATGTCAGCCATCAGCCCCTATATGTCAGCCATCAGCCCCCATATATTCAGCCATTAACCCCCATATATTCAGCCATCAACCCCCATATAGTAAGCCATCAGCCCCATATATCAGCCCCTATATATCAGCCCTCAGCGCAAATAAAATAAAAAAACTCACTTACCTCTACTGCTCCTGGACGCGACCGCTCCTCACCATCGCGATCCTATTCATCCTACTGTCAGCTGTATATCACGGCGCACAGTGTGAGGTCACAGAGCGCTCTCACGCTGTGCGCAGCCCTGCCAGCCAATAGCCGAGCCGAGGACCAGGAAGCGGTGAGTAGAGAGCCTTCACCGCCTCCTGGTCCTCTGGTACCAATGAAGCGCTTCCATAATGGAAGCGCTTCATTAGTATTCACCCCATAAGACCCAGAGGCATTTTTTCCCACTTTGGGGGGGAAAAAATGCGTCTTATGGGGCGAAAAATACGGTATGTAGAGGAGCCGGCCTCTACATAACTTTGGCACATCCAACCCCGGTCTAAATGTAAGACAGCTTCCTTGCTGGCTTAAATTTAGACCACTTTCAATGTCTAAAACAGGCAAGGAAAATGATAAATGTGAGTCTCCCAGCCCGTCTCTTTCCCCGCCCACAGCACGCCCCCTTTTTTAGACCTGGTGTGAGAGAGAAAAAGTCAAATATTGCGGTGCAAATAACCTTTGCACCACAATCTGCACCAGAAATTCAACTAAGGCTGCTTTCACACTTTCACAAGGCAGGGATCAGGAAAAACGATTCAGTTACTGATAATGCAACCGTCTGCATCCGTTATGAACGGATCCGGTTATATTATCTTTAAAATAGCCAAGACGGATCTGCCAGGAACTCCATTGAAAGTCAATGAGGGACTGATACGTTTTCTATTGTGGCAGAGAAAACAGATCAGTCCCCATTAACTTCCATTGTGTGTCATGCCGGATCTATTTTGCTCCGTATCCCATGACGGACAGAAAACCGCAGCATGCTGCGGTTTGCTCTCCAGTATAGGAATGCAACCAAACGGAACGGAATGCATTTTGGAGCGCTCCGTTCTGTTCAGTTACGTCTTGTCCCCATTGACAATGAATGGGGACAAACGGAAGCGTTTTTCTCCGGTATTGAGATCCTATGATGGATCTCAATACCGGAAAATGTAAACACAAGTGTGAAAATAGCCTAATATAGGCGTATTTCTGATAGTAAATGACCCCTATAGTCTTTGGTCAGCCTGTTTAATCTGGCATGTTGCTGGTGGGATCGTTTATATTGAACAAGCTTACAAATGACTAACTGGACCCAATGTGTTTGACCATTGTCTCAAATGTACGGCCAACTTAAGCCACTTAGCTCCATGTTGAAATCTAACATGCCCTAACAGTCTTTACTCCATACACATTAGATGGTCAGCCGGTCCCACCCGGCAGGTCCAGTTGGCATTCATCTAAATTGTATGGCGACCATTACAGTTCAATGCCTAAAAGACCCCATTGTTGATCATAAGTCAGGCCAGATGATCTCCACCCGGTATACCGCAGCAGAATACGGCTTTCGTTAAGTCCACCTTAACAGCGGGCAGTATATAATGTGTGTATTTTCCCTTTGTTCGCACAGTTGTCTTCCCCAGATGGCACGATGTGGGCTCAGATGGCTGGGCTGGAGCATACTGCTGTTTTAATGTTATTTTGCTGGCAGCCATGTGCTGATTCGTCCTCTGATCTCCCGTGTTGGAGGTATGGATTCTCATCCGTGCTGATAACACAGTCCCCGTGTGACATGAGAGAAGGAGACGGTTTGATAGATGCATCTTCTGCTGAAAGTGGAATATCAGAATATCATGATACCGGGAGAGAGACAGTCTCCTGCTTTACTTCAAAGGAAGACAACTTCTTTCTGCTTGTTAAAGGTCACGCTGTTCGGAGTTGATTTAATTTGTGTCGCAGATAGATCTTTTTTTTTTCTTTTTTTTGTATTCGCGATGAAATCAAAATGGACAAGACTGTGAAAGAGGATCCACTTCCAGCATAGTAGCAGGTGCTAGACTACATGACATTAACATCACGCAGCCGCTAATGTCATGGGGAACCTTTCACTAGAGACGATATACATGATTATAAACCCTTGCACTACTCACTCTTAAGACTTACAGCGTCATACATCTAAAACCTAAAAAAAAAAAAAACACATTTCATGCACTTTTTTTTAACTTTTAATCCTGAACTGAGCATGCTCCTCTTGGATTTCTCCTTCACTTCTTGGTGTAGGGCATGTCTATATGCTTATAGCGGTTTCCCCAGGTTTGTAACAGATAAGCTCATGTCGTTGCTTACCTCATATAAATTTCCCAGATGCTTTTTCTTTTTCAGGTTGGACTCTCCGGACCCGTTTTCACCATGTACACCAATTCTTCTCGTTTGTTTCCATCCGGTATGTAGCACTTCCTGTTGCTGTATCCAACCAAACCCATGATGCACTTCTCCTTTCTCTGCCACAGCTCCAGCCCCGCCCCTAACAACACCCAGATAGTTTTTAGCTCCTCCCACCCAGCTAGTTACATAGACACTCCCCTATCAATGCCATGTCCATACACATAACATGACAGGAAGTAAGATGGACATAGTCATGTGACCACAGCCCAGAATGGAAGATAGGGTCGATAAATGGAAAAGAAATACATTGCGAAATTACAGCAACTTTCATAAATCCTTATTTTAAAGGATGTTGATGCAAACCAGAAAACCCCTTTACAATACTACATTTCCCATGATGCCTCTGTCTTCCTTACTCTCACCATAGCTGAGTCTTACAAATCCCCCCTCTTCTCCATGCTTTGGAGTTACAGCACCGTAAGATTAGTAGCTCGGATATCTAACCCTGTCCCAGTGTATTGCGCATCATTAGCATGAACCATGCATGGGACAGGGCTAATGAATTTGCAAAGTAGAGTAGTTTAAAGGGAACCTGTCATCAACTTTATGCTGCCCTCACTCAGAGCAGCATAAAGTAGTGACAGAAATGCTGATTTCAGTGGTGTGTCACTTATGAGCTAAAAGTAAGTGGTTACCGAGAACCAGCATCGTAATCATTGCAGCCCAGGCCTTGAAAAGAGTCAAATCTACCTGAGAAGAGTCTGAATTATTCATAATCAGAGTTATTCATAATCTCCGGCTGATGATTGACAGTCTTCTACTTACTTTTCTCCCTAGAAGAGAACTGCCAATCATCAGCAGATGGGCGGGAGAGCAGGAGCTTATGAATAACTCTGACTCTTCTCAGGTAAATTTGACTCTTCAGAAGGCCTGGGCTGCAATGATTATGATGCTGGTTCTCGGCAACCACTTACTTTTAGCTCATGAGTGACACACCGCTGAAATCAGCGCGTCTGTCACTACTTTGTGGTGTCCTTTCTGAGTTCAGCATAAAATTGATGACAGGTTCCCTTTAAGCATGAGTGATGTAGATGTGAGGCCTTCACAGAGCTGTAGCTATACTGAGAATAAATTACACACCGGTGGACTCTATTTACTCATTCGGTGACTTCTGAAGACAATTGTTCACACTGGATTTTATTTAGGGGTATCAGAGTACAGGGGGGCTGAATACAAATGCACGCCACACTTTTTGGATTTTTATTTCTTAAAAATGTTGAAAACCATCGTCTTTTCACTTCACACATACTTGCTACTTTGCGTTGGTCTATCACATAAAATCCATTTAAGTTTGTGGGTGTAACGTCAAAAAATGTGGAAGGGGTATGAATATTTTTTCAAGGCACTGTATGTATTTATATAAAGAGAGAGAGAAAAATATAGAGAGGGTTTGATGTTTTTTGGAAAAGAAGTTGCATAATATTTTTTGAACTGTTCAAAACTTTCAGCTGGATCCCCAGTTTTTTGTCTATGGTAAATGTCTGTCCTAGAGCCTTAGGTAGGACAGAACATTTGTCATATTTTTTCAGTAGCGCCAAGCCTGGTCCTTCTCTTACCCCCACCGTGGTGGACTGGGAGAGAGCCATAAGGGGGCTTTATGATGTGGTATAGCAGAACATAGCTCCCTTATACTGTTCTTGACCTTGGACCTTCTCCTGTCTCCATCTGCCTCTGACAAGCTAGCTGTAAGGCTCTGAAATGATTAGAGGGCCACCGGACACCCACGTCATGTCACCATATCTCCATCTTACATCCCCAGTATACGAAGAGCACAGTTTACTGCTTTCATTTGTCTTGCTCCAAAACTTGGCCACATTGTAAAAGCATGTAGACTCTGCCAGGGGTCATAGAAGCGACTAACAATATAAACTAACCTCATGTTACCGAGATGATCTTATCAAATGAAATGACATTTATGGTTTTAATAACTGCATTTGTAGTAGACTGCAGATTTCGAAGTACATAAAATCAAAGGGCAAATTATCATTTCTGATAACACAGCGGCTAATAAAAAGTACAATTAAAGAAATATATAAATAAAGCACATCAAACAGCTCAAAGAAGAACGTAGGGAGCCACTGAGGAACAATGAACAGAAGCTGGGCGACCATTCTGTGCACTGCCACCTGTTGGTCACAAGGGGGACAACAAAAGAACTGTTATACTGCCTTAAAAAAGAAAAATGTAATACTGGCTTTGATTATACCTAGATAATTATATTAAAAGTGGAGTGATTTATGTCGGCTAAAAGAATGTCATATTAGAGATCAAAGTAATTAATTTAAAGAGTAAACTCCATCAAAGTGATTGGTTAATATGTAAAAGATATATTTCAGAAAATTGTCAGTCTGTAATCTCATACCACCACTGATTTCTAGGATGTTACCATTCTATAAACCACTCAAACCCCTTTGGTACTGCTTAGCCTACATTCATATCTCCATTGTAAACGTCCTCTCATTAAGAAGAACAGACTTGCTGGAGTTTATCATATCCAACGTAGCCAGATAGCACCAACAATGGGATCTAATGGGGATCTTGATGCTTTCCGGCATATATGCCGAATGTCAGCCAAAGTAAAAGTCATGCAGGACTTTTGTAGTCAATGGGGATCGGGCAGTGCACGGCACGCACTTACCAGGCTTACGGGGCTGCTCAATGTAGAACATTGGGAAATGGGTTGTCAAGTCATATCTTCCTTTAAAAGACATGCAGAAGGAGTCTAATGTCAGGAGGGAGTGGTTGAAGGCCATCAAAATCTGCCTTTTTATTGAGGACTCTCACTTCATGAGTTACAATGCTGCTTTTTTATTACAATAAGAACTCTATTTGATACAGGATTTTCCAAGGATACATTTTTCCAACAAAGAGGCAAAATAATTATGATTCCAGTCTTGAATGGAGACTCACTGGAAATACTCCATGGCATAAAGACTTATTGGCAATGCTCCATGGGAAACGAATATGCAAAGAGGTATCTCCCAAGAAAGAGAACCATCACGCCAGGGTCACCTATTGGAAGTGGCTCCCTATGAGTTAAGATCCAACTTTCCAACAAGCCTTGGGATTTGACAAAGGAATATAGCCAAACCAGATATCCATCTGTAGACAGCTGTTTTGGGGTTCTTGCCGCTCGTCAGTACAGAGAAGGATTCACTGGTTCAGTGCGATGCCTTGTAAGCGACTTTAGATTATGTAGCACAGAACCTTCTACATGTATGTATCACATGAGAGATCCAGCACGATCATCAGACTGATACAGACTGGCATAGAGCTCCACGTTCTGAGTGATTCAAGTGAGCATATCTATCATGGAGTTTCAAATTATTAGCATATTTGTTAATACCTCCAGACTAGTTGTGCTGGTAAGCTAATGTTTTATCTCATGCCCCTGACAATCATTCAAGGAGAAAATTGGTTAACTGCAATCCCATATTGAAATCGCTTCTGGATTGCTGATGTCAACAGTGTCTCTAAAATCATAAAAACAGCAAAAGAACCCCCTTTACCCTACAGTATCATGTTCATTTTGTTTTAAAAAGATGCATTATTTGTCAATTATTATTTTTATTTTGGGTGGGGGTAATTCAGACATAATATCGGAATGCATTTTAGAGGTTTTATCTGAATTTCATCACAACAACCCCTGTCCGTATGTTCGATTAGGGCATATGGACATCATGGCAGAAGGTTCCTTCCTAGATCAAGACTACTTCTATGGAAAAGAGCATAGCGCTTCCCACGCTTTCCATGTATCATATAGATCAGGGACCAGCAACCTCCGGCACTCAGCTGTTCAGAAACTATAACTCCCAGAATGCTTCATTCACTTCTGTGGGAGTTAGAAGAGCAGCCGAGCATGTTTGCATTCTGGGAGTTGTAGTTTCAGAGCAGCTGGAGTGCCGAAGGTTGCTGATCCCTGATATTGATAATTCATCTGAATCGCAACATGTAATATTAAAGGCGAAGACAACTTCCCCAACAATATCAGCTATTTGATACTGAAAAGTATGGCATTCATACCAAATGCTGTATTTATGACATTTCTGACATTTTTGTGAAACCTACATACATATGATCTAGAGACTATAGGGCAGGCATGCTCAACCTGCGGCCCTCCAGCTATTGTAAAACTACAACTCCCACAATGCCCTGCTGTAGGCTGATAGCTATAGGCTGTTCAGGCATGCTGGGAGTTGAAGTATTGTAACATCTGGAGGGCCGCAGGTTGAGCATGCCTGCTATAGAGTATAGTATATCCTCTGTCTTCTCTATTTGTGCAAATATTCCATGTAGTTGGAACTGTGTATTAAATACAGGCAATGCCACTACCTATATTGGATTTAACCGATCATGTAATTGTTAAGTGCTTTCCCTACTACTTGCAATTGAGCCCTAGGTAGCAAGACCGAAAATGGTTGACAGTCCCTATACTACTAAGGTGCAGAGACAGACAAACACCAAGAGACAAACACAATGCACTCAAATAGTCATATGTAAATGGTTCAGAACCAGGGGGAAAATGCAGTACCAAAACGGGAGACAGAGAAGCCAAAAGACAAGCCGAGGTCAGAGGAACGAGCAATGCAATAAGCACAGAAACCAGGAACACAGCTAGTAATTCAAAGACTATCACTGGCACTGGTGTATGGCCAGGAAAGGGGTTGAAATAAAGCAGTGTCCCAGAATCAGAACCTGATAGGTCATGACTCGGAGCTCCATTAGTCAGAAACACTAGCACATAGGTATAGATCAGCTGTGCAATCAGCCCACTGCTAATCTCCTCCAGCACCAGCCATCTGTGGGGAGACAAACAGCATATCATCCTGTTGCTAAGGATGCTGTCGTATCACCAAGGGGAGTGGCTTAGCAGTGCGTCTCTCCTGGCTGCCCCGAAGCTGGAGATAGCACCGCTAGAGCCTTTTCCATTCGTTTTGACAGTCAGAAAAAAAGCATCTTAGAAACTGTTTCAAAACCTGGTTGACCCTTTCAGTTTGTCCATTTGTCTCAGGGTAGAATGTAGATGAGAAGGAGAGTTTGATCCCTAACTTGTTGCTAAATTCTCTCTAGAATCCCGAAACAAACTGGACACCTGTATCTTAGACAATGGACTCAGGTATCCCATGTAATATAAGAATATTGTCAAATAAAGCAGCCAATTCTTTGATATCAGGAAGTTTTTTTCACTGGGAGGGTGGAAGGTCCATAATTAAATCCATTGAAATGTGGGTCCATGGTCTCTGTCAAATGAGCAAGGGGCAAAGTAAACCCAAAGGACGTCTCCTGGGTACCTTGACTCTAGCACACACATCACATACTGAGACAACAGCAACCACATTTGGTGACCAAGTAGGCCACCAGTAGGCTATGGAGACCAGATGTATAGTCCCAGCAATACCTGGATGAACTGCTAGTACACAGCAATGAGATTCCTCCAAAACCTTAGTAGAATCACAAGTCCCAATTGTACATCTAAAGGCATTCACCTTCACGTTACCGGACCCAGAACAAAAAGTAACAATAGAGTAAACCATGTAAATAACAAGTCCCATCGTGCTTGCCTAGGATTCAGCAGTATCCAGATAAATCAAGTTCTTGTCATCCTTAAGAACCCTCATTTGGTTCTGAGCCCCCTCTAAGAAGTGTTGCCACACCTCAAAGGCCCATTTGATGGCCAACCGTTCCCAATTGCCAATATCGTAGTTCCTGTCGGCAAAGGAAAATGTACATGGATGCAAATTAGTTAGGGAACACTCCTAAGTTAATACAGCATGGACTCCTACCTTAGAAGCATCCTCCCATTTCTTGGTTAAATCAGTTAATGGTTTGGCAATAACTGAAAATCTTTTTATGAATTTCCCATAATAATTAGCAAACCCGAGGAATCATTGAAGAGAGGTAAGCCTGGCCCAATTAACTTAGTCTCGCACTTTAGTAGGATCCGTAAAGAAATTTTGGGTTGACAGGATATAACTAGGGTTGAGCGGACCGGTGGATGTTCAGGTTCACTGGATTCAGCTGAACTTCAGGTCAAAGTTCGGCTTCAGGAACCGAACTTGACCCGAACTCTAACTCTAACCCGAACCCTATTGAAGTCAATAGGGACCCGAACTTTGGTGCACTAAAATGGCTGTAAAATAGTCATAGTGAGGGCTAGAGGGCTGCAAAAGGAAGCAAAATGGGGGTAAGAGCAGGACAATTGCCCTGCAAACAAATGTGGATAGGGAAATGACGTAAAATAACATAGAATATAAAAAATAAAAAATAATAATCTTGAACTAGGAGACGGAGGTCAAAGTGGAGTAGGAGGTTGAGGAGGCGGTGGACGTGGCGGTGTAGGTGGAAGTGGAGGTGGAGGAGGAGCCGGTAGCCAACACTGTTTTTGTTGTTTTTTTTCCTTTTTTCTTTATTTAATTTTTTATTTATTTTTCTATAAATTTGTGAGACCCCAAAACATTGAGAACTAGAAAAGAGAATGCAAAGAGAAGTGCATTGGAGTGTAACAATGGCTGGGTGTGGCCGATATACTTGTCTATTCAGCACAAGGTATGGACAAGTCCTGTGGGATCCATGCCTGGTTCATTTTAATGAAAGTGAGCTTGTCCACGTTGGCTGTGGACAGGCGGCTGCGCTTGTCTGTGATCAGCCGCCCCCCCCCCCCCCCCCGCTGTGCTAAACACACGTTTGGGCAATACACTGGTCGCAGGGCAGGCCAGCACCTCCGAGGCGTAAAGGGCAAGCTCAGGCCATGTGCCCAATTTGGAGACCCAGAAGTTGAATGGGGCAGACCCATCAGTCAGTACGTGTAGGCGTTTGCACACGCACTGTTCCACCATGTTGCTGAAATGCTGCCTCCTGCTAAGACATTCTTTACCAGCTGGTAGTGCTAGTTGTTGAGGCGTGCTGACAAAACTTTTCCACATTACAGCCATGCTAACCCTCCCTTCTGAGGTACTGGTGGTGCCCCAGATGAGTTGGCGACTTCTTTCTCCTCCTCTGCCTTGGCCTTGTACTTCCACTGAGCCCCCGCTGTCAGATGGGAACGCCATCAGCAGCGCGTCTATCAGCGTGCGCTTGTACTCGCGCATCTCCTGATCATGCTCCAGTAACAGAATTAAGGATGGCACATTGTCCTTGTAGCCAGGATCCAGCAGGGTGGCGACCCAGTAATCAGCATTGATTAGAATGTGGGCAACTTGGCGGTCGCTATGCAGGCACTGCAGCATATAGTCGCTCATGTGTGCCAAGCTGCCCAGAGGCAACGACAAGCTGTCCTCTGTTGGAAGTGTATCGTCTGTGTCCTCTCTATGTCCCCAGCCACGCTCCAGTGATGGCCATGAGCTGCTTTGGGTGCCATCCTGCTGGGAACATCCTCCTCATCATCCTCCTCATCCTCCAGAACTGTGTCCTTGCTGGACAGTTGTGTACCTGGCCTCTGTTGGTGCAGGAACCCACCTTCCGAGCCACTTGTGAATGACTGGCCTGATAACCGTGGAAATGATCCCTCTTCCTCCTCCTCTTCCTCATCTGCCACATCCTTTTCCATCATCACCCGAAGCTTTTTTCAAGGAGACATATAAGTGGGATAGTAACGCTGAGGATGGCGTCATTGGCACTGGCCATGTTGGTGGAGTACTCGAAACAGTGCAACATGGCACACACGTCCCGCATGTTCCACAGAGCGACTCACCTGTACGTGCTGCAGCTGACACTCCACTATCGCCTGCTGCTGCTCGCACAGTCTCTCCAGCATGTGCAATGTGGAGTACGTAGCATATGAGGCGGTGAAGGGAAAGGCCGAAGTTAGGCTGCAGTGCTGACAGGCGAGCAGCAGCAGGGCAGAGAACGCCGAAAGCATGCAGACATGGCCCGCACTTTCTGCAGCAGACACAGAATCAAGATTAACCAAATTTGTTGCGGCCCCTGAATCAGCAAAGGTTAAACCAGAAACTGACCTCCCTAGGGAGGACAGAGTAACAGGCAATAGAACCCTGTCAGTGTTATCGGGAAATACCTATACGTCTGAGCAACCTCCCTGATCATCATTCATGCTGAGGTTTTTTGCCTCCGGCCTAGTAGGACAGGAGGGTGGTAGATGTGCTGGACGGTTGCAATAGAAGCAAAGACCATTGCTCAAATGATGTATCTTCCTTTACTGGGAAGCAGGGGCGGACTGGGCCGGGGGGCAGGGGGGCAATTGCCCACCGGGCCCCTCTGTAGTGTCACCCAGGACCGGCCTTTGGGGTGTGTATGTGCCCTGCCGCGGCCCTGGTGACAAGTGGGGGCGGCCGGCGGCAGGGCACAGGGAGATGAACGCTTCCACTGTGGAAGCGTTCATCCCCATAGTCATCTGTATCGCCGTCCTCAGGACGGCGATACAGATGGCTGTGCTGCGGCAGAGCAGGGAGAGGCGTGTCCCCTCCCTGTTCCTCTGATAGGCCGCTAGCACTAGGCCGGCAGCCTATCAGAGGCTGGTGCAGGCGGCGCGATGACGTCATCGCGCCGCCGGAGCGGTACAGCGAGGGACACAGGCCGGAAGAGGCCTGCATCGCATCGCTGGAGGTAAGTATAAGTGTTTTTTTTATGTTTGTTTGTTTTTTGTTTTTTTGGGGGCTACTGGCACATAAGGTGAGGGGGGTATTCTACTGGCACATGATAAACTGAGGGGGATTCTACTGGCACATGATAAAGTGAGGGGGATTCTACAGGCACATGATAAACTGAGGGGGGATTCTACTGGCACATGATAAGGTGAGGGGAGATTCTACTGGCACATAGGGGGACTACTGGCACATAGGGGGTCTACTGGCACATAAGGGGTCTACTGGCACATAGGGGGACTACTGGAACATAAGGGGGCTACTGGCACATAAGGGGGCTACTGGCACATAAGGGGGACTACTGGCACATAAGGGGGCTACTGGCACATAAGGGGGACTACTGGCATATAAGGGGGACTACTGGCACATAAGGGGGACTACTGGCACATAAGGGGGCTACTGGCACATAAGGGGGGCAACTGGCACATAAGGGGATGGCTACTGGAACATAAGGGGGCAGCTACTGGAACATAAGGGGACGGCTACTCGCACATAAGGGGGACTACTGGCACATAAGGGGGGCTACTGGCACATAAGTATGGCTACTGGCACATAAGTGGGGCTACTGGCACATAAGTGGGGCTACTGGCACATTAGGGGGCTACTGGCACATAAGGGGACTACTGGCACATAAGGGGGCTACTGGCACATAAGGGGTGCTACTGGCACATAAGGAGTGCTACTAGCACATAAGAGGACGGCTACTGGCACATAAGGGGGCTACTGGCACATAAGGGGGACTACTGGCACATAAGGGGGACTACTGGCACATAAGGGGGGCTACTGGCACATAAGTATGGCTACTGGCACTTTAGGGGGGCTACTGGCACATTAGGGAGGCTACTGGCACATAAGGGGGACTACTGGTACATAAGGGGGTGCTACTGGCACATAAGGGGGCTACTGGCACATAAGGGGAGCTACTGGCACATAAGGGGGTGCTACTGGCACATAAGGAGCGCTACTGGCACATAAGGGGGACGGCTACTGGCACATAAGGGGGACGGCTACTGGCACATAAGGGGGGGCTACTGGCACATAAGGAGGGGGGGCTATGAGCGATGTGAGTGGCCAACATCTATCCTCTCCGCAATGCTCAGCCTCCTGTGACAAGCTGTCAATGCTGTCAAAGGAGGCTGTGCTCTCCTCCCGCAGCTCCCCACCCAGCCTCTTGTGACAGCGAATCAGGAAGTAGAGGGGGGCTCAGTGGGCCTCTGGGTGTTACTTGCCCCCTGGGCCAAAATTTGCCAGTCAGCCCCTGCTGGGAAGTCAAGGTACCCACTTACATACGCTCCTCAGACTCCACCATCGCTGGTCGTCGGTCAAGTCGGATAGCCAGAGACATGGCCTCATGTATAGATCCTGGTGTAAGGTGGCTAACTAAAAGGTCCTTCAGAGTGGCTGAAAGGCCTGATCTGAATTGTGACCTAAGGGCTGGATTATTCCAGCCAGAGTCAGTACACCTCTACAGGTCGCCTGTTTTGATGAAGAGACAGAAGCTGACTCTGCGTAAGCAGCTTTGTCAGGCTTATCATACAGAGGACCATGGCAAAAAAAAAAAGAAAATAAACGAAATACACCTCAGGGGAATGAGATGATAAAGAGAATGCCCACCCCTGCAGGTCACCTTGCAACAGCAACATGATGATCCCGACTCAATGTGCCTCAGTACCTGAGGAATAAGGTCTCAAGCGAAAATAGAATTTACAACTCTCCCTATTAGTAGCAAAACCCTTATTGTCACCAGGGAAGCTGTCAGGAAGCTTAATCTTAGGCTCCATTGGTGACTGGGTTGCAGATACAAAGGGACTGGTCTGGTGAGATTCCTGCTGCTGGGCCTTCTCTGCTAAATGCGCAACCAACTGAGCAATAGTGTTGAGCGCGAATATTCGAATAGCGATTTTTTTTTACGAATATCAGCAAATTCGCGAAGATTTAGAATATAGTGCTATATATTCGTAAAAACGAATATTCACTTTTAATTTTTTTTTTTATCTGAACCCAAGATACCATTAACGTAGATAGAGAATATAGCGCTATGTCTATATCTTCGTTAATTCTAGCAAGCCAACCAATAGGAAAGTTATAGCCCGTTCAAAGTTTTATTCGTTGTACGCAAATATTACATTATGTAATATTTGCGTGCTGCGAATGAAACTTTGAACGGGCTATAACTTTCCTATTGGTTGGCTTGCTAGAGTTAATGAAGATAAAGAACATAGCGCTATATTCTCTATCTTTGTTTATTCTAGATAGCCAACCCAATAGGAAAGTTGCCTTTATACTCCGTTCAAAGTTCAAGTCACAATATGCGAATAATTAAATTGCATATTATTCGCGATAAATAGAATAATGACGAATATTCGATTTCGACGAATATATGACATTCAATCGAATATTCGCGAAATATCGCGAAATCGAATATGGCACCTCCCGCTCATCACTACTGAGCAATACCCTCCATTTGTGAGGCTAAGGTTGCCATTGAGTTCATAATAGTGCAGGTACCAGTCTTTTTTGGCCAATAATAATGTAATGCTTGTAGATAGGGACACACACAGACAGTGAGCCCTCACCTGAAACCCAGCCGGCTTTTCCTACCTACTTGCAGCACGAACCCTAGGTAGCAAGACCGCAACTGGTCGACAGTCCCAATACTACAATGGTTCAGAGACAGACAAACACCAAGAGACAAACAAAACACACACGCATAGCTGTATGTAAATGGGTAAGAACCAGGCAGACAATGCAGTACAAAAAGGATAGATAGTGATCAAAAGACAAGCAGAGGTCAGCGGATCAAGCAATCTAATAAGTACAGGAACACAGCTAGTGAGTTAGAGACTATTACTGGCACTGGTGTATGGCAAGGAAGGGGTTTAAATAGAGCACCAAGTTCCATGACTCGGTGCTTTATTAGTCAGAAACACTAGCAGATAGGAATAGAGCAACTGAGCAATCAGTCCACTGCTAATTTCCTCCGGCAGACACCCGCTGTGGGGAGAAACAGAGATTGCATCCTGTTGCTAAGGAGGCTGTTGCATCACCGTGGGCATGGCTTAGCTGTGCGTCTGTCCCGTCAAAGCCGAAAGTAGCGCCACTGGAGCCGTGCAGGTGGGGTTGTGAGTTTTACATTGAATTCATCTGTGTAGCCCTTATCTCTAAACTCCTGACAGCTCATAAACACTCATTATAGCTAAACCTATAACAGTTTGATAAGGATATGGTTTAAATTAGTGTTTTTGAGCTGTCAAGAGTTCAGAGATAAGGGCTACATACAGTATGAATGAAAGAAAACCAAATAAACTCAATTAGAATAAGTAACGTGACTAATCATAGATAATTCCAAAAAACCCTAAAGGGACACGTATAGTAATTACAAAAACTTTATTGACAATATAAATTATACAAAGTAAGGATAGAACAATACATAAAAAATGGTGGCAAAACCAGGTAGTGACTACGGCTAGCAGCTCACAAGCTAACCCAGGAGGAAAAACCCAATAAAGGGCATGCCCAGGATACAATATACAAGATATCAGTGCCAATGTAATCTAATTGTTACATATATGGGCTCAAGCAGGTGCGAAATGTACGTTGGGGTGAGCTCCTCGGTCGCAACCCGGAGGCCCGATCTTGTCAGCGTTTTTGATCCCAGGTATTACAATTAGCTACCATCATTTTATACAATCATCTTGGCTATCTCATACATAAATTGGACTTGCAACTATTTAGCAAATTATTAGTTATGCAGATTCTTGATATGTAACTGCATTGTTACTGTTTTGCTCCAAAAATTCTAAAATTTTTATTATTTTATAAATCCACTTTTGGTTTTCAACACTGCCTGAATCCTTCTGGGCATGTTCTCTATCAGATTCAAGCATGTCTCGACCGAAATCTGCTCCCAGGTCTGTTCTACACATTCCAAATGTTGGGTGCATACTGGTCGCCTCATGTGGGTACAAATACAGCTTTTTCTTCAACTCTACCCCACAAGCGTTTGATTCATTAAAGCACCTCTAATTCATTGCCATTGAACCATTGAGCATTGAGACCGCAATCAATCCTGGTCAAGTATCCGACGCCTTTGGCTGTGAAACAAACCTATATCATCAGACTTCCTCCACTGGACTTGACAGTTCCTTCAATTTCTCGATCCATTAGCCCCCATTTCCTTGTTTCCTCCAGACCCATTTTCACCCATCAGAGCCCAGTCTACTGACTTTTCTCATTGCTCCAAATCACCCATTTCCAATCTTCTACTGTCCACTGTTCGTACTTTTTTGCAAACTCAAGCCAATGCTGGATGATGCTGTTTTTCTTTTACATAGTGTGGTAAGGTGCAAGGTACTGTGGTCGACGGGAGGTACGTGTCACCGAGGTTCCTGGCCTCGGTGAGGTAAGAGCCGGATTTTTGGTGTGTCAGCAGCAGCTAGTGCTGCTTGACACCTTGCTATTTAGTTTGGCTGCAAAGCCAATCCGGGCCGGCTCTTACTGGGAGTAGGCAAAGAGTTGGGTGGGTGCCTACTCCCCACGGTCCAGGCCGGGTTTTCCAGGGCCTTTATAACACAGCCAGCAGCTGGGTGTGGAGGGGGTGATTGTCCTGGAGCTGCTGTTAGACTGTTTCACTTGTGTTTGGAAGTTCTCTGGGCTGGAAGCAAGAGCCCAGCAAGGAGGAGTGCAGACGACCTGGAAGCCTGACGGCGACTGTCTTACGGCTGGACTGACAGCCAGGTGTGAACCTGCATCTAAAAACCTCCCAGGTGACTGGAGCCTGTTTTGGACTGTCTTGTTTTTCCGCTTGATTTCTTATGTGTGTGAATTAACACCAAGAGACTGTTTTATTTTGTGCAAGTGTGAATAAAACACTGTTTATTGCACTATCTGGACTCCCTGTTTTGCCTCTATACTGCACCTGCACTGCTATCTACCAGAGCGACTCCCACATTTGGTGGAGGATGCGGGCATGCGCAGTGAGGCTGGCGTGACCGCCGAGTTTGTTTTGTTTTGCTGGGCACAAGTGCATGGCATATATTAAGCCAGCAAAGCTACAAGTAGGAGTTGCTGGCAACATGGAGGCGGCTGTGAAAGCTCTCATAGAGGCTAACGTGCAGCAGCGGGAGACCAACCAGCTACTATTACAGCACGTGATGGCGTTACAAGCTGCAGGAGCGTCCCACCACGACCATGATGCCCGGAAAGCGGTCCGTGCGGCGATCCCAAAGATGACCCCTTCGGACGACGTTGAGACATATCTGGCGGTCTTTGAGAAGGTAGCCGTGAGGAAAAGTTACCCCGTGACCAGTGGGCCGAGGTGGTCGCCCGTTCCTGCATCCGGCCCCAGCAAGTTTTTTTGACTTATAAATGCCCAGGCTGCTGATTACCCCACGGTGAAGGGGGAGATCCGCTGGGATTAAACGTGTTGGTCCGGGGCTCAGCGGGTCCACCAGTGGGACTTTAAAACGGGCTGAACCCACTGAGGCCGCAGTACTCATGAGTTGCTGCACTGCTGCAAAAAGTGGCTGCAGCCTGATGTTCTAAGTCCACTGCTGGGTGCTAACCGCCATCAATGACATGTTCTGAGGGCTCCTACTATCCCTCTTAACACTCAGATCACTGCAAGGCCCATGTCTGATGTCACCTGCATGCCAACAGCCACCAAACCAGAACTTATTAAGGTTACAAACTGAGTTTCTCACCAGTCTCCACACCACAGAGAGTCTCAACACACTTCTGATCTATCCAGGGTACTATGGGAGCCAGCCTTCACATCAGGTCATCGTCCTGATCATGGTCATGAGCGAACCACACCACACACTCTGCAGCACCAGCAAAAACTGGGCACCAGAGGGCAGACAAGCAACCATCCAGGCTGTGGTAGAGGTGGGAGATTCTCTGGCGGTGGCTCCTGTTGGACTCCGGGAGTCTAGTCTCCTGGTAAGGGTTGCCCTGGTACGCTCTGTGAGTATACCGTCGAAAATCGGGTCCTGCATCCATCGAGACCTAAAGACTACCCCACTGCACTAGTGACTTGTCCACAGCGGCTGGCAGTGACCCACGAGGTGGCTGTTGCCACCAAACTCCCGGGCATGAATTGATACTTGGAGGACTTCCAGGTTTCCCGCGCTGTGGCCGGCGATAAAACTGTCTGATGGACCCGAGATTAGGGTAACCTTAGGAGAGTGGCCTGATACCACTGGAAGGCCAGAACCCTGGGAGCCCGAGTCTGAAGGGCCAGCGGTAGGGGTGACCACTGCTCCAGCGGTAGAGGGGGAGACAACCCCACTGGAGTGTAATGGTGGGAGACACGGAGGACTTGCCACCGGGACCTGAGTTGGCAGACCTCAATGTCTCCGGGAAAATTTTGGGACCGCACAACACCGGGACCAAACCCTAACCAGGGCCTGGGAAAGTGTCATAATAATTGATGGTAAACCCCAGAAACCTGGGGCTGAATTAATGTTTCCGCGATTCATTGTTCTTCAGGATATGTTGTATCGAGTGAACCAAATCCGAGGTGAGCCTGTTGAACAGTTGGTGGTGCCCACAGCGTATCGCAAGCTGGTCATGGAGCTTGCCCACCAACATGTTCTTGGGGACACCTGGGGTGGCAGAAAACGCAGGACCGCATACTACAGCGATTTTACTGGCCCGGTTTGTTTAAGGAAGTAGAAGAGTATTGTAAGTCCTGTCCCACCTGTCAGATAAATAGCCCCCAGCCACATTTCCGTAGTCCTCTGGTACCTCTTCCAATTATTGAGGTCCCGCTTGAGCGAATCGCTATGGATCTAATTGGGCCTGTACCAAAGTCTGCCAGGGGCCACCAACACATTCTGGTAGTTCTCGACTATGCCACTCGATATCCGGAGGCGGTGCCTCTGCGACATACCTCAGCTAAGCTCATTGCCAAAGAGTTAATGGAAATGTTTTCCCGTGTGGGCCTGCCAAAAGAGGTTCTGACAGACCAAGGGACCCCTTTATGTCCAAAGTTATGAGGGAACTGTGTAAATTGTTGCGTATAAAGCAGTTACGGACGTCCGCTTACCATCCACAAACAGACGGTCTTGTCGAGAGGTTTAATCAAACTTTAAAAACATGTTAAAAAGGGTGGTGTCTAGAGATGGGAAGGACTGGGATCTGCTTCTGCCCTATCTCATGTTCGCAGTGCGAGAGGTGCCCCAGGCCTCTACTGGGTTCTCGCCTTCGAACTGCTTTATGGCAGACACCCTCGGGGCCTGTTGGATATCGCCAAGGAAGCGTGGGAACAACAGCCTGTCCCCCACAAAAGTGTCATTGAGTATGTCACCCAGATGCAGGAACGGATGGAAAGGGTGTTGCCGCTGGTCCGGGAGCATATGGAGGCAGCGCAACAAGCCCAGAGTAGGGTGTACAATCGTCAGGCTCGGGTACGGAGCTTCAACCCGGGAGATCGGGTTTTGGTTCTGGTGCCCACCCTTGACAGCAAGTTCCTAGCCAGGTGGCAGGGCCCCTATGAGGTTATTGAGAAGGTAGGGGAAGTAAATTACAAAGTACACCAGCCGGGCGGCGCAAGCCGGAGCAGGTGTACCACGTGAATTTACTGAAGCCGTGGAAAGACAGGGACACGGCCGACGACAACAGCCCCCGGCCAGGGCTTCTAGGTGACAAGGGTCCAGCCCCACAGTTCGAGGCCTGCGAAGCGGTAACCACGGTAAAATCGCAGACAGCCTGTCTTCCAAACAAGTTCAGGATGTCAGGAGTTCGTCAGTCGGAACACGGATGTGTTCTCGACCTCCCTGGCCGCACGCCTCTCATCCAACATGACATCGTCACTGAGCCTCAGGCCAAGATCCGGTTAAAACCCTACCGGGTACCCGAGGCTCGGCGACGGGCCATCGCGGAGGAAGTGCAGTTAATGTTGAAGCTTGATGTCATTGAGGAGTCGAAAAGTGAGTGGGCCAGTCCCATAGTTCTAATACCTAAGCCGGATGGGACGCTATGGTTCTGCAACGATTTTCGCAAATTAAATGAAGTGTCCAAGTTCGATGCGTATCCCATGCCCCGGGTAGACGAGCTTGTTGAGAATTTAGGGCAAGCCCGTTATTTTTCTGTGCTAGACCTCACTAAAGGATACTGGCAGGTACCCTTAACGGAGGCGGCCAAGGAAAAACCGCTTTGTTACTCCGCAGGGCCTGTATCATTACAAGGTGTTACCCTTTGGCCTGCATGGCGCCCCGCCACCTTCCAAAGGTTAATGGATATTGTACTGCGACCTCATCGCCGGTACGCTCGGCCTACTTAGATGATGTAATCATCCACAGCACCGACTGGGAAAGCCATTTGCCCAAAGTGCAGGCGGTTGTGGATGCCCTGAGGAAAGCTGGACTAACCGCCAATCCAAAGAAGTGTGCGATTGGGTTGGAAGAGACCAAATACCTGGGATATGTTATTGGGCGGGAGTCATCAAGCCGCAGGTAACTAAAGTAGAAGCCATACGTAACTGGCCCCGACCGGTCACTACCAGGCAGGTAAAATCGTTCCTGGGGATTGTAGGGTACTACATGAGGTTTGTGCCCCACTTTGCCACGATAGCAGCACCATTGACAGACCTATTGAAGGGACGAAAGTCCGGAAAGGTTCACTGGAGTGAGAAGGCAGAAGAGGCTTTCTCTGCATTGAAGTCGGCCCTGTGTGGGTCCCCGGTTTTGGTGACACCCGACTTCAACAGGGAATTCATAGTACAGACGGATGCCTCAGAGGTAGGCCTCGGTGCTGTACTGTCTCAGGAGGTCAACGGGAAGAACATCCCGTTGTCTTCCTGAGCCGTAAGCTCAGTCCCGCCGAGACCAGGTATAGCATAGTGGAGAGGGAGTGCCTGGCTATCAAGTGGGCACTCGAATCTCTCCGCTACTACCTGTTAGGAGGAGGTTCCGTCTGGTGACCGACCATTCCCCTCTCAAGTGGATGAGCCAGGCAAAGGAGAGGAATGCTCGGGTCACCAGGTGGTTCCTATCCCTGCAGAACTTCAAGTTCTCCGTGGAACACAGGGCAGGCCGCTTGCAGGGTAACGCAGATGCCCTGTCCCGCGCCCACTGCCTCACATGTGTTCACCCCTCAGGGCTGAACAAAGGGGGGTATGTGGTAAGGTGCAAGGTACTGTGGTCGACGGGAGGTACGTGTCACCGAGGTTCCTGGCCTCGGTGAGGTAAGAGCCGGATTTTTGGTGTGTCAGCAGCAGCTAGTGCTGCTTGACACCTTGCTATTTAGTTTGGCTGCAAAGCCAATCCGGGCCGGCTCTTACTGGGAGTAGGCAAAGAGTTGGGTGGGTGCCTACTCCCCACGGTCCAGGCCGGGTTTTCCAGGGCCTTTATAACACAGCCAGCAGCTGGGTGTGGAGGGTGTGATTGTCCTGGAGCTGCTGTTAGACTGTTTCACTTGTGTTTGGAAGTTCTCTGGGCTGGAAGCAAGAGCCCAGCAAGGAGTGCAGACGACCTGGAAGCCTGACGGCGACTGTCTTACGGCTGGACTGACAGCCAGGTGTGAACCTGCATCTAAAAACCTCCCAGGTGACTGGAGCCTGTTTTGGACTGTCTTGTTTTTCCGCTTGATTTCTTATGTGTGTGAATTAACACCAAGAGACTGTTTTATTTTGTGCAAGTGTGAATAAAACACTGTTTATTGCACTATCTGGACTCCCTGTTTTGCCTCTATACTGCACCCGCACTGCTATCTACCAGAGCGACTCCCCACAATAGTAACATAGTAACATAGTATATAAGGCCGAAAAAAGACATTTGTCCATCCAGTTCGACCTGTTTCCTGCAAGTTGATTCAGAGGAAGGCAAAAAACCCCTGTGAGGTAGAGCCAATTTTCCCCACTTAAGGGGAAAAAATTCCTTCCCGACTCCAATCAGGCAGTCAGAATAACTCCCTGGATCAACGACCCCTCTCTAGTAGCTGTAGCCTGTAATATTATTACACTCCAGAAAGACATCCAGGCCCCTCTTGAATTCCTTTATTGTACTCACCATCACCACCTCCTCAGGCAGAGAGTTCCATAGTCTTACTGCTCTTACCGTGAAGAACCCTTTTCTATGTTTGTGTACAAACCTTCTTTCCTCCAGACGCAGAGGATGTCCCCTCGTCACAGTCACAGTCCTGGGGATAAATAGATGATGGGAGAGATCTCTGTACTGACCCCTGATATATTTATACATAGATATTAGATCTCCCTCAGTCGTCTTTTTTCTAAAGTGAATAACCCTAGTTTTGATAACCTTTCAGGGTACTGTAGTTGCCCCATTCCAGTTATTACTTTAGTTGCCCTCCTCTGAACCCTCTCCAGCTCTGCTATGTCTGCCTTGTTCACAGGAGCCCAGAACTGTACACAGTACTCCATGTGTGGTCTGACTAGTGATTTATAAAGTGGTAAGACTATATTTTCATCACGGGCATCTATGCCCTTTTGATGCAACCCATTATCTTATTGGCCTTAGCAGCAGCTGCCTGACACTGGTTTTTACAACTTAGTTTGTTATTTATTAAAATTCCTAGATCCTTTTCCATGTCAGTGTTACTGAGTGTTTTACCATTTAGTATGTACGGGTGACTTGCATTATTCCTTCCCATGTGCATAACTTTACATTTGTCAGTGTTAAACCTCATCTGCCATTTCTCTGCCCAAGCCTCCAATCCATCCAGATCCCTCTGTAGCAGAAAACTGTCCTCTTTAGTGTTAATTACTTTACACAGTTTAGTGTCATCTGCAAAAATTGATATATTACTGTGCAAGCCTTCTACAAGATCATTAATAAATATATTGAAGAGAATGGGGCCCAATATTGAACCCTGAGGTACCCCACTAGTGACCGTGACCCAATCTGAGTATCTTCCATTTATAACCACCCTCTGTTTTCTGTCACTCAGCCAGTTACTTACCCACATACAGATATTTTCTCCCAGTCCGAGCATCCTCATTTTATGTACTAACCTTTTATGTGGTACAGCGTCAAATGCTTTGGAGAAGTCCAGATATACGACATCCATTGATTCGCCGCTGTCAAGTCTAGAACTTACCTCCTCATAGAAACTGATTAAACTAGTTTGACATGACCGATCCCTCATGAAGCCATGCTGATATGGTGTAATTTGCTTATTTTCATTGAGATACTCCAAGATAGCATCTCTTACAAAACCTTCAAACAGTTTACCCACAACAGATGTTAAACTTACCGGCCTATAATTTCCAGGCTCTGTTTTTGGACCCTTTTGAATATTGGCACCACATTTGCTATACGCCAGTCTGGTGGAACATTCCCTGTCAGTATGGAGTCCGTGAATATCAAAAATAAGGGTCTGGCTAGGACATCACTTAATTCCCTTAGGATACGGGGTGTATGCCATCCGGTCCTGGCGATTTGTCTATTTTAATCTTTTAAGTCGCTGCTGTACTTCTTCCTGGGTCAGACAGGGCACTTTTAAAGGGGAATTTACTTTACATTTTGCATTTCATCTGACAGTTTATTTTCCTCAGTGAAAACAGTGGTGAAGAAAATATTTAATAGCTTGGCTTTATCCTCATCGCTTTCTGCAACTCCCCTCATTGCTATGTAGAGGGCCGACTCCTTCAGGTTTATATTTTTTACCATTTATATAATTGAAAAACATTTTAGGGTTAGTTTTGCTCTCTTTGGCAATTAATCTCTCGGTCTCTAGTTTGGCAGTTTTTATTAGTTTTTTACATATTCTATTTTTATCCTTATAGTTTATCAGTGCTTCCTGGCTCCCTCCTGTTTTAGTGATTTATATGCTTTCTTTTTGTCATTTATTGCTTTTTTTACGGTTCTATTTATCCACATTGGTTTCTTCTTATTTCTTAGCCTTTTATTTCTATAAGGTATGCATCGATCACAATTTGATGTTACAATGCTTTTAAAAATCTCCCATTTTGTGGTTGTATTTTTATTTTTGAGGACTATGTCCCAGTTAATTGGGCCTATGGCCTCTTAGTTGGCTAAATTTTGCTTTTTGAAGTCCGGTATTCTTGTTCCTCCCTGTAGAAACTCTCGCTTAAAGGATAATTGGAAGGTTATTACTTTATGGTCACTATTTCCCAGGTGTCCCCGACCTGCACGCCTGTTGTTCTATCAGGTCTATTGGTTAATACTAAGTCCAGTATGGCCGTCCCTCTAGTTGGGTCCTGGAACCATTTGGGAAAGGTAATTGTCTTTGGCTATTGCCAAGAACCTGTTTCCTTTATGGGATGTACAGGTTTCAGTTTCCCAGTCTATATCTGGGTAGTTGAAGTCCCCCATAATAACCACCTGATTATGGTTTGCCGCCTTGTTTATCTCGCTTAGTAATAGATTTTCTATGGACTCTGGTATATTAGGTGGTTTATAGTAAACTCCTATTAGTAATTTATTATTGTTTTTGGCTCCATTTATCTCCACCCACAATGACTCCACATTTTCGTGTCCCTCACAGATGTCTTCCCGGAGTGTGGGCTTTAGACAGGACTTTATGTAAAGGCAGACCCCTCCCTCTCCGGTTTTGACGATCCTTTCTGAACAGATTGTAACCTTGTACATTAACTGCCCAGTCATAGCTATCATCCAGCCATGTCTCAGTTATTCCCACTATGTCATAATCCTCCTCACACATCACTAATTCCAGTTCCCCAGTTTTATTAGTCAGGCTTCTGGCATTAGTATACATACATTTGAGAGGTTTATGCATATTTTTGCCCTACACCTTTCCTTCTGAACTTTTCTAGTCCCTCCTTCCATTTCTCCCCCAGTCCCACTACCTTGCCCCCGGTCTCTATCTGCACTATCTTCCCCTCCTATAATGTAATTTCTCTCCCCCCAGTCCCTAGTTTAAACACTCCTCCAACCTTCTAGCCATCTTTCTCCCAACACGGCTGCCCCTTCCCCATTGAGGTGCAGCCCGTCCTCACGATAGAGCCTGTAGCCGATAGCAAAGTCGGCCCAGTTCTCCATGAACCCAAAACCCTGCTTCCTACACCAGTTCTTGAGCCACTTGTTAACCTCTCTAATCTCCCGCTGCCTCTCTTGTGTGGCTCGTGGTACAGGCAGTATTTCGGAAAATACTACCTTTGAGGTCCTTGCCCTAAGCTTTTGACCTAAATCCCTGAAATCATTCTTAAGGACGCTCCACCTTCCTCTAACTTTGTCATTGGTTCCGATATGGACCATGACCGCTGGATCTTCTCCAGCCCCTCCCAGTAATCTGTCAACCCGATCTGCGATGTGTCGAACTCTAGCGCCAGGAAGACAGCACACTGTTCGGCGATCACGATCTTTGTGACAGATCGCCCTATCTGTTCCCTAATAATTGACTACCAGCACCTGTCTGGCCTGCCCTGCTCTCCTGGTCCCCTGCTTACTGGAGCTGACATTCCCTGACCGGCAGAGGAAGTGTCTGGCTGCAGCGGTGCTGTCCCTGAGCTGCCATCCCCTCATCTGCCAAACGCAAACTTGTTGGGGTGTGTCAGATCAGGGCTAGCCTCCTGGCACTCTTCCCTCTACCCCGCTTTCTTACTGTCACTCAGCTAGCTACCTCACTCTCCTCAGCCTCCTCGCTACCACCCTCCCCCACATCTACCCCAAAGACTGCTTGCTCGGTGAGCAGCAAACTCTTTTGCAAATTGTCAGTGGCTCTCAGTGTTGCAATATGCCCGTTTAGAGACTCGATCTGCAATTCCAAACGGGTAATTTGCTCACATTTTGAACAAAGATATGCACCCTCAAACGGCTGTTCCAGGACTGCATACATCATGCAAGATGTGCACTGGATGGCATTGTCAATTGTGCAAGACATACTAATGGGGATTACACCACAAAAACAAAAAAAATACAATATAATCTAGTTACAAGAACTGACGAATTTTTAGTCCCCTACTGAAGTCCCTGAATCTGAAGTCACTTAATCTTAAATCACACTTACACAACCACGCGTCGCGACCTACCTCGCGTTATATATATATCTACTTATATAAGTATGCTGTAAATGAAACTCAAATACACCAGCCTGGTTTTTTTTCCTCTGGATTCAAAGGCGTTTTCCTCTGGATTCAAAGGCGGATTTTCTTTGGAAATATTCTTCATGGCTCTTTCCTGGATTCGAACCAGTGACCTTTCACTTGGAAATCAACCTAATAACACACTGAGCTATTAGGGAATGTGAGACCAGGTTATGATTTGTAGTATACAAGAAGAAAAAGATTGTTCCACCACCAGGAGAAAAACAGTAACAATGCAGTTACATGACAAGAATCTGCAGAACTAATCATATGCTAAATAGCTGTAAGTCCAATTCATGTATGAGATAGCCAAGATGATAGTCTATAAAATGATAGTAGTCTCATGTTCGAAGCTGTAGTAGATCGTGAGATATGGAGCCTGAAAGTCAAAAGTTCAAAACATTGTTACCCTTTTGCTTGTCAGTGTAGATCAGAACGCAAACCAGTCTGCATATATGCTCAAAGTGAAGACTGTACAACAAAAACTTGCTGAACATTATTAATAAAGACCAACTCTGTTTTTTTAGCCCAAAAGGAGTAAAATATAAATGGTAAAAAATTCCCCCGAAGGTGTTCATAGCCTTAAATTGTATTGTAAATTTGCTAAATTAGAGATTAATATAAATTAGAAACATCAATTTTTTTTAAGTTTTTGTATTATTTAACCCTTATAAAACTAAAAAAGAACAATAGATATTGCTATAAAATGGTGCAAAAAAACAGACCAAAATAATAAAAATGATTTGGGAAGCTCAAAAAATGAAAAGAGTTGGCCTTTAAAGAGATTTTACGAGTTCTAGATATTAATGACCTATACGACACCCGACACCCTCCTTGACCAGCTGTACTCTGCAGACGCTGACACAGTGGATGGAGCCTGAAGCAAAAAGCTGACCATGCCAGGGTATGGTTCAAGTGAATGGAAGCTGACCCGAAGTACACAGCTGCCAGACAATACGCAGTAAACAGAGATTTTCTGATTTAGATGACCTATCCAGAGTTTTCCGAATTTTCCGAAGAGATTAGATCTGAATTTATTTGAGGCAAATCGC
This sequence comes from Bufotes viridis, assembly GCA_033119425.1. Classification (NCBI taxonomy): domain Eukaryota; kingdom Metazoa; phylum Chordata; class Amphibia; order Anura; family Bufonidae; genus Bufotes; species Bufotes viridis. The sequence continues at coordinate 39,181,858 of CM065593.1, read as the reverse complement.
GTTAAAAACAGCTATTTTCTGGCTGCAGAGAACCTTTATAGTGGTGTAGAACACTGTGTCTTGCAGTAACACTCATAGGGAGTCTTCTGTGGTAGTGAAACAATACTGTGAGTCAGTATGATACGCAAAAGACAGGCGTCGCTCTTAGAATCACTGCACACTTCACTTATTTGGGCAGTTACAGGGCCAAAACTGACCAATTAACTCAAGTGTGAACTCAGGCTTGCAGGTCAATGTTAACGTCAAGAAGATACGTACTCCTTTTACACTGTCGTCAGCTGATTACACATAGATGTCTACAGAACCTGTTCTGTTAAACATTTATACAAGTAGAGCCCCCCGATAGAGTGGAGAGGGTGTCAGCAGTAAGTTTGTGTTGACGTCACTAATTATTTTGCCCTACCTCTGATCCATCAGAACAATAACCCCCCAAAAATGGATCTTGTCTGTTGTGCATCCACCTTCACTCGGTCAGCATTTGGTGAGTAATCCATCAGTATTGCTAAAGCCAAAAAAAAACAGGCGTGGATACAAAACAGGGATGACACGTGAATAGAATATTTGCATGTCTTCCGTGTTTTGTACCCACTCCTGCTTTTGGCTACCAAATCATAAGCCAATTCTTATGCAAAATAGGGACCATGTTATACAGGCCTTACAGCTGCTACATAGACAGGATCCATTGTGCATCTCATTTTTCCTTCCTTCTGACAGATCTGAAGAAGGGTCAAATAAATGATTATGTCAACCAGGCCAAAAAGGCAAAATAGTGTCCCAGTCATGGAGTGGGGAGGGTGGGAACAGCATAAGAAGTCCACAGAGTAGCCCTATGACATAGTGGTGATGTGGCAGCAGCATGAGGAGACCACAGAGTGGGGAAGCGGCAGTAGTATGAGAAGACCACATAGTGGTGATGTGACAGCAGCATGAGGAGACCACAGAGTGGCACAATGACAGAGTGTGGAGATGGTAGCAGCATGAGGAGACCACAGAGTGATCCAGAGACAGAGTTTTGAGTTGGCAGCAGCACGAGGAGACCACAGAGTGACAAGGTGACAAAGTGTGGAGGTGGCAGCAGCATCAGGAGACCACAGAGTGACCCGGTGACAGAGTGGGAAGGTCGGTGGCAATAACACTACCCGCTGACGATGGTGGGTGTAAGAAGGAACACTTGGCATTAGATGTTTGGCATCAGACGGGTGGCAGCAGCAGAATAGTAGCTGAGGCAGGTAGCTAGAAGAAACCGGTCTCTTTTGTCAAGGTTTGGGTGCGGCAGCATGGATAAATTAATCTGATGCATCAGGCATTGGTGAGTGGAAATCCTGGCTGATCCACGGCTGATTCATCTTGACAAAGGTCAGTCTCTACAAATTTTGGGTGAGCAGGCGAGTTCTCCTTGGCGTAACTATGGCCCCCACCACACTAAACACCCGCTCTGATGCCACACTACTGGAAGGGGGGCAGGACAGCTTTTCCAGGGCAAACTCGGCCAGTTGCAGCCACAAATCCAGTTTGCCTGCCCAGTAGTCCAGTGGATCTTCAATGTGGGGTGGCAGGGGGCTGTTCAAGTATGCCACCACCTGCTGGTTCAGGTTCTGCTCCAGGTCTAGCTTCTGCTGTTGGTGAGTAGTTTCTTCACTAGGCTGGTTAAGAAAACTGCTCATCATTGATTCTAGATTTAAGCTGCTGCTGGTGGAGCTGGTACTGCTCCTTCCCCTATCCCCCCACCACCACCACGCCACCCCGCCACAGCAGCCATGATAGTGGAACGAGAGGAGAGACAGATTTGAACAGCGGAATTACATGCGGGGTTCAAGTAATGTACCCATATGTTTTCGCCTTGACCGTTATGTATTTTTCATTCCCTGAAAAAAGAGCGCCAAACCTTATTTAAGCAGAGAGTTAGTTACATGTGATGAATAGTAAGGTGAAATAGCGCATTGAGGTTATAGGTATGGTGATGGAATATTTAGTGGGTCTAAGCTGGTCTTAAAGTCGACAGGTAAAATAGTTTATAATGATTTAATATAAATATATATTATATCAACCTTTTTGACCAAAGGGTAGGCATCAAGTAATATGTCATAAGATAAAAAAATAGGGTACAATAAAATAAAACCTTATTGATTCACTTCACTGGGGGTTGGTCCGTAGGATAAACTCAAGACACCTACGGAACCCGATGCCCCCCTAGCCAGAATTGCCTGTAGAATGGTAGATATTGATGTCAGCACAATCCGTGGTGGCTTCAGATCGATCTCTTTATTTAAAGATTCTTCACAATGTGTTTCGGGGTTGAATACAATATCTAAATACTGTTAGATATTATAAAAGTATGTTGGTGATAGTAGGGGGGTATTCCGGTTGTGAAATATATAAAAGTTGTGGGCCAGAGAGCGTTTTGTCGTGGGACGCATTTGCGTTCCACGGCGGGCCTGATGGGCAGAAGCGGAAGTAGTAGGTAGAACGCATATGCGTTCCACCTAGTAATATTGTATAGGCGGATCAGAGATTTTTGTTCCGAACCTCACAACTCTTTTTCAAAGGGGGAGGTAGAACAGGTAGGTTAGGTGGAACACATATGCGCTCCACCTAGTTACATTATAGGGACAAATTGGAGTAACATAAAACTTTCTATTGGGATAAAAAATTAATAATTGATCTAGAGGTAATTACTTAATTTAGCTGAATGGGAATGTGTCATAAATACGTATATACTCCTCCCTATAGTAGGGAGTTGGCGGCTAAAAATGATGACTAAAAGTATAAAAATAAATAAATAAACTAATAAATAAATAACGGTATTAAATACTAGCTTATAAGTGCTATTTTTTTCAATGTTGTCAGCGCAGAAGATCAATATGAAATTAATCCTTAGAGATGAACCTAAATATTAAGGGATATAGAAAATCACATAGATATATATAGATAAATATCTAAAAAATCCACCTGGATATATATATATATAATATATATATATATATATATATATATATATATTAAGCAAGGCAGCACTCCGTTAAAGTGAAAAATTGGTCGCTTTATTCCACCTCTTGCAACGCTTCAATCGCAATGAGCGATTGAAATGTTGCAAGAGGGGAATAAAGGACCCATTTTTTCACTTTAACTGAGTGCTGCCTTGCTTACTACCTAAATTCAGAGGTCCATATCCAAGGACAACAGGATCTGCACCTGACGTTTTCTATTGGAGTGCTGCTACCAGCTGCCTTTACATATATATATATATATATATATATATATAGCTTGATAAAGGCTCCAATGTGAGAGCTGTATATTTATATATATTTATATATATATATATATACACCGGTATATAAATCTATATATATATATATATATATACACATACATACATATATATATATATATATATATATATATATATATATTAAAATATAGATACGGTATATAGAAAATAATAAATATGAGAAATAATAAATAGTTAATTACATATATATAAATATTTTAGGTGGGGGAAAAGAGGATAATATATAAAAAAAAAATATATAAAATATAAAAGTCCATACGTGGGTTTAGAATATCATAGAAATGCATAATATCTTATCCTTGTTGATACTTTCTTTCCTAATAATATACAGTGGGATGCGAAAGTTTGGGCAACCTTGTTAATCGTCATGATTTTCCTGTATAAATCGTTGGTGGTTACGATAAAAAATGTCAGTTAAATCTATCACATAGGAGACACACACAGTGATATTTGAGAAGTGAAATGAAGTTTATTGGATTTACAGAAAGTGTGCTATAATTATTTAAACAAAATTAGGCAGGTGCATAAATTTAGGCACCACAAAAAAGAAATGAAATCAATATTTAGTAGATCCTCCTTTTGCAGAAATTACAGCCTCTAAACGCTTCCTGTAGGTTCCAATGAGAGTCTGGATTCTGGTTGAAGGTATTTTGGACCATTCCTCTTTACAAAACATCTTTAGTTCATTCAGGTTTGATGGCTTCCAAGCATGGACAGCTCTCTTTAAGTCACACCACAGATTTTCAATTAAATTGAGGTCTGGGGACTGAGAAGGCAATTCCAGAACGTTGTACTTGTTGCTCTGCATAAATGCCTTAGTGGATTTTGAGCATGGTTTAGGGTCATTGTCTTGTTGAAAGATCCAGCCCCGGCGCAGCTTCAGCTTTGTCACTGATTCCTGGACATTGGTCTCCAGAATCTGCTGATACTGAGTGGAATCCATGCGTCCCTCAACTTTGACAAGATTCCCAGTCCCTGCACTGGTCACACAGCCCCACAGCATGATGGAACCACCACCATATTTTACTGTAGGTAGCAGGTGTTTTACTTGGAATGCTGTGTTCTTTTTCCTCCATGCATAACGCCCCTTGTTATGCCCAAATAACTGAATTTTAGTTTCATCAGTCCACAGCACCTTATTCCAAAATGAAGCTGGCTTGTCCAAATGTGCTTTAGCCCACCTCAAGCGGCTTCCTCTGCATCACTCTCGCATACAGCATCTCCTTGTGTAAAGTGTGCCGAATGGTTGAACGATTTACAGTGACTCCATCTGCAGCAAGATGATGTTGTAGGTCTTTGGTGCTGGTCTGTGGGTTGACCCTGACTGTTCTCACCATTCGTCGCTTTTGTCTATCCGAGATTTTTCTTGGTCTGCCACTTCGAGCTTTAACTTGAACTGAGCCTGTGGTCTTCTATTTCCTCAATATGTTCCTAACTGTGGAAACAGATAGCTGAAATCTCTGAGACAGCTTTCTGTATCCTTCCCCTAAACCAGGGGTAGGCAACCTTTGGCTCCCAGCTGTTGTGAAACTACAACTCCCAGCATGCATAGTTGCTCTGCTCGTCTAAGAACTTACATAGAAATGAATGGAGCATACTGGGAATTGTAGTTTCACAACAGCTGGGAGCCGAAGGTTGCTGATGCCTGCCCTAAACCATGATGGTGCACAATCTTTGTCTTCAGGTCATTTGAGAGTTGTTTTGAGACCCCCATGTTGCTACTCTTCGTTTAAACAATTATACTTTTGTTTAAACAATTATAGCACACTTTCTGTAAATCCAATAAACTTCATTTCACATCTCAAATATTACTGTGTGTGTCTCCTATATGATATATTTAACGGACATTTTTTATCGTAACAACCAACGATTTATACGGGACAATAATGACGATTAACAAGGTTTCCCAAACTTTTGCATCCCACTGTATGTATTCTGTATATATTCTAGTGATTCGTTCAGACCGAAGGGTGTGAGAGTGTTCAGTTGATATATATAGAACATCTCTTTTCTACAGAGTTGTTGTAAAGAGAATGGAACATGTTCAAGGGGGGGTCAGCTGTAAAAGATCCAGGTTACTATCATGTGATACTGTGAAATGACGAGATACACTGTGGGTGACCACTTTCCTTCTTATGTTTGACCGGTGTTTATTCATTCGTTCTCTGAGTGTTTGGGTGGTGTGCCCCACATAGTATAAGTTACAGGGATATTGTAACAGCTATACCACGTTGGCGGTGCTGCAGTTTATATAATGTTGTAAGGTGATCAGATTTTTTATATGCGGTATTTGAATTTCTCCGATATTGTGGCTAATCATTTTACAGCATTTACATCTGTTTGCTCCACATCTATAGGAACCCTTTTTTCCGATTTCATTGGGAGCCCTTCTGTGGTTCGGAGTTGTGGTAATCTAGGGCATGACGGAGCCAGTATGTTTTTCACAGTTTGGGCCCGATGAAAAGTTAGTTTCGGTTGTTTCGGGATGTCCTTCCCTAAAATAGGCTAAGGAGCTCAGCAACCGTTTACTGGATCATGGTTATCCGCAGAAACACGTCTCGGCGGCCTTACATAGGGCTGCGGCACTCGATCGGGACACACTGCTTGTTGAAAAAAGTAGGAGCACTGAACCTTCCCGCTTTGCCTTCACTTTCAAATATAGTCCCGCTGCTGAGGTCATAAAACGAGTCATTAATGAAAACTGGGATCTTCTCAAGGGGGACCCCACCTTAAGTACCTTTACCGGCCAGCGCCCGTTGGTTACATTTAGGAAGTGTTAGACTATCAAAGATAAAGTGGTCAGTAGTGCACTACATGAACCTAGGGCTGAGACTTGGCTCACAAACAAAAGGCTAAAAGGGAACCACAGGTGTGGGCATTGCTCCTTCGTCAACTTCAATTCGATCATCTCTAATTCCGATTATAGATCATCAATATCTAGAACTCTGAAAAACTCTTTAGGCCACCATATATGCAATGCACTAAAAAGTGGTCTCAAAGAACCAAAAAGAAATTGATAAGAACAACTAAAAACATATATTAAACTAAAATTATATAACAAATTTTTATCAAACATCTATAACAACTGTTGCTACTAATAATTGTAATGTAGATGTAATCTTTATTGAATATCAATGATTAAAAGCTTACAACGCCTTAAAACTGTGGTCCAACACATACAACACAGCTAAACGATACTAGTAAATATTAACAATGATAAGAAAATACACCTGAACGAAAGGCACACAAGAGAGCCTTTTCTAGGGAACTAGAGCTCTTTAGATTTGAGTCAAATTTATTCGGATTCAATTTGGACAAACTGGACCCAAATCAAATTTTAAGAGATTTACTCATCTCTATTAATAACTATTATGAATATACTGTTTATTGTTAATATTGACTGAGCATTGCCTACCAATCCTCCATGTGCCGCTGTGGCATCAGTCTTTATAGGTTTGCTATTTGACCCAGGTAAATATTACATTTTGGTGTGATGAAATGATAATTTTATGTTATTTTAAGGGGACATTCATTCACTGTTTTTCTTTATGGTTTCTGAATATAACACCTTTACTAAGCATAAGTCAAGTTTCTTTTTCTAATTAAAAAAAAAGTTTGTTCTTAAAATCCCGCAATGTTTTGACCTCCTCCTCTGTTATCCTTTAAATTGGTCTTTGCGTGTAACTTTTAAGTAACGGTGTCAAGAAAGCATCTAATTTATGCAAGAACGTCATCTTACTTTTTGTCATAATGATAATGGTTCTGTCCGGCGTAATAAATGGAGCACCTTTAATCGTGCTCCTTGTCAAATGCTTGCACCCAGAGGACTACACAAGATGGTCTTTTGAAATATTAATCAGAGCATTTATTTAATAATGCATCATACAATTACTTAATTGCATTCACAGAGTCATTCTTGGTTTGACTTGAAACCGATTTTAAAAGTCAATTAATTAAGTGAATTGGTAATTTCTGAAAAATATTAAAGATTTTTAAAATGTGTATAATTTTTTTACTAACAGGGATCTGGATAGATTGGAGGCTTGGGCAGATAAGTGGCAGATGAGGTTTAACACTGACAAATGTAAAGTTATGCACATGGGAAGGAATAATGCAAGTCACCCGTACAAACTAAATAGTAAAACACTCGGTAACACTGACATGGAAAAGGATCTAGGAATTTTAATAAACAATAAACTAAGCTGCAAAAACCAGTGTCAGGCAGCTGCCACCAAGGCCAATAAGATAATGGGTTGCATCAAAGGGGCATAGACGTCCGTGATGAGAACAAAGTCCTTCCACTTTACACATCACTGGTTAGACCACACATGGAGTACAGTGTACAGTTCTGGGCTCCTGTGAACAAGGCAGGCATAGCAGAGCTGGAGAGGGTTCAGAGGAGGGCAACCAAAGTAATAACTGGAATGGGGCAACTACAGTACCCTGAAAGGTTATCAAAATTAGGGTTATTCACTTTATAAAAAAGACGACTGATGGGAGATCTAATAACTATGTATAAATATATCAGGGGTCAGTACAGAGATCTCTCCCATCATCTATTTATCCCCAGGACTGTCACTGTGACAAGGGGACATCCTCTGCGTCTGGAGGAAAGAAGGTTTGTACACAAACATAGAAGAGGATTCTTTACGGTAAGAGCAGTGAGACTATGGAACTCTCTGCCTGAGGAGGTGGTGATGGTGAGTTCACTATAAGAGTTCAGGAAGGGCCTGGATGTATTTCTGGAGTGTAATAATATTACAGGCTACAGCTACTAGAGAGGGGTCGTTGATCCAGGGAGTTATTCTGATTGCCTGATTGGAGTCGGGAAGGAATTTTTTACCTCCCTTAAGTGGGGAAAATTGGATTCTACCTCACAGAGTTTTGTTTTTTTTTGCCTTCCTCTGGATCAGCTATCAGGATGACAGGCTGAACTGGATAGACAGATGTCTTTTTCAATTCTAGCAGTGTGGGTCAACTACATGAGGTGTTGAGGGTTGTCTGAAATATAGGCCAGAACCAGGTCCCCAAAATAGGAGCCAGCCTCTCCCTCTACTAAGAGATGAGGGAAGGGGACTGGAGAGTGGAGACTGTGGATGTGGAAGTGGTGAACTGGAGGTCACCTTAGAGGGAAGCTCTGCCAAGTGGGGTCTGGAGTGTGGGTCACCAAGTAGACTGTAAGCCTGGTTGGCGGATGCCTAGGAGGCCACCCAAGTCTTTTTTTCTGCTACTGGCAGTAAACATAACAAGCTCTCAGTGATAATTACCTTTGTAAGAATCAAGCACTTATGTACCTGGCCAGTGTCCGCACATGCCCTCCTGAATTCAACTGCTGTGGCCTACATCTCACCTCCTAATCAACCCACTCAGAGACAACTGGAGAAGAAGGACAGAAATGGCACCACATTTTCCACAGCTTTTGGTGCAGTATATTGTGCTGCACTGTGGAATACGGTTCTGATGGGACGGTATTTTGCGCTATGGTATAGCCGACTCTGCCTATTTATGCTGCCTCATTTTCTGTCAATCTGGAGGACTCTACAACACGGGGTCACTTTTAGAATTTTTTCCGGGGCCACTTTAAGTTCCCAGCCCGCCGCAGGGTCTTATTGTCCCATAATAAAATAGCCCACTGGCCATACACTGTAGAAAAGGTATAAGTGGACAGAAGTTTTGAGACACAGGGGCTGTGAGAAAGAGGTACTGAGAGCAGGATATTGGTGCTGGATGCATGGCAGACACTGAGGTTGCAGTATTAGGCCTTATTCACACATCCGCAAGTGTTTTGCGGATCCACGGAGCCGCGGATCCGCAAAACACGGACACACCGGCAATGTGCATTCCGCATTTTTGCGGACCGCACATTGCCCGAACTCCATAGAAAATGCCTCTTCTTGTCCGCAATTGCGGACAAGAATAGGACATGCTCTATTTTTTTGCGGAGCCGCGGACCGGAAGATCGGCGGCGCGCTCCGCAAAATCGGATGCGGAGAGCACAGTGTGTGCTCTCCGCATCGTTCCCGGCCCCATTCACAGTCAATGGGTCCGCATGTATTCCGCAAAATTGCGGAATACATGCGGACTACATTGCGGATGTGTGAATAGGGCCTTAGACTATGTAAACTATCTTTGTCAGCCCCCCAAAGACAGGTTTGTATCTGTTTTGTGTTATATTCATTTGGCTATTCTGCAATGTTAAGGAATTGTACCATGTTGTGTGTACTGAAAATGCAAAGATTATGTGCATCATTGGAGGACTGAAACCAATAAGTATATTGTGCCTCTTAAAGTGACAGCAGCCAAAAAGGTTTTGTGTACCACTGTGTTTGCAGTTGTGTTTAGTAAAGTTGAACTGTTTGAATTATATTTGATTGAGGAACCTTATGAGGAAAGTTACTCAATGTTACAAGCTGTATTCCAACTTTTGCTGGGTACCATCTTAAATGTATTAATAGTCTAGTGGTATACCCCTCTCAGCTTAGCAATACATTTTTAAATATACATCAGCTTTCTGGGCTACGCCTTATTTATCTCTACCACAGTATACAACTGCCGGACATGATCTGCACAACAATTCAACCAGAAGAGACCTACAATAATATGATAAGACAGGATGCCTTTAAGCTACCAGGAAGTCAGACCTTTTAATGCAGTATCAGTTCTTAAAATAATATATAATTTATAAGTATTAGAATAGTATCCCTCAAGTTACATATCAGTATTCTACAGCCACCTTGGCGTAGCTAAGTTTCCATAGTTCTGACCTCCTCCAACCGCCACATCTAGATGGGAGAGTGTCACAGGAACCCTATTTTAAAGGTAAGTGGGAAGTGGGACCCTCATCTATCAGACATTTATTGCAATCCTGTTGATATATCATACATTATCTTATATATTATCTTATATATTATGTGGGAATTAGCTTTTGATAGAGGCAGGATTGCCCTGCTGGCGGACAGTCAGAGACAGTGACACACAGGGTTAAGTCCAACAAAGTTCCACTTTATTGTGGTATCAGCAGCAAAAACAAAATACGGCCTTTACATCTCAGGCAAAATACAAAACAAAACCGGCTCGTCTGAGCACTGACTAACAGTGTCGTACTCACTGTCCTAGGTACGGTTTGGTCAGCTCTGTAGTTCACCACAGATGCACACTCCCATGCAGCAGCATGTCAGTTCCAGATCTCCCCTTGCTCACTCTGATCCTGCATCTTTATGCAAGTGCTACAGGTGCAGCTAATCAGGCAGCCCACACTTGTCAGAAGTGGACTGTGGATTGGGGAACCCGCCCACTCTTCCCCAATCCAAAACTCCAGGCCCTATACTGGCTTTTCCACAAAGCCACCTCAGGAAAGCATGAGCTTTCCACTACATACTGGGCAATCCCTGGAGCTAAGCAGCATATGACAGGATTCTGGGGAAAAATACCTGCCATCAATCACTTTTCCTGTCACTGTCTCACATACCCTCCCCTCTGTTCGAACCTGTGGGGTCGGACATTTTTGCTACCAGACAGTGTGTTCTCGACAGAGCGTCTGCATTTCCTTGTAGCTTCCCTGCTCTGTGCTCAACGGAAAAGTTAAAATTTTGTAAAGTGAGAAACCACCTAGTCACCCGTGCATTTCTCTCTTTCTGCTGGCACATCCATGTAAGTGGAGAGTGGTCGGTGACCAACCTAAGCGGCGCCCCAACAGATAATACTTAAGGGATTCCAAGGCCCACTTGATCGCTAAGCATTCGCGTTCCACAATACTGTAATTTTTCTCAGCGGGAGTAAGCTTCCTGCTCAGATATATAACAGGATGTTCCTCACCGTCAATCTCCTGTGATAATACTGCACCTAGTCCTACATCAGACGCATCAGTCTGGACTACAAACTGCTTTGTGAAGTCTGGTGTGACTAGGACCGGTTGTTTACACAGTGCCACTTTTAATTCTTGGAATGCCTTTTCTGCCTCGACACTCCACTTGACCATGACTGACTTACTTCCCTTAGTAAGGTCTGTTAACGGGGCTGCTATACTGGCAAAGTGAGGAATAAACCTGCGGTAGTACCCTACAATGCCTAAAAAGGCTTTTACCTGCTTCTTGGTTACAGGACGTGGCCACTGCTGAATAGCGTCAACCTTATTCATCTGGGGTTTTACCACTCCCCTGCCAATTATGTACCCTAGATAACGTGCTTCTTCCATCCCCAAAGTACACTTTTTAGGGTTTGCTGTCAAACCCGCGGCTCTGAGAGAATCTACTACCGCTTGTACTTTTGGTAAGTGGCTCTCCCAATCTTCACTAAAGATAATTATATCGTCCAAGTATGCTGAAGCATACCGACGATGGGGTTTAAGGACTATATCCATTAATCTTTGAAAGGTCGCTGGAGCCCCATGTAACCCAAAGGGCAAGCAGACATAATGGTAGAGCCCATCTGGGGTAACAAATGCAGTTTTCTCTTTGGCATTATCAGTGAGAGGGACTTGCCAGTAGCCTTTGGTTAGGTCAAGAGTGGAGAAATATCTAGCACGTCCCAGTCTCTCAATGAGTTCATCAACCCGTGGCATAGGATACGCGTCAAACTTTGATATGTCATTCAACTTTCGAAAGTCATTACAAAAGCGTATTGTGCCATCGGGTTTAGGAATCAACACTATGGGACTGGACCAGTCACTTTTTGATTCTTCTATCACACCTAGGGCTAACATTTTCTTGACCTCCTCAGATATGGCTTGTTTACGGGCTTCAGGGACCCTGTAAGGTTTTAAATGGACTCGTACATGTGGTTCAGTAACAATATCATGTTTAATGACATTTGTCCGTCCTGGCAACTCTGAAAACACGTCAGTGTTCCTCTGCACGAACTCCTTGACCTCCTGTCCCTGTGACTTTGACAAGGAGTCTGACACACGCACTTCTGGAGTTCCACTGCAGAGGGCGCTCACTGCTGACAGAGTTTCTCTGTCTTTCCAGGAGCTTAATAAGGTTCACGTGATATATTTGTTCTGGCTTTCTCTTACCAGGCTGGTACACCCTATAGTTTACCTCACCCACTTGGTCAATTATCTCATATGGCCCCTGCCACCTAGCGAGAAATTTGCTGTCTACAGTGGGCACTAAAACTAACACTCGGTCCCGGGATTAAAGGTTCTTACTCTAGCGGACCTATTATATACCCGACTTTGGGCCTCCTGAGCCTGTTCTAAATGCTCTTTAACAATTGGCATAACAACAGCAATTCTGTCCTGCATCAGCGAGATATGTTCTATCACACTCCTGTAAGGGGTGGGCTCTTGTTCCCAGGTTTCCTTTGCTATGTCCAGTAGACCACGTGGATGTCTACCATACACAAGTTCAAAGGAGAGAAACCTGTGGATGACTGAGGAACTTCACGAATAGCAAACATGAGATATGGCAAAAGACAGTCCCAATCCTTCCCGTCCTTGCTGACCACCTTCCTTAACATACTCTTTAGAGTCTTATTAAATCTTTCTACGAGTCCGTCTGTTTGTGGGTGATACACAGATGTACGCAGGTGTTTAATTTTTAACAGTTTACACAGCTCCTTCATGACTCTGGACATAAAGGGGTGCCCTGGTCGGTAAGAATCTCTTTAGGTATACCGGTACGGGTAAACATGTTAAATAATTCTCTCGCTATAGTTTTAGAGGAGGTGTTTCGTAGAGGGAATGCTTCAGGATACCGGGTGGCGTAATCCAGCACCACCAGGATATACTGATGTCCCCTTGCAGACTTTACTAATGGACCAACCAAATCCATGGCAATCCTATCAAAAGGAACTTCTATAATAGGTAGAGGAACCAGTGGACTCCTGAAATTTGGCATCGGCGCAGTCAGTTGGCACTCAGGGCAGGACTCACAGTACCTTTGTACCTCAGTGTACACCCCAGGCCAGAAAAACCTTTGTAAAATGCGTTCTCTGGTTTTATCACAGCCTAGGTGTCCACCAAGCACATGCTTATGAGCTAGATCTAATACCATTCTACGGTAAGGCTGTGGCACCACAAGCTGCTCAACAACTTCCCCACGTATTTTATCAACCTGATACAACAATTCTTGGTTAATAGCCATGTGGGGGAACATTTTATCAGCACCTGGAAATTGAGGCACACCATTTATGACCTTGACATTCTCCCTGGCCTTTACTAGTGTGGGATCTCGATGTTGGGCTGTGCCAAAATTATCCCGGGATACCTCTAGGTCAGGAATATCCCCACTTTCCTCTGGTTCCTCTGTCTCACCAGCAAGAACCTCTAAAGGAACGTTGTGTTCAGTGGTCACCCCTATGGCTGGCACCTCAGCATCCTGGTCAAAGGGTACAGGGTTTATCACAGGGCACACATTGTTGTCATAAGGGACCCTTACAGTGGAGCACACACTTCTCATCCCCCACAAGTCCCAGAACAATGGAAAGTCTCTCCCCAGGATCACACTGTGCATCAGAGACTTGACCACGCCCACTTCATGAGAGGCAGTTCCGCATTCAGTCTCTAGTGTGATCAAGGCTGTGGGATATTCTTTAGTGTCCCCGTGAATACACAATACCCCAATTAAATGTCCTCTGAATGCTGCGGGGTCTACCAGACTGGCATGCACCAAGGTAACCAAACTGCCAGAGTCCAATAGAGCATTAACGCGACATCCATTTACTTGAATAGCACACATTTGTTGTTCAGTCTCAGACACAGTTTCAGCTGAACAAACAGGCCGTGCAAACAGAGACAGCCGTCTGGCTGTATCACACTCCATAGGCTCAGTGGTCAGGGGACAGCTTGCAGCAATATGTCCATATCCATGACACCGCCAGCACTGTATGCGGCCTTGGTCCCCAAATCTAGAACCAGTTCTGGACATCTGGGTCCCACTGGGACCTTCAGTCAATAAATCCCCGTCTGAGCCACCACCCTTAACGGCACTTTTAACCCCTTTTTGAGAAGGAACAGTCTTACCGGAAGATCCGCGTGTTTTGCTGTTCCGAGGGTTAGGAGTGTCCAGGAGGCACTTCTTGGAGTAGATCCTCAGTTGCTCTGTGCCTTTCAAGTAGGTTGACCAGCTGATTGGCGTCTGTGGGGTCTCCTTGTCCGACCCAGCGCTGGATCCTAGGAGGTAAGGAACGGATGTACTTGTCCAGTACCACTCTCTCCACGATCTGTGCCGGGGTTGCCTCCTCGGGTTGCAGCCATTTTCGTACCAGGTGAACAAGGTCATACATTTGTGACCGGGCAGGTAGGTGTTCTACATAAGTCCAATTGTGCACCCGTCGCGCCCGGACATGCATGTTAACCCCCAAACGGGCAAGGATTTCACCCTTTAGCCTGGTATAGTCCTTAGCATCCTGTTCACTCAGGTCAAAATATGCTTTTGCGGTTCTCCCGTTAGGAAAGGAGCTACCACCTCAGCCCACTGGTCAGCAGGTAACCTCTCGCGTTCTGCCACACGCTCAAACACTACGAGGTAAGCCTCGACATCATCAGTGGGGGTCATTTTCTGTAACGAGGACTGTACTGCAGCACGAGCCTTTGAAAGCGGCTCAAGAGGCCTCTGCATTCTCTCTGCCACAGTCTGGATCTGCTCCTGCAGCTGCCGGTTTATCTGCTGCTGTTCCTTTAAGGCTAGCCTGTTGGCTTCCACTAGCAAGGCATTTGTTTCGGCCTGGGCACGCATGGCTTCCTCATGCACCCGCTGCTGAGTGGCGCTGGCTTCTTGCAAGGATGTGCTGACCTGAATTTGGTTGGCAGCGGCCTGCTGGAGGCTAGCATTCACCTGAAGCAACTGTTTAACTAGTTCCTCCATATCAACAGTCTTTTCTGATAGCCTTGTTGCAGCTTTTACCCAGGACATCCACTTTGAAGTACTCTCAAAGTTTTATTAGCGTGGTTGCCCCTAGCAACCGGTTTCAGCCAGGCGCTGTTACAAGTCCATTTATTTTGTGTATGTCTCTTTAAGACTGTGCCCGCATCCTCCACCATATGTGGGAATTAGCTTTTGATAGAGGCAGGATTGCCCTGCTGGCGGACAGTCAGAGACAGTGACACACAGGGTTAAGTCCAACAAAGTTCCACTTTATTGTGGTATCAGCAGCAAAAACAAAATACGGCCTTTACATCTCAGGCAAAATACAAAACAAAACCGGCTCGTCTGAGCGCTGACTAACAGTATCGTACTCACTGTCCTAGGTACGGTTTGGTCAGCTCTGTAGTTCACCACAGATGCACACTCCCATGCAGCAGCATGTCAGTTCCAGATCCCCCTTGCTCACTCTGATCCTGCATCTTTATGCAAGTGCTACAGGTGCAGCTAATCAGGCAGCCCACACTTGTCAGAAGTGGACTGTGGATTGGGGAACCCGCCCACTCTTCCCCAATCCAAAACTCCAGGCCCTATACTGGCTTTTCCACAAAGCCACCTCAGGAAAGCATGAGCTTTCCACTACATACTGGGCAATCCCTGGAGCTAAGCAGCATATGACAGGATTCTGGGGGAAAAATACCTGCCATCAATCACTTTTCCTGTCACTGTCTCACAATTAACATATATTAATATGTGTTTATCTTTTTTTTGTATCTTTGTAGCCATTTTTTATTTATCCATTGCAAACTTTTCAAATAATCTTAATTTAATATTTTCTACCATTTTGCGCCTACAGGTCCTTTGTAGACCTATCTGGTTACAGATTTAAAACCTGAGGTAGTCTGTATCACCTGATCCTGAAGTCATGGGGTGGGAGATAAAATAGTTACAATACTGATTCAATTTT
The DNA here is from genome assembly GCA_033119425.1 of Bufotes viridis. Taxonomy (NCBI): domain Eukaryota; kingdom Metazoa; phylum Chordata; class Amphibia; order Anura; family Bufonidae; genus Bufotes; species Bufotes viridis. Next base: position 39,165,798 of record CM065593.1, on the reverse strand, counting down.
AATTTAACCAAAAAAATTAAAAACACTGGGAAAATTGTGAGACGTGGGAAACCGATGGAATGGGACAGATTTTATTTTGTTTGTTTTTCATTGGGAGATAAAAGAGCTTCTCTTATCCTTTTTTTTTAGGTCTAGATTAAGGCTTGTGGAGGCCTCTAGAAAAAAGAATAATAGTCATCACTGCAGCGTCCCACTGCTACATTGGAACTCTAACTGCCAAGAAAAGAGCTGTGCTACTATTAAACAACTGGCCTCATCATTGTCTCATACTACAGGGAACTCTGCATTGCGCCTCAGAATTCATCACCACCAAGGGCACACCACTTAGCACTCGGCAGGAAAACCCCAAAGCCAGGGACTACACTCGAAATGAAGAAACATTGCATTCTTCCCATCACTGTACTAAGTGCGTAAAAAAAGTGCACAGCCCAGAAGAGTGACAGAATGAGTCATTACTAGCTCTATTATTGCTACAACCAGTCCTATCCTTTCCCCTCCCCTGCGGTACTCTGCACCTTTATCCTAATTCTGGAACCTGGACCATCTGACCTTCTTGCAACCACATATAGGACAGAAGGCCCACATGCACACCCCTTAATTATTTTTGTGTATTTGTGCTATAATCTAAGTCCGTTTCTTGGCATAGATTCTAAAAAATGTGGTGGGCTGGCTAAACTAGGTCTTATTCCAACCCACCAACCCCCCCCCCCTCCAAAAAAAAAAATCACAAAATTTTGTTCAACTACAGGATGTACCAAACTTTGCAATTTTTTGCAGCCAGTTTTCATGGTGCACAGGAGATGATAAATGTTTCAAAATATGTTGGGCATTATAAGTCCCAGACATATGAGCTATTCCGCCCTGTGTGCCTAATCACTAAATATATATATATACAGTACAGACCAAAAGTTTGGACACACCTTCTCATTTAAAGAGTTTTCTTTATTTTCATGACTATGAAAATTGTAGATTCACACTGAAGTCATCAAAACTATGAATTAACACATGTGGAATTATATACATAACAAAAAAAAGTGTAAAACAACTGAAAATATGTAATACTCTAGGTTATTCGAAAGTAGCCACCTTTTGCTTTGATTACTGCTTTGCACACTCTTGGCATTCTCTTGATGAGCTTCAAGAGGAAGTCACCTGAAACGGTTTTCACTTCACAGGTGTGCTCTGTCAGGTTTAATAAGTGGGATTTCTTGCCTTATAAATGGGGATGGGACCATCAGTTGCGTTGCGGAGAAGTCACACAGCTGATAGTCCTACTGAATAGACTGTTAGAATTTGTATTATGGCAAGAAAAAAGCAGCTAAGTTAAGAAAAACAAGTGGCCATCATTACTTTAAGAAATGAAGGTCAGTCAGTCCGAAAAATTGGGAAAACTTTGAAAGTGTCCCCAAGTGCAGTCACAAAAACCATCAAGCGCTACAAAGAAACTGGCTCACATGCGGACCGCCCCAGGAAAGGAAGACCAAGAGTGACCTCTGCTGCGGAGGATAAGTTCATCCGAGTCACCAGCCTCAGAAATCGCAGGTTAACAGCAGCTCAGATTAGAGACCAGGTCAATGACACACAGAGTTCTAGCAGCAGACACATCTCTAGAACAACTGTTAAGAGGAGACTGTGTGAATCAGGCCTTCATGGTAGAAGATCTGCTAGGAAACCACTGCTAAGGACAGGCAACAAGCAGAAGAGAACACAAGGAATGGACATTAGACCAGTGGAAATCTGTGCTTTGGTCTGATGAGTCCAAATTTGAGATCTTTGGTTCCAACCACCGTGTCTTTGTGCGACGCAGAAAAGGTGAACGGATGGACTCTACATGCCTGGCTCCCACCGTGAAGCATGGAGGAAGAGGTGTGATGGTGTGGGGGTGCTTTGCTGGTGACACTGTTGGGGATTTATTCAAGATTGAAGGCATACTGAACCAGCATGGCTACCACAGCATCTTGCAGCGGCATGCTATTCCATCCGGGTTGCGTTTAGTTGGACCATCATTTATTTTTCAACAGGACAATGACCCCAAACACCTCCAGGCTGTGTAAGGGCTATTTGACCATGAAGGAGAGTGATGGGGTGCTGCACCAGATGACCTGGCCTCCACAGTCACCAGACCTGATCCCAATCAAGATGGTTTGGGGTGAGCTGGACCGCAGAGTGAAAGCAAAAGGGCCAACAAGTGCTAAGCATCTCTGGGAACTACTTCAAGACTGTTGGAAGACCATTTCAGGTATCTACCTCTTGAAGCTCATCAAGAGAATGCCAAGAGTGTGCAAAGCAGTAATCAAAGCAAAAGGTGGCTACTTTGAAGAACCTAGAATATGACATATTTTCAGTTGTTTCACACTTTTTTGTTATGTATATAATTCCACATGTGTTAATTCATAGTTTTGATGCCTTCAGTGTGAATCTACAATTTTCATAGTCATGAAAATAAAGAAAACTCTTTAAATGAGAAGGTGTGTCCAAACTTTTGGTCTGTACTGTATATATATATATATATATATATATATATATATAATATATACATGTGTACATTGTATCTCACCCAACCACACCAGAAGCATAATTGCTCAGCTCAGAAGAGCCTCATCTTCAAGTTAGTGGGGAGAGGGGGACAAGCTGCTGCAAAACTTCTGTGGCCGCTCCTGAGATTTTACAAATAAACAAAAAATCCTTAACAAAGTAACAATAACACAATATACGTCTACGCAAATGAAACACATGATACTTTCCCTTTAACAGCCGCGCTCAATAATCCAACCCCGAAGAAAAATGCTGTGAATGAGCTCCTGCCATTGTATGCATTTGCCAATTCCGGTTTCCTGGGAGAGGAAGACATATTTTAGCTCTGTGGAAGACGGTTTAGCATGTCAGACATTGTTGCAATGACCCGGTGGCTGCTCTGAGCCATCCAAGGACAAAAACAAAGAGATGTTGAACACACTATTCATAATGCATTATTGTTCATTAATTTATCTTATCTTGTGCAGCGCGAGGTAAACGGAATCTTCCGCCGCATATTAGATCCTTAATACCTGAGAGGATACATATTTCTTTCATTTGAACACAGTCGCCATTTGCATAGTATGTACATAATAAAACAGAAAATATGGTATTGCTCTATACTTCGCCGCCGCTATAATTGAAAAAGAGAAAATAAATTAGCTGCTCGTGATTTAGGGTCAGAAAAAAAACACACATCTAACCGGGGCTGATAAAGGACTATCCTTTACCTATCACTACGCCTACCGGGTTTCCCAATCTCCCAGCCTCACGTTATTTAAGATACATGTGTAAAATGTAATTTGCATTATAAATTGAGCCTGAAAAGGTAAATGTATCATCGCAGAGGAAATGGAATCGAGAGTTCACCACATTATTTCGAAGGGAATAGACAAGTACATAGAGGCCATCGCCGCGACCGCTATTTCAGAATTTGCCTGTTTTCCTTTATAAATGTCTATTTAAACCTTCAAATAAGAAGTCTAAAATGCAGGACCCTGGATATTAGAGATCTTAAATCTGATACTATTGTACTGTATATGTAAGGCTACATTCAGACGACCGCATGTGTTTTGCGAATCCACAAAAAATACGAATGATGTCTGTTTGGCATCCATATTGCATCAGTTTTTTTACGGATCCATTGTAACAATGCCTGTCCTTGTCCACAAAACGGACAAGAATAGGACATGTTCTATGTTCTTTGCGGGGCTACGGAACGGACATACGGATACGGACAGCACAAGGTGTGCTGTCCACATTTTTTGCGGACCCATTGAAATGAAAAGGTCCACATCCTATCCGCAAAAATACAAAAATGCAATGGACACGGAAATAAAATACGTTTGTGTGCATGAGGCCTTAGGTAGGGATGGGTTGAGCTGAATCTGTATAATCTGGTTGCAGGGCTGCAGCTACAGAGAAGCAACAGAATTAAAGAAATACTTCTCAATAGACAGATAATTAAAGGGGCACCAAGGTGGTTCAGTGGTTAGGACTGTTGCCTTATAGCCATGGATATGAATTCCATACTTACCAACTAGTGATGACCTTATCTAGAATACTGAGGTGGTTCAGTATCCAGCCCAGTCACATAACCTAAACGTATGAAGGCGGTAGAAGGCCACTGACTACTAGAAGGCATCATGACCTTGTGCAGAGAGGCCAAGGGCACCAGTAGAAGGGGTCTATAGTGGGCACTACACGCTTCCCATCGACCACCTACTACTTCTGTTTATCTGCTCCCTGTATAGTTACTGGCCATTATTGATGAAAATGCCATTTAAATAGCATTGAAGGGACATCCAAATTTATATATAACATGACCATATTATCTGTTATGAGCCGTTTCCATCTTGTGAATGTTGTAAGATGTCTACCCATTCTCCATCAACGTGTGTTCTGTGTCTAAATGTGAGAAGATAACCTTGCAAGTTGTAATCACGAGCGCCTCGCATACTTCCCTGTATTGATGGATTGCTTGTGTACATTGTAGTCAGATATGAACACTTTGATGCTTTCATTTATGTAGGAGATCTCTCCTGTCTAAGATTTTACAGAGTCCACACTTAATTGACAAGTTGTTTAGGTGGATTGAGAGGTTTATATAGACTCTTTGGCATTTACATCACCAATGCAAACTTAAAAGTTTCTGCAGTAGTTAAAAGAGGTTTTCTTGTGGTTATGTTGAATGATAAAGTAAAAATATCAGATATAAAAGTTTGATTTGGAGGTCTGATTCTTGGGCGGCCGCTTCATCACTTATTTTTGATTGTTTAGTACACGCACAATATAATTATCAATTAACAGTTCAAATCATGACATAACAAGGTCCAGTAGAATACATCCCTCACCATATTACTGGAGGAGTCGAAGTAATCATTGAATACATGCCAATGGACTTTTTAAAATAATGTGTATGTAATAAATACATGGTGGGTCACAGAAACAGAACCCTTCTATGTATGGAATAATGGAATTATGACGTACTTATCCATTCCAAGAGATGATGGAAGTTGTTTCTATCAACAACTATGCAAAACTGTGCCCATCTTATCATGTTCAGGAACATCTTCTGCAGCACCTTCCATATTTTGGACATGAATTCCTATTTTCAGTTTCAGTTCGGGCATTGTCTGGGGATTACTTTCATAAAGGGTTGTGACCATGGAGGACACAACCCTTTGTTCACTGCATGTTCTTCTCTTAAAGACCATCTGTCAGCAGATTTGTCCCTATGACACCGGCTGACCTGTTACATGTGCACTTGGCAGCTGAAGACATCTGTGTTGGTCCTATGTTCATATGTGCCCACATTGCTGAGCTCTGCTCTCTCTGCAACTAAAGCGCCATCTGCACTTTGATTGACAGGGCCAGACAGTATAAACGTCATCACACCTGGGAGAGAGCAGAGCCTCTAGATGGAACAGCAATGCACTCCACTCGCTCTTAGAGGCTCATTTGCATATATTAAAACATTGTTTTTCTCAGCAGTGCGGGCACATATGGACATGGGACCAACACAGATGCCTTCAGCTGCCAAGTGCACATGTAACAAGTCAACCGGTTTCATAAGTACTCAAGGCCCTGATCTTTTCTGACCAGGAAAGTGCAGGCCAGAGTACCTCGGAAACTGGAGGCGCCCGCATCATCCCTGGCCAACACTTTCCAGTTGTTGTCCCCATACTGAAAAGAAAGGACGAACCCCAAAAAGGTGCAGAGTGTGTCACAGGAGGGGGATACGGAAGGACACCACCACTCAGTGTGACAGCATGATCATCAGGGCCTTTGCATTATTGGTTGCTTCAAGGAGTACCACACTTCCATGGAGTACTACATTTTTAATCCCCTTCTCCAATTTTAATTCCATTTAGCCACTGACAATAAAAAAAAAATATTGGTTATCAGACTTGAGACACCAAATAAACATTTTTTTTTTCAAAAATGACATTTCGTAAAACTAAAATAAATAAAAAAGTAGACATATTAGGTATCGCCCTGTCCGTAAGAATCTGCTCTATAAAAATACCCCATGACCTAACCCCTCAGATTAACACAGTCAAAAACAAAACAAAAAAAAACAGCTATTTTTTGGCAAATTTTCTATTTTAATCCAATTTTTCTAGTAACAAAGCAAGGGTTAACAGCCAAACAAACCTTAAATTTATAACCCTGATTCTGCAGTTTACAGAAACACCCCATATGTGGTTGTAAACTGCTGTATGACCAAACGGCGGGGCGCAGAAGGAAAGGAATGCCATATGGTTTCTGGAAGGCAGATTTTGATGGCCTTTTTTTGGCACCATGTCCCATTTGAAGCCCCCCGATGTAGAAACTCCATAAAAGTGACCCCATCTAAGAATCTACACCCCTTAAGGTATTCAAAACAAATTTTACAAACTTTATTAACCCTCTAGGTGTTCCTCAAGAGTTAATGGCAAATGGAGATGACATTTCAGAATTTCTATTTTTGGTAACCTTGCCTCACAAAAATTTAATATAGAGCAACCTAAAATCATATGTACCCTAAAAATAGTCCCAACAAAACTGCCTCCTTATCCCGTAGTTTCCAAAATGGGGTCACTTTTATGGAGTTTCTATCTCCATTTGCCAAAAACTCTTGTGATACACCTAAAGGGTTAACAACATTTGTAAAATCAGTTCTGAATACCTTGAGGGGTATAGTTTCTTAGATGGGGTCACTTTTATGGAGTTTCTACTCCAGGGGGGCATCAGGGGGGCTTCAAATGGGACATGGTGTAAATGAACCAGTTCAGGAAAATCTGCCTTCCAAAAACCACACGGCACTCCTTTTCCTCTACGCCCTGCCGTGTGGCCATACAGTAGTTTACGACCACATATGGGGTGTTTTTGAAAACTACAGAAGTAGGGCAATAAATATAAAGTTTTGCTTGGCTGGTAACCCTTGCTTTGTCACTGGAAAAAATTGATTAAAATGGAAAATTTGCCCAAAAAATCTAAATTCTTAAATTTCATCTCCATTTGCCAATAACTCTTGTGAAACACCTAAAGGGTTAACGACGTTTGTAAAAATCTATTTTGAATACCTTGAGGGGTGTAGTTTCTAGAATGAGGTAATTTTGGGTATTTTCTATTATCTAAGCCTCATAAAGTGACTTCAGGCCTGAACTGGTCTCTAAAAAGTGGGTTTTTGAAAATTTCAGAAACATTTCAAGATTTCCTTTTAAACTTCTAAGCCTTGTAACGTCCCAAAAAAATAAAATGGCATTCCCAAAATGATCCAAACATGAAGTAGACATATGCGGAATTTAAATTAATACGTTTTTTGGCGGTATTACTATGTATTATAGAAGTATAGAAATTGAAACTTGGAAATTTGCAAATTGTTCCAAATATTTGGTACATTTTTATAAATAAAAATGTTTTTTGTTTTACTCCATTTTACCAGTGTCATGAAGTACAATATGTGACGAAAAAACAATCTCAGAATGGCCTGGATAAGTAAAAGCGTTTTAAAGTTATTCACACATAAAGTGACCTTAAGGTGAAATATGGCCGTGGCCTTAAGGGGTTAATGCCGCATGAATTCGGCACAGGAATGTGTGAGGTGTAAGGTAAGTCACCCCACCTTGCTGAAAGAAACAAATTTTCATGAACTGTTAAATGTACATAGAATTACTTGAAGGCTTCCATGCACATGGCTTTGTTTACATTTTCATTCGAAAATATTGGACCCACAATACGCGTACGCATAGCCATACAAAATGCCAAATGGCAATTTTTGGCTCATAAAGTTGCTGTCTTACAGCTTGAGTGAATTTTCTGTGTGCTAGTATATTTTATACTGCAAATTAACACAGCTGGTCCAAATATCCCAATACTGAAATGTAACCCCAAAATTACAAGACACATCCTGCTTGCTTTCCTTCAAAACTGGAGGATGTCTAGAAGTCTAATCAGCTCAGAACTGGCAGAAACCAGCAGGACCAAGGTACACCCATCTTCTGTTTGGTAGTGTTAGGCACGAATATTCAAATCGCGAATATTAATCGCGAAAATCGTCACTTCGAGAATTTGCGAATATTTAGAATATAGTGATATATAGTCGGAATTTTGAATATTCTAAAATTATTTTTTTAATCAGTAACCTCCTTCTTGCTTGTGGGCCATTCAGAAGGCTGCAATGTCTTTGTCTGAGCTCAGCAACATCCCTAGCAACCAATAGGAAAGTTGCCTACCCCTTACTATATAAGAACTTCCCCATAAAGCTATTGTAATGTTCTGCCGTGACAACCATTTTCTCCAGTCTCAGGAAACTTCTAGCAGCTTGAAAAATATAGCTATAGTGAACCAGACCTGTATTTTGCGCGCATTACGCGAATAATACATTTTCGCAAATCAAGAAAATAATTTTGAATTCGCGAATATCTGACGAATATTCTACCAAATATTCGCGAAATATCGCAAATTCAAAAATTACCCCTGCCGCTCATCACTACTGTTTGGATAAGTCTGTCCAGAAGTGGACTTCATGGAAGAATTGTGACTAAAAAAACATGTGGACACAAGACCAAACTTCTCAACTCTGACTATATCTAAATTTGACTTTAAAAACATGACGTTACAGGACTGGGTGCGAAGTGCAGTTAGAATGTAGAACCTGAACCCCGAGCTGCGGGCAGAGGATGCGTTGGGGCCTCTAGAGGGTGACGTCAGATGGACATTGATGGTGAGGCCCGAATCTGAGAGAGACACCCTAGAGAAAATATTCTCCCTGCTGGATAGAGTACATGGGGGGCTTGCTAAAGTAGTGCAGTTGCGGAGCCACTTCTTCAACCGACCACAGCGAGAGGGCGAGACCCTGATGCAGTACTCCAATGCCATACAGGAGTCGTTAAATGGAATACAGCGGCAAGACCCAGAGGCCATGGGAGCCTTCCAGGAGGTGGATCGGCTACTACAAGACTAGTTCATAGTGGGGCTCTCCAACAAGTTGCTGTGGAGAAAGAGGAAGAGCACATGCCTGTGGCGGCGAGAATAGTGAGTAGCACCCATGCTAAAAAAGGTCGGTCTGCATCTGAAGACTTAGAGTCCTTAAAGAATGTGGTCCATGCCCTGCGGATAGAATTGAGAGAACTTCGACTGGAAGTGTCCCAGATGAAGGCATGATCACCCTGGCCTCTGGAAATGACCCAAGAGCCCCGCGCCACTCCACCCAGGATAACTCAGGTGCGGGGGCTCGTCAAAAGAGGGCCTCTCTACTGGGCTCATTGACAGTACAGCCATATGGCCATAGAGTGCCCAGAACAGATAAAGTTTGAGCCAACATTAAACTTCCGGTACACCAGAAGCTAAGCCGTATGCATGAGGAACACGACCTGTATGCCAGCAGCCCCGTTATGGAAGCCGAGTTGGAAGACCAGAAGTTATGCTGCTTAGTTGATAAAGGATTGGAGTGCACCCTTATGCCTCTGGAGTTCTTTGAAAAACACTTTGGACATACAAATAGACATATATGTGAGAAGTTAGGCCTTAGTGAAAAGGACTTTGCGGACCTTCAGGTACTCTTTGAATTTTGGGGAGGAAGGGAAACGCGAGCCAGGTGAAGGTCCACACACTGATCTTAAGATGAAAAGTAAGAAGATGCCCTAAATTATGAGTGTGTAGACATCTTTTTACAGATGGTCACCTCTGAGCTAGAAAAACTAGGGAATGTCTCCCCCAAAAAATGTAATCTATCCCATGCAGAGATGCAGGCGTTGCTATCTCTGGAACGGAATAAATCGATAATTATTAAACCTTCCGATAAAGGTGGTAATATGGTCATTCTTGACCATGAGACTTATCAGCGCATGTGTCTGGACCTACTTAAAGATAAGGAAGGTTATAGGGTGATGTCATCCAATCCAACTTCATCTTTGTGAGCTTAAAACAATCTTAGACGGGGGCCTACAAGAAAAAGTGATTTCCCCAGCAGAATACGACTTCCTCCTTCCATTACATCCCACTATAGCTACCTTTTATGGGCTGCCGAAGGTCCACAAAGGTACCTCACCACTTAGAGGTCGACTGATAGTATCTGGAATCAATTCACTTACCCAAAATTGCGGCATCTATATCGATCAAGTGTTGAGGCAGTTTGTTGTGTCCATACCAGCATATACAAGGGACACAATGGACTTCCTCAGCAAGATTGAAACAGCGTGGACTCTAATTGCCTTTTAGCAAGCGTGGACGGTGAGTCCTTATATAGCTCCATTCCACATCATAAGGGTATCCAGGCAGTGGAATACTTCCTCAAAACTAGGGATATACACTGTAGAACACATAACGACTTTGTTCTGAGACTCCTCGAATTTACTCTGACCCACAATTTTTTTCTGTACAATTCTCGTTTTTACCACCAGCTCAAAGAGACCGCGATGGGGAGCCCATGTGCTCCCACGTACGCCAATCTTTTCCTGGGCTGGTGGGAAGACGTCTACGTGTTCCCAGATCAAGTAGCGTAGTGGTCCAAGAAGGTTCTATTCTGGACACGCTACATAGACGACATCTTTGTGGTCTGGAACGGTGGGTCAGAGGACTTTCATAGATTTGTTGCTGTATTGAACAATAATGATGTAGGCCTGCGATATACATTTGAAATAGATTGCGTTTTTAGATGTACGCGTTACAAAGGAGGAGGAAAAACTAGTAGCAGGCATTTATAGGAAGGAAACCGCAACAAATTAGTTGTTACATTGGGAGAATCATCATCCCACACCTCTTAAGCGAGGTATACCAAGGGGGCAGTACCTCCGTATTCTGAGGAATTGCTCTGAAAAAGGGGTGTTCTTTGGTGAGGCGAGGAAGCTCCAGGCACCTTATTTAAAGATAGGGGCTATCCTCAAACAATCCTCAAGGAAGCTTTTAAGAACGCTCTCCAGAAGGACAGGACACAACTCCTAGTTCCCAAATCAAGGACACAGGATAGGCGACAACCCCTGCGACTAATTTCAACTTTCGATTCTGCAAATGCACAGGTTGTGTCGATCCTTAAGAGGTACTGGCCCATTCTTCACATGGACCCTGACCTAAGGGATGTTTTAACAGCACAACCTAGTGTGACATATAGACGGGGGAGGAGTCTCAGAGACCGTCTTATCCACAGTCACTACACATCTTTGACGGGGACAGGTACATGGTTGGACCGCAAACCTTTTAGTATGTTCAGGTGTGGGTCCTGCAAGGCGTGTGAGTTTGTGTCAACAGCTAAAACTATCACATGCTCAGTAACCAAACAGGTCTTTAAGATCAGAGACTTCTACAACTGCAGAAGCAGGGGGGCTATTTACATATGTCAGTGTCCGTGTCCTATGGACTACATAGGAAAGACAGTTAGAGAAGTTAGGAGAAGAATCTGCGAGCATGTGAATGATGTTGTGAAAAAGATTATTAAACCGGTTGCGTCACATGTGAATGAGGCCCATGGTGGAGACCCGAGGTGTCTGAGATTTTCAATTTTAGAGCTCATTCCACCCTCTCCGAGGTGTGGCGAATGGGACAGAAAAATTCTTCAAAAAGAATGTGTTTGGATCCATTGGTTTAAATCTCAGGCCCCTCGTGGTATAAACGAGAGACTTATCTTTACTTGTTTTTTGTAGTAGGTTGGTCAGTATGGACTCAGCCTGATCATCCCAGTCACATTATTAGCTCGACTTGGTGAAACTTTAGAGTTTTGGAACTAGGCTGGATGCGGGAAGCATCCAAATTATGATTTAACTGTTCCGCGCTGATTATCTTTCAGGCGGTTGTACCCGTGCGACCCTGTATCGTAGGGCTGCACTTTACTTAGTCTGTGTTTAGGGAGAGTAATTCATCTATTTGTACACATAACGGCCCTGCTTCACATATTGGAGATGTCATGGTCCCTTATTTGGGACAACTTCCCTTAAACTGCACTGGTTTCTCCTGATTTACCCTATGAGAGATTTATTTGCCATTTAAATAACAGGACCTATTATCCCACATTGTTGAGGCTTATTCTTCCCAATAAGGGTTAAATTGGTGCTTTACCCATTTCTAGTCAATAAAGGGCGGACGCAGGCTTACTTCAAATAGGGGACTGTATTAAAGATGTAGCGATCTTATCTATGCTGCTGCGCCTCTATTGTGCCCCACAAGGAGTTAATTTGCACGTCATTCAGTGGGGGACGGGTTGGAGTATATTGTGTCCCACTCACAGGAAATTACAGCAATCACCTGACGAATGACGAGCCTTGCGTTCGACAGACTGGATGTGACGTGACGGGAAGTATCATGTGACCGGAAATATCCACTCTGGCGTCCCGTCACGCTATTCGGATGAACACAAGTGAGGGGGTATATAAGTAGAAAGTATGCAGGGCATTGTTGTGTTCTCAGGAGAATCAGGATGGTATCAGGATGCAGGGTACTGTGAGTACTGGACCACTAACTGCTTCAGGCTGCTGTGGTTCATCTAACTTTACTAGCGGAGTAACTCTGTATTTTTTATTACAGCTTTGGGTAGATTCTCTCTACCATTTATCAGTGGGTTCTTTGGTATATCTGTCCATATCCCACAAGCAGAGTAAGTGTCTTATCTGAGGGCTGTGGGTTTAGAATATCCTGCACCCCTCCCCCTAATATATGTATATTTTTTATTTACAGGTGGGAATAATGTTATATCCCCTTTGGTCCAGTCTCTAATCTTCATACCTGTGCCTTCGCTGAGTATTGGATGATCCTCCTCTGGCATAACCATCATATTGAGCACATAACCATTATATTGAGTAGTTCGAATTTTGTGATGACACCCATGACTGTTTGTGTAGCTACCCCCTGATGAACCTGCTAATAAGTGGAAACACGTCGGGGTTTTGTTTGCGTCAGTGTAGGGTAATATCAAATACCCTGGTATTCTATCAGTGTTATTCATACGGGTGGTATCCAACACTCGTGGCATGGTGTCTTGTACCCGGGTGGCACTGAAAACCTGGGACATCTTTATTGTTTTATTGTAGAATTGCATCAATTCTAGGATCGGATATAGCTGTAGGGTGTCTTGAGGGCAGATAGTCTAGGTTCGAGGACAGGGAGTCCCCACCATCAGGGGATGTCTCTGGGCAAAGGCCTAGCATAAGGTGAGTGCAGGGACAGTTACTGTCAAAGGCACTCCATATTTTTTAATATCTGACCAGCCCTCTTTTGACCCCACACTGTTTTGAGATAGGTCTGGCCTATAGTTGAGCATTTTGTGTATATTATTAAGTAAGAACAGATGATGGGCCTGGACCATCCATAATTCGGGGGTTGTATTGCTGTTTATCGTATCTCTTTTGCCGTCTTACCCTTTGGGTGCCCATTCTAGATATCTATTGGTTATCTTTCTATAGTGTACGGGAGCTATGATGCCCGTCACTACAGAAGGGTCACTTGTGTGCTGTCGTTCCCCTCATTTATGGGGAGGTTGGTATAAGTCATCTTCATAAAATGTAATGTAATGTAATGCTATGTACTTCCCTGTTACTGTAATATTGCATGTGCAGGCCTGCTAGGGATGTCATTCCAGCTCTAGGTCAGTAGAGGGAGCTAGGGAGCCCTAGTATATGTAGGCCCAGTCAGGGAAAGTAAGGGAGAGTCTATTCCAGTCCAGGCCATGAGCCTGTGAAGGCTTGGAGCCTGCAGACTAGGAGAGGGCATTGCAGTCCCTGTAACCGGGTTCCAGATCCAAGGAGAAGGTTCCCCTCCTGAGTCAGAGTCTACAGAAGCAGGATCATCACTGTAACCAGCCTAAAGAAGCTGAGGAAAGGCAGAGCAGAGTTTTAGTAAAGCAAGAGGTACTACAGATACCAGAGGAGGTACTCAGTTGTCGTGTTCCCAAGGATATACGCCAGAGATAGGGCATTGGGGCCTTGGAGGATAGTGTACATGTTCCAGGATCAGACAGGTAGAGAGTTCAAGCCGTCTGTACTGCAAGAGTCCTGTGTCTTACCCTCTGTGAATCACCTTGCTATGTAAGAGACTGCCATATATAAATCGTAACCTGTAACCTGCTAAACCAACCGTCTTCTAAGGAACTGCGCTTCCATCTATGTCCATGTATGACTATCAAGACTTCAGTAAAGTTCAAGTTCTGTTTTATCACAACGTGGTTCCTCAATTATTCCTACTATCAACAAACGGTGTGCCACCGTTAATTGGCACTGGCGTCACAAACTCTACCTATAACTACCTGTCCTTACAGAAGTACCTAAGAGTCAGCCCATCTCAGGTTAGTGGTCATAATTGCACTACAACACCAAGGAACACTATTGTACCCTAACTTGAGTACGCTGCACCTCTCTTTTGGCGTCACGAACAGGATACGCACGCTTATTAGTGCAAGAAGCGTGAACTTTGTGCCTTAGCCATACTGCCAAGTGACAAATTGTCTGTTTATTTAAAGTGGACTTTGTGGACTGAAAAACGTGCAAAAAGTGTGCCTAAAACCTCCCAAAAGCGCTGTGCAGTGTTGCGCTATCAAGGAGAAGAAAATTGTAATATCAAAATGCGTTTTTGTGGACTTTTATGCTGTTTTACTACCGCGGCTTGCTGTCAGTGAATAACCTCATCATGGCGCCCAAGATGGCCGCCGGTGCTGTTGGAATCCTTCCTGCGCCATCACTGTCCTCAGTGGCGCGAAAAGTTGGCACCAAAACCCTCCAAGAGGGAGGAGAAAACTGTACCGTGATGCCGCCCCTGTATGTGGATTACAGTGTGAGCACCGCCTACCCTACTGCCAAGAACCTAGGGGGCGGGCCTGATAATGGGCGAGAAACCCCGAGTCCAGGGGAGTGGCCAGAGAGTTGTCCCGGGGAGAGCAAGTGTCGGAGCCCGCTACGTTGAAGATGGCGAGGTTTGCGGAGAAAGCGCCGGGCCTGGAGCCCATATCCGAGGCTGAAGAATCGCCAGCCTGCAGTCCGGAACCAGAGAGAGCGCCCGATTCCCGATTTGAGTGGCCCCCGACACCGGGTGTGAAGCCGGACGGCGGATCAGTCAGGCCTCCAGCACTGTGGACTCAAGTGATGGCGGAGGTTCGGGCGGCCGCCGTAAAAAAGACTGTAAAGCAGAAGATCTACTTTGAGGAGCTGGCTAAAACTGTGCTAGACAAGCACCCCCATACGCAACCCCGCCTGGAACGGCGGACGGGGGTGGTTCTGACTTTTAACAAGGACCGTGGCTTTGGATTTATCCAAGACTATGTCACCGGTCGGGATCTGTATGTCAACCGGAGGTCAGTGAAGTGGAGCTACCTGCCGGAGTACCTCCACAACCTGCGCGACGGGGAAGAAGTAGAATTTACTCCCGCGGAGGGCCTGCGAGGCCCATATGCTACAGCGGTGACCCGTCCAGGACCAGTACCTGAAAACTGGGAGGAGGCAGAGAATCAAGCAGAGACAGAAGACCCGCCGGGGCCGATCCGGAATACCTACCAAGAGAAGGGCTCCTTCTTAGGCCTGAATATCTTCTGGCAGCCGACCGTCTTGGACAAGCCTGTAAGTCCATATCCTTCCCCAGAATTGCCACGGCGGGAGAAAACAGCGGCGGATTGGGCGCGGATGGCCCAGTTTGGTGAGGCCCTGGGTAGCCTGCGGGGGAAGCGTAAAGAAGAGACGTCTCCTGAGCCTGCTGCAAGTGCACCGGAATCCAGCAGTGAGATCGCCGCCCTGGAGGAGCGGATCACTAGGTTGCAAGTTTACCTGGACGGCCTGCGTCAAGTGGCAAGTTCCAGGGCAACATCGCAGCAGCCCAGCCGTGGTGAGTCACCTGTGCCCCCTGTGCATCCTGAACCTGTAGCCCAGGGTCCTACACGTAATAATGAGCGGCCCAAAATTAGTGTGAACTCAGATAAATTAACATACCCCAGGAGCCGAGTCCGTCGTGACGGGACCTCCTTATCCCGGCCAGCAGAAGTGTCCGCTCCAGTGCCGGCCAGTGTCCCGATATCTGCAGCTCCTGTAAATTCTCAACATGTCAGGCCAGTGAGGTGGATAGGCCCAGTCCCTGTGATGATTCCGGCTCATTCTGTCTGGTGGGCACAACCTTTAAGTGTCCCTGGTACATGGCCCAGGCTGCGGGCAGTACCGGGCTGCACCACATCTGATGAGCAAGGCTCCTATGACACTTACCTGTGAGCAGCAGGCCTGCTAGGCCATGCTGCTGAACCTCCCAGGGACTTCATGATTGTTGCAGGAGCTGTCCTATATGTTGACAGGCTGGTGGAGCTTGCTGCCAGTTCTCCACGGCCGGTGGCATTGTTGTGAAGATAAGTTGCCACTGTGGAACCACTGCTCCCAGCCTGCCCTATTGGTTTTCAGGACATCCTGCCTGTTGAAGGACATTTTTGTCACAATCCAAGTTGTGCTTCTATGCTGCACCTTAACCCCTTTTTAACCCCCATTTCAGGTTGAAAGGGAATTTTTATGTCAGTACTTTAAGGGTACGCAGGACTTGCCAGGATAACGTGGCCCTGGTATTGTCAGAGTCCTGTGATGTTAGTATTATGTATGTGCTGCTGACCATATTTATTTCTATTTTATTCAAGTCATGTGCCCAGAGATGGACTTCCCATGCGCGAGCCTCTGTGATAATTACTTCCATGGATTCCCTAATTGTGAGCCAACTTTTATAATATGTCATTGTGGACTCCTACACTGTCATGGACTATCCTGGTTTCATATTTGAATACGCTGTGCCAGGTCAGCACCCCAGTTCCATTCACTATCCTGAAAGAAGAGAACGACGCCCCTTGTCACCGCACTTCACCTTTGCCAGCTGGACCTGATATGATTATCAATGCAGATGAGACTGATACGTATGTCTATGAATGCCTGCATGTTCTTTTTGTATTTCAGGTGAAAATTCCAGTTGGGTGGGCCCTGTTGGAGTACGAGGCCGTACTCAGCTTAAAGCAGCGGGTTATGTAGTGTACGGGAGCCAGGGGCATAGCTATAGGGGGTGCAGAGGTAGCAGTCGCTACCGGGCCCAGGAGCCTTAAGGGGCCCAAAGACACTTGTGCCGCATAAGAAGACACACAAAGCACTGAGGGAAGGGGGGCCCAAGCTGAACTCTTGCACCAGGACCCATGACCCTTTAGCTACGCCCCTGACGGGTGCTATGATGCCCGTCACTACAGAAGAGTCACTTGTGTGCTGTCGTTCCACTCATTTATGGGGAGGTTGGTATAAGTCATATTCATAAAATGTAATGTAATGTAATGCTATGTACTTCCCTGTTACTGTAATATTGCATGTGCAGGCCTGCTAGGGATGTCATTCCAGCTCTAGGTCAGTAGAGGGAGCTAGGGAGCCCTAGTATATGTAGGCCCAGTCAGGGAAAGTAAGGGAGAGTCTATTCCAGTCCAGGCCATGAGCCTGTGAAGGCAGTGCAGGCCTGGAGCCTGCAGACTAGGAGAGGGCATTGCAGTCCCTGTAACTGGGTTCCAGATCCAAGGAGAAGGTTCCCCTCCTGAGTCAGAGTCTACAGAAGCAGGATCATCACTGTAACCAGCCTAAAGAAGCTAAGGAAAGGCAGAGCAGAGTTTTAGTAAAGCAAGAGGTACTACAGATACCAGAGGAGGTACTCAGTTGTCGTGTTCCCAAGGATATACGCCAGAGATAGGGCATTGGGGCCTTGGAGGATAGTGTCTATGTTCCAGGATCAGTCAGGTAGAGAGTTCAAGCCGTCTGTACTGCAAGAGTCCTGTGTCTTACCCTCTGTGAATCACCTTGCTATGTAAGAGACTGCCAAATATAAATTGTAACCTGTTACCTGCTAAACCAACCGTCTTCTAAGGAACTGCGCTTCCATTTATGTCCATGTATGACTATCAAGACTTCAGTAAAGTTCAAGTTCTGTTTTATCACAACGTGGTTCCTCAATTATTCCTACTATCAACAAACGGTGTGCCACCGTTAATTGGCACTGGCGTCACGAACTCTACCTATAACTACCTGTCCTTACAGAAGTACCAGAGAGTCAGCCCGTCTCAGGTTAGTGGTCAAAATTGCACTACAACACCAAGGAACACTATTGTACCCTAACTTGAGTACGCTGCATTTCTTTCATAGACTTCACTTGTGGACGATTGTGGTGGTTTTTATTTATGTATTTTTTGATAATAAAAGTTAAGTTTAAATGGGGTTTATATAGCTCTTGCTGGAACACTTCACTTTGGACATATGATGGAGCTGGAACACAGGAGCATCATCAGGCTGTCAGCTGCTAATAACAGAGAGATGGAGGGATAGTCTGGATGCGGGTCCGACTGTTTGGGCAAGGTGTCGGCAAGAAGGGGGTGCTGGTGAACCATTTGTCCCAGAGAGGGATGGACGTGATGCTAGGTATGAACGTGCTGAGAGACCTAGACCATCAACTTTATGCCAAAGGAGGGCCAAAGTATTGGCAACGGCCACCACACAGCGGCCGACCCAGAAGGTTCTACAGCAGATGGTGAGGAGCTGTAGTCTGCAAAAGAGCAACATGTTCGGTCGGCCCACTGGACATGTGAAGGTGCCGTGGAGGACCCCGGTGAAGATCCCACCTCAACAAGAACAAATATTGATGCTGCCGGTGGGGGCTGGACAACAACTGAATGGACTGAAGATCCTGGTCGAGCTCACTTACCAAGAAGAAACGCAGACTCGCCCGCTGGTAGCCCAGGCCCTCGCTATTGTAAAGGATGGATGTGTGCCTGTACGCTGCCTCAATGTTGAAGACTGCAAGTTAACCGTTCCTGGGAATACCTTGCTGGCCAAAGTTTATATGTCCGAAAGGGATATCCCTCGACGAAGGAGCTTCACGCTACAGCCAGATAGGAGGTCAGCCTGGACCTATGCTGTAGAGGTACATCAAAGGGAGACCCGACAGCCGAGTGGAAAGGTTAAGTGATCATGGCCTGGTTGGGGTGGCCCTCAAAGTAATACAAGAACGCCTCGTATCTGCCTGATTGGATAGAAGATGCTGTTATAGAGCAGTCATCTATTCTCACTCGTACAGGGGTGCCAAGGTGGAACCGCCCATGATTTGGTATATGGAAAATATATGTGTTTGTGATTATACAATCTTGTCATAATTTCCATTGTCTAGTCATGAAAGGATCATAGTCTTGCTATATATATATATATATATATATATATATTGTGGGGAGTCGCTCTGGTAGATAGCGGTGCGGGTGCAGTACAGAGGCAAAACATGAAGTCCAGAAAGTGCAATAAACAGTGTTTTATTCACACTTGCACAAAATAAACGATAAACAGTCTCTTGGTGTTAAATCACACTCAGCAAACACAAAAGGCAAAACCAAAGAGTCCAAAACCAGGTTCAATCACCTGTGAGATGTTTAGGTGCGCGTTCGCACCTGGCGGTCGGCCCAGCCGCAGGATAATCCACCTTCAGGCTTCCAGGACGACTGCACGCCTCCTTGCTGGGCTCATCCTTCCAGCCCAGAGAGCTCCACAACACTAGCAGCAGCTCCAGGACAATCACAGCCACACCTGCTGATGTAGCTGCCTTTAAAAAGCCCGGCAAAGTCCGGCCTGGACCATGGGGGGTAGGCACCCACCCAACTATTTGCCTACTCCCAGTAAGAGCCGGCCCGGATTGGCTTTGCAGCCAAACTAACTATCAATGTCAAGCAGCACTAGCTGCTGCTGACACATAAAACCCGGCTCTCACCTCACCGAGGCCAGGAACCTCGGTGACACGTATCTTCCGTCCATGACGGCACCTTGCGCCCTCTTACAATATATATATAATATATAGTAATATCTGCAGTATTAATTGTACCATATTGTATGCTAAAATTATACTGGAATTTGAATGTAGTAATTAGAGATGAGCGAATTTTTCAAAAATTCTTAAAAAAGTCTATTTCCTTGCTGCAGAGAGCCTTTATAGTGGTGTAGAACACTGTGCCTTGCAGTAACACGCATAGGGAGTCTGCTGTGGTAGTGAAATAATACTGTGAGTCAGTATGACATGCAGATGAGAGGCGTCCCTCTTAGAATCACTGTATACTTCACTTATTTGGGCAGTCACGGGGCCAAAACTGACCAAATAACTCAATGAATCAAATGCTCCCCTAGGCCATGCATTGATAGGAAGGGCACAACGTTCATCCCTTTGGGCATTTCTTGGTTTTGGGTTTCTCCTGCTTGGTGTAAGTTGGGGTACCCTTGGTGAAGATAAGTTCAAGTAAGTACAAGTCAGGGGTCCCAGTGCTTTATAAAACAAGGTGGTACTGTGATAATGCAGATGTTGACGCACACAAGGATGAGGCTGATGTTAGTACAAACAGTTCACTTTACTTTACTAAGGCAATTCAACCTCCTACCAACCACCAGACACAAGTTTTGAAATAGAAGATGCATAATGCTACTGCATATACAGTGCCAGCATACTGCACTGAGGACCAGATTTATAATCATTGCAGCCCAAGCCTGGAAAAGAGTCATGGCTGCCTGAGAAGAGTCATGATTCTTCAGGATCGCCAGTTCCCCTTTAGGGAGGAAATTAAGGAGAAAACTACCAAGCCTTATGATATAATTTTCTTAAAGTCCTGCCTATTTATTGAAGATGACAGGGACATTCTAGGACGTATATTACTCCTGCATGTTCACATGTTATTTAAATTTTAAATTAAAAATAATAATAATAAATGACTAGCATATCACACGCTGAGAGTGAAAGGAGCAAGATTCCTCGGCAGTGCAGAGTATTTCGGGAGAGGAGTGTGCTGATCTTGTTGAAGATTGTGCACAAGGTGGAAAGAGCAGGGTCCCAAGCAGCACAGAGTATTTCAGGAGTGTGCTGGTTGTGTTGGAAAGGACAGATAGGATTAATGGTTCTCAAAAAGCTTAGAATCAAGTGCGGTATCGACTTCTCATCGAGCCAGATACTTCTGGGGAACCTGCCTGGCATGAACAGGCCTCTAGTAGCTACAGACAATGAGAAGACAAAGCTTCAAGATTACTTGGAGTCCGGAGGAGTCGCGAAGTTCATCAAGATTCAAACCATAACTACCAGTCCCTGGTCTCTTCGTCAAGGAAAACATCATGAGTTCCCAGTCATAATGGATGGGAAGGAGGACATCCTGTGGTGCACGATGGAGAGGGTCTTCGAGGCTCTATACGGACATCTCAGAAATGAACCGCTGCTCCTTACAAAAGCTCTTGGTAAGGTAAGAGAGCGTCCCAGTCATCCATCATCTATTCGCCCCGCTGAAGGATTATTTTGAAAGTGTGTAGAAGCCATACGGGGCCCACTTGCTGCAGATTTATCATGGAGATGCCGGAATTTTATAATATTACATTATTATATAAAGAAAAAAAAATGAAGCCCCTTCGTCACCTGGCTCCCACTGATGTCTCCTCAACCATCTCTGGGTCATGAGCCTGACCGCTCATAACACCAGCTGAACGGCAATCAGGCCCTAATTTTTTTCTACATTTTTCACAACACAAAAGGCTTTTCAACAGATAAGTGCAATGCTGAACGCCGAATATATTTTTATTTCACCACTAATACACGGCAAACTGGGCTTTAGAATATATAACTGCACCACACAAGGGCAAATGTATTTTTCTTTTGCCACTAGTACATGGCAAAAAGGGCTTTACAACATATAACTGCACCGCTCAAGGGCAAATAAGATGTACTGTAATACTGAAATATTTCCTTGTAATAAACCCTGTTAATGGCTGTATCAAACAGCACTTGCACCCCAATAACAAGAACGGTTTGCTGGAATTACAGAGCTGTATAATGGCAATTTGGATCCCCAGTCAGTGCACCAAGGTGTAATAGAATTGTTCCTATTACCCAGTTTGTAACCTCCCCTACTGAACCCTGTTCTATATAAATGCTGTGAAACGATTCCTCTGCATCTTTTCCATGCACTTATAAATCGTTTTTTCACCACAATCAAGTCTTTCCTATCATTGTTCCTAACGCCCGCAGACATCTCTCCCTGCACTAAGTACGCTGGTAAATGGCAGAATCTAAGATGGTTGCCTCTATTTATAGGGCTGTGACATCACAGGCTGGCTGGCTGCTGATTGGCTGCATGCATGTCAGTATGGGTGATCCCGCCTTCCCAGAGTTCCTTTCTCCATGTCCTTACACATGCAGCAGCCATTTTAAAAAAAAATTGATTCGTTACCACGAAGCGTGAGAAAATTCGGCTTCGGTGCGAATTGTATAATTCCTGAAATTCAGATCGAATTCTACTTCATCAGCTTCGATTCTCTCATCTCTAGTAATAATAAAAAAAAAATTAAATAATACATATACTATATATATATTTATATATATATATATATATATATATATATACACGCTCACCTAAAGAATTATTAGGAACACCATACTAATACGGTGTTGGGCCCCTTTTGCCTTCAGAACTGCCTTAATTCTACGTGGCATTGATTCAACAAGGTGCTGATAGCATTCTTTAGAAATGTTGGCCCATATTGATAGGATAGCATATTGCAGTTGATGGAGATTTGAGGGATGCACAACCAGGGCACGAAGCTCCCGTTCCACCACATCCCAAAGATGCTCTATTGGGTTGAGATCTGGTGACTGTGGGGGCCATTTTAGTACAGTGAACTCATTGACATGTTCAAGAAACCAATTTGAAATTATTCGAGCTTTGTGACATGATGCATTATCCTGCTGGAAGTAGCCATCAGAGGATGGGTACATGGTGGTCATGAATGGATGGACAGGGTCAGAAACAATGCTCAGGTAGCCCGTAGAATTTAAACGATTCCCAATTGGCACTAAGGGGCCTAATGTGTGCCCAGAAAACATCCCCCACACCATTACACCACCACCACCAGCCTACACAGTGGTAAGAAGGCATGATGGATACATGTTCTCATTCTGTTTACGCCAAATTCGGACTCTACCATTTGAATGTCTCAACAGAAATCGAGACTCATCAGACCAGGCAACACTTTTCCAGTCTTCAACAGTCCAATTTTGGTGAGCTCGTGCAAATTGTAGCCCCTCTTTCCTATTTGTAGTGGAGATGAGTGGTACCCGGTGGGGTCTTCTGCTGTTGTAGCCCATCCGCCTCAAGGTTGTGCATGTTGTGGCTTCACAAATGCTTTGCTGTATACCTCGGTTGTAACGAGTGGTTATTTCAGTCAACGTTGCTCTTCTATCAGCTTGAATCAGTCGGCCCATTCTCCTCTGACCTCTAGCATCCACAAGGCATTTTCACCCACAGGACTGCCGCATACTGGATGTTTTTCCCTTTTCACACCATTCTTTGTAAACCCTAGAAATGGTTGTGCGTGAAAATCCCAGTAACTGAGCAGATTGTGAAATTCTCAGACCGGCCCTTCTGGCACCAACAACCATGCCATGCTCAAAATTGCTTAAATCACCTTTCTTTCCAATTCTGACATTCAGTTTGGAGTTCAGGAGATTGTCTTGACCAGGACCTCACCCCTAAATGCATTGAAGCAACTGCCATGTGATTGGTTGACTAGATAATTGCATTAATGAGAAATAGAACAAGTGTTCCTAATAATTCTTTAGATGAGTGTATATATATATATATATATATATATATATATATGATCTAAACAACTAAATTCATATAATGAAACCTATATAATGAATACATATACCGTATATACCAGTATATTACATCCTTTGAACCACAGTAGTATAATTTATATAATATAGGGTGAACTTACTACTTGGGCCTTAAAGGGAGTCTATCACCCTGATTAAATGGGTATTCCACGGGATAGGGGATAACTATTAGATCGGTGGGGGTCCTATCGCCGATCACAAAAACGGGGGCCCCATACCACCTGCAGCCCCCCTGAAAAGAACAGAGCGCCCCGTCGCACATACACGTGCCCGCTCCATTCATTTCTATAGGAGTTCCGGAGAAGGCCAAGTACAGCCTATCTCTGGAATTCCCATAGAAATGATTGGAGCTGCCACATGCATGCCCGACTGGCTGCTTCATTCATTTCAGGGGGTCTGCTGGTGGTATGGTGCCCCCATTCTGGTAATTGGTTGGGGTCCCAGCGGTAGGACCCTCACCGATCTAATTGTTATCCCCTATTTTGTGAATAGGGGATAACGTACTCTAATGGGATTAACCCTTTGAGGACTATTATTTGCAGTACAGCATGAATAGTACTGCACATAAGATCTAGATCACTATTTTTTCTTTTCAAACTCCCTCATTTCCACACTTTACGCTGGCAAAGCTGCATTGAAATACATTGTCTCGACTGCTGCGCTTGTGCTCTGGAGGTCATCTCCATTATATAAACACAGTTCACCAGTCCAGAAAATGTTATTAATCGAAAGGTAGGGAATGGGGTACATAAAATACTCATCTGGACTCCTTATCTGCAGGAATACTTATGTAGTACTTCAGAATAGTATTTAATCCAGGTGACATGTTTCCATTAAAAGGAATGTGTTATGGCTCCATGCCCGGAGCTGTCCCATCATTTGGGGCAGGCACAGGAACCGTATCACTGACCTAGCTTCTGCCAGGAGCGGACCACCGGACTCCTGTATCCCATGCTGCAGGCTTTCTGTGAGTGTATTAGTGTCTATTGAATTGATCATCACTCTGCAGCACTGCAAGAGTTAATTTCCCATTTTCTTCCCTGTTCCGCTATTTAACTAATGAGCTCATCAGCTCTCTAATATATATGCTAGGCTAATAGTTCCACCCCTTGCCTAAGTAATTCTTTGAATTCCTCTTGGTTTCCCTTGCTTGTTCTGGATCCTGACTGCCATCTGGCCTAACCTGTACTGACCCTGACCTGCCTACGCTGTTTCTAGGATTCGCACGAACTCTGCCTGCCCTGACCTCTGCCTTTTTCCTGAATATGTTTATTGCCTGATCCTCCTGTGTCTTTGCACTTGTGACTCTGACCCCAGTAGATCAGCAGCCAACCACATCAGGTCTATTCCAAGAGGTAGCTGCCTGGTGGCTCTCCTGCTGCAAAGGTCAGATCCCTGTAGGTGTTAATGGGTGAAAACAAAGGGAACACCAGGATAAATCCCTCAAGACTAGCCCAAAGTTAAACCAGTTGGTTGGCCAAGTGGGTCCACACTCAATGCTTGTAACAGAATCTGTCATCAGAAAATGAAGAATTTTACATTAAACATATTTTTTTACAAATAATTTGTGATTTTATTTTTAACTTACTGTGTCACTGCCCAGATTTTTTTTTTTTATCTTGTTTTCACACCGACAACCAAGCTTAAAGAAATGCTGACACTTCCAAATCTGTACAAATCACCCCTCAGCAGTCATCTCCGTATCATCACAGGCAGGATTACAGTAAAAGATATCATGTATATGTTCATAACACAAGATCACAATTTCCACAGCTTATCTACTCCCCATATCTGGGCAGTGACTTCTGCACAGGTCAAAAAAAAAAACACCACAGAAGTCACTGCCCCCTACTGTCCATTGTGTCCTATGGTCCATGTAGCTGCTGTAAAGCATATCTCTCAGCAGCTCAGACACGATGGATGTCTCCCCCTCCCTAATCATGTATTGTAAAAATGCAATTGAGAAAAAAACTACAAGCAGAAATTTAAAGCAAATTAGAAAAGGAATATGTTTCACTATCTGGCTTTAATTGGTAAAAACTATAGGTGATACATTCGCTTTAAGAAAAAGGCACATTAGTCAGTTACAACAGAGGCTGCAGAAAAACCAAAATTATAAATTCCTCAAATTTAACTTATTTACTGAAACTTTGCCATGGCTATAGTGGTTGGTAAAGCATGCATGACCAATAATGTGCAAGAGCTCAGATCTTCTCTGCCACCCCGGATCAAATCTAAAACTATCTGAAAAATATACTTATTTCCTTATACTCTTACTCACAACATTCAAGCCTCATAAACTTGAAAATGCAGAATGTAAATTTCAGAAGTTTGCAAAAAGTTTATGATATGACTTTGACTTCCACTTTTTCAACTGCAAATCATTTCTGTTTATAGAAGAAAAAAGGGGTTTAATGAGCCGGCCCTCAATAAATATTTTGCTTTTATAGTTTTTTTTATTGACTTTGATTTTTTTTTCTATCTTTTATTTCCCCCACAAGGCCCCTCTATCCCTAATATTTCTGTGATCTAAAGCAAAAAAATATAAAAATGGCATATAAAATAGCACTTAAAAAGTGGAGCTAAAATCAATGCAAATGAATCTTGTTGTTATTTTTTTTAATAAATAAAATAATAATAATAAAAAAAAACATTTCAATCAGTAAAAGGCAGCTTTGTAGTTGAAAATCCCATGCTAGCCTTAGAGTGGGAGTTTTTCCAGCCTGTACTTAAATCCAAAAAAAAAAAAGTACTGCAATCTTCTGGCACAGGCTCACTATAATGCTTTAAAAACAATTTAGCAACTGTCATTTCTGTAATTACAGTAACTAATTACCATCCTTAGCAAACAAATAGCTTAACATAATACGCAAGCCGAATCAATTTTGAAGAAATGCAAATTCCGAAAGCGAAAAAGGGCATTTTGGCAAACCTGAAAGGGAAGCGGGAAAATAATACACTTTGTTTTATCTACACATAATTCCCAAGGAATATCATATCATAAATATTTGCATTCAGTTCTTATCAGGACATTTGCATTTGCTTCTTATCAGTCTGCAAGCCGGACTCTGCCAGATAGAGAGAGCAGCTCCACACCATACACATATTTCTAATGAATCACGTCTCAGGCCAATAGAATATTTTTGGCTAGAATTTTATCACTGAGATGAAGAGGTCATTTGCTCTCCGAGTTGGCTCATCTTGGAATAGCCTTGAGATTGTGATGTGATTCACACACACAACTTTGTTAGGAAATAAAATTATGTTAATTAAGGTGATAATGTACAGTAACTCAGCAGAAGAAGTGGCGTTTTTATGTTAATAGAGGTCTCGTGGACGAATGACATAAAGATGTACTTGAAGCCGGTGGTGGGAAGGTAAGCCCAACCTATTATGGCTGGGATCATGGCTTTTGGTCGTTGCAAAATGAAGAAATACTGCATACCAAAGCTTGTGGAGTCCATAGTAATGACTGGAAGGATTTTGAGAATATGGATTATAAGATTATACATCCAAGTAGGAATTATACCAAAAAATGCATTACCCGGTAAGATGGCCATTATTGGTGCAAGGCCATATGGATAGAGGTTGTCCTGTTGAAACAATCGCTCTAAATAATATACTGTAACAGCGTCCTCGGTGCGACGTTGTCCCCATGCCTGCCGCCAGGGTTCCGGGCTCCGTGCTCACCTGTGATCATGATCTGTGCTTTCCTGTCTCTGCTGCTGCTCTGGAGATTCCGCTCCACAGCTTCCAGTCTACCTGAACGCTGCTTGTGCTCGACTGCTGTAAGCATCACTTTACTTGGGCGGGGCTGTGTTGTGTCAGCTGATTCCATTGACCTACCCTAGCTCTCCTGGAGGTATGTAAGTGGCTCAGCCCTCTACTCAAGTGCCTCAGAGTCAAGGTCCTATCCTGTGCAATTGAGCTTGTTACCACTTGTGTTCCTGACTACGTGCCTTATTCCTAGACTACGCTCTTCGTCTATACCCTGACTGCTTGCATCGCTCCTCCTGTTGCTGACCCGGATTGTCTGACATTGTTCCTGTGCCGCCTGTCCTGACCCATTGCTTGTCTCGACTTTGTCTCTGCCTCATCCTCCAGTTCCTGTCTTTGTTGCTCCTAGTAACGACCCTGCCTGTCTAACCACGCCTGTACTGTCGGTACCTTTGCAGGTACCTCCTGGTTTGCCTGGACCAGCTGCTACTGACTCTGGAACTGCCCTAAAGTGGTACCTGGCAACTACCCTAACGGCAAAGTCTATCCTCACCATCAGAGGCCCTAGCGAAAATCAGGTAGCTGCTTAGTCACACCGCTCCAGGGTACAGCCAGTCTGTAGCACAGTGGGTTCACATCTGCTGTCCGTGACATACGCAGTGAAACCTCTCCAAAAGACCACCATTTTGAGAACATTACACCGTTATCCAGACCAGATTTCCTAGGACAGATTTCAGTTCTGCCATACATTATGCATGAAGACCATCCCTCAAATGGTCAATGTTAAAACTGCAAGATTTCAGTTTTTTTTTCTTATATACATGAGAAATGATAAGAAAACCAGCAAGATTTGTAAAATATATAAAACATACAATGATGAAAAATTCCCTCTGTAACGTTTTATCAACTTAAGGCCCAAAATGTCCCCTACATCTCCACACTCACCACTCAGTCACTGACCACTATGTTGACTCCTCATGAAGTTGCCACCCTCACCACTCTGTGACTAACCACTATGTTGATTCCTCATGCAATTTACACCCTCACCACTCTGTGACTGAGCCATTGTGTTGACTCCTCATTAGGGTTAAGCGAACCCAAACTGCAAAGTTGCAGTTCACACCGAACTTTGAGAGTTCGGATACCCGAACCCAGACTTTTTCGCAGAAGTTCGGGTTCGGTGTTCGGGTGATTTTATTATTTTCCATTATAACATGGTTATAACGGAAAATAATAGCATTCTTAAGACAGAATGCTAAATAAAATGGCCATTGAGGGGTTAACAATAATTTAAATAAAACTCACCTCATCCACATGATCGCACAGCCGGTATCCTCTTCTTTGTTCATTCTGCAGGACCTGCAAAAGGACCTGTGATTATGTCGTGGGGAACATGGTGACATCACCGCAGATCCTTCTATCTTCATTCAGCAGTTCCTGCGATGACGTGGTGAGCGAGGTAACGTAATCGTAGGTCCTTTTGCAGGTCTTGCAGAAAGAAGAGGATATCGGCTGCACGATCAAGTGGATGAGATGATTTTATTTTTAACCCCTCAATGGCCATTTTATTTAGCATTCTGTCTTAAGAATGCTATTATTTTCCATTATAACCATGTTATAATGGAAAATTATAAAGTGAAGTTCGGGTTCCCATTGACTTTAATGGGGTCCGGGTTCAGAATCCCGAACCCAAACTTTGACCTGAAGTTCGACCGAACCTGGCGAACCCGAACTTCCACGGGTTCGCTCATCCCTACTCCTCATGCGTTTGCAACCCTCACCACTCTGTAGCTGACTACTATGTTGATTCCTCATGCGACTGCCACCCTCACCACTTTGTGACTGGGACCATTGTGTTGACTTCTCATGCATTTGCCACCCTCACCACTCTGTGACTGAGCCATTGAGTTGACTCCTCATGCGTTTGCCACCCTAGCCACTCTGTAACTGACCACTATGTTAATTCCTCATGCGGCTGCCACCCTCACCACTTTGTGCCTGGGCCATTGTGTTGACTCCTCATGCATTTGCCACTCTCACCACTCTGTGGCTGGGCCATTGTGTTGACTCCTCATGCGTTTGCCACTCTCACCACTCTGTGGCTGGCCTATTTTGTTAACTCCTCATGCGTTTGCCGCCCTCACCACTCTGTGACTGAGCCATTGTGTTGACTTCTCATGCATTTGCCACCCTCACCACTCTGTAACTGACCACTATATTGATTCCTCATGCGGCTGCCACCCTCACCACTTTGTGACTGGGACATTGTGTTGACTTCTCATGCATTTGCCACCCTCACCACTCTGTGACTGAGCCATTGTGTTGACTCCTCATGCGTTTGCCACCCTAGCCACTCTGTAACTGACCACTATGTTAATTCCTCATGCGGCTGCCACCCTCACCACTTTGTGCCTGGGCCATTGTGTTGACTCCTCATGCGTTTGCCACTCTCACCACTCTGTGGCTGGGCCATTGTGTTGACTCCTCATGCGTTTGCCACTCTCACCACTCTGTGGCTGGCCTATTTTGTTAACTCCTCATGCGTTTGCCACCCTCACCACTCTGTGACTGAGCCATTGTGTTGACTTCTCATGCATTTGCCACCCTCACCACTCTGTAACTGACCACTATATTGATTGCTCATGCGGCTGCCATCCTCACCACTTTGTGCCTGGGCCATTGTATTGACTCCTCATGCGTTTGCCACTCTCACCACTCTGTGGCTGGCCTATTTTGTTAACTCCATGTTATAATGGAAAATTATAAAGTGAAGTTCAGGTCCCCATTGACTTTAATGGGGTCCAGGTTCAGGATCAAATTCGTGTCCCAAACCCAAACTTTGACCTGAAGTTCGACCGAACCCGGCAAACCCGAACTCCCATGGGTTCACTCATCCCTACTCCTCATGCGTTTGCAACCCTCACCACTCTGTAGCTGACTACTATGTTGATTCCTCATGCGACTGCCACCCTCACCACTTTGTGACTGGGCCATTGTGTTGACTCCTCATGCATTTGCCACTCTCACCACTCTGTGACTGAGCCATTGTGTTGACTCCTCATGCGTTTGCCACCCTCGCCACTCTGTAACTGACCACTATGTTGATTCCTCATGCGGCTGCCACCCTCACCACTTAGTGCCTGGGCCATTGTGTTGACTCCTCATGCGTTTGCCACCCTCACCACTCTGTAACTGACCACTATGTTGATTCCTCATGCGGCTGCCCCCTCACCATTTTGTGCCTGGGCCATTCTGTTGACTCCTTATGCGTTTGCCACTCTCACCATTCTGTGGCTGGCCTATTTTGTTAACTCCTCATGCATTTGCCACCCTCAACACTCTGTAACTGAGCAACTATATTGACTCCTCATGCGGTTGCCACCTCACCACTCTGTAACTGGGCCACTATGTCAATGATTACTGTTCTGAAAGGTCCCGGGTTATAAGTGGTGTACACTTATAGAGAAAGATTTAGGTGTCCTTGTAGATCGTAGATTAAATAACATCAAACAATGTCAATCAGCTGCTTCTAAGGCTACCAGGATATTGTCATGTATTAGAAGAGGCATGGACTCGCAGAGCAGGGATGTAATATTACCACTTTACAAAGCGTTGGCGCGGCCTCATCTGGAATATGCAGTTTAGTTCTGGGCACTAGTCTATAGAAAGGATGCCCTGGAGCTGGAAAAAGTACAGAGGAGAGGAACTAAACTGATAAGAAGCATGGCGGGTTTTAGTTATAAAATAAGATTAAAAGAATTACATTTACTTATTCATGAGAAGAGACATCTAAGGGAGGACATGATTAACCTATACAAATATATAAATGGGCTGTACTAAAAATATGCTGAAAAGCTGTTCCATGTAAAAAACCCTTAAAAGACTAGGGGGCACTGCCTCCGACTGCAGAAGAAAAAGTTCAGTCTCCAGAGGCGTCAAAGCTTCTTTACTGTAAGAACTGTGAATCTGTAGAATAGACTTCCTCAGGACGTGGTCAACAGCAGGAACAGTGGACAGTTTAAAAAAGGTTTAGATGTATTCTTAAAAGTAAATGACATTAATGTGTATGAAAATTTGTAGAAACACGGCAGTTCATCTGGTCTGGGTTAGCTTTTGTGTAAAACATAACTCCATCTCTAGATCACCGGGAAGTAAATGAATGAAGAGCACTATAAGAAATAAAACCACCAGTGAGTAGAAGACATGTAATTAGTATATATCTACTGAGATTAGTAACTAAGAGGAATCTTAAAACTCATTTATATTTTGTTACGACTTAATGGAGTTGTCTTTCTCAGCAAGTGGCATTTATCATGTAGAGAAAGTTAAGACAAGCCAATTACTAATGTATTGTGATTGTCCATATTGCTTCTTTTGCTCGCTGGATTAATTTTTTCATTACATTATACACTGCTCGTTTCCATTGTTACAGACAGGGCCGGCGCGTCCTATAAGCGGACTAGGCAGCCCGGGCATGAGGACGCACCGCCCGGGCGCAGCAAGAGGAGAGGAGCTGACAGGAGGGAAGGGAGTAAAATAAACTGCAAAACCCCTTTAATATGGCAGATCATATGGGTGGGGCATTGTGATGTCACATGGGGGGGCCGCAAACTTTTATTTTGCCTAGGGCGGCAAAAATCCTTGCACCGGCCCTGGTTACAGACCACTCTGCAAACCACCAGCAGTGGCCGTGCTTGCATACTGTACAATAGGAAAATGTGCTAGCCTCTCTGGTGGCCGGGGCCGTGGAAGCTCAAATAGGACAGTACTTTTTTTCTATAGTGTGCAAGCACAACCACCACTGATGGATTGCAGAGCGGTCGCAACCATGGAAACAAGCAGTGTATAATGCAGGGGTCCTCAAACTACGGCCCGCGGACCACATGCGGCCCGCCGAGGACACTGATCCGGCCAGCCGGTTGTTTTTGCGGTTTCACACGGCTCAGCAGGGCGCCGCCGCCACCTTCTCCCAGTGGAGACGTGAGGGGGCTGCAGCGGACGAAGAGAGGAACTGACAATGTAGCGTGGCCGAGCTCTGTCTGGTCCGCGGTACAGGAACTTTTGTTTACTGTATCACTTAGTGTGCGCTTCCTATCAGTCCGGCCGGGTACAGGAAACAAATGCTCCTGTACCGCGGACCTCACAGAGCTCGGCCACGCTACACTAGGGGAGTAGGGGGGGATGAGTATAACAATGTGACAAGGGAGGGGGGGTGGGGGAAATGAGTGTGACAAGGTGATGAGGGAGGGAGGGTCACTAAGAAAGAGAGTGACAAGAAGGGGAGGGGAGAGTGACAAGGGAGGGGGGTGAGAAAGAGAGTGACAAGGGAGGGGGGGAATGAGAGTGACAAGAAGGGGGAGAGAGTGACAATGGACTGGGGGATGAGAAAGAATGACAAGGGAGGTGAGGGGGGATTGACATCCATCACACACACACACACGCATAATGCACCCCTTACAGACACAGAAACACACCTTGCAGCCCTTACACATACAAACACAGATTCACACAGCGCATTCCGTACACACATTCAGAAACACACAATACATACCTGATACACAAACTAGTCACTAGCAGTGACAAATATGGAACCGGACATTGACCATCTCATTAACCAAAAGCAGGCCCACAGTTCCCATTGAAATACTGGTAAGTCTGTTGATGTAACTCTACAAGTTCTTCATTTTATTTATATTGTATTTGGTACCTTTTTGTTTTTTCACTTCTAAATAAGATACGTGCAGTGTGCATAGGAATTTGCTCATAGTTAAACTATAGTCCGGCCCTCCAACGGTCTAAGGGACAGTGAACTGGCCCCCTGTTTAAAAAGTTTGAGGACCCCTGGTATAATGTGATGGAAAAATGAATCCAGACAGAAAAGGAAGCAATATGGACAATCACAAACAATACATTAGTAAGTGCCTTGTATTAACTTTCTCTACATCATAAATGCCATTTGCTGAAGTGACACAACCCCTTTAATACCAGATACTGATACATATTATTGTTTTGTTTTAAATGTTTTATATGATAAAGAAAAAGCGAATGAAGCAATAAAGAAATATCAAAGTTACAGTGTATTATAGAAACTAAATAGAAAGATAATGAATCACTTTTTCTAGGCGTCTCTCATTAGATATGATTAGAATTATACAGATGACAGAGAATAGGGAATAAAGGTTCAAAGTAAGAAAGATAAAATACATTAAAATAATGTGGATGTGAAAAATATATATGTCATTGTTGTTTCCATGGAAGCTGTAAAGTGGAGACATCTGTATGTAACTGTTACACAGAATATTCCCTCTTTACGTCTGCACTGGAGGAGATTTAACATGGGGAGGATTTTTTCAGGTTTGCAGGAGTCTGCATTGCCATAATTAGTGCCGAATTTGTCAAATGTTACACAATGTTTGGTAAATCTGTTACATCTTTCTGTATTGAAATGCTTCTCCGCTTTGTATTTCACCCCATTACTGGAGTAAGGGTGCGGCTACAAAAAAGTTACGCAACACAAAAATAAGTGCGACTTGTCGGCAACTTGCTGTTGAATGACTATTTTAGAGCTATGACTTGGCTGTGAAAACACAGCATGGTTGCAACCAAGTTGCAGGCATCTCGCTTGTCACGCTGGGACTTACATTAAAGGACATCTGTCATGACACTGGCTGACCTGTTACATGTGCACTTGGCAGCTGAAGGCATCTGTGTTGGTCCCATGTTCATATGTGTCCGCATTGCTGGGAAAAATTATGTTTTATTATATGCAAAGGAGCCTCTAGGGGCAACAGGGGCGTTACCATTACACCTAGAGGCTCTGCTCTTTCTGCAACTGCCACACCCTCTGCACTTTGATTAACAGGGCTAGGTGTGATGAGATTTACACTGCATGGTCCTGTCAATTAAAGTGCAGAGGGTGCGGCAGTTGCAGAGACAGATGAGCCTGTGGGTGCAATGGCAACAACTCCATTGCTCCTAGAGCAGGGTTGCCAACCATCCTAAATTTCTGGATAGTCTGTAAAAAGAGGCAACTTTTTTCCATGAGAAAAAATAGATGTGTCCATGATTTTTTGAGGCTGGCGGTACTTGACTAGATTTTTTTGGTGGTGATTATTACCATTTTACGGTTCACAGTAAATGCTGGTAATAAGTTCTTATCAGTATTCTGAGATAAAGATGTGTATTATTTATAATCTTTATAATTTTATATGGTTTTCTAATTTGTCCATTAAAATGTTGGCTGATTTTGGGATAAATTGTCCAGAAAAAAAAAATTCTGGTTGGCAATCGGTCCTGACCTCACACTCGTTTCACAGATTTGCATAACCTCTGCCAGCCCTGACTTCACCCTATTTTCTGACTACGAGTTTTGCTTGACCCTTTGTTGCTTTGTCTTTGACCCCAATGGGGCAGCTGCCAACCACTCTGAGATTATTCCAAGAGGTAGCTGCCTGGTTGCACCCCTGCAGCAAAGTACAAATCCCTGGAAGGGTGCAAAACAGGGGACTGCCATGACAGCGCCCTTACATCTAGCCCAAAATCAAACGGGTTGGTTGGCAGAGTAGTTCCACATCCAAACCCCATAATACACAGAGTGGCTTTGCCCCACCCTCAGTGCACTTAACTGCTCATTTGCATATTTAAAGCACTTTTTCTCCAGAATGAAGCATGAGCTAGCCCTACAAGACATTGTGCCTGATTTATCAGTGGCCCTCCTGGTGACAAATCCCTTTAAAGGGGTTACAAAGACAATCCTTGTCTACATGCTCTGTTAGGCCACAGTGCGTCCCCTACTACTCCGTACTACAGTTTTTGCATGAGAAATTATATTATAAAACCCTAAACCAGCAGGTAAATGTTGACGAGCTGTTACTGCCTCATCACGCACTGAATCTATCTCCACTGATGTTCCATCTATTCTTCCTTTCTTCCTTTGAGGTGGGATGAGCCTTTGCTTAAGAGCCCATTATCAGAGAAGGATGTAGCAAAAGCCAAAATGTTTATGTTTGTTCATGGCACATAGACAAAAGACAGCGCTCAGGAAGAGGGTTTTCTGATTAAGTGATTGAAAACACTCTGGTGTATGTTAATGGCCTCTCTTATCCCGCAGATAACATCATCTTCATCCTTATCACTGTTCTTGAACTTATTTTAAACATTGTGTTGCGCTCATGCAATTACAGACTGTGATCTTTTGGCATCCAGTTTCCTCCTAGCGTATCTATTCATTTGTTTCCATTATATTTTGTCAGCAGGGAGAGAGGTGCATGGAGTAGAAATAGATGCAAGTTAAAGGTTGATTTGCAGATGGAATTCCTACACAGATAGCACAGAATTAAAATATTTTTGAAAAGTAACCAGTCTTTATAACCCACCTTAAAGATGACCTGTCACTTTTCCGGACATGTCTGTTTAAGTATTTTTATTTTGGGGAAAGAGGATAATTTGAATTTTTATATTTTTTTTATATTTTTAAAAACTTTTTTTAACCTTTTTTAAGTCCCTTTAGGGAACTTGAATATGCGATCTTTAGATTGATGCTGCCTTATACTGCAATGCGTTAGCTATGCTATGAAGATTCGCTATGTTCTTATGGAGCCCTTCCACCTGCAGGCCTCCATAAGAACTAAAAGTGTAATAGCCTGGGATCCTTCCTAAGGCTCCAGGCTATTACAGAGAATGAACGGCTTCCCCGATCTCCATGCGGGAAAGCCGTTTTGGCCCCGGCAGCACTGTGCTTCCGGGGAAAGCCGACTCAGGTTTCATGGTCACAATCAACCATGGTATCTGAGAGGTTTAATGTCTATGGTCAGCATTATCACCAATGACAGACATTAGCACCTTGTGTCTGCTGTTTAAAGTGAGAGAAATCTGGCAACTATGGTGCCTGTTGTTCTATGGTGGCGGGCGCCATCTTTAAAGAGGACCTTTCATCTGAAAATGCACATTAAAATACATATATCCACTTACGTAGCGGCCCCCGGTGGTGCTGTTTCAGCTTTTCATTTTCCAAAATGTGCCCCCGTTTGTCCGCAGTGGCCCCTGCAACAATTCGCGCCTCATATGCAAATGAGCCATTCGGCTCAACTGGGCGGTCCTGCAAAAGTTCTCCTGGGCGTGACTTTCTTCTCCCTGGCACGGAGCGCATCCAATTAGCGTGCCCCACTCTCAGCCAGGGAGAAGAAGCTTGAGTTGAGAACTCGAGCGATTTCACACAGCCTGAGCCGGGCGCCATCTTGGAGTCCTCTGGGTAATCCAATCATCATTTCTGGGCAGTAGATCGTGCTCTTTAAACAGCTATCTGCCATCCAGAAACAATGATTCTGTATGGGGACAAGCAATCGCAATTGCCATCCCTTGTCCTCATACTGTGAAGGAGATCACTGCATATAAATGCGCTGCCTCCTTCACTGAATGAGCAGCCCACTGTTGGGAAGGAACACTTCCTTCCCAACAATGGGCTGCTACATCGTGCAGTCTAAACCTGCCTTTAGACTAACGTGTCTGACTCCGTTACTTCCCTGTGTCTTGCGATGCAACCAGCTTCCTGGAAGTTAGCATCCAGACATAGGACTCCACAGTATGGTAGCAATGAAGATGGTAATCTGGCAGCTCTAGCCACAACTCTCTTGTGGCATGGTCCACACGATCTGTACTGTCCCATTTACTGTAGCTGCAGTATCCCTATTTAATTACAATACCTCTGCTCCGGTCTCAAATCCTTTCAAGTGCTCAGGTACAAATATCTTCTAAAGGCCCTACTCCGCCACCCTTATCCCCTTATGGACCGGGCTCATTTTCACACTAAGGACCAGGCCATTTTTTGCAAATCTGACCAGTGTCACTTTATGTGTGAATAACTATAAAACGCTTTTACTTATCGAGGCCATTCTGAGATTTTTTCTTTGTCACATTTTGTACTTCTTGACACTGGTAAAATGGAGTCAAAAAAATTCATTTTTATTTATAAAAAAAATAACAAATTTTCCCAAAATTTCAAAAAATTAGCAATTTTCCACGTTTCAATTTCTCTATTTCTATAATACATAGTAATGCCTCCAAAAATAGTTATTAATTTACATTCCCCATATGTGTACTTCATGTATGGATCATTTTGGGAATGCCATTTTAGTTTTTGGGGACGTTACAAGGCTTAGAAGTTTAGAAGCAAATCCGCTTTTTAGGAACCAGTTCAGGTTTGAAGTCACTTTGTGAGGATTACATAATAGAAACCACCCAAAAATTACCCCATTCTAGAAACTACACCCCTTAAGGTATTCAAAACTGATTTTACAAACATTGTTAACCCTTTAGGTGTTTCACAAGAGTTAATGGGAAATGGAGTTAAAATTTCAGAATTTAGATTTTTTCGCAAATTTTCCAATTTAATCAATTTTTTCTAGTATCTAAGCAAGGGTTAACAGCTAAATAAAACCCAATTTCTATTGCACTGATTCTGTAGTTTGCAGAAACACCCCATATATGGTCGTAAACTACTGTAAGGCCACACGGCAGGGTGTAGAGGGAAAATAGCTCCATGTGGTTTTTAGAAGGCAGATTTTGCTGGACTGGTTTATCTACACCATGTCCCATTTGAAGCCCCCCTGATGCCCCCCTGGGGTAGAAACTCCCTAAAAGTTACCCTATTTTGGAAACTACGGGATAAGGAGGCTGTTTTTTTGGGACTATTTTTAGAGAACATATGATTTTTGGTTGCTCTATATTACATTCTTGTGACGCAAGGTTACCAAAAATAGAAATTCTGAAATTCCATCTCCATCTCCCATAAACTCTTGAGGAACACTTAAAGGGTTAAC
The DNA here is from genome assembly GCA_033119425.1 of Bufotes viridis. Taxonomy (NCBI): domain Eukaryota; kingdom Metazoa; phylum Chordata; class Amphibia; order Anura; family Bufonidae; genus Bufotes; species Bufotes viridis. Next base: position 39,127,618 of record CM065593.1, on the reverse strand, counting down.
AAAGTTTGTAAAATAAGTCTTGAATACCTTGAGGGGTGTAGTTTATTAGATGGGGTCACTTTTATGCAGTTTCTACTCTAGGGGTGCATCAGGGGTTCTTCAAATGGGACATTGTGTCAAAAAAATGTCCATCAAAATCTGCCTTCCAGGAACCATATTGCGTTCCTTTCCTTCTGCGCCCTGCGATACCTAATTTGTCTACTTTTTTTAAAAGGTATTTAGGTTTAACACTATATTATCCTATTTGAAACAAACCAAAAAAATTACTATCTACACAGTCTAAGAGTCAGTTTTTTTTAAGTTTGTACCCAATTGTCTTAGGTAGGAGCTCATCTTTTGCAGGATGAGAGGACGGTTTTATTGGCACTATTTTTGAAGATCTCAATACCTTAACTCCTCAGGAATTATTCTAAGCCTTCTTTCATATTATCCTTTATAAATCGATTTACATGGCAAATTTCTGTGCCTTTAAAGAGAACCTGTGACCTAGAAAATGCATATTAAACTGCCAGCATTCCCGTATAGAAGGCTGTAGCACGACTCCAAAGTTGTTTTTGTCTTCGGTGTTAGATGCGCCTAATGCCAGCAAAAACTTTTATTCCCCTGCCCTCGTTATGTAAATTAGGCTTTAGAAGTCACAGGGGCAGTGGCTTTCTCACTTAAAGGGGTTCTCCGGTAATTAAGAAAATGAAAATACTTAAATATTAATATATTAATATTAATTTATGATAAATATATTCCCAAATACCTTTCATTAATTATAATGGTTCGTTTTGTCTAGGGAGCAATCATTAGGAGAAATAAAATGGCTGCCATTCTATTAGTAACCACAAAACCTGTCCTAATCAGACAGCAGGACAAGTTACTTCACAACACTGAGCTGAAGAGCTGCCTCATCCTCCTCTCTGCTCTGTTTGTCAGTCAGTATACAGGTGATAAGATCTTCAGCTTAATCTCTGCAAGAATGGAGTTCATGAGGAGCCATAAAGTACAGAGGGGAGGGTGTGGATAATGAGCAGCAGTTATTATATGCAGTCTCCATTACCACAGCCCCACATTACCACAGTCTGTCCTGTCTGTACTTCTACTTCATGTCTCCTCATGAACTCCATTCCTACAGAGATTTAATTGAAGATCGTATTAGCTGTATTCAGGATACTAAACCCCTGACAGGTAGAGCAGAGAAGAGGATGGGGCAGCTCTTTAGCTCAGTGTTGTGAAGTAACTTGTCCTGCTGTGTGATTAGGACAGGTTTTGTGTGTACTAACAGGATGGCGGCCATTTTGTTTTCCCTGATGATTGCTCCCTAGACAACATGAGCCATTATAAATAATGAAAGGTATTTGAGAATACAGTATATTTATTATGAAGTAATATTTAAGTATTTTCATTTTCTTAAGTCCCGGAGAACCCCTTTAAAATCAAGCTCGCCGTGCCCCATTTCCTGCCCCTTAGCATTTGATTGCTAGAAGTTCTAATTCCTATCATGTCAGACGCAAGATCTAAATCTCGTGTACACGCCGCATCCCCATCTTTCTCGTGCCTGGGGAATGATAGTGAATCGGCGCATGCGAGTGAGTTAGATCTTGCATCTGACATAATAGGACTTTAAACTTCCCCATCATTCCCGCGCCTGCGCATTGTTCTCTCCCACTGTGAGCTAGTTTTAGCGTCTCAATTCGCAGGCTCGCACAGACGTCTACGTCAGGCGCGATGAATATTTAGTGGCACACTTACGCACGCGAGCCTGTGCCTACACATTGAGCGACTGAGAACAATGCACAGGAAAGACAGCGATGTGGTGTATTAGGCAAAATTTAAATCTTGCGTCCGACATGATAGGAATTAGAACTTCTATCAATCAAATGCTAAGGGGTGGGAAAGGGGGCGCAACGAGCTTGACTTCAATCAAAAAAGACGCTGCCATGTGGCTTCAATAGCCTAATTTACAAAAGCAGGCAGGAGAATAAAAGCCTTTTTTCTGGCATTAGGTGCATCTGACACTGAGGACAAAAACAACTTTGGAATCCAGCTACAGACTTCTATAGGTGACAGGTTCCCTTTAAGAAAAATTGAAGCAATTATCACCAAACTTTTTTGCAAGCAAAAAGTTTACTCTTGAAAATCATCATTTTTGCAACAATTAGAGTCGCTTTTTTGCAGCCAAATGATAGAAGACATAATTGAAATATCACCTCCGGAACACACTTACCCGGGACAGTAATTGATATCGTCAAACTGAGCATGTGCGTCTGTCAGAAAAGTCCGATGACTCTTGTCCAATTCAGCAGAAAAAGTTGGCACAGGATTTCTCGCACAGAATTTTCTGTTTTGATTTATGAATGTTTTCATTTTTTTTAAGATTGGGGATGTTGTTTCACCTGTGCGAGGAGATATAGTCTGCTTGGCTAACTGCCTTGAAAATCCCCGTGCCAGCTAGGGTTATGAATGATTCCGTGTTTAACCTTCTAAATTTGTGTTCCAAATTGTGAATTTTCTACAGCGTGCATGGAAATATTCAGATAAGTTTTTTTTTCTGTTCAACTTTTTCTTCAAAACTTTATGCTGACTGAAATAATCATTTCTGAAAGGTAAAATAAGCAGGCAACAGTCTTAGAGTTAGTAAGTCCACCTGCCAAGCAGTGATTTGGGATCCATCTTGCTTACTGAATGGCCCCGGTGCATGGTATCATCATGGGTTCTCCAAAGTACATTACGGACAAGTCTAACATGCTGACACCTTGGTCTCCTCTAGCTGCTGCCGATGGTGGTATAGCCATACTATGGTATAGTATGCGAGGTTTCGAAAGAGAAAAGTAGCTGCCATGCTAGAACATCTGGCTCCACTGTGAATCGAAGTTAGCTGTTCAAGACGTTATCCCCTGGCCCCTGCATACGGCACCATTGTTAGATCAATCACTACCCCCACCAATCATGATAACAGAGATCCTGCATCCACTGTCTGAATAGAGTGATGGTCGATAAAAATGCAGCACCACGCTATTCAAATGGGCAAGAGCAGACTGGCCATAGACCCTATTGGGAAACTGCCTGGTGGACCGATGCCCAATCCTGGGAGAGTCAGGTAACTAAGTACACAGCGTTTCTCAAGAGGGGAAGCTTCTGAGAGGTATTTTGTGCTGCGATGTATGATTTGGTTCTCCTGGGGTGGTAATTTGTGCTGCACTGTGGTATTTGGTTCTGCAGGGGCGGTATCTTGTGCTGCTCTGTGGTACTTGTTTCTGTTGGGGCGGTATCTTGTGCTGCACTGTGGTATTTGGTTCTGCAGGGGCGGTATCTTGTGCTGCTCTGTGGTATTTGTTTCTGTTGGGGTGGTATTTTATGCTGCACTATGGTATTTGGTTCTGCAGGGGCGGTATCTTGTGTTGCACTGTGGTATTGCTGACACTGTCTACATGTGTTGGCCCTGTCTGCTTGTTTTGGCTTGATCTAGAACTGTGACCCATTTCATTTTCACAACTTTGTATTCTGAGGTTTTGGGTGTCTGCTAATGCTACCACTAGTTTTGCCTGGATGAATACCTTAAATGAAATAATTTTTCACAAAAAGTATTTGTTTCATCAAAAAAAAAAGAGATATTGGAAAATCCCTTGACGGTTGCAATCTGTGGATAAGAACGTCTCCCATAGGAGATTCTGCTAAAAGTATAAAATGTTCTTTTGATCATTTTTCCCCTCTTTCTCCTCTTAATTCATGGTTTGGTGGTGTGTGTGTGGGGGGGGGGGGGTCATACTTGAAACTGTATTCACTGTGACCTTCATATTGTGTTGGTTGTCCAAGTGATTGGTGAAATAAATTATAAATACGTAGTAAAAGGACAGTTCAGAAATTTGCCTATACATTGGACCCTCAAATTACAATATTAATTGGTTCCAGGATGACCATTGTGTGTTGAAAGTGAAACCAGTGTAATTTGAGTCCATAACTTTATGGAAAACTTAAAAATAATTGGTCCCAAAGCACCAAGATGTCATCCCAAGGTAAGAAAAAAGGAAGGGTTTAAGAAAAATTAGCAGATAACTAAGACAGATTTAACAAGTCCTTCCATATAGCAATCAGGAATAGATGCTGGAAGCTGTCAATCATTTTCTACGATGAGGACAGGGGTTTCTTCAGGGTCCCTTACAGCTGATAATGTACCAGAAAAATTACATGGAGCCGCCCTCACCTGACATTCAAAGGGGCAGAGGGGGCCCAAAGACCCTTGTGCCGCATAAGAAGATACTGGTATTATAGAAAGTGCATGAATGTCAAGTTACACCTCTGGATAGAGGGAAGGGGTTAGGTCAAGAATTTGGCATGGGGGAAGCGGGGGGGGTTTAAGTTTTTGCCTCAGGCAGCCCAAAGGCTATGTGCTTCCCTTCCCAAGCTGAACTCTTGCACCAGGCCCATGAGTAGAGATGAGCGAACACCTGGATGTTCGGGTTCAAGAAGTTCGGCTGAACTTCCCGAAAATGTTCGGGTTCGGGATCCGAACTCGACCCGAACATTATCCCGAACCCAAACCCAATTGAAGTCAATGGGGACCCGAACTTTTAGGCACTAAAAAGGCTGTAAAATAGTCCAGGAAAGGGCAAGAGGGCTGCAAAAGGCAGCAAAATGTAGGTAAATGCCCTGCAAACAAATGTGGATAGGGAAATTAATTAAAATAAAATAAAATAAATAAAAATTAACCAATATCAATTGGAGAGAGGTCTCATAGTAGAGAATAATGCGTCATATCACCCACCACTGGAGAGGGCCACTTTCAGTTATTTCGGCCCCAGCACCCAGACAGAGGAGAGAGGTCCCACAGCAAGGAATAAGGCGTCATATCACCCACCCCTGGAAAAGGCCACTTTCAGTTATTTCGGCCCCAGCACCCAGACAGAGGAGAGAGGTCCCACAGCAAGGAATAAGGCGTCATATGACCCACCACTGGAGAAGGCCACTTTCAGTTATGTAGGCCCAGCACCCAGACAGAGGAGAGAGGTCCCACAGCAAGGAATCATGCGTCATATCACCCACCACTGGAGAAGGCTACTTTCAGTTATTTCGGCCCCAGCACCCAGACAGAGGAGAGAGGTCCCACAGCAAGGAATAAGGCGTGATATCACCCACCACTGGAGAAGGCTACTTTCAGTTATTTCGGCCCCAGCACCCAGACAGAGGAGAGAGGTCCCACAGCAAGGAATAAGGCGTTATATCACCCACCACTGGAGAAGGCCACTTTCAGTTATTTCGGCCCCAGCACCTAGACAGAGGAGAGAGGTCCCACAGCAAGGAATTATGCGCCATATCACCCACCACTGAGAAGGCTACTTTCAGTTATTTCGGCCCCAGCACCCAGACAGAGGAGAGAGGTCCCACAGCAAGGAATAAGGCGTCATATCACCCACCACTGGAGAAGGCCACTTTCAGTTATTTCGGCCCCAGCACCTAGACAGAGGAGAGAGGTCCCACAGCAAGGAATTATGCGCCATATCACCCACCACTGGAGAAGGCTACTTTCAGTTATTTCGGCCCCAGCACCCAGACAGAGAAGAGAGGTCCTACAGCAAGGAATCATGCGTCATATCACCCACCACTGGAGAAGGCCACTCTCAGTTATTTCGGCCCCAGCACCCAGGCAGAGGAGAGAGGTCCCACAGCAAGGAATAAGGCGTCATATCACCCACCACTGGAGAAGGCCACTTTCAGTTATTTCGCCCCAGCACCCAGACAGAGGAGAGAGGTCCCACAGCAAGGAATCATGCGTCATATCACCCACCACTGGAGAAGGCCACTTTCAGTTATTTCGGCCCCAGCACTCAAGCAGAGGAGAGAGGTCCCACAGCAAGGAATCATGCGTCATATCACCCAGCACTGGAGAAGGCCACTTTCAGTTATTTAGGCCCTGGCGCCCAGATTGAGGAGGTGTTCATTCAACTTTCGGTTGCACCGCAAGATCATGGTAAAGTTAAAAAAATGAGGATTTAATAAAGAAGTGCCCCGGAGTACAAGAATACATGGTTGAGGGGGAGGCAGTTATAAATGTCTATTCTGCACAAGGGAGGGACAGGTCCTGTGGGATCCATGCCTGGTTCATTTTTATGAACGTCAGCTTGTCCACGTTGGCTGTGGACAGGCGGCTGCGTTTGTCAGTAATGACGCCCCCTGCCGTGCTGAATACACGTTCAGACAAAACGCTGGCGGCCGGGCAGGCCAGCACCTCCAAGGCATAAAAGGCTAACTCTGGTCACGTGGACAATTTGGAGACCCAGAAGTTGAATGGGGCCGAACCATCATTTAGTACGTGGAGGGGTGTGCAGACGTACTGTTCAACCATGTTAGTGAAATGCTGCCTCCTGCTAACACGTTCCGTATCAGGTGGTGGTGCAGTTAGCTGTGGCGTGGAGACAAAACTTTTCCACATTTCTGCCATGCTAACCCTGCCCTCAGAGGAGCTGGCCGTGACACAGCTGCATTTGCGACCTCTTGCTCCTCCTCTGCCTTCGCCTTGGGCTTCCACCTGTTCCCCTGTGACATTTGGGAATGCTCTCAGGAGCGCGTCTATCAGCGTGCGCTTGTACTCACGCATCTTCCTATCACGCTCCAGTGCAGGAAGTAAGGTGGGCACATTATCTTTGTACCGGGGATCCAGCAGGGTGGCAACCCAGTAGTCCGCACATGTTAAAATGTGGGCAACTCTGCTGTCCTTGCGCAGGCACTGCAGCATGTAGTCGCTCATGTGTGCCAGGCTCCCCAGAGGTAATGACAAGCTGTCCTCTGTGGGAGGCGTATCGTCATCGTCCTCCGTATCCCCCCAGCCACGCACCAGTGATGGGCCTGAGCTGTGTCGGGTGCCACCCCGCTGTGAACCTGCTTCATCCTCATCCTCCTCCAGCTCCTCCTCATCCTCCTCGTCCTCCAGTAGTGGGCCCTGGCTGGCCACATTTGTACCTGGCCTCTGCTGTTGCAAAAAACCTCCCTCTCAGCCACTTCTAACAGACTGACCTGAAAGTGCTAAAAATGACCCCTCATCCTCATCCTCCTCCTCCTCCTGGGCCACCTCCTCTTCCATCATCGCCCTACGCGTTTTCTCAAGGAGACATAGAAGTGGTATTGTAACGCTGATAATGGTGTCATCGCCACTGGCCATGTTGGTGGAGTACTCGAAACAGTGCAACAGGGCACACAGGTCTCGCATGGAGGCCCAATCATTGGTGGTGAAGTGGTGCTGTTCCGCAGTGCGACTGACGCGTGCGTGCTGCAGTTGAAACTCCACTATATGCATGGGGGTGATGTGACAGACTGATGGGCTTGGTTTTCAGGGGCCACCTGTGCGCTTTCTGCAGAAGGCTGGGTGGGAGATAATATTGTGAACGTGCTGGATCCACTGTCGGCCACCCAATTGACTAGCGCCTGTACCTGCTCAGGCCTTACCATCATTAGAACGGCATTGGGCCCCACCAAATATCGCTGTAAATTCTGTCGGGTACTGGAACCTGAGGTAGTTGGTTCACTAGGACGTGTGGCTGTGGCAGAATGGCCACGTCCTCTCCAAGCACCAGAGGGTCCACTAACACCACCACGACCACGTCCGCGTCCCTTACTAGATGTTTTCCTCATTGTTACCATTCACCAAGCACCACAATAAGAAAAAAAATATTTGGCCCAATGTATTAATTTCAAATTCAGGCCTTTTTTTACAGGCACCTAACACTATCTGCCTATTTATTTATGTACCGTATTACACTAATCCAGGCACAGCAGTAACTAGGTGGCTAGGTGGTAATTTCTACTGTAGGGCTAGTATTTAGGCCCTGGGTCCTTTTATGGACAAATTTACACTTGGAGATGCACAGTAGCGTGAGAAAAAATATGTAGGATTATGCCATCAGCAATTTTATTTTAACACTTTTTGTAATATACCCTTTAACGGACAGAAATACAATGGGAGATGCACGGTAGCGTGTGAAGTTAATGAGGATGACCCTCTCAGCACTTGTATATACACCTTGAGTGTACTATACCCTTTTACGGACAGATTAACACTTGGCCTGCAACAGCTGGGACACCAGATTCAGGGTATTGCTATTTTGGCAATTGAATTTTACCCCAGAACAAAATATACCCTTTTCCGGACAGATTAACACTTGGCCTGCAACAGCTGGGACACCAGATTCAGGGTATTGCTATTTTGGCAATTGAATTTCACCCCAGAACAAAATATACCCTTTACGGACAGATTAACACTTGGCCTGCAACAGCTGGGACACCAGATTTAGGGTATTGCTATTTTGGCAATTGAATTTCACCCCAGAACAAAAAATACCCTTTTACCGACAGATTAACACTTGGCCTGCAACAGCTGGGACACCAGATTCAGGGTATTGCTATTTTGGCAATTGAATTTCACCCCAGAACAAAATATATGTTTTGGCGGACACTATTATACTTTGCCAGCCACAGCTGAAACCACTGATTTATGGTATTGCTATTTTGGCAATTGAATTTCACCCCAGAACAAAATATATGTTTTTGCGGACACTTTTATAGTTTGCCAGCCAGTGCTGGGACACCAGATTTAGGGGATTGCTATTTTGGCAATTGAATTTCACCACAGAAAATAATCTATCCTTTGCCAGACAGTATTATACTTGGCTAGCCAAAGCTGGAACACCAGATTTAGGGGATTGGTATTTTGGCAATTGTATTTAACCCCTTGATAAAATATAGAAATTGCTATCCTGAGTTTCTAGGGGTGACAATTAGCACAGCCAAGCCCCTGATGTAGGATATAGCAAAAAAAAAAACTAGTATTGATGGATTGATGGACTTGGTGGCAGCTTGTTCTGGTGCACCACAAGTCACAAAATGGCCACCGATCACCCCAGAAAAAAAGTGACAGAAAAACGCTCTATGCAGCCTAAAAACCAGCGAGCAAGTAACTAGCAGAAGTTGAATCATTCACAGCTGTAGATCGATCACTTCATTAGGTGCTTTTGCTGACTTTTCCCTGCCTAATCTCGCCCTCACAGCAGCTGCGTCCTCTCCCTACACTAATCAGAGCAGTGTGACTTGCGGCGCTACGTGACTCCAGCTGAAATAGAGGCTGGGTCACATGCTGCACTTGGCCAATCACAGCCATGCCATTAGTAGGCATGGCTGTGATGGGCTCTAGGGCACGAAGTAAAACGCTAGCTGATTGGCTGCTGTGCAGCCCTTCAGAAAGCGGGAAGAAATCGCCAAACAACGAACCCAAACTTTTTGAAAATGCTCGGGTTCGGGTCCGTGTCCCGAACAACCGAAAATTCGGTACGAACCCGAACTATTCTAGACCAGTTCGCTCAACACTACCCATGAGCCTTTAGTTACACCCCTGGGAGATACTAGACCGCCAATACAGGTGTTTAACAGGGACAGGGCCATGTTTACTGGTTGTAGTCTGAGACATTGTTGTATGTTGAGTCTAGTTTCAAGTTATGAGGACCCAGGAAAGACCTTTATATCTTGAAAATATTGTATCTTGAGGCCACTGTATCCTGAGGGATCACTGTACTGTGGTGCTCCAAGCTTGTATAGGGAACTGCAACACACTCAGGTGAATGGCTCTCTGCACATCGGGTGCACGGGACAGGAGCATCAATGCACAAATAACAATGAAGTTGCCGGCAGCGCATGAATCCAGCAAAAGTGCCGTGTGATAAATAATTCACTAATCCAAAAAATCCCAAATTACGGAGCATAGATCAGTTCAAAGAAAGGTTGTGACAGCCTCCATAAAGGAAAGTCCTTCTACATACCTAAGTCCCATACATGAAGATGCAGCGTCAGGAGTCAAGCACTGGCTTCAGATGTTAATTAGCTACTTTTATTTTTAGGATGTGGGGGGGTCAGGAGGTTGGATCAGTAAGTGGTTGCGTGTCCCAGTGATACAGTATGCCATCATTTCTAGTAGAGAGACCCTTGGAAATTTGTGCCACATTGATAAACTTGAGGCACATGTATGAGTTTATGTTTCAGGTGCAGGCCGCTGGGAAACACTGGAGGCAGGCTGACATCGGCACCCCACAATCTCACTTGTGATGTGCCAATGGGGGACAGAGGAAGTCCCCTTCCTCTGTAACTACTTAAGTGCCACAGGCGCTATTGCTTGTGACATGTAGGAGGTTAAACAGCCCTGACTGGCCCTCCTGCCAGGTTCTTAAAGCAGTTAAAGCATGGCTGTTATGTTATGGTCCCGACTCTCTGCTGCAGAGAAGACACGTGCAGCGCTTAGATTGTGCTGCCGTAAAAAGCGACTGTCCAGCCAACGCCCCTTAGTGACGGCCGTAAAAAGGCGTATTGGTGGTAACTAAAGGGTTAAAATCGTCCACTAATTTGTATTTACAGACTTGTGGATCTACGGCAGCAGACTGCAGACATACAGTACCATGTGTATTCTGAGAAGGCCTAACATGTATCAGGTACATTAAGCCTAAGGCCTCATGCACATGACAGTATTTTTTTGCGCTCTGCAAAACGGGGTTCCGTTGTTCCGGGATCCGTGTCCGTTTTTGCTTCTGTTGTGTTTCCGTGTGTCTTCCGTTTTTTTTTAGCGGACATGACCCTAAAGATATTACCAAAAGACAGGCTGACAATTTGCCAAATGTCTGCCAAGGAATCCGCAAAAAAATGCGGACGCGGAACGTGGATGACACACGGATGGCCATCAGCATTTTTTCACAATCCCATTGACTTGAATGGGTCCGCGAAAAATGGTTCATTTTTCGCAGACAAGAATAGGACAGGTTATATTTTTTGACAGACTGGAATCACAGACGCGGAGGACAAACAGGGCATTTGCCGAGTTTTCCACGGACCCATTGAAAACCAATGGGTCCCCAGAAAATCACGAAAAACGGCACAACGGACACAGAATCAAACAACGGTCATGTGCATGAGGCCTAATTAACACGTCAGTGTTGTTGGTCAGTGATTTCTATCAGTGATTGTGAGCCAAAACCAGGATCGGATCCTCCACAGACATAAAGTATGAAGGAAAGATCTGCACCTGATCTGTGTTTAGAGCCGCGCCTGGCTTTGGTTCAGAATCACCGATGGAAATCACTGACCAAACACTGACTGTGTGAATAAGGCAAACAGAGGTAGGAAGCAATTGATGGCAACATCACTGCAAGATCAGGCTACACGGTGTTTGTTTGTAGTCTGTTACCATGGAGACACACATGGAGATTTCAATTCATTTGCTTCCTTTTCCATTTTACAAAAAAAAAAATCACAGCCATTCCCTTTACTATAAAAGCGGTTGTGTCGCTCCAGAGATCCCGAAAAACAACTGACATTGTCTGTGGACGTTGTCGTTGGACAATCATTTGACCTGCAAAGGCCACTACAGGCCACTATGAAACTGGTGTAAAGTAGAACTGGCTTAGTTGCCCATAGCAGCCAATCAGATTCGTCCTTTCATTTTCCAAAAGAGCTGTCAAAAATTAAATGTGGAATCTGATTGGTTGCTATGGGCAACTAAGCCAGTTCTACTTTACAGCAGTTTGATTAATGACCCCAATAGTCTTACATGAATCTATTCAACTGAGTGACCCAAAATTTCTTTTAGAGGGTTGTAGCTTAAGGGCATTGCCCCCCCAACACCCATATTGTTAAGGAAAATGTGTTGCCAAAAATTTTATCTACCAGTTAAAACCAGACACCAACACATATCCTTTTTTCTAATCAGTTTTTTTTTTCTGATTATAGACTTTTTATTTTTATTTCCTGAATATGATTAATGATTATGGAGGCGGCCATCTTACCTGAGCCGTTCTTCACAGCATTTACACAGCATTAAGAGAATTGCTTTACGGGCCATAGACACAATGGTCAGGAGGGGCCTCATTGACTTCTATGGGAGAGTTTTCTAGACATGCTCTGTGCCCTGTGCAGAGGTCATTGTACAAAGAAGGAATAGATAAGCTCTGACAATCAGCTATTGTGAATGATGGATCCTGTCTTATCTATACACAGAGGTGATATCAGTACAGGCAGGATTAGAATGACAGATAAGCAGATAACTGCAGTAAGGTGATCTGTACAGACCAAGAAGTGGCGCCTATTATTAGGCTAAGTGGCCAACGCGAAAACTGCAGGATTTTATGGTTTTGTTTAAATGTAGATATTGACAAGGAACATTAAAAACTATATTAGTATTGAGTGAATTAATTCAAAATTAAATTAGTGTTAGAAAATGTAAAATAACACCACCAAAAATGCTTTAAAAATATATTTAACATAAAAACATGATTTAACCAAAAGGTCGTTTTCTGATGGCACATTCCTTTTAATAGGGTATTTAAAAAAAAAAAAAAGATTGTTACGGTTTCTGAAAATAGAGAAGGGAGATAGATGGATTGAGACATTGCGACAGGCAAATCACATGGTTGTAGAAGCAAATTCACATTAAAAAGTTCCACAGAACCAAATCAGTGTTCCGTTTAATTAACTGGAGAAGGGGGGCAAAAAACTCTTCTATTCTTTGCGCCTGTTTGTCTTGTAGCTTTAACATATCACATGTTATAATGCAATCTATGAGATAGAAACAATACCAGGGGACCTAATTAAATTAAAAGTAATTACCAGTTGTGTAGATACCGCATGCAATTGAGCACCAGGAAGTTGATATTTTGTCATCCAGCGTTAATCTCTGCACAGAGCACACAATTCATCTGACCTGTTATTAATGAGCTGGCTTTGGTGGGCAATTTTTGGAGAAGAAAAATTAAGGAAATGTCATGATGGAAAGAGCTTTCCTTCTTTCTTTGGTTCTGTGTTTTTTTATTATTCCTATATCCCTTTAAAAATAATATATATAATATGTAATTAAAACTATTTTCAAGAATTAAATGAAAGCAAGTTCACATGTAATGTGATGCATTCCTGCTCCTAGAAGAGCGCAGTTCGCTTGAGAAAAGAGCAGCTTTTTGGACTATTTTTGAATGTTTTGGACTCCCTATGGGTAAATACACGCCAGGTATTTTTATGTTCTATGCTCTATTCACATCCTATAAAGCGGGATTCCCTTATAATTCCCACCTGTCCATATACCCTATTAGGGCTCATGCACTCAAACGTATTTTCTTTCCGTGTCCGTTCTGTTTTTTTTGCGGACCATATGCGGAACCATTCCTTTCAATGAGTCAGCAAAAAAAAACGGAAGTTACTCCGGAAGTTTCTTGTCCTATTATTGTCCGCATTACAGACATGGATAGGACTGTTCTATTAGGGGCCAGCTGTTCCGTTCCGTTGTATTTTTTACAGATTTGTTTTTTGTGGACTGCAAAATACATATGGTCGCACGCATGAGCTCTTAGGGCATATGGGTGTCATAAAGGAGGACACAGCGCTGGCGAAACAGAATTAAGAGCAGCAGGCCAACACTCTATGCGACTCAAACAGCCCATGGACTGCATCGTCAACCATTTATCTGACCAACCACCATATAATATTACAGTTCTGCTGTAGCGGTCACAGCAGGAGTAATGCAGAGCTGCCTGAATCTTCCTGCAGAAAGAAACATCTGTTTGCCATAGGTTCCAGGAGCCAGACCCGCAGCAATCAGTTGATCACTGAAGAGGGTCTCATGTTAAGGGGGTTGTCTTTGATGAACACTGGGCCTAAATAGGAATTTAACAATGCCTTATTTTATATGGCTCAAGAATTCCCATGGAGTCATTTTATTTTGCTTTTTTCTCCTTATTGTAGTTCATATCACATGCTAAAGAAGTATTCCAGTGAGAAATCTTTAAAATGTTGTGTTTAAGGGCTCATGCACACGACGTATGTATTTTGCGGCCCGTAATAAATGGATCCGCAAAAATTACGGATGACGTCCATGTGCATTCCGAGGACCCCCGACGATGAGCTTTTTAAAGAGGCCGTGGTGCTCTAGTGAGTGCTGCGGCCTCCTCTCAGCATACCAAGCACAGCACGATGCATCGGTTAGAGGATGGGTTTGGTATTGCAGCTTAGGCCCATAAATGTTAAATGGGACTGAGCTGCGCCTAGCCAGAACGTGACATCACTGGCTCATGGAGCGCCGCAGCCTCTTTGTCACGAGAGTGTCACGACTTATCGTTGATAGGGTTGAGCGAACTTGTATATTAAGTTCGGCGTCCAAAGTTTGGGTTCCGGTTATCTTAGAATCCCGTTATGGATTCGCTACCACGGACCATAACGGAATTTGGAATCCAAGTTCGCGCAACCGTACTTCACTGCTCTACTTCCTTCTTCTCCTCCACACAGAGCACAGGAGCTCCGCCCCTCATGTCACATGATCATTATACCAGGCCCTTTACCACCTCTTATCCAATCCAGTACTGAGCCACGCCCCCTGCACTGATCACATGTCGGTGACGTCACCCCAGGTCCTTAGTGTTGTCCAAGGTTCGGGTTCATCGAAGAATCCCCATATAGATTCAAAATTCCATTATGGTCCGTGGTAGTGGAATCCATAACGGGATTCTTCGATAACCCCAACCCAAACTTTGGACGCCGAACTTAAAATACAAGTTCACTCAACCCTAATCGCTGACCCTGTTGTGTGGGTCAGAAGGTCGCAGCGGGTGGCTACTCACTCGGTTTCAAGAGATTGCTCCATGACCTAATGGTGGGAATGGATTCCGGTCCAGGTTTTCCTGCTTTGGTTTGCGATCCTTTTTGGCCCATTTAGGAATCTGTAGCTTTTCCTTTCAGCTGTTCTTTGTCAGCCGCTCCCAGCTACTATATGTTCTCCCTTTCTGCTTCACTTGTTGCCAGATATAGACCTTCCTTCCAGATTTTCTATTTTGACCTCTGGTGGAGGTGGAGTTGCTGTGGAGCTGTTGGATCTGGAGCTGTCGGATCCCCGGTTCTCTCCTGTTTGTAGTCTCTCTTTGGTTAGCAGGCCACCTAGGGACGTCAGGGCAGCCAGGTGCCAGTGGTCACCCCTCCTCCTTCTCCCTAGTGAAAGGATACTCTTTTTTTCCTCCTCTCTACGCTGCACGTCTGTTACCTGCCATATCAGACGTGATACTCTTCATACAGCTGATTGTTAAGTGTGTCGGGAATTAGACCCCCAACAATAAGATAAGGATGACTTATCATGAGGATAAGTCATCAGTATTTAACAAACCCCTTACAGGGATGTGGGCACAACTGCAATCGTCAGAACAAGAGACCCTGTTTTTTGCCTTGTCATCCAGCCTGTTATTTGTGGATGAAATAAAAGAACATGTTTTCACTATGATGGTGAGTGCAGTCTTGTTTTCTGCCTATGAATATAAGGTGTATATTTGTTTAGAAAGTAAAGTTTGTAATTAGATTTAAAATTATCTCAAGAGTTGTGGTCAAAGGTTCCTCAGGGGTGTGCCTTAAGGTTCAGTGCTGGGTCAGCTACTTTTTAACTTATATAGTTATGATATAGCAGATGACACCTAGCTATGTTACATAGCTAGGTGTCATCTGCTATATCATAACTATGCCTGACTGGCCACAGAACCTACAGGGAAATTTCCAGGTGGGCCAATGACCAGAGGGCCACCTAAACCCTCCTCTAGCCAAAAGCCAGGTACAAAAAGATCTGATACTCTCAGCATTTATTAATTTAGGCAGTATTTTGTGCTGCATTGTGGTATTTGGTTCTGCTGAGGTAGTGTTTTTGTGCTGCTCTGTGGTATCTGGGGCCACTTTTAGTTTTTTTCCAGGGCCACTTTAATTTCCCAGTCCGCCCTATGTAGTACTGTGCAGTCTATGGAAGATGACCATAAAATGCAAGCTTACTTAGACTCATTGGGGGACATTTTCTAAGCTTTACTATGTTGCACCAAAATGATGGTGTAAAATGCGCCAAAATGAATGGCGTTTTGATTTACGCCAAATATATCAACAGTTTTTGTTCCAGAATTTTCACTATATAGACTGTATCACGCCAGAAATGAGTTATAAATGTCAAAGTGGGTGGGGCTATCAAATTGGCGCATATTACACCTCATTCTTATATTACACCACTAATATATTACTACCACTCATATTACACCACTAATTTTTATTTACAGACTTGTGCACACGACCGTTTTTTTATGCTGTCCGCAAAAAGGGGTTCCGTTGTTCAGTGATCCGTGTCCGTTTTTGCCTTCCATTGTGTTTCCGTGTGTCTTCCGTTTTTTTTAGTGGACATGACCCAAAAGATTTTACCAAAAGACAGGCTCTTATCGGCAGAAATGGCTCAAATTGTGGCAGCCAATTAAGCCGGCTTATGTGCTGGTGTTTTGTATAAAAAGTCACATATATGGCATAAAGATGCAGCTTTTTGCCAAAAAGTCTCATTTATGAAATGAAAACTAACTTGTGGTGGGAACGAGTGACAGGTAAGTATTAGAACAGGATGCGTTTATTTTTCTGTAATATAAATGAGCCAAACAGCAGGGTTCTGTCAGTAAATTGACATCCAATAAAAAACAATAACAAAAATGTCCTGAGTCTGAGACAAAACTCATAATTTATCACTGGAAATGTCGCAAATATGTTTAAAAAGTCACAGGTGTGGTCTGGAAAGGGTGGCTGAAATGGAGCATTTAGGTTTTTAAAAAAGTCACATTTTAGTACTATTGGCGTTAAAATGTCGCAAATCAAGAGAAATGGGCGGATAATCAGGTTTATATGTTAAAAAAGTCAATTTAAGACGTAGCGTGCGCCTTGTGATATATGAGGTAAAAGAAATAACCACTTTTGATTTGTAATGTTAGTAGTTTTTGGCTCAAATTGCGCCATTATTGATAAATGTCCCCCAGTGAGTGTTTAGGCATCCACTTGGCAAATGAGTTTCAGTGTAGAGGATAAATGTAGGTTATGTTTGTGAGTACTAATAATGTACATGTACCATATGTTATTAGGGGGAGATAAACCGGGAAAGTCGCTTGTAGAGAAGAATTTGGGTGTACTGGTAGATCATAGACTAACAGTACAATGTCAATCAGCAGCTTCTAAGGCCGGCAGACTACTGGGATGTATAAATTAAGAGTCAAGGACACTAGGACAGGAGCAATGGCATAACGATTAGGGTCTCAGTTGTCACAGTTGGTACCAGCTAGCTGATCTGTCCGCTCTATCATAACCCTGCACTCACCCCCATTATAGTAAGCACAGGAAGAAAACAAGACGTTATAATGCTGGAGTCTGGAGAGCTGAGTAACCACTGGAACCCACGTATATAGAAGTAGCCCTTCCACTGCAATCCACTGAGATTATAAACATTAACACTGCCCTAGACCACTAAGGATCCTTACATTAAACCCATCACTGCTCTAGACCACCAGGATGCTGGAATGAACCCTCTCCCTGCTCTATACAACCAAGTATATTGACATTAAACCCTTCAGTGCAGTAGATCACTAGGCATATCGGCAATAACCCCTTCACTGCCCTAGACCACCAGGTATGCTGATATTAACTGCTTCACTGCCCTCAGATCACCAAGCATACTTACATTGTAATCCATTCTTTCACTGTCTTAGAACACCAGGGCGTTTTTTTTTTGCCCAAGACCACCATGGATCCTGGAATGAGCCCCTCACTGTCTTAATCCACCAGGTATACTAACAATAATGTTTTTACTACCTTAGGTCACCAGGTATACCGCCATCATCCCTTTCAGTGCTGTATACCACCAGGTACATTGAAATTGAACCCTTTACTGACCTAGGTCACCAGGTGTACTAAAATTAAGCACTTCATTGCCATAGACCACTAGGGATATTTTACATGAATGCTTCCTCTTCCCAAGACCACCAGGGATCCTTACATCAACCTCCTTAGGCCCCTTTCACACCCGCACTGAATCCGGACCCATTCATTTCTATGGGGCTGTGCAGATGAGCGGTGATTTTCACGCATCATTTCTGTGTTGCATGAAAATCGCAGCATGCTCTATATTCTGCGTTTTTCACGCAACGCAGGCCCTATAGAAGTGAATGGGGCTGCGGGAAAATCGCAAGCATCCGCAAGCAAGTGCGGATGCGTTGCGATTTTCCTGCATTGTTGCTTAGCAACGGGACCCGATCTCTATTATTTAACATGGTTATAAGGGGGAATAATAACATTCTTAATAAAGAATGCATTGTAAAATGAAGTGGAAGGGATTAAAAATAATAAAAGTTAACTTACCTTAGCCACTTGATCGCGTAGTCGCGATCTCTCCTCTCTTTCCCTGCATCAGCTAAGATCTACAGGACCTGTGATGACATCACATCACATGGTCCAATCACATGGTCCATCAGCTAAGATCTACAGGACCTGTGATGACGTCATCATCATGTCCAATCACATGGTCCATCACCATGGTAAGATGGACCATGTGATTGGACCATGTGATGTGACGTCATCACAGGTCCTGTAGCCTCATAGATGCTGCAGGAAAGAGAGAGAGATCGCGACTACGCGATCAAGTGGCTAAGGTAAGTTAACTTTTATTATTTTTAACCCCTTCCACTTCATTTTACACAGCATTCTTTATTAAGAATGCTATTATTTCCCCTTATAACCATGTTATAAGGGAAAATAATCAATTCTCCAGAAGACCCGAAAACCGGACTTCAGTGATGAAGTCCGGCTTCGGGTTGGGTACGAAACATGGCGTTTTTTCTCATGCGCGTGCAAAACGCGTTACAAACGTTTGCACCCGCGCGGGAAAAACGCGCATATTCCCGCAACGCACCCGCCTCTTATCCGGGTGTCAAACATGACGCCCGTGTGAAAGAGGCCTTACTGTCTTAAACCACCAGGTATACTGACATTAACCCCTTCACTGAGCTAGATCACCAGTGATGCAGACAATAATCTTCACTGTGCTAGGTGCTGTTCAACACACATTTTCTGGATGCACTGTACATTAATATTTA